>CM061136.1:83913255-85113255 GCA_030789695.1 Scilla litardierei
AGCCAACGACCAAGAACCCACTGTCCAACAAACGCGAAGGAGTGGACCCAAGAAGAAGCCGAAGCGGGGAACCAATAGGGGCAAGACCCATGGCAAGAAGCTCAAAAGAAGCCCAAGAATCGCAACATCCCAAGATTTCAACCACATGACAACAATGAGGATGGTGAAGAGAGTCGTCACTAAGCCCAAAAATCCCCAAAATCCTAAAGTATATCGTCGGATGGCAATCGGTAGTTGTCGATCCATGACATGCAACAGTTGCGACTGCTTTGCGTGGCAGGTGTCACGGGAATGGGATGGGGTGGTGGAGCTCTGGGAGAGGCGAGATGGGTTGGGCCAGCGGGGAGATAGACATGGTGAAGGGGTGGGTGTCGACACGGCTTAGGGGAAGCCACGGGATGAGTGGATCAAATGGGGGCACCGAAGTCGTTGGTAGGGTTGGGTTGGGTAGGCCAGGCCAAGGCTCGAGGAGAGAGTACAGACAAAAAGAAATAAATAGTAGAGGAAGACGGTGGGCTGGAAAAAGGATTCAACCCATGTAAAATTAGGTAGAAGATGAAAGCATTGGATAGAAGAGAAATACGAGCTCCAGAAAGATGAAGGAGAAGTAACTGTATATGCTTGTACATCTCGGTTTGGCGCATCTTAATCCTTTAGTACCATCCTTAAATACCCGGCATGCTTCTGAGCATCCTTTGATTACATCCAATTTTCGTCGATGATGACTACCACGAATATATCCATACATTCATAGGATGCCTGGTTCACGCGACTCATGAATACTTACGGTGCATAGACCATACCAACGGCATCATCAAATTCTCGTAGCGTATACCCTTAGTCTTGAAATCTGTCTTCGAATTCAATCCGTTGACTTTCAATTGATGACATCATCTTCTTAATTGCAAATTTTTACTTGATCCGCCAAAAGTTGATCAACCTCCAAGTCGATCGAAGTATAATGCGAGGAGACGACATTCGCTCTTTATTACGTGATCCTCTAAAAGCTGATCTTCTTGTCCAGCAATTGATAGTTGATACTCTTGCGCCAAGATCCATTCTTCCAATGAGAATTCCAAGATGACACGGAAGGTCGTATCCATTCATTTCGCAACAAAACATCCAACTAAGCCCAAAGCTCTGGTGGCATTGTGCGGAAGGTGTCTTCGAATTGGTCGGGTGCTTGGCACCAGATCAACTAAAAGCTCGAGGATACGATCCAATGGTAAGACGATGAGATCGACCGAAGTATACATCCCAGAATTCTGAAACCACTTACGGCACAACTTACATCGCAGTTGTCATTGCCTCCATAGGTATGGCTCTGAACTCCACTAGTCCTTCTTATCTGCTCTTGTTGTTAGACTCATACTTCGGATGGTCAGAAATTCGAACGCTACCATCCTTACAAAAGTGTGTAGCCAGAGTTTAGGTGAACTAAACGTGACTAGGAAGTATTCTAAGAATAAGCAGGAAGATCAAAAGGCCATCATCAGCTAAAGGAAGGGTGAGGAAGAAGAAGTGAGTGAACGGTTCAATCTATGGAAGGTCACTCTAACCATTATGAAAGGAAGGTACTAGAAGAAGATTCATCAAAGAATGGGACACGAGTTCATAGATAAGGGTTAAGAGTTCAAAGAAGGTGATGAGGATCAAAGAAGATGGGTAATATGGACACTCTGCATGTACGTCCCGTACAGGTGAATACTCGAGACATCTGGTACTCGAGGTTAATTCGAGTATTGTATATTGTACATCCTGATCTTACTATATTGTTCACGAGTTAGTTAGCACGGACCTGCGTGGGCCACTAAACTTGTAACAACCCAATTTCAGGGGACCATTATTTATTTGATATACTCACAGGTTCAGCAGATAACCAGTGAAAACAACATAGCCACGATGCTGAGATGTATGAAAACACTCAAACATGGTCCATTTTTTTCAATCCATACAATACAACACATCTCACACAGAGATACAAGAAAATAAATGAAGTACATATGGAAATACATCATGACTCGAACCCTAAAAATCGGCAGTCACTGAATCTTATTCTGGCTCCTATGACTCGAAACATCTATGCCAACCTGTACACCGTCTGCAGTGCCACGAAGATGGAACCGTTGGTAAGTCACAAAGTTTCTAGCAATAAAAATAAAGTAGTGTAAAAGTATAGAACATGCTAAGTAAGGAAACAAACAGATAAAGTAGCTGCAGATAAGTGCAATAAGTAAAGTAAATGTTGTCATGCATACACATGCTATACGTGAGGTAAAAAGTGACTGCGTAAGTAAAACAAGTAACATACAAGAGAAACCATGGTGATAGAAATAGTAAAACTAGCAGGCATGTACTGTAACAATAATAAACATGTAAAGTACTGAACAAGATGTGCATTTAATTAAATGGTGATTGTGGTGCTAGCAGTAATTATCTAAACTATGTGACTCACATAGGAGAGTATGATATGCAACCATGAAGCACACCTCTTTCAGAACGAGGAGCTAAACTCGTACATCTGAGTATAATATACTTTTGAAAACAGGAACTTTTTGAAACAGGACTTGACGTGAAAAGGAGATGAGACTCCCAGTCACTTGACAAGAGAGGTGCCTCCTGGTCATAGCTTCCACACACACACACTACAATAATTTTACCCTAAACACTAGTGATGTATCATGTGTATCAAGTATATGCTTATTACGGGATATTCCACAAGATGTTCCACAAGATGTTCCACAAGATATACCCCATGATATACCCCATGATATTGCATACGAAAATTCATTAGCATTCACTGATTCATAGATGGCATGCAGCAGGTGATGTGACTATTTAAGCGTGAGTAGGTATGCAATCAGTGTATCATAAGTTCATGCATAATTTACAAGTGACAAGCAACATAACAAGGTAGGCAATGGTAAACGAGAGTTATCATGGTGAAAATGAGTTTACATGCAATAAAAGGTTGAAGTACGTGCGATGAAAGGTTGATGTAACTCATTTAAAGGTATTTATAATAAATGGTTGTAAACTGCTGATCATTGGAGTATTAACATTGATCTATACATACACGACCATTCAGGCTTGGCTAAGCAGGTCATTATCCCTGCAAGTTGAATGATCCAAACTTGGACGCAAACGATCCTAGTCACCGGGTGGTATCAATATTAATAATGCCAATTATCACATCTGCTCCATCGATTATATTAGCAAACAGTAGAGTAGTTCACTATTTAGATTTCTACCACTATGATAGTTAAACCAGGACCACTGATTAACTATCTTATTTAAAACCAGATGGCAAAGCAAAGCGGATGCTAAAATATTTGAGGATAAAGACAAGTACAACAATTATGATGCTGATCCTAAGCTTTGGATACATGGTATTTTCATTAGTGCACAGTTTATCCAAGTAGATGGGCGTGTGCTACAACCACCCAAGTTGAAAGTTGGCAATCTCATATTTTTAGGTCAATAGTCGTTCTGCATTTGATTAGTTTCCTATTTAATTAGGTCTCTAGTCGTTTGTTCACGTCAATAGCCGTTCCGAGGCTATATGTGATACCCTAAGTTCATACTAGTACACTTGTTTAGATGTCTAAATTTAGAATTAGAGTGACTTACATGTTTCAAGACCGTCGTAGTAACCCGATGCTGGAGCTAAAGCTATCCCAGGCTCTTGTGCCTGAGAAACGGTACCTGCAAGCATAAGAAACCATTAGTTAACTTCTATGCCATTTTCTGCCTATTTTTATTTTTTGTTTCTATTTTTATTATAGCTCAAAATGTGACAAAACGCGTGCTAATACTTTTTAGAAAGGCTAGATATGAGTAAAATAATTTTGTCTAGGAAGAAAATATTTTCTAAAGCTCATATGTTTTTCTATACTTTTTAAAAGTTTAAAATCAATTTATAGATTTAAAATGAATTAAAAAATAATTTCCTAAATCAAAAAATAGCTTTCGCAAATATTTGAAGACTTATTATGAAAAATAAACATGTCAAAATGCTTCATTTGATATGTCAAAACGTCACTCTTGACTAGTAGAACACAAATGTATTTTTGTATTTGGAAAATGCGTATTGTATAAGGTGATACGTATTTTAAAAGTAATTTAGAATTAATTACGTATATCTTTGAAAAATCATATTAAAAATATAGACATCTGATTGGGATGATTCCAGCGACGTGCTGGATTTTCTAGCACTTACTGGGTATTTTTCTGACTTGTATATTATTTATTAGGAATTTAAAGCCAATAAACCCATATAATGAATATATATACGCGTAGCATTTGGGGGCAGTCGATAGTGGAGCACGGAGTGACGGTCAGTGGTGGGGAGCGATGGAGCCGGTGGAGTGGACAACTACGACCCGTGATGGGGAGCACCGGTGACAGCAGATTCGCGAGAGAGGGAGAAGTGAGGGGGTCACGATGTGGGCTCGGGATGGCAGCGGTTGCTGCAACTATCGGAGTTTGTCGGCACTGAGGGGTAGTGGCAGTCGCGGAGGTCGCGGTGGTGGTGACGACGGCTCGTGTCGCCGAAGGGGATGGCAGCGGTGACGACTTCGTGAATGTGGTGCTGGCGGGGTTGTGGGCATGGCTGCTTGGAGCTTCGAGCTTATCGGTGCTGTGTCGATGGGGGTGGCAGCACCAAGAGGGTCTCGTTGGTGGTGATGCAGGCTGATGGGGAGACCATGGGTCGGTGGGGTGGCTCGAAGCAGAGGGAGGAGCTGGGTGCGACAGCGGGGCTGGGTTTCAGGCTAGCTGTGGTGAGAGGGGAGCTTGCTGGTGGTCTTGGGGGATGCCGCTGGGGTAGAGCAGCGCAGAGTACGGTGGCACATCAAGCTGCATCAGGGAAGTTGGAGGCACCGTAGGGTTCGTCCAGGTCGAGGGGCTAGTGGGTTCAACGGTTTTCTCGTTGGAGAAGAGGGGAAAGGAGGGCGGCGGAGCGGGGTCTGCTTTGTGGCGAATGGCACCGTGGGGTCGCCGGAGTAGGAGGCAGTGATTAGGGCAGAGCCACGGAGGGATAGGGAAGAGGGAAGGCAGCTGAGGGCGGCGTTGCATGGGTTTCGTTTTTCGTTGTGAGGGAGAGGTGGTTAACGAGTGGGAGGGGTTAAATAGATTTTTAAAAATATAATATAATATAAAACTCAATTAATACAATCATTAATGGGGGTTTGACAAATGGGTTAGGGGATGAATCTGTGTTTAGAGAAATGTAAAACGTTTTAAGTGGGTAAGGGTGCTGCCGACAATCAATGGTAAATTAGTAACGGTAAACTTTAATTATTGAAAGTAATTAGTATAAAACAATAAAATCTTATTATTAAAATATTAAAATATCAATTTTACAAACGACTCCGAAAAATTATGGAAAAAATGCCACGGGTTCGTATTGTCGCGAGAATCATGAAAATGAAGTCCATTGTCAGATTTGAGCAACGAATAAAATAAAAAAATCATTTACTCATTTTTAATTCATTTGAAATTGTTTCGTTACGGAAATATGTGCACAAAGAAAACATGCTGTTACATTCTATCCTCCTTACAAAAATTCCATCCTCGGAATTTAGAAGCCCGATCATTGCCTAAGCAATTAAAAGATTAAAGGAAAGGCTTGATGAGTAATAACAATCTAGCAAAATAAGTTGTTAATAGCATGAAATATAATGTGACATCTTAGTATCAAGAAAACAAGAAATGTTATGCATGAATACATACTATTAACATCACAATAGCTTCCATAACTAGTCCTATGATCAGTATCATCACAATAGCTACCCCGACTTCTTAAGTAGCCAAAATTCATATGAGACAATATCATCACATGAAAATGAGGGCTATTATAATGACAACATCTGTTCGAACTTGGAACTTGAGGTGATAAGCCAATAGCAAGCTAGATAAACCTTGCCAAAAGGAATATCATAAAGTTTAATGTTTATAATCATGCTAATTGTGACTAACAGGGCCTAACCAAGGATGTCATTCATTAGATAGCATACAAAGGTGTAACGACTAATCCATAATTTCATGCTTTTACACATCACCAGCCAAGCACCAATGCCATCAACTCCCATAATACCCAACAATAAGCCAACGTGCAGGACAACACAAAAAACAAGTACAATGCCAAATTTTAAGGACCGTACTTATCTCTATCACTGCTTCTAGTAATTCATATAACATCCACCAACAAGCCAACACCAAAGTGATCATCTAAAGCTAAGCACAATACCGACATCCAACCTCAACGCCTAAGGCCAACAGCATGCCAATACTCATCCCTAACGATACCTCTTGCCAACACCATTGGTTGACATCCATAACTATCATCATTAACCCTAAACAGGCCAACGACCAAGAACCCACATTCCAACAAACACGAAGGAGTGGACCCAAGAAGAAGCCAAAACCGGACCAATAGGGGGCAAGACCAAGGGCAAGGAGCTCAAAGGAAGCCCAAGAATCGCAACTTCCTAAGATCTCAACCACAAAACAACAGCGACGGTCACAGAAAGAGTCGCCGCTAAGCCCAAAAATCTCCAAATTCCTAAAAGCATATCGTCGGAGGGTCATTGACAGTTGTCGATCCATGCCGTGCGGCGGCTACGACTGCTCGGTGTGGCGGGTGTCACCAAAATGGGGTGTGGCCCGGGAGAGGTGAGATGGGTTGGGTTAGCGGGGAGAGAGACATGGTGAAGGGGTTGGTGTCGACATGTCATAGGGGAAGCCACGAGATGAAGGGATCAAATAGGGCGCCGAAGTATTTAGTAGGGTAGGGTAGGGTAGGCCTTCCCGGGGCTTGAGGAGAGAGTACAGACAAAAAAAATAAATAGGAGAGGAAGACGGTGGGCTGGAAAAAGGATTCATCCCATGGAAAATTGGTTGCAAGATGAAAACAGTGGATCGAAGGGAAATACGAGCTTCAGAAAGATGAAGGAGAAGTAACTGCATATGCATGTACGACTTGGTTTGGCACATCTCAATCCTTTAGTACCATCCTCAAATACCTGGCATGCTTCTTAGCATCATTTGATTACATCCAATTGTCGTCAATAAGGACTACCACGAATATATCCAGACAGTCATAGGATGTTTGGTTCATGCGACTCGTGAACATGGTGTGTAGACCATACCAATGGCATCATCAAATATTCGTAGCGTATACCCTTAGTCTTGAAAGCTGTCTTTGAATTCAATCCGTTGACGTTTAATTGATGACATCCTCTCCTTAAGTGCAAATTTTTTCTTGATCCTGCAAAAGTTGATCAATCCTCCAAGTCGATCGAAGTATAATGCGAGGAAGACGATGTTTGCTCTTTACAGTCTTCTTGTCCAGCGATTTATAGTCGATACTCTTACGCCAAGATCCATCTTCCAATGAGAATTTCAAGATGACACGTTGCGTAGTATCCATTCATTTTGTAACAAAACATCCAACTAAGACCAAAGCTCAGGTGGCATTGTGTGTAAGGTGTCTTCGATATTGGTCAGGTGTTCAAAAATAATTGTGGCAAATAGAGGGAAATGTGGGCGCCTCCTTATATTTAATCTAAGGAGACACCCTAGATCCCCTTTTCCATATATATATATATATATATATATATATATATATATATATATATATATATATATATATATATATATATATATATATAGCGATCTTCCGTTACAAAAAACCCATGCGAAAACCCGTGCGAAAAAATTTTTTTTATTCTTTTGAATTTTTTTTCAAAATTTTTTTGATGTTTAATCCATACAAATATATACCCCAGGGAAAATAATGGGTGAACCCGTTGGGCATTAGAGCACCTATCCACCCGTTACAAATTTAACGGTCACAAAACATGCGAATTTGTTGAAATGCCTTGATCGAAGGCCAAATGACATTATTTCTCAACCATTATTTTTTGAGTGAGGTATAACAACATATAATGAGGCTGAAAAAAAGAATTTTTGAAAAAAAATTTCAACTAAAAACTAAAAACATTTTCGCACGGTGCGAAATGTTCTCATTTGAAAATTTTCCTATACATATATGTGCGTGTGTGTGTGTATCTATGTATGTATACATATATGTATATATGTATATGTATACATATATGTATACATACATACATATATGGTTGGTGATGGGTTGGTGATGGGTCTTCTTAGGTATGTATGTATACATGTATGTATGTATATATACATGTATGTATATATGTATACATACATGTATACATACATACATATATGTATACATACATACATACATACCTTAAAATTTGGAAGTTTCTTCTTAGGTCTAGAAACATTTCTCTGAAGCTTATTAAACGAACGGTTGGTGATGGGTCCAACACCTCGTTTTGGTATGATAATTGGCACCCTAGTGGACCCCTACATCTCCTGCATGAACCGGCCACATGTACAGAGAACTACCGGGTCAGTAACTTTTGGTCTCCTCATGGCTGGATAAATCACCCAAGCATTCGGCCACTCCTACACATTTTGCAACCAATTTCTCTTTGCCACTCACCTGACGGCTGGGAATGGAATGATGGGGTCCGTTGCACTTTGAGGTCAGCCTGGGAAGGGGCACGAACTTCTAATCCTTTATTTAAATATAAAGATGTTGTTTGGTTTCCAAAACATGTCCCAAAATTATCTTTGACCCTACTTAGAGCTATCAGAGATAAATTGCCAACGCGAGAGCATCTCCTCAAGCGGGGGATACTCACGGATGATGCCTACGTCCTCTGTGATGGAAATGTGCCAGAAAGTATTAATCACCTTTTCTTTGAATGTGATTATTCGTGTTATATTCTTAGCGGGGGTCTCCTTAAATTGGGTTACGTCGGCCTTATCCCGTCTACTCTAACAGGTGTTTGTGATATTATCCTCTCTCGTTACAGCAATTCTGATCATGTGGGGGTACTTGCTAAAGCGGCTCTAGCATCTATGGTATGGCACATATGGAAGCAGCGTAACAAGAGAATTTTTGAGGGTACTCATGTAGGGAAGACCACTTTGTTTGAGGATATTTCAGCTGATGTTATTCTCTCTTTGCGAGAGTTGGATATCGAAGAGGCTTCGGACTCTCACCCTTCTCAAACTGGGGGTTTATTGATGCAGGATAAAATTAGTATTTGGTGTGCTATTGTATATTGTTATTTTTTAGAACGTCGGGATGTCTGGATTTAGTAGTTTGTAATGGGTGACGGAACTTGTGCCCTCTCCCCCTCACTCTACTAGCTTCTAGTCGTTACTGGCGTTGTTTGTCTGTATATTATCCTGATCATAAATAAAGATTTTTTTTACTTGCTATATATATATATATATATATATATATATATATCTCTCTCTCTCTCTCTCTCTCTCTCTCTCTCTCTCTCTCTCTCTCTCTCTCTCTGTGTGTGTGTGTGTTTCTTGTACGTATATACCGTATTATTTTATAACGTTCCATCATCATCTTTCGTTTCTCTCGAGTTGCAAGCGCATAGCTTCTGGAGGTATTCGAAAGTGGAGCACGAAGCAACAATCAATGGTGGGGAGCGGCGGAGCAGGCAGAGCGAACGGCGGCGGAACCGGCAGAGCGAACGGCAGCGGCCCGCAGTGGGGAGCGCTTGTGACGGTGGAGCCGTGAGAGAGGGTGAAGAGGAGGGGGTCACGGCGTGGGCTCGGGACGGAAGCTCTCGCTCCTGATGTCAGAGTTTGTTGGTGCTGAGGGGCTGCGATGGTCGCAGAGATCGCGGTGGTGGAGACGATGGCTTACGGCGAGGGCGGGGATGACGGGAAGAATGGCACCGGCGGTGACTTCGTGCATGAGGCGCTGGTGGGGTTGTGGGGACGGCTGCTTGGAGTTTTGGACCTCGCTAGTGGTGTGACGATTGGTTGGTAGCGCTGAAAGGGTCTCATCGATGGTTACATAGGCTTATGAAGAGGCTGTGGGTTGGTGGAGTGGCTCGAAGTAGGGGGAGGAGCTGGGTGCGACAGCGGGTCTGGGTTTTGGGCTTGCTGTGGTGAGAGGGGAGCTTCACCAATGGTCTTGGGGGCTGCCACTGGGGTTGTGCAGTGCGGAGGAGGGTGGCACAGCAGGCGGCACCGGGAAGTCAGAGGCACAGTGGGGTTTGTCGATGTCGAGGGGCTGTTGGGTTCGACAGTTGCCTTGTCAGAGAAGATGGTAAAAGAGGCAGCAGTACATGGTTTTCTCGGTGGAAGGTGGCACCGTGGGGTCCTCGGAGTATGAGGCGGTGATTAGGGCGGAGCCGCAGAGGGAGAGGGCAAAAGGAAGGCATCTGAGGGTGGTGCTGCATGGGTTTTGTTTTCCGTTGTGAAGGAGAGGTGATTAACGAGGGGGAAAGGTTAAATAGATTTAAAAGATATAATATAATATAAAACATGTTATAAGAGAGCCGGCTACTGAACCCATAGCCCTCTATTTATAGAAAACAATTACATAATGGGTGGATACCCTAAACACTATTGGGCTCCACTTGGGCCTACAGAAGTCTGTTCATAACACTTCCCCTTATCCATCCATTACTGTAAGCTAGGTATATGAATGCTTCGGGATTCATTAAGCTTATCTGGTCATGAGGACATGGATACTTCTGGATCTTAAGTTAGGAGGTCTTCACCCGTTAAAACCTTTGGCTATGGAGAACCAGTGGGAAGAACCAATAGCTAAGGGAAAAGAGTGCAAGGCTTCTTAACTTCCCCTGATCGATGGATATCATCCGGGTGGATGCTTCTGAATCCAGAGTTGATGTGGTTGCCTCATTAAAACCTTTGGCTATGGAAAACCCAGTGGAAAGAACCAATAACTAAGTGAAAAAGAGTAAAACACAACATTAACTTCCCCTGTTGTGTACAAGCTTCAGGCTTGTAAGTCTCTCAACTGTCTCATCCCAATCCCTATTACAGTTTTTCTAAAGGTACATTGAGTGGTGCTTTAGTAAATAGATCTGCCAAGTTATTGCAAGACTGGATCTACTCGATGTCGATCTATCTGTCTTCTTGTAGTTCATACGTCCAGAAAAGCTTGGGGGAAATGTGTTTCGTCCTGTCACCTTTGGTGTAGCCACCTCGTAGTTGAGCTATGCATGATGCATTGTCTTCATACATGGTGGTTGGGTCAAGGTCGCCCGTCTCCATGCCGGTCGTCACCAGGATGTGGTGAATGACTGAACGTAGCCAAAAACATTCTCTGCTAGCTTCATGGATCGCAATGAGTTCGAAGTGGTTGGATGAGGTTACTGTCAAGGTTTGCTTTACAAATCTCCATGAAATGGCTATTTCACCATAGGTGAATATGAAATTAGTCTGGGACTTTGGCGGTGTGAGGATCAGATCTGTATCATGCATCTGCAAAACCAACTACGTTGGAGGATACGCCTTTCTAGTATTATAGTCCTAGGTCTACTGACCCTTGGAGGTAGCGCAGAAGCTGCTTCACTCCGTTCCAGTGATGCTTTGTGGGCGCTAAACTGTATCTGGCTAGTAGGTTAACTGCAAACACTATATCGGGGCGTATGTAGTTTGCCAGATAGAGGAGTGCACTAATGGCACTTAGGTAAGGTACTTCAGGACCAATTGTTTCCTACCCCTCTTCCAGCAGATGGAAGGGGTATTATCAACATCCAATGATCTGACGACCATTGGTGTACTCAGCGGGTGACATGTGTCCATTTGAAAATTTTTCAGCAATTTCCTTGTGAAAGTGGATTGATGTAACAGGATTCCTCAGCTGAGGTGTTCAATTTGTAAGCCAAGGAAGTATTTGGTTTTGCCAAGGTCTTTCATTTCAAAAGTCTGTGTAAGGCTTTTGGATATCTCAGCTATCTCTTCAGGAGATCCAATGCGATTTAAATCGTTTACGTAGACAGTAATTATTATGAATCATGTATAAAGATGCAAGGGCAAACTTCATTATTTGTGAATCCTTGTTGCATGAGGAATTCACTGAGTCTGTTATACCTAATTCTTTCCAATTGTTTTAGACCATACAGTGATCTTTGGAGTTTGACAGAATAGACATCCCGAGGTCTATCTGACATTTTTGTTGGTAGTTTATAACCATCCAGAAGTCTCATATAGATGTCCTTATCTACATTACCATATAGGTATGCAATCACAACGTCCATGAGCTTCATATCCAGGCCTTCCGTAGCTGTTAAGCTAATTATAAATCGAAAAGTGATCACATCCATGACCGAGAGTATGTATCATCATAATCTATTCCTGGTCGTTGGAAAAAAACATTGTGCTACAAGGCGCACTTTGTAGCGTACGATCTAGTTATTTTCGTTTCTCTTTCTTACGAATACCTATTTATATCCCACAGGTTTTACACCCTTTGGTGCTGGGACTACATATCCAAAAACTTTGCGTTTCGAAAGTGAGTCCCGCTCAACTCCTATTGCCTCGTTCTATTTTGGCCAATCCTCTCTGCGTTTACATTCTGCTAGAGAGCGGGATCGATATCATTGTCATATTTAGTGACGTGATTAGCAATAACAAACGTGAAGTTATTATCGATGATTGTGCTTTTTCTGTCCAGTAACTCTCCAGTACGTACATAATTTAATGATATTTCTCCTATATTTTCCTCTTCAGAGGTTTTTAGGAGGGGAGAGGTGTCTGGGCTGAGCTCAGCATCCTGTGGTAGTATCGTTATATTTCCTCTAGGGGTTTTCCTCTTTCGAGAAAGTTTATCCTTGGAGCATGGGGGTCGTCCTCTCTTTTGTTGAGGTACGGCCGCTTCTGCTGCAGGTGGATTGCATCTACCTGGCGTGTTTGTAGTAGGGACGTGTGATCTGAAAATCTTCTGGTTGTCAGTGAATTTGTCCGGTAGTATGTGAATTGTATTTTGTATTTGGAGGATCTCTAGGATCTCATCTTCACATTGTTTGTATGCGGATCAAAGTGGGATACATTTTTGGTATCCCATGAAATGGTTTTTGAATCTTCAGGCTTCTTAGCGGTCATGCCTAGTTTGGGAACGTTATTTTCGTCAAACTTACAGTCTTCTAGGCGTGCCTTAAAAGCGTCCCCCGGTAGGGGTTCTATGTATCTATTGATCGATGGTGAGTCAAACCTTATATAGATACCTAGGCGACATTGAGGACCCATCTTGGTCCTCTGTGGCGGTGCGATGGAGACATAGACTGCGCATCCAAATATCCTCAAGTGAGAGATATTTGGTGGAGTTCCATATGCAAGTTGCCTCGGGGAATAAGTTTGACTACCATATGGTCGTAATCTTATTAGCGATGCAGTATGCAGGATTGCATGTCCCCATGCATTCACAGGCAACTGGGATTGCATTAGCCATGGACGAGCGATCCATTGTAGTCTCTTTATAAGAGATTCAGCTAAACCGTTCTGGGTGTGAATATGTGCTACAGGATGTTCAACTTCAATGCCAGTTGATTGGCGTAGTCTAGAAAGACTTGTGATATAAATTCACCAGCATTATCCAGACGTAATTTCTTAAACCTATTATCTGGAAAATGTGCCCGTCACTTAATGATTTGTGCCAGTAGCTTTGCAAAGGCTACATTGCGGGTGGAAAGTATGCACACATATAACCATTTGGAAGATGCGTATATCAGTACCATAAAGTATCGAAATGGACCAGTTGAGGGGTGAATAAGCCCATAAATGTCTCCATATATTCTCTCCAGGAAGCTGGGAGACTCTGAGTCCACTTTCGGTGGAGATGGTCTCGTAATCAATTTACCTTTTGAACAAGGGTGACAAGGAAAATCACTCTTTCGAAGTAACTTCGGGTTCTTCAAATTAATTCCACGGGACTGGGATACGATCCGGTGCATCATTGCTGATCCGAGGTGTCCGAGTCTATTATGCCAGAGTTGGAATTCTGGTTGATTTTTGCACTTCTGGTGCTCAATTGTATTGACTTCCATTGCTCGTATTGTTGTATAGTAGAGACCCGACGTGAGTCCCTCGAAACACTCAACGATAGTTTTAGCATCGTTTTTAAGATCCGTTACATACAAGTATTCTTTATCATGTTTGTTCACCATTTCTAAGTGGTATCCGTTTAAACGGATGTCTCTGAAACTTAGTAATGCGAGCTTGGAGAGAAAAGAGCATCTTTTATTGAAATTTGTATTTTATTGGGGAGCAAAAATTTTGCTTCCCCTGATCCTTCTATTATAGTTGATGGACAGAAAATTGTATTTACGGTGCCATCGTATTGGTTGATGCTTTGAAAGAAGTAAATATCTTCAAGGATCATGTGCGTAGAAGCACTGTCCACTAGGAATTTAATATCCATCTATAGCAAGAAAGAAAAGTATAGCAATATAAGGCACAAAGTAAGCAAATTTTATTTAAAGTCTGAAAATAAACTAACATGCTGAGGAGAAACAAACATCTAGAAAAGAAATTGTTTTTCAACTACAATAAATTGCAGAAATAAATAAGGCATTAGTCTAGCAGGTCATCGGTCGAAAGTCCTCGGCGATGTACCGAATTGGAGCCAGGTCTTATTTTTCCACCAGGTTTGATTCAGCAGACTTCTGGCTAGCTTGGTACAAATCCTAAAGGTGGCGTGGAGTGCGACAATTTCTAAACCAGTGTCCAGTCATGTCACATCTGTGGCATTTTTCTTCCCAATCTTTCTTGAGGGCAAATGTCTGGCCGTTGTCTTTCATCGTCCACACAATTTTCTTCTTCCCCTCATTTTTGGTCTTTGGAGGGGGTCCTCTAGCCTGCTTCTTCAATGTTTTTTCCTTCTGGGGTTTGCCTTTGAATTTATTCTTCTTCTTCTGGGAGGAGATATTGTGCGCTTCAGGCGTACGAGTAGTACCAGCAAGGCACAGGTGCATGAGAGAAGTTCAGAGTATGGGTGGCCAGCAAGGCGCAGGTTATGGGTGGCCAGCAAGAGGTCTCTATTCTGTTCTGCCATCAGAATATATGAGAGAAGTTCAGAGTATATCGTGAATTTCCGTTTACGATACGGTTGCATGAGGATAACATTCTTCTCGTGGAAAGATGTACAAGTTTTCTCCAGCATGCGTTCCTCCATCACTTTTTAACCACACAACTTTAGGCGTGAGGTGATGCTGAATAGTTCCGAGTAGTACTCTGCAATGGACTTGAAGTCCAGTAGACGGAGGTTCTCCCATTCATATCGCGCTCGGGGAATGATAATATCTTTTTGATGTTTGTATCGATCCTCGAGGGCGGTCCATAACTCGTATGAGTCTTCCACTGTGAGGTACTCAGCCTTTCGGTTCCGATTGATATGGCGTCCAATATAGATAATTGTTTTCGCCTTATCTATGTCAGAAACCGTATCACCAACAGAAATGGCATGACTCAATCCCTGTGAGCACATGTGGAATTTGATATCCAACTGCCAGCTCAGTAGTTCTTGCCTGTTGCATCCAATACGTCGAAGTCGACGGTCGCTATCTTTGCCATTTATCTAAGCATGTCAAACAAGTAGTAATTAAATATTTGAAAATAAATAATCATACGTTTCAGACACAGATATTTGTTGTGTGGATCAGCTAGTCACCATTTTTGAAGTACAAAATAAAGTCCATATACAGTCCCATTAAAAGAAAATACAACTCGGGAACCCACATGGGGCCCCTCTACTTCTGGAAGTAGATCTTCATCACAGTGGGACATGCGCTAGACTTGGGATTTATACAATTTAATCAACACTACAATTTCTCTCAAAAGAAAAAAAATGCGAAGAAAATAAAAGGTGACAAATAGCCAATCCAAAACCACAACAAAATATTAACATTCGTCACAGAAACATCGACATTGCAGCATGCATTTAATTATTCATCACAGGCATGTACTATATTAAGCGCAATTTCATGCTACGGGCAATGAAAATATGCAACATCCCATGCATTTTTAATAGAATAAAATATTTTTGTTTAATAATTAATTGGACCACTGGAAATGTCATTACCCGTTAGGTTAGTTGACTAACGACAGAGTGGTCTCAGGATCCTCATAATTATTAAACATTTAAAATAATCAAATAATCTAAAAAAATGCGATTAATGATGATTTACACATATAATGAACAAAATTATTAGGAAAATATTTTGATCAAGAAATCCTAATTAATTTCTGAAAATAACATTTGTTTATTAAAAAATTCGGTTCAGACGGCCGTGAACGGCGGCGCGGGCGGGATGACTTCTGGTCGCGGCAACGCGTGCGTGGGTGCGTGCGGGGCGCGCATTCAACGAGGCACGCTCGAGAGGCATGCGCTTGGGAGGTTCTCTCGGGAGGCGTGCGCTTGGGAGGTGCACTGCAGGCATGCATTCGACGATGATGCGCATGCGGTAGGCACGTGCTTGGCGACGACGCCTGCGCGGGAGGCGCGCGCAGTAAGCGTGCACTCTCGGTGGTGATGCGCATGCGATATGTGCACGGGAGACAGTGATGCACATGTGGGAGGCACACATGGTAGGCACGTGCTCTCGATGGCGATGCGCATGGGAGACACGCGGGATGCGGCGATGCGTGCGTGTCAGGCGCGCACTAGGCGGTGATGCGCACGCGTCAAGTGCGTGCTCGAGGGAGCGCTTTGCACATGTCAGGCGCGTAATTGCGACGGTGTGTGCGTGTCAAATGTGTGCTCACGGCGGCGTTGCTAGCGCGACAGGCAGACGCGGGGCTGCGATGTACGCGCGGGCGACGGCTGGCTTCCCGGCTAGGCACGTGCGCAATGTCGGCTACATGCCGGGGGGATGCGTGTGGGGGGAGGGTGCCAAGCTCTCTGATCATAGATTTCGGAGGCAAAATAGTTTTTATTGTAAAAATACTTTTTTAATCTTTGAATCAACGTTTTTACCGTAAAAATTTGATTTGTAGTGTAAAAACGTTGAATTTTCGTCCAAAATGATTTAAAAACTCTTTTAAAATAGAGATCTATGTTAAAATTGTGATTTTTCATACAGATCTAAGTAATGAAAATAGATCTAATAATGGAAATCACAGATCCATCATCATGCGCATGAGAATTTTAGATCCAGGGGATATGTATGATTACCTCAAGATCCTACCCGCGCCCTTTCGCGTCGCGATTCATCTGTCGGCAGAGGTTCGGCTCAGCTGACGAGAGTGCTGATAACGTGTTATAAGAGTGCCGACTCTGAACCCGTAGTCCTCTATTTATAGAAAACAATTATATAATGGGTGGATTCCCTAAACACTATTGGGCTCCACTTGGGCCTACAAATGCCCGTTCATAAAAAAACTCAATTAATACAATCATTAATGGGGGTTTGAAAAATGGGTTAGTAGGATGAATCTGGATTTAGAGAAATGTTAAAACATTTTAAGTAGGTACGGGTGCTATCGACAATCAATGGTAAATTTAACTTTAATTATTGAAAGTAATTAGTATAAAACAATAAAATATTATTATTTAAATTTTAAAATATCAATTTTTACAAACGACTCAAAAAAATTACGAAAAAAATGCCAAGGTTCGTATCATCACGAGAATCATGAAAATGAAATCCATTTTCAGATTTGAGCGACAAAAAAAATAGAAAAAAACATTTACTCATTTTGAACTCATTTGAAATTGTTTCGTTACGGAAATATGTTCACAATGAAAACATGCCGTTACATTTAGTCGGCTCGGACCAAGAAATATTCAACTCGGGAATAGCTCGCCCAAACCCTGGCATGTTGCCAATGTCCTCCAAAGCTTGCTATTATTTAACCGTATTGTACTCTAAACATAGTGAGAAAACACTCGTAAACAATTACTACTGCATGTTAAGACATTTCTATTTCTATAGGAACTACCCAGTTTTGAGTAAGGAGTAACAAAGTCAATTTTGACTAATTTGTTGTAAAAGCACTAATTAATAAGTTTTTAATGTTCAGTTAAAGCATTTAGATAACCTAATGACTAATACAGAGGACCGTGAAATTCGACGTGGGAAAAGAGTTCAGTGGATCGGTTTACAGCTAGGATAAGATGACAATAACACGGTGGTTGAATTTTAGGAAAAAGGCATATGCCGCAAAAATTTTGTAATATTATTTGGGTTTATTCTACTAAACTCCTTTAAGTTTCTGTCCGTTTTCCGTAAACATCCTTAAATAGTTTTTCAAACACAAAGCCCCCAAAACAGAAAAACAAACACGTTATTTTTTTCCAAATTGCATGTTTTGCTTATATTTTTTTGTAATAACATCTTCTTTATACTCTTATGTATAAAACAAAAAATATAATATTGTTGTGAATGGATATTATTGAATTGGTTAGGATTACGGCTTATCTTATAGATAAGACCGTATCTATTGTATCTTATCTTTGTACGCTCTTCCTCTACTATAAATAAAGAGCTGTGGGTTCATCCCCTATATGATGATTCATAACACGTTATCAGCACGAGTCTCTAAAAAGAAATTCCACACAAATATTGATCGTTGCGAAAGCGAAGGAAAGGCAAGAGATCCATGCGTGCAACGTCATCTACCTCAAACGGGCGACGTCATCCATGCGTAGCCTTCGTTCAACCGTGACGACGGATCTAGAGGTATTTCTTGCTATAAATCTAATTTTTATCATGTACATGATCGTTTTATCATAGATCTCGCAAGATCGAAGTGGAAATAGGGCTAATCACCCAAATCGACGATTTTTATCGTCTAAAAATCATGTTTTATCATGTTTTAATCTGATAAATAATGGAAAAATAATGTTTTTATCCCCCCCACAGCTTCGCCGGCAGACTTGCCGCCGGTCGCTACTGGAAACCCACCGCCCCGAAGGCGGACCCCCAACCCCTACCTAGGCATTCTTTGAGGCCGTTCGCGTCCCCCTACCCCCAGCAGAGGAGGGGGCCGCCATCCCCCACACCCCCCGCCCTCGGTGGAGGTTACCATATCCCTCCTCCCCCGCTCTTAGTAGAGGGGGCGCTGCTGCCCCCGCCCCCGACATGGGTCACCTCATCGATCGACGCCCCCAATCCCCCTCGCCTCCCAGCGAGGGGGCTATCGCTTGGTACACACGCACCCTCCCCCCCGCTCTCTCGGCGTTGAGGGGGTCTGCTACTAACACCCCCTGCTCTCACGGCAGCGGGGGGTCTGCTGCTAACACCCCCCGCCTTGCAGCGGGGCCCCTCCCCAGCCCCATGTCGGCAATGAACGGGGGTGCGATGGAAACCCTAACCGTCGCCCACCTTCACTCTCTCGCAGGATAAATGGGCCGCAAGCCTATAACAAAAAAAATTCCGAATGCGGGCATAAAGCCCGCATCTCATCTGCAGACTTTTGCCCTTACAAATTAAAAAATATATATATATTTGGCACGGGCCTGAAGCCCTCAGCCACACAGCAGGCTTCAGGCCCGTAGGCTGATATTTTTTGGAAAAATCAGAACACAAATAAAAGGGGACGAGGCTAAAATATAGATTAAAAATGTTCTTGGGGGCCTACAAATTACAGAAAAATCATGATAAAATAAGGAACTGAAATGGGACTTTAAGAGGACATTTGGGGATTATTGGTGGTCAATTGGGGGAATAAAAAGGAAAACGTCTTCCTTTTCATGAACATGTCAATTTGGGATCTTTTCAAACTCTTTTAAATAATCCCAACAAGCACAACTTTTTGCATTATATGATGCCTTTTTAGGATAATAATTATATGCTATGCGTCACTATTTAATGGCTTATTCTGTGGATAAACTGATATTCTGTTATGCAATATTAAATTAATAATTAGGAGGATCCCGCGACCGCTCTGCCGTTAGTTACCTTACCTAATGGTGTATGACGTTGTCCAGTGGTCCAATAATTATTAAGTATTCAAATTGTTTATCCTTCTGTGAATATGATGCATGTGATGAAAATGTCTGCTGAAAATATCTGCTGAAAATATTTGATCAGCACAAATTTTTTGCTTGGATGGCTGATTGTGGTTTTGGATCGGCTGTTTAAGTCCCACATTTTACTTTTCCTGTACTTTTATTATCTTTTTGAGAGAAATTGTAGTGAGGAAATTATGTAATGTCCAAAATCGATGACTACTTTCCATGGAGACGGAGGCCACACTTGAAGCTGAAGACTTTAAAAATGGGACCTACGGGGTTTCCAAAGTTGTAATCTCTTTTTCGGTTTTATTTGTGTAATATGGACTATAATATAGACTTTGAACACTAATTTTTTATGTGGGACTAGCCGATCCATGCAATTAGCTCTTCATTTAAAAATTGCCACAGCATGAAATTGTTTATTGTATAAAGTATTAATACATGCAAATTTGTGCTCTGCTAGATAAAATGCCAAAATCATAAGTGTCGATTTCAAAGTGCTGGATGCATCAGGAAGAAATTATCTGAGCTGGTAGCTCGATGTGAAATTTCACCTGCGTGCTAAATCCCTCATTTTTGATGTGACTAAAAATGAAAAAGTAAGCAATTTAGAAAAGGCACAAGCCATCATCTATATTCGTCGCCATGTGGACAAGACCCTAAAGTCTGAATACTTTACGGTCGAAGATCCACTTGAGCTGTGGACTGCCCTTGAGGATAGATATAAACATCAGAAAGATGTTATACTACCAAGGGCACGATATGAGTAGGAGAACCTGAGACTGCATGACTTCAAGTCTATAGCTGGGTACAACCTAGCTATTTTTAGCATAACTTCACGCCTGAAGTTGTGTGGTGAAAAGGTCTCAGAAGATCGCATGCTGGAAAAGACGTACACGTCTTTCCACGAGAAGGATACGATACGAATGCAGTAATACCATGAACGAAAGTTCACCAAGTATTCTGAGCTGCTATCAAGTTTACTTATGGCTGAACAAAACATAGAGCTTCTCCTTGCCACTCACAACATGCGCCCCTGGCACTCCCCCTCCAAGAAGCTCACAATGTATCTTCTTCTAAAAAGAAGAAAGACAAGAAAAGAAAAGAAAGACCACTATAACGACTGGTACCGTCTGATACGCTGGAGTGAGTTCTGTTTATGAATGTCTTTCATTAGTATACTTTTGATATGTAGATCTAAATAATATACTTACATTAGTTAGCTTATAGGTCGGTGTATGTATTTTGAATGTACTTGCCAATGTTTGTAATCGTATGTTAATGAGATTATGTACATGTTAGGTGTAATGTACATGATAATATGTGTTCTTATAGGTGTGTGTACATGTCTATTATATGATCTATATATTAGTGTGTATGGACATGTGCTTATACGTGGATAGGTATATGCTTAGCTATAGGTATATATATATACATATTGTATGAACATGTGTGATTTACATATAGTAGTAGAATTATAATGTTGTATTACTATCTCTACGAGATGATGTATGTGCATGTGTATACCAGGAGGTAAACGTGATTGTATGATTGTAACTATGTATGGATGTGTATACGTAATAGTATACTAGCTCTATGTAAATTACTATGGTTGTGTATACTTGTATGAACATATAGTATGTATGTCTAAGTTTTTGTGTAGATAGAAGGTAGGTGTGTAATAATGTAAGTACGGATATGTATGTAATGTGTATATGTGTATTTATATGTATGTAACTATATAATGTATGTGTAAGTGTATGAATATGAGTGATACATTGTTTTTATAATATATATATGCCTGCGGTAGGGTGCTCTCAACGTCTAAGTCCGGTCATCCTTAAGTTGGCCATACACAAGGAAGTCAGAGGACGGACATGATTTTAAGGTGTGTAGATTGTAGTAGCCCTAGTGCCATATAAGTAGGACATGTTCATTTTGTGAATGGTGTAATATATGGTGTGCATATAAGTGTGTAGTGATGCGTATTATGCGGTGTGTATAGTGTATCATGTAAGGTGTAGAGTGATTATACTATTGTGGTATTATTTGGTTGAATATGAATGTGCTAGTATTGAGTGATGTGTTTATATGACGTGTAAAACAATATGATTGGGATTCTGATTATGTAAATATAGTAGTGCATTATGTATTAGTAAAATATGAGTGTGCGAGATGATGGCACAGTTGTAGTTAGTAAGTTGATGTGTGTGTATATTAAAGTACTACTATTGTTTTTAATTATACTATTTGTTTTAATTGTATTGTATGATTGTATTATATAAATGGTGTTATTCTTAGTGGTGATATATTAGTATTATTATTGATATATATATATAGTGATGTATGTATGAGTGTTTATATATTATAAGTATGATTGTTAACTAGTGTTAGTAGTAGTATTACTACTGCTATTATTATTAGTGTTAATAATAAATGAGCGTTTATGTGTAATGGCATGATTGTTATTTATGGATAATGTATGTGCGTAGCAGAGAGTGTGGTGCGTGTATATTGGTAGAGGAAGTGTACGAGCACCATCTTCACTTATTCCCCGCATCTTGGTTGATAAGAATTCTGAGTACGGAATTTTTCTTAAGGTGGGTAGAATGTAACGACCGGTACCTTCTGATATGCTTGAGTAAGTTTTATTTACGAATGTCTTTCATTAGTATACTTTTTATATGTAGATCTAATTAATATACTTACATTAGTTAGCTTATTAAATCTTGTTCTTTTTATATTTAAAATTTCAAATTCAAATGTTTTTTAAAAAATTCAAATTCTTTTAAAAACTTTTCTATTTAGATCCTAATTAAGACTATAATTATTTTAGAAATACTCTCTCATTAAACTCATTATTTTCTCCACAATTATTAAAATGAATTCAACTTTCCTAATTACATTAGCTTTTAAATCAACTCTTATAATATCTCATTAAATAAATATTTCAAATTCAAATTTGAATTCAAATTTCCCTTCCATATTTAGATAGGAGACTTTTTATTTCCTTTATAATTAGCTATTAATCCCCCTCTTAATTACAATTTATCTTCTTGTTTCTTTCCTTTTTCTCCTAGATTTAAACCCTTCCATACTAGTATATGAGACTTCTACTCAAGCTAAATAACAATTAAATCCTATTTTCAATTGCAATTAAGTTCCCTGTTAATTCCTTTCCTTAACATCAACATTCCATTTTCCATCGTATCTCTAATTGCTATTAAATCCCTTGATTTCCTCTCTTAATTATTATTTCATTTTCATATCCTTCCTATTTTAGCTAAACCCTAACTCGCAATACCTCCAGCCGCCACATTCCTTTTTGCATTGCTTTTGATTTCATTGCATGAAATTTATTTCCATGGCTCACACGTGCACAAACCCAAACCTCTACAAAAAGAAAACTGAACCTAGGGCAACCCTCTATCAGCCACACATTTCCCTCCCCCTATCTCTCCCTCTCAACCAAACAAATAAAACCCTAGCTACCCTCTAACCCATAGCTGCACAACAGCTCCATAAACCCTAAGCGCCTAGCCCCTTTCCCTCTCCGACCCATTCTCCAGTGGCCTCCCCTAACCGGCATCCACCTCCCTTCCTCCTCCATGCGCAACCCTAGGACATCCTCCTCCCTTTCTTCTCCACGTGCGCAACCCAGCCCCTGCCTGCCTGCCACCTCCGGCCATCTCCAATCGCCGACAACCCCTCTCCACCTCTACTCCTCCACGCACGCGAGCCCCATGCTGCCAGCTCCTCTCTGTCCACCTTCCAGCGACCAGGGCCGCGTCCCCTCTTCGACAGCATGTGCGCCACCCCTCGTCGTCACTCCAGCCCGCCTGCCACCTTTCCGCGACCCCTTAATCCGCTGCTGCCGCTGAGCTGCTGACCGCTACCGCCAGCCGCCGTCCAACGCCGTGGACCGTCACCAGCGACTAAAACATCGAACTCAAACACGTAAGCCTTACAACATAATGTATATTTCTTACAGTGTAGTTTATAATGTGAAGTATGTTAGGTTAGTGTTTTATAAGATCCTTAAGTAATTCATCAGTACTTTATATTAGTAAGTTAGCTATTACGTAGTATTAGTGTAATGATAATTTGTTATATGTTCTGTTAGTAATATAACTATTAGTATCATATTAGTTAAGTTAGTATTGTTTTAATTGGTTATAATGCTTTAGTTTTAATATTTTATGACGCAGATACATCCACGTTTTCCCTATGAACACAACGACACCAAAAATGCTGAAATCAGGCAAGTGTACAAATTGTTATGAATTATTGAAGTTTGACGTTTAAAATCTCTTTCACTTAAAGCTGAATAACATGAAATTTACCTATGAAATGACGCTCATAAAAAGTATCAGGATGTTCTATGCTTAATATGCGACGCATTGATATATAACTTCACATGTTTAGGATTTAAGATTGGCAAAGGAAAATAATTGTTTGCAGCATGTCCATTAATCAACCCGTAAATCGCGTTATTTTAAATTGATGTAAATGTTGTAAGATAAGAATTACTAATGATTAATACGGTTCACCTCTTGCTTGTATACACGTTACCAAAATGGACATTTATGGAACTTCTAGAAAATGCTTGAATTCGTGCGCCTTAAAGGAGAAATCTTGATTTTGTGATGTCGTGTGAGTCAACTAGTCTGGCTCGTGTTCCAGCACAAATTTTGGGTGGGGTTAGGGTTGAGCGACCACTAAGCGTATGAAGGGATCCTCTCTTCAAGAGCACCACCTGCATGCGGTGGGTAGCGGCAATCACGATTGTACCTCTGTGAGAAGAACGATTCACTCATCACGTTTTAAAGGCGAGAACCTTAGGAGTGACAGAAAACATTGACACAGAAATTGAACTCATTAATGTTATCTCAGTTGAACACTAGAATTTCCATGTTAATAACATTTATAGAAATGCCATGTTCACTAATGCACTTCTTTAAATTCTCTAGAACTGCCAGGTTTAGAAGTACTTTACCTTACTTTAAAATTGCCATGTTTATAACCATGCTGCTGACATCTTGTGCAAACAATTAATGCTTTATAATTTATTACTATTCATACACCTTGCCTTGGGTCGTCTTACTCTTACTTGCAGGCCCTTGCTGACATACATTTGTGTTTTGGAATGTATATCAGATCACGAGCCAGAGCACCCGGAGGACCTGTTTGAGACGCCTGACCGAGAGAGCCAGGAGTTCGCTGTTGACGCTGAGTCACCCCTTGTGGAGGACTAAAGACTTGTGTTGTTGCTGATTTTCTTTTAGTTTTGCTTTTAGTACTTTGTTTTAGAGTACGCTCCTTGTTGTAGTTCCTTTAGCCATGCTGAGGCCTTGTTGTTTTATTTCGTGTATGAATATTTCTGGATGTGGATTTTAAATAAATGAAAGTTATTATTATTCTGAAATGCATGCAATAAACTGTAATGATGTTGTCTCAGACGCTTAATGAACTCGAGCTTCACCGCTCCGGTTCATGCAGACCTTTGTAACGTTCTCGCTTTCATTGTTTTTGGGAAGCGGGGCGTTACAACCACATGAAGGGGGGACAGAATAAAATGGCCAGATGCCAAGTCCATCATCGAAGAAATGAAGGGAAGCGGAAGTTCACTTGGCACAGATAAGACAACAGAAATAAAGCACCCCACCCAAGAGGGAATGAGAAGACCAGTGATGTGTGTGTATATTTTATATATTCACGCACGTCTTCTTTTGTGTTTTCCTTTGTTTTCCACCGTCCCTATTCGTTTTCTTGCTTTTTCTTGTTTTCTTTCACTTCTCCGTGTTTTTAAGTGTTTGCAGGAGTTTGCCAGCGTATGGGAGACATAACGAAGATATCACATGTCTCCAGAGCAACGGGAAGAGTCACACATGATTTGGGGGTTAAACAACAAAGATTTCTATCTTTCAGCCCCCACCCGATCGGTTGGATACAGCCAACCGATCGGGTGATGCACATGTGCACGACCCGGACAGCAGCTGAAGTGAAGTGAGCATCAACCGACCAGGTCAGAGACCGGTTCAGCCCGACTGTCTTCTCTGGAAATTGAAGCTGAATTCCAACAGATCGGGTGACCTTCACCCGATTGGTTCATTTGTAGCCGATACCCCAAAGAAGCGACCCGGACAACTGACCCGATGGCTCGCTGACCGTGCGAAAACGTCTGAAGTTTCTGTTTATTTGGGCGACGTTTCCAACCGATCGGTGGATCTATCAACCGATCGGTTCACCTGATGAGCTCGAGATCCAAACCACCAGAAGCTTCCGCCAACCGATCGTGTCGAGTGACCGGGTGATGTTTCTGAAAATTGCTGCCGAAGAACGAAGCAGGTCACCCAATCGGTAGATTCTTCACCCGATCAGGTGACGTCATTTTCTATATATAGAGCCTGTAGGTTTCCAGAAACGGGGTGTTTTTGGGCTGTTGTATTTTTTTGTTTTCTCTCCATTTTGTGACGGCTGGAATTTATTTGATATTTGTAAGTTGTCTGATCTTTACCAAACTTTAATATAGTGTTATTTGCATTGCTTTTACTACTTTTCAATCGCCAGATTATGTTTTTAACGGTCGATTTTCATTTAGATTGCCTTTTACCAAAAATGTGTGAGTAGTTTCCAAATCTGTAATTTTGGTGGAAACCACTTCGTGGGTTCCCCCTAATGCGTCCATAGGACTAGGAAATCGATAGAGATTAGGAATCAATTGGTTACGCTAGGTGTTTTATTGTCATCGACGGGAAAAAGACCGCCTTTGACCGTTGGGCCAAGGGGGAATAAACTTGGCGGTTGACTCCCTAGCCATAGCTCACGCCCTTGGTGTAGACATTGAATCCTAGCGCGGGGGAGTGGCAGGACGAGATGTTGGGAGTTATCGTTGCGAGCTTAGTGCTCCCTGGGTCGGTCAGTGTTAATGGACATGGGAATGTCCACTGACCGAACCCAGGTAGTCCTGCGTATCATCCTGGGCACCGACCGGAATATCGGGCCCATGGGACGCTGGTATCACTCTTAGAGGCAACGTCTCACCATTAGACCCTAGTTCCGATCGTTATCCTATCCGCCGGTCGTATTAGCGAGAATCATATGATAGGGTGAAAACCGAAGTCCCGGGTTTTCCTTTATATTGTTTATCCCTGGCATTCTATTTCTGTGACAACCCATCTACCGATTCGGGCTAGCTCACCCATAGGGTGAATTTTGTCCTTTCTGACACAAGCACAACCACGCCTCCCTAAGTTCGACCCCCAAGCCACACTACAACACCGTGCACTTGCGGTTATAAATATTTAAATCTCGCACCCCCCATCCATTTGCACTCTTATGCTACAAAAGTAGGGGATGTCAAGCTTTATGGCGCCGTTACCGGGGAGGCAACGTGATTGTTATTTTTGGATCTTTGGAACCCTTGAGTCTAGCTCACATCTCTATCTCGCGATAATTTTCGCATTCTTCTGTTTTTGTTTTTATTTTCTTATTTTTATTTTATATTTTTATCATTTTCTTTCCCTCTTTTGCTTCACGGGTTTTTTTGTTGCTTTTAATGCACAGGAACACAAGGAGTCTTGACGACTTGATTCATGTTGATCCTGAGATAAACGCCACCCTAAGGCGTCTGGCCACAGAGAAGAGAAGAAGAGAAGAGCCTGAACCCATGGGAGAGAACACCCCATCTCATAAGTCACTACTGGAGTACTCGATGCCATCCATCAAGTCCACCTCCGCCATCCGACCTCCTGCTATTACCTATTACAGCACAGAGCTTCGAGCTCAAGCCGTCTTTAGTGACATGGATCCAGCAGGATCAATTCTCTGGGGCACCCATGGAGAGCCCCATCGAACATCTGGACTCCTTCCTCGAGAAATGTGACACCTTCTGAATAAATGGTGTCACGGCTAAAGCAATCCATCTGAAGCTATTCCCCTTCTCTCTGCGGGATAAGGCCAAGCAGTGGCTAAGGGGAAAGGGCCCGAACACTTTCAACACTTGGGAGAAGCTTTCGAATGCATTCTTGACGAAGTTCTTTCCTCCGGGGAAGACCATGAAGCTGAGGAGTGAGATCTTCTCCTTCTCCCAAGCCAGCCACGAGTCCCTGCAAGAAGCTTGGACGAGATACAAAGAAATGCAGTGGAGATGCCCTCATCACGAGCTTCCGAAGTGGCAGATAATTAATCTGTTTTATAATGGATTAAGGGACGACTTGAAGTCCTCGATGGATACGGTGGCTGGAGGGTCCTTCATGTCTAGGAGTGAGGAAGATGCCAGACAAATTCTTGAAAACATGGCATCGAACAATGAGCGGTGATGTGACGAGAGAGCCACACCTAGATCTGGGGGTATCCACAGGGTCGAGGACGTCGACAAATTATCCAGCAAGTTTGACTTGCTGTCGACCCAGATCTCAGCGCTAATGGTAGGAGCCGATGGTGCTGGTACACAACGAATTGCGGCGGTGGAAGCAGAAGTCATGGGGGACTTCGAAGGTGGTGACATCTCACCACTGTTAGACCAAGCGAGCGCACTATTCTACAATTCTACGAAAAATGCGCCATATCCACCACGGACTAGCTCTAATCCGGCCTACTCTCCAAATAACCAGAATCACCCCAATCTTAGCTACTGGGCGCCTTATCAGCAACCACAACCACAAGTATATCAGCCTCCTAGGCAATAGTAGCAGCAGTTTCAGCAGCAGCAGTTTCAGTAGCAGCAGCCCCCATAATTATACACGCAGTATCCACTGAGGAACCATCAGCCCATGCAGCAGCAGCAGCAGCAGCAGCAGCAGCAGCCGTACAGCCAGCACCGTTCTATCTCCTCGGTTGATTCCCTCTTGACTCAGTATATCTCAAACCAGGAGAAGATAAACTTGAAGCTGGAAATGGGGCAGAAGGCTCTCACTGACCAAGTGACCCAGTTGGGGTTACAGGTGGCAAACCTTCAAAGGTCGCAAAATCTATTGCCACCACAACCGGAATGGAACCCAAGGGGGGCGAACCAGACTTTGGCACTCACTCACGAGCATGCGAATGTGTCTGTTATCGTGTTGAGGAGCGGAAGACAAATCTCCACAAGAGTGCCCACCAAGGAACCGAAAGCACCATTGGTCGTAGAGCGACCAATTGAAAAAGCCAATGACAACGGTGTTTCGTCGCCAAAAACTACGACTCCGGAGGAAGTCCCTGAAGAGGAGAAGAAGAAAGACGAGGAAGGGAGCCTCAAGGTATTCAAGCCCGTTGTGCTATTTCCACAACGGCTGGCCCAAGCAAAGATAGACAAAAAGTATGTCATATTATTCGCCATGGTCAAGGATTTAAGCCTTCAAATCTCCTTCCTCGAAGCTATTGAGACGATTCCCTCCTACGCAAAATTTTTAGAAGATTTGGTGACAAGGGGGTCCAGGAAGGAAAAGGTCGTTCTAACGGCAGAATGCAGTGCTGTCATTCAGAGAGTGAATCCGCCTAAATTAAAAGACCCGGGAAGTTTCTCCATCCCTTGTTTAATAGGGGAAGTGAAGATCCATAGGGTGCTCGTGGACTTAGGAGCGAGCGTCAGTTTAATGCCCCTATCGCTATACAGGAGGATAGGGATAGTAGACTTGGAGCCCACGGGTATGACACTTCAATTAGCGGATAGATCGGTTAAATACCCGGTGGGAATAGTAGACGACCTACCTATTGATGTCAGCAGAGTACAAGTGCCGGTGGACTTCGTGGTGATGGACATGCCTGAAGACACACATACACCTATCATCCTTGGACGGCCCTTAATGGCCACCGCTGACGTTTTAATAGACGTGAAGAAAGGGATGCTTTCCCTTAACGTTGGCAACGAAAAAGTCGAGTTCGACTTGGGGTTATCAAAGAAGCACCCCAACCCCCCGGATGATCCAAGTTGCAATATGTTGGATTTGGAAGAAGAAAGAGCAGCTGAAGCTGGGGCCTGGGAAATTATTTCAAGGAATCCCCCCAACAGCTTGGGGGACTTAGAAGATCATGTCGGCCTGAAGAAGAAAGAAGTTGTTTGGAAAGCGGATGCGGCACATACGAACCCTCCCGGATTTCAAAAAAATCCTCCGACGAGGAGGAAAGGGAAAGAGCTCATGGGGCTCACCGGTGATGAGATCCGGATCTTGAAACGAGTGGCGGTAGACGCCAATATAAGGGAGAAGCCCCTGGATCCCGTCAACGAAGGGAGGGTCATCGAGCAAGTCTTCTTGTCACCACTGGCGACACCAAAGGCCGCCAACTCTGAATCTGAAGCGATGCCGATCTTAGGGCATCACCCCCGTCCACCTTGAATATCATCTACCGACGTCGAGCAAACGACGTTAAACAAAAGCGCTTCATGGGAGGCAACCCATGCCATAAGCTTTCATCTTCATTTGTAGGATTATTTCTAGCTTTATTTTTTACTATTTTAATAATTAAAACCAACCGCGAAAACTTCCATCGAGAGACTTAGGCCATTTGTGAATTTTTGCAGGAAACAAGCCCTCACCCGATCGGGTGATCATTCAACCGATCGGGTGAGACGTATCAGACAATGGCCGTATCTGTTCTCAAGAAAACTGGTCGGGTGAAGCAATGTGAGACCGGGTGGCAGACCGTGTGAGCTGGGCCGAAGTCTCGAAAACTTTTGGGAGTTGATCAACCGATCGGGTGATACGAAGCGTGGTCGGGTGATCGACCGTGTGAGCTGTACTGAATTCTCTGGAAAAACTGTGAAGCAGCCAACCGATCGGTTGAGTTCTTAACCGATCGGTTCGCCTGTAGCATCTTTTAAGCAAATTTTTCAACCTAATTGTCAACCGATCGTGTGAGCTTTCACCCGATCGGTTCGACTTAAACCCTATAAATATCCGCCCTCACCCGTTCATTTCTCCTTCACCCGACTTCGAATCTCCGTTGCCGTTTCTCCTTCTCCGAGCTCCAACCAGCCTCGATCTCCCCTCAACCGACCACAAAACCCCCTAGATCGATTCCCTCACTCTCCATCTCCTTCCCTCCATCGATTTCCCTCCCCACATTTTCGTTTTTACCCCTACAAAAACCCTAATTTTCCCACTCCCTCCCCCATTTTTGAAATTTGTTGAAAAGAAGCGCCGCGGCTTCACGCTCCATCCCATTGCAGTGTGTTGGGACATCTACGAGCAAGGATCTTCATCTCGATTGGGTAACTTCACTCCTTAGCTCAATTTTAAATTTTGCCCTAGTTTAACTATTTTGCTCGATCGCCTGTGTTAGTGTGCATTCATCGCATTTTGCATTCACTCACGTGCGCACACACACATGGCCCAGGATCAAGATAAGGGTAAGGGTATCATGCGAGAGGAGGGTTCGTCTCACAAAAGACGCAAGACTACACGTCCACCACACTCACGCCCTCCTCCTACACAGCCTGCTCTACCCCACCCCAACCCCAACCTATCATCTCGACTGAGGACCCATTGATGGGCCCGCATGGCTACCGCTTTAGGAATCAAGAGCATTAAGTTTTTATCATAGGCTTGATGCACGGGGGCATCTCTCGACCAAATTTTCCCATACCCAAACGCTTATCGATCTTGGGGTATTCAACAAAGTCGAGACTCTCTTCGCCAACTTAGGTTGGTTAGCTTTCTAAAACGCCACTACGGTATCCTACCCCTCCCTCACACTGGAATTTTTATCCACCCTTGTCTGTGAGTCGGGGTCGATCGTCATCTTTCGCATCCGTAACAGAACCATTCGCACTGACCTGAACGCCATTAATAACATCTTTGGTTTCCCCATCCTTGGGGACGACGCTATCCGTCCCTACGGGTATCCCCCCAAATTTGACGTCGATCAGTTTTGGTTCCGCCTCACCCTACATGCTCACTATCCCCGAGGTAAGGCCAAGGCCTCCTCCATCATTCACCCCATCTTTCGTCTGGCCCACCGAATCATTTTTTGCATGTTCTTCCCCAAGGATGAGTTAGGTACCGTGACCATCCCTGATCTTTTCATTTTTTGGGCCATGACCTTCCCTTTGTTCAGGGTGATGATGGGATTTCTTTTAGGGCCCCAGTTGTCCCCGTCCATGCCGGTGCTTGGCTTGTTACCAAGCTTCTTGAGATTAGCCGCGCCAGCAAGGGGAAGCTTTGTTGCTGGGGCCTTTTCACTATCATATCTTCTGCTCCCCAGTTTAACATTGCCACCCCCCGAGACTTACCTACTGCCACAGGACCCTCACGCCTAGATCTAGATGTCCTACAGCATATACACATGATTAAGCCTTGTCCCGATGGCCGTTTCACTTTCCATTACGGACACCCCCCAGCTCCCTATACCATTTTGCCCAACCCCGCTCGCATGACTATCCTGCTTGTGGCAGATTGGACATTCCCCCCTGATCCTGAGTTTCTTGGGGGCTTACGTCTTCCATTTATCCCAGGTGCACCCAGACCACCTTCCCATGCCGCCCACTTAGGCGAGCAGGACATTCATGTGTCCCGTGGAGACCCGGGGGCTGGGCCTAGTAGTGCCATCCCTGCTTATATCCCCACCACCACTGTTACCATCCCTCTAGTCTGTACTACCTCCTCCTCCTCCTTTCATCGGTCCGCATCCGCTCGCCTCGCTCTCGAGGCTGAGCTTTCTTCACTACGCGCTGTCGTTTCGTCCTCCGCCCCCTTGGACCCATCCCCTTTGATCTTCTCTCACCCACGCTTCCTCTCACTTGAGAGGGACGTGGCCACCATCCTCCGTATTCTCACTCACATCCACGGACCACCTCCTCCCACACCACACCCCTCTCCACCACCTTCACCCCCCCGACGATTTTCCCCTCCACCATCACATTCTTTACCTCCACCATCACCCCCTAGGCGACTATCCCCTCCTATCACCACTTCCATTCCCACCACCTCATCCCCTCCCACCACCACTATTTCCATTCCTACCACTTCACCTCCACTCATGACCACCACTGTCGCCCCCACAAATCCACCATCCTCCACTTCCGTCACTCCATATGTGCGCCATAAGAAATTGCAGGTGCGATCGCGATCACTTCCCCCACCATCCTCTTCCGTCGTCGTATCCTCCCCATGCACCGCCGTTTCTACCCCATCTACCACCGTGTTGGTCGCCCTTTCACTCCCACTCACCATCACCACCACCCCTACACCCATCATTCACACGTCCACACCCACTTATCCATCACCTCGATCACTGTCTCCACTCCTCTGCACACCAATCACCTCTCCCGCCCACTCCCCCACATCCCCCACATCTTCCACTGAGGAGGACGAGGACGATTCCTCTCCTGCTTTTTGATTCCATTTTGTTTTTTGACCTACCCCTTGCATATCTCTACATTTTCATGATCATATCATTTCGCTAGCATTGTCACGTCTAGCTTAGGGGAAGTCAATTTTTCTGTGTGCTGTCATGTGATGTTTTCTATGTGTGTTTGTTTATTTATGTTGTGTGATGTGATTTTCTATTTTTATTTTCTGTTTATTTGTCGTGTGGTGTGATTTTCTCTATTTCCCTTTTTCGTATGTGCGTTTTTCTCGTTTTTCATTTCTTTTTGAGTCGGTGCGCATTTCCCCCCGTTTTCATTGCCCTCCCGTATTTGCTCTTATTGCATTGAGGGTAATGCCAGTTTCAGCTTGGGGGAGTCACACTTCATGCGTCATTTGCGTCTTTTTCTTCGCTTTTGAGTCGTTTTCATCGTGTTTTTATTTTTCTTTTCTTCTTTTTATCTCTTTCTCCTAGAGATGACCCCATATGATGAATTGCCACAAAAATCACACACACACACCTATCAGGGCTTCGATAATCACATTCACTAACCCTAGGAAGCTGAGTCCTCTTGCCTTTCATGCATCGTGGGTCCATTTTGCTTTTGTGTGAGTCGTGTGTCGTGTCTAGCTCACGGTGTGCTTCTACTTTGTGATTGTGTGTTATATACCTGTCCTGGAATGACCCCTAGACTATCATGCTTCGATTTGAATATGCGGTATTTCCCTCTCTTATCTGCTTCTGTATGCATGAATATATATATATATATCGTATGCTTCAGTTCACATGTGTCGGGATTCTACAGTTGGGACTAGGATAACTCATTTTGGCCTACGCTCTGATTAGCGAAAAATCTCCCTTGCCCAAGTGTCTAGAATCCGATTTCTTTTTTATTTTTACTTGGTGCAAATCCCCTCATCGTGTACCGTTCTTCCGCTTGGGAGAGTACACACGTGTATATACCCCAAAATCCAAAAATAAAAAAACCAAAAAAGGAGAAAAGAGAAAAGAAAGAAAATATATATATATGTATAGCCAAAAATCCAAAAAACACATATATCCAAAACCCAAAAAAAATATGTGCAAATATTTTCCTACCTACCGGGAATAAAGGGAAGGCGAGAATTTGCACCGAGTGTTCTACTCCACATCATCTCAACCCCCATCGCTTTCGAAAACACTTGAAATAGGGAATTTCTATCTATTATCTAGGTGATAGTGTGGTGATGTCCAAGTCCCAAGCTGTGGAGTCCCTGACACATGATACGTTTCGATTCTCACTTTCCTCTCATGCATGCTTGAGCTATATATTCACCGCTTATTCCAAATCGAATCGATATTTGGGTCTTTTCTTGGATTTGAGTATATGGAGCTTATAGCACAATGTAGATAGTGACACCGTCTGCTAGCACACGACCGCACTCACTCGCGCTTCACTGCGTGGACCCACGACTCTTGTTTGGACTCGTATTTCTTGGTTTAGTGTTGTGATTTGGCGTTTGCTTGCTTGGTGTGGCGTTTTTGCTTTTGTTGGCCCTGACAGGCGATCTAGGATTTAGAGTCCTCTTTTTCTCTCTTCCTCTCTATTTTCTCCCTATGAGCTTCTACTCTCACTCGTCTTCCTCGAGGACGAGGAAGGGTTCAGCTTGGGGGATTTTGACGTGTGTGTATATTTTATATATTCACGCATGTCTTCTTTTGTGTTTTTCCTTTGTTTTCAGCCGTCTCGTATCCGTTTTCTCGTATTTTCTTGTTTTCTTTCACTTCTCCGTATTTTTACGTGTTTGCAGGAGTTTGCCAGCGTAGGGGACACATCACGAAGATATCACATGTCTCCGGAGCAATGGGAGGAGTCACGTATGATCTGGGGGTCAAACGACAAAGATTTCTATCTTTCAGCGCCCACCCGATCGGTTGGATACAGCCAACCGATCGGGTGATGCATGTGTGCACGACCTGGACAGCAGCTGAAGTGAAGTGAGCATCAACCGACCGGGTCAGAGACCGGTTCAGCCCGACTGTCTTCTCTGGAAATTGAAGCCGAATTCCAACCGATCGGGTGACCTTCACCCGATCGGTTCATCTGTAGCTGATTCCCCAAAGAGGCAACCCGGACAGCTGACCCGACGGCTCGCTGACCGTGCGAAAATGTCTGAAGTTTCTGTTTATTTGGGCGACGTTTCCAACCGATCGGTTGATCTATCAACCGATCGGTTCAACTGATGAGCTCAAGATCCAAACGACCAGAAGCTTCCGCCAACCGATCGTGTCGAGTGACCGGGTGATGTTTCTGAAAATCGCTACCGAAGAACGAAGCAGATCACCCGATCGGTTGATTCTTCACCCAATGGGGTGACGTCGTTTTCTATATATAGAACCCCTAGGTTTCCAGAAACGGGGTGTTTTTGGGCTGTTGTATTTTTTCTGTTTTCTCTCCATTTTGTGACGGCTGGAATTTATTTGATATTTGTAAGTTGTCTGATCTTTACCAAACTTTAATATAGTGTTATTTGCATTGCTTTTACTACTTTTCAATCGCCGGATTATGTTTTTAACGGTCGATTTTCATTTAGATTGCCTTTTACCTAAAATCTGTGAGTAGTTCCCAAATCTGGGATTTTGGTGGGAACCCCTTCCTGGGTTCCCCCTAATGCGTCCATAGGACTAGGAAATCGATAGGGATTAGGAATCTATTGGTTACGCGGGGTGTTTTATTGTCATCGGTGGGAAAAAGACCGCCTTTGACCGTTGGGCCAAGGGGGAATAAACTTGGCGGTTGACTCCCTAGCCATAGCTCACATCCTTAGCATAGACATCGAATCCTAGCGCGAGGGAGCGGCAGGACGAGATGTTGGGAGTTATCGTTGCAAGCTTAGTGCTCCCAGGGTCGGTCAGTGTTAATGGAAATGGGAATTCCCACTGACCGAACCCGGGTAGTCCGGCGTATCATCCTAGGCACCGACCAGAATATCGGGCCCATGGGACGCTGGTATCACTCTTAGAGGCATTGTCTCACCATTAGACCCTAGTTTCGATCGTTATCCTATCAGTTGGTCGTATTAGCGAGAATCATATGATAGGGTGGAAACCGAAGTCTCGGGTTTCCCTTTATATTGTTTATCCCTCGCATTCTATTTCCGTGACAACCCATCTACCGATTCGGGCTAGCTCACCCATGGGGTGGATTTGGTCATTTCTGACACAAGCACAACCACGCCTCTCTGAGTTTGACCCCCAAGCCACACTACAACACCGTGCGCTTGCGGTTATAAATATTTAAATCTCGCGTCCCCAATCCATTTGCACGCTTATGCTACAAAACTAGGGGACGTCAACCAGTGCCACAGCTGTGGCATGAAAGGCCACTGGTCTAGAGTGTGCAGAACTCTGTGGCATCTCTAGGAATTGTATAAATATAGCATGAAAAAGAAAGCTGAAACAAACCTGGTGACCTCTGATGCTCTAGTCAAGTTTTCAGCTGACGAATTCGAAACGGATCACCTGCTTGATTTGCCTCTATTTTTATCTTAGCAATTTGTTTTAAGAACATTTGACGTTATGAGAGCATTTGAATTGTGAATTTGTTTTTGAATGAAAATTTTGATTATGTTCCTGAAATGCAAATGTTTTATTCATCTTTTATAGATGGATGTCTCTAATGACTGCTTAGTAGACAGTGCTTCAACACTTACGATCCTTTAGTATAAATGCAATTTTCATAGCATTATACCATTTAAAAGCCCCTATAAATACAATTTCAGGGCCATCAAATATAATTGAAGATTCTGGAAATGCAACTTTGTTGCTCCCAACTGGAATAGAAATTAAAATAAAGGATGCACTATTCTCTCCAAATTCCAACCGAAACTTACTAAGTTTCAAGGATATCCATTTAAACGGATTCCACTTGGAAGCAGCAAATGTAAATGAAAAAGAATTATTATATGTAACGTCTCAAGAAAAAGGAGTAAAATCCATATTTGAACGTTTTAAGAGCCTTTCATTAGGGCTATACCATACAAAGATTTGGAGAGAGGAAGCTAATTTTACGGCGCACCTGAAGTGCCCGACATTAGCCAATTTTTTACTTTGGCATGATAGACTTAGCCACCCTGGATCTGCGATGATGCACCGCATCTTATCTCAATCCCATGTGCATACCTAAAGAACCAGAAGATTCTTCAGAAGGGAGAATTTTCTTGCATCCCATGCTTCAAGGGGAAATTAATAACAAGGCCATCACCACTAAAAGTGGATATCGAATCTCCAAGCTTTCTCGAAAGAATACAAGGAGACATATGAGGACCTATGCACCCCCTAGTAGGCCATTTCTGTACTTTATGGCACTGATTGATGCATACTCAAAATATTCGTATGTGTGTCTACTATCGACCCCAACTTAGCTTTTCCAAAGCTATTGGTGCAAATAATAAAGGGGCGGGTGCATTTTCCAGACAACCAAATAAAGAAAATATGTCTAGATAATACTGGGGAATTTATCTCCCGGTCATTTCAAGAGTATTTCCAAGTAACGGGAAGAGAAATTGAATATCCAGTGCCTCATATTTATACCCAGAACGGGTTGGCAGAGTCACCGATAAAAACACTCCAATGGATTGCACGTCCATTGGTAATGAAATCCTAGTTGCCAGTGGATGCATGGGGACATGCAATTTTGCATGCTGCATCGTTAATAAAAATAAAAACCTATGGAGGTCAGAGTCTCTCCCCAATGCAACTTGCATATGGAGTATCACTGAACATTTCTCATTTTAGAATCTTCAGTTGCGCAGTTTACATTCCCATTGCAACACCATAGAGGACAAAAATGGTTCCTCAACATCGCCTAGGTATCTATGTAGGGTTTGACTCACCCTCAATTATAAGATACCTAGAACCCCAAACGGGGGATGCATTTAAGGCTTGTCTTGAAGACTGTAAATTTGATGAGAAAATTTCCCCATAATGGGCCCAGACACTGAGAAATCTGGAGCGAAGCACATCATAACATGGGATACAATAAGTTTGACACACTATGATCCGGTAACAAAATAATGTGAAGATGAGATCCTGAAGATCCTCTACTTACAGGACATTGTCCATCGATTACCGGACTCATTTACTGACAATCAGAAAATTGTCAAATCATTCATCCATGCTGCAAATACTCCAGCTAGGATTGACATCCCCAAAATGGAAGCAATCCACCAGCAGCAGAAGTGTCTGTACCTCAACAGAAAAGAGACAGGCCACCAGGCTCCAAGGATAACAATCCAAGAAAAAGAAAAATATCCGAAGACCTTGGGACGATACCTTCATAGAGAAATGAGCTCATGTCCATACACATACCCTCACCTCTCCCGAAATCCACTGCAGAGTAACGGCCGGAAGAAACTAAAATATCATTAAGTGATGTATGTATAAGGGACGTGTTGGATAGAAAGAGTACAGTCGACGACGACGACTTTGCATTTCAGATTCCTATTCACGTCGTCGAAAGTGACAATGATCATGATCCACATTCCGTTACTGAATGCAAACATAGAAATGATTGGCCAAAGTGTAATCAAGCAATAGAAGATGAGCTGGACTCGCTTAAGAAACGCAAAGTATTTGGGCAAATAGTCCAAACACCTACTGGTGTCAAACCTGTGGGATACAAATGGGCATTCATGAGAAAAATAAATGAAAATAATGAGATCGTGCACTACAAAGCAAGGTTTGTAGCGCAAGGATTTTACCAAAGACCGGGTATTGACTATGAGGATACATACTTTTCAGTCATGGATGCGATCACTTTCCGAGTTCTGATAAGCTTAACAACAAAGAAAGGTTTAGGTATGCAGCTAATAGATGTTGTGACTGCATATCTATACGGTAATCTTGACAATGAGATATACATAAAACTTCCTGATGGCTTTTCAATGTCTACTAAATTAAAAGATAGACCTCGAGACGTCTACTCTGTTAAGCTTCAGTGATCATTGTATGGTCTTTAACAATCGGGAAGGATATGGTATAACAGACTAAGTGAATTCCTTGTACAACATGTATTCAACAATAATGAAGTCTGTCCTTGTATCTTTATAAGAGCAAAGGGAAAAAGATTCGTCATAATAGTAGTCTACATAGACGATTTGAACCTCATTGGATCTCCTGAAGAGATCACTAAGATATTTGTACGTCGGATAAAAGAATTCGAAATGCAAGACCTAGGCAAAACGAAATTCTTACTTGGTTTACAGATTGAACATTTAAAAGACAGAATCCTATTACACCAAACCACATATACGAAGAAAATGTTGCAAAGATTTCATAAGGGCCAATGTCATCCACTTAGTACACCTAAGGTGGTACGATCTCTGGATGCACATAAAGACCCCTTCCGGTCGCTGGAAGAGGGGGAGGATATACTTGGTCCAGAAGTCCCTTATCTGAGTGCTACTGGAGAACTTCTATATCTGACCAACTGCATGCGTCCTGATATAGCGTTCACAATAAATTTACCAGCCAGATGCAATACAACACCTACGCAGCGCCACTGGACACTGGTTAAGCACCTTCTGCACTACCTCCAAGGGTCTACAGATTTGGGACTCTTTTACGAAAATGGATTATCCTCCACACTTGTTGGTTATGCTGATGCAGGTTACAGGTTTGATCCCACAATGCAAAGTCACAGATAGGGTACGTGTTTACCAATGGTGGGACAGCCATTTCCTGGAGATCCGTTAAGCAAACCATGATGGCAACCTCATCCAATCACTCAGAGATCATCGATATCCATAAAGCAAGCAGAGAATGTGTTTGGCTACGGTCAATTGTAAATCACATCCTGGTGATGACCAGATTGAAGTATAGGGACCTTGAACCTACTACCATATTTGAGGACAATGCCACTTGCATAGCTCAGCTACTAGGTGGCTACATCAAAGGCGACAAAATGAAGCATATTTTTCCCAAATTCTTCTGGACGCATGAGCAACAGAGATATGGTGTGATCGACATCAGACAAGTATAATCATGTGACAACCTGTTAGATTTGTTCACTAAAGCCCTTCCTACTGCTACTTTTAGGAAGTTTGTACAGAAAATTTGGGACGTTGTGCCTAAAAGATCTGAAAGCCTGAGTGCTTGTACAGATCAGGTGGAGTTAGAGAGTGTTTGTACTCTTTTTACTTAACTATGGATTTTCACAGGGGTTTCCATAGGTTTAACGAGGCAAACATCATCAACTCAGGATCCTGAAGTGTCCAACCCATATGAGACTCCTACTACACTCAGAATCCTAAAGTATTCATCAGCAGAGTCCATACCTACGGCTGGATAAGGGGAGTGTTGTGAATGGATATTACTTAGTTGGTTAGGATCACAGCTTATCTTATAGATAAGACCGTATCTATTGTATCGTATCTCTGTACGCTCATCCTTTACTATAAATAAAGAGCTGGGGGTTCATCCCCCAGATGATGATTCATAACAATTATTTGTATTATGCTTATTTATTTATTTATTTATTATGCCCCCTTTTGGCCAAATTTTTAGGTTCATTATGTGAAGAAAATGTACATCGAAAAATGGTAAAATTGTTATGAATACATTATCTTGTAGAGATGAAGAGTTTGTATTCTACTCAAATAATGTATCCTACTATTGTATGAACTCTTCATATCCCCTATAAATAAAGGCATGTGGTCTATACCAGAGAACACATTCACAACATGTTATCAGCATGATCTTCGTGAGAGATAAGGCCCGGACATTGCAAATGCTCTGAAGGGCAACAGTGGATTTGCTTGCATTCGGACAACGACCGTCCCACACGCTCATCTTCTTCTTCGAACCTGTAGTAGACATAAAACTCAGCATTTTTTTATCATGATCATGATACCTATGCTACGGAATGCCCAAGATCGAACACGAAAAAAACAAAAAATACGTATTTTCGACGGCTTAACCGTCGAGCCTTTGGTACAGGCTGCCACTCCATCCTGTGGGAGAGGGCGACGGTCAAGCGGCCACCAACAATGGCCGGCCGGCAGCACCAACGTCTCCATCAGCCCCAGCCAGCCTGCCTGCCCTCCCCCTTGCACTGTTGCTGCTCTAGCGTGGTGACACACCGTTGCTAACGCGGAGGCATACCCTAATAAATGGTTTTATAAAAAACAAAAAAAATTCCTCATCGACGGCCACTAGCCGCCGGCACTCCGTAGGCGTCGGCACTCCAATGTCGCCCCAATGACGATGCGTAGTCACCACAGGCGATGACACACCCCACCCCATATTACTGCAGTTACACGGCAGTACGCCGCTGCCAAAGGCAGCGACAAAACAAAAAAAACCCCACCACTTTCCATCGGCAACCCATCTTCGCACAGCGTTAGTGCGCTACCGCCACAGGCGACGGCACCACCTACCCAAACCCCCATCTTGCCCGACGAATAACCGCCATGGGGAGCGACGACATCAGCCTGCCACTCCCTGCCCTCAAAGGCCCTTGACCTGAACAAAACAAAAAAATTCTTTTCATTTGGACCGAAATATTTGTTCAAGCCTGATTATCAAATATGATATAAAAGACCTTGGCAAAATAAAATAGGTCATGACACAAATTTATAATCATATTACATTAAACTCAATACACTCAGAGCGTGTTGAAGAAATTAAAACAAGGACCACAGTCATCCAATAAGTACACATATGGTAATACGTTTCACTGGATGACATAAAGACCCCTTCCGTCAGCTGGAAGAGAAAAATAATATTTTAGATCCCGAAGTCCCTTATCTAAGTGCTATTGGAATTTCACAATTCCATATTTCTATTCCCATATGGTTTTGATATGACAAACATATTCAGTGATACTAACTCTATCTATACAGATACAAATACATGCTGAGTTCCACACATTCAGATATTTTCATGCATATTCAAACGGATATATCAGTTCATGAAGTTTGGAAAGGAAAAAGGCACCTTACATCCACGACTTGGATATATAATCACTTGATAAGGATCCCCTGCAAAGAAGCTTCTCAGATTCAGTTGCAGCTGCAGTCTTATCTATGGCTTTTATGTAATCAATGTAAACTTTACTTTTTTAGAGTTACAAAGTCTTATGATACTATATCTTAGTCTCCTAGGCTTCCCAATTTCGAACATTCGTACCCCGAAAATTGGCAGACCAATTCCCAAATTGGTCGACCAATTTTTAATCTTCCAATTTGACTATGAGATTTCTTGAGCAAACTCCCTTGACCATGTAGATTCTGAAAGTACACTCCAACGGTCAAAATTCCTTCTCTAAATTTTGGTCGACCAATTTTGGAATTGGTCGACCAATTTCAAATCTAGCCGTTTGAAGCCCAAACTTTCAGGAGCGGTTTATGACCGTTTTCTAACATCATTGGAACTTCTCAACCTTTCCTAAGCACTATATATAGAGGGGTGGACCCTCCCTTTGAAGACACACACTTTCCTCTTCTTTACTTTCATTTTTGTTGAAATCAAGCCTCTGATTTTCTTAAGCATTCGGCCATTAGTTATTCTTTTCTTATTTGTAAAAGAAATCATTAGATTTCTCTCTTCGTTTAAGAACGGAAGAACTTGGATTTTCAACACTTTTTGGAAAGTTGTTCAAGTTCTTATTTGTAAGAAGTTATCATTAGATTTCTCTCTTCGTTTAAGAACGGAAGATCTTCAATTGTGTTTTACCATTTCATATCTTGAAACATTGAAGTCTCTCTTTTAAACACCGTCCTTTGAATTCATATTACATATTCATTACAAGGCTATAAGGTGTTTAGTTTCATTTATTTCATTATTTGGATCTCTTGCAGAGAGATTGTACAAAATTTGGAACACAGGAGGTGTTGCCATTTTTGTAAAGTTGATGCTTGCGGGGCAAGTGATTATAGTGGATTGAAAATCTCTACTGGGAGTAGAGGACTGGACTAGGATCAAGAGGATCCGAATTAGGATACATCTTTGTGTTTGCGACTGATTTATTTTCAATACTTGTCATTTCATTTCTGTGCCATCTTTGTAAATATCAGTAACGTTTTATTTGCAACAGTTTTTATTTAATACACTATTCACTCCCCCTCTAGTGTATTGATCCATACAGGCTAAAATTACATTTGGTATCAGAGCAAGGCTAAAATGGAGCTAAAATGGTAGAAGGATCCGCAGCACCAAACATGAACGCTGTTCCACACAACTACAACACAAATCAACATCCTGAAGGACACTCTCAAGTTTGTCCTCCTCTATTTGATGGTTCTAAATCTCATATTAGAAAATACGAATGTAGATTCATCTTCAAAGTATGCATTATGAGATATGGGACATCGTAGAGACATGATACTCAATGCCAACAACTCATGTTGCTGAATGGTCCGCTAAAGACAAATCTGCAAAGACCAACAACTCAAAGGCCATGAATGCTTTATTCTGTGCCATGGATAAACATGAGTTTAATCGGGTATCTCAGGCCAAAAGTGCAAAAGAGATTTGGCACATACTCGAGGTAACTCTTGAAGGAACCAATAAAGTAAAGGAAACTAAGATTTCGTCTTTGGTTCATAAATATGAGTTGTTCAAGATGCAAGACAAAGAGACAATTGGAGAAATGAACACCAGGTTCACTAATATTATTAATTCTTTTAATGCTCTTGGAAAAACTTACACTAATCATGATCAGGTACACAAGATTCTTAAAGTACTCTCTCCAGAATGGCGTCCAAAGATTACCGCTATTGAGGAAGCCAATGATCTTTCTAGATTAACTATGGAAGATCTTATTGGTAACCTAATGGCCCATGAAGTTACATTACAAGATGAGAAAGAAGAATCAGATCAAAAGAAGAAAGTACTCACCTTCAATACTACATCAGAAAATGAAGACTCAGATGATGATATGGCATTCTTTGCCAAAAACTTCAGAAAATTCTTTCAAAAAGGTAAGTATAATAATAATTTTAAATCTAAGAATACTTTCTTCTCTCTGCTTTAATTGTAATAGGCCTGGACATATGAAGAAAGATTGTCTGCTTCTCAAGGCTAAGTTCAAAACTTTCAACAACAATGATCAATCTAGAAGAGAAAGGAAGTTTGACAAAATGAAGAAAGCATTTGCAGTAACATGGGATGATTCTTCAGATGATGAAGATGATCATAATGAAAGTTCTAACATGTGCTTTATGGCACAAGATGATGAAGATGATGTAAGTTCTTTTAATGACGAAGAATTACTAGATGCTAAAAGAACTCTATTCTCGTTTCAAAAAATTAAATGGACAACATAAATCTTTGAAACAAAATAATGATAATGTTCTTCTTAAATATCAAGAATTATCTTCTAAAAGCACTACACCAAATTCTATACATATTGAGAATACATCTTCTCAAGATTTGGATCTTAGTAAAGAGAATGATCTTCTCAAAACTAAGAATCTTGAATTACATACACAAATATCCGAAATGGATAAAAGTATCTCATCACAAAAGATGAAATATGATCAGATGTCATCCAATGTTAATAAATTTAACAAAGAAAAGACAAATCTCGATGATTTGCTAAAAATTCAATATCCAGCAAATCTTAGACAAGGACTGGGATATTCTTATAAGGATGCACCCAAGTCTTGTAACACACCTTCATCTAGTGGAAAAACAATTTTTCTTAAACTACAAAAGAAGAATCACGCATTCATCTACACGAAGAAAGTAAACATTCCTACTTCTTCTTCACAAAGAAATGTTACTAACATTTCAAAACCATCTCCTAGGAAACCTACTACGATTAGTATATGGGTTCCTAAGAATTCATGCTTAAAAGATAGAAATAGTTATATTTCTCATTATATACATTCTATTGTTTATTCTAGTGATTATATTAGAAAGCCAAATTCCACTTGGGTTTGGCTTCCAAAAATCTAATCCCAAGGACCCTCAAACAAAGGGTACCAATGCTTAATGTTTTATCTTTTAGGTACCTAGAAAAGAAAGATGGATTTTGGATAGTGGATGTTCAAAACATATGACTGGAAATGTCAACTTGCTTTCAACCGTTAAATATAAAGATGGAGGCACAGTTACCTTTGGATACAACAACAAAGGCAAAATCATAGGCACTGAAACAGTTGGTAATACAAATCAGCCTATCATTTAGAATGTTCTCCTGGTTGACGGTTTGAAACACAATTTTCTTTCCACTGTCAATTATGTGATAAAAATTACAAAATAGTATTTGAACAAAAAGATTGCATCATTTATGATTCTGATATGTCATCTATTTTATTCCGTGGTAAGCATAAGAATAACATTTATATCTTATGCATATCTGTTACCACTAATAATAATTGTTTAATAATTACATCAGATGATACACTTTTATGGCATAAACGTTTTGGACACACTAACTTCAAAAACCTAGCACATATTTCTAAACACACGTTAGTAAATGGAATTCCAAATATCTCTTTCAAACACAAACATTTTTGTGATGCTTGTCAGCAAGGAAAAATGCACAAATCTTCTTTTAAATCAATGGACATTATCTCAACAAAGAGACTGTTAGAACTCCTACACTTAGATTTGTTTGGTCCTTCAAGAGTAGCCTCTTTGAATAGAAGTAGATATGTCTTTGTCATTGTTGATGATTATTCAAGATACACTTGGGTTTTATTCTTACAAAATAAGAATGCTGCCTTTGGAGAATTTTCAATATTTTATAAAAAGATACAAAAGATCAAATCCTCCAACATTGTCACTATTCGTAGTGATCATGGGGGAGAATTTGAAAATGAATCTTTTACCAAGTTTTGTAATGAAAATGGCATTACTCACAATTTTTCTTTTCCTCGTGCTCCTCCTTAGAATGAGCTAGTAGAACGAAAAATAGAACTTTACAAGAATGTGCGAGAACAATACTTTGTGATAGTAAATTACCAAAGTATTTTTGGGCAGAAGCTGTTGTAACTGCTTGCTACATTATAAATAAAGTGCTTATAAGGCCATTGCTTAATAAAACTTGTTTTGAATTATTCTTTAATCACATTCCTCGTGTATCATATTTTAAAGTATTTGGATGTAAATATTTCATTCTTAATACTAAAGATGCGCTTGACAAATTTGATTCAAAATCTGATGAAGGTATTTTTGTTGGATACTCAATACGTAGCAAAGCCTACAGAGTATATAACAAAAGAACTTCAACAATTGAAGAATCACTACATGTCACCTTTGATGAGAACTCCTCATCTAATTCTCCCATCATTGATGATGAAGAGAATATATTACCTTTATCTAATTCTTTAGATAATATTAAACTTGATGATATTGATGCTACTAAACCCTCTGTTGAGTCTATTTCAGATAATGCAGATCTTCCTAAGGCATTTGCACAAGTTACAAATCATCCATCAAAGTTAATCATTAGAGATATTACAGATGGAGTGAGAACTCGTCGTCAAATAGAACAAATGGCACATTGTGCTTTCCTTTCAACCATTGAACCTAAGAACATCAAAGATGCAAGTGAATACAGTTCATGGATTATTACTATGCAGGAAGAACTCAATCAATTTCAAAGGAATGATGTTTGGGATTTAGTTCCCAGACCATTAGATCATTCAATCATTAGTACCAAGTGGGTATTCAAAAATAAATTGGATGAATCTGGTCAGGTAATTAGAAACAAGGCACGATTGGTTGCACAAGGTTATAATCAAGAAGAAGTTATTGATTATGATGAAACCTATGCACCAATTACACGTCTTGAATCCATTAGAATGTTATCATCATTTGCATGTTTTAAAGATTTTAAGTTATTTCAAATGGATGTCAAAAGTGCTTTTTAAATGGTTTTCTTACAGAAGAAGTTTATGTTGAACAACCACCAGGTTTTTGTCCTGAAACTTTTAATAATCATGTTTTCAAATTAAAGAAAGCTTTATATGGTCTTAAACAAGCACCTCGTGCTTGGTATGAAAGATTAAAAAGTTATCTTTTAAATTCTGGTTATAAAATTGGTAAAATAAATTCAACTTTATTTATTAAAAACATAAAATCTGACATAATCATTATTCAAATATACGTTGATGATATTATTTTTGGTTCTACTAATGAATCTCTCTGTCAAGATTTTTCTAAAATTATGCAGAAAGAATTTGAGATGAGTCACATGGGTGAACTCACTTACTTCCTCGGTCTTCAAATCAAACAAATGAAGGAAGGAATCTTCATTCACCATGGAAAATATTCTAAAGAACTAATTAAGCGTTTTGGTTTAGAAAGTTCTGCAGAAAAACATACTCCAATTAGTACATCTACTTCTCTCAACAAAGATTTGAATGGTAAGAGTGTTGATCAACGTCTTTATAGAGGTATGATTGGCTCTTTACTTTATCTAACTGCTAGTAGACCAGACATTATGTTTTCAGTATGTTTATGTGCATGTTTTCAGGTAGATCCTAAGTTTTCACATCTAACTACCGTAAAAAGGATTATTAGATATGTTAAGCATACTTCTGATTTTGGTTTTTTTATCCTAAGTCAAGCACATTTGATTTATTATCATATAGTGATGCAGACTTTGCTGGTTGCAAATCAGACCGTAAAAGTACGAGTGGTATATGCCACTTTTTAGGACATGCTTTAGTTTCTTGGTTTAGCAAAAAGCAAAACCCTGTTTCATTATCTACAACCGAGGCAAAATATATTGCCGCTGGTTTAGCATGTGCTCAAATTTTATGGATAAAACAAACTATTTTAGACTATGGTATTGATTGCTCAAAATGCCCTATCATGTGTGATAATACTAGTGCTATTAATCTTTCTAAAAATTCTGTGTATCATTCACGTACAAAACATATTGATGTGTGTCATCATTTTCTAGATGATCTTGTTCAGAAAGGAGACATTGTTCTAAAATTTATATCTATGGAACATCAAACTGCCGATATTTTGAATAAACCTTTAAAAGAAGAGACTTTTATTAAGCTTCGAATAAATTTGGGAATTATTAGTGAATCTAACTTATGACACATTCTTATAATATTATTCAAAAATTTCTCAAATTTTTTCAAAATTTTTTGCCTATTTTTTAAAATTGGTCGACCAATTCACAAATATTGGTCGCCAACTTTTTTAATTTTTCGGTAACTGCTTCGTCTTCCCGCTTATCTTTTAGTTAACAGTTACTTTCAAATTTTCGTTTCCTACGGAATCCATCCATTCATTTTCAAATCAGTAGTGTTTCAGTTTTCCAAACTCCTCCTGTCGATTGAAAAAATATCCGTTCCTAAAAAAATCTCTCACAACTTCCCGTAACTGAATCATTTTCTTCCTTATTAAATTCCCTCATTCACTAAGGCAACTCATCTCTTCAGTTTCCAACGCCCCATCCCATTCCCCAAAGCGCCCCGTTCCTTCTTCCCCAAATCGGCAGACTCAACGACCCTCCGCCCCAAAAATTCATCGGCCACACCCCAAGTTCGACGGAAATTTACCGATTTTCCCGTCAATCCCGTCGATTTTCCCCTCTTCGCCTCAAAATTCCTGTCGACCCATCTCCTCTACACTCCATCTTCCTCCCCATGGACCCTACTTACCTTAACTTCGTCCCGATGGTTTTCTCGGCTCGATTTCGCTCGCCGGCAGCCGCCTAGAAATTTCAATTCCTGGAGAACCTTCTGTTCACTCCTGAGCACCACATCAACTTCTCCAACCATGGCTTCTCCCAGATCTTCGACCTGCTCCATGATGCTGGCATCATCGCTCTCTGGTCCATCTCCAACAAGACACCGTATTTTTCGATGCTCATGCGCAAGTTCTACGCGAATCTAGACCCCTCGAAGAAGGATGGTTTGCTTTCGATCACTATCGTCGTTAATGGTTTATATTTCCGTCTCACAGGTCTGATGCTTTCCCTAATCCTTAATCTTCCTTCCAATCATGTTCATCCTCTTCCAGAAATACTCTCTGACCCTGAAATTAAACAACGACTATCCCCTGATTTTTGCCCTAAACGATCTGCCGCCAACTTTCTTCCACCTACCCGTTTAATGGTTAAAATTATCTTGTTTAATCTTTCTCCTAAAACTGGTTCCTTGAACTATGTTAGAACTAAAACTGCTAGATGTTTGTATTCTCTAATGGGTCATCTTCCAATAGACTGGGACTCTGTTCTTCTTGACTCCCTCGAAAAACCAGTGAAAACCCATATTTTCCTACCTTACTCATCACTAGGATCCTAGAGGCTTTTCAGATACCCTTTACTGACTCTATTCAAGTGTTCAATCCTATTGATTTTTAATTCCGACACTCTCAGCCATATGAAACTTGTCCTCTCCAATACTTTCGCTAATGATGATGATGGTGCTGATTCTTCCCATGACACCACACCCCGCACCCTTACTCCTGGTTCAACCACTCCTCGCACTCGTACTCCTGGCTCTTCCTCTTGTACTCGCGGTCGCGTCCCGTCCCGCAAGCATGTCGCTCGCTCAGGTCCTTCCCCTCGAACTTTCGACCCTCCTACTTCGGCCACTCATGATGGTGATTTGGTTGCTGAGATGCGTGCTCTTTGGCAGTCTGTTACTAAGGGATTTGATGACATTTGTCAAGAGATGCATAATGGCTTTCAGTGTATTCAGTCCCATCTTAGTGCCAGCGATGCTACTATGAAGGAGCACAATAGGATGATGGATGCTCTTCAGATTGCAGTAGCCAAGCTTCTGACTCATTTTGAGTCTCTTCATTTCCGTGTCATTCGCGCCTCATCCAATGCTGATGCGTCTCCTTCTCAGCCTGGACCATCCTATCGCCCATAAATGGTTCTTGCCATTGGTTGCGTTGGACTTGGATCGTTTTCTGTTTCTTTTCAAACTTTGGTTGCTGTTTTTGGTTGCTTGGTGATGGTTTTTTTGTTGGTTGCTGTTAGTTTTTTAGTTGCTCTTTTGTTGGTGTTGATTCCAGTACTTGTTGCTGTTTTGTTGTTCTGTGATGTTATTTTGGTTATGTAAACTTTGGGTTGTACTTGAATATTTTGTCCTTAGTTTGGTTGTTCTGTGTTTACGTCCTGATATGTAGACTTTGTCTTGGACTTCTAGTCCACTTGTGTTTTCTTATTATCATCAAATCAGGTTGTTACTACTTATCTTTTGATGGCCTTGTCTCATTGGCCATGATGCGCGCAACATTAATATCCTACAGATGTATTTTGTTTTTATATAAACTATATAGATAGCATTTGCTACTTTCCAGGCATCACAGTTACTAAGTCTAAGGATATTCATCTATCTGCATTAATGTATGTTCATGCTCTAATGATGGAGTTAGATTCCGGGGTTGTCCACTTGTAATACCACTGCATACTCCTTACGATACTAACTCAAATTTCTTACTAAATCAAGGTGATTCATTTTGAGTGTTGACTGCAAACATTGATTTTTCAATCGTCAACGTCTATCTGTTGATATTTGTATCAAACATGATTCTGTCTTTTTATGCTTGGTTCCTTAAGTGCTTACGATATCTCACTTCACCTGTGCATTGGGCTGGAATTCACCATCTATGTCAATAAATTTGCATATGCTGCTGTTAACATGCGCATGGTTATGTTACTCCCATGCTGCTTATGCTTCCATCATCTCAATAAAATTCCTTCAGCATAAATGTCCCACATTCACACAAATATCTTATTTGTATAACTTTGCCATGTACCATTGCGTTATTGTACTGGCCTGTCCATTTTTTGGCCTATACGCTCCTTATTTGGCCTATAGATATTTTTACACATATGGCCATCATTTGTTCATTTATAGCTTCCTTTTTGCTTGATTAACTCTTACTTGCCTCTTTTTGAGGATTCCAAAGGGGGAGAATATATTCCATCTACTTAGGGGGAGTATTCACACAAGTTCCACATATTCAGGGGGAGTATACCATATATGTCCAAATCTGATGATATATATTTACATGTTTGTCATCATCAAAAAGGTAGAGAATGTTGGAATTTCACAATTCCATATTTCTATTCCTATATGGTTTTGATATGACAAATATATTCAGTGATACTAACTCTATCTATGCAGATACAAATACATGCTGAGTTCCACACATTCAGATATCTTCATGCATATTCAAACGGATATATCAGTTTATGAAGTTTGGAAAGGCAAAAGGCACCTTACATCCACGACTTGGATATATAATCACTTGATAAGGATCCCCTGCAAAGAAGCTTCTCAGATTCAGTTGCAGATGCAATCTTATCTACGGCTTTTATGTAATCAATGTAAAAATTACTTTTTTAGAGTTACAAAGCTTTATGATACTATATCTTAGTCTCCTAGGTTCCATTACTCAGAGTTCTACACTTCCCAATTTCGAACATTCGTACCCAGAAAATTGACAGACCAATTCCCAAATTGGTCGACCAATTTTTAATCTTCGAATTTGACTATGGAATTTCTTGAGTAAACTCCCTTGACCATGTAGATTCTGAAACTACCCTCCAATGGTAAAAATTCCTTCTTTGAATTTTGGTCGACTAATTTTGGAATTGGTCGACCAATCTCAAATCTAGCCGTTTGAAGCCCAAACTTCCAGGAGCGGTTTATGACCATTTCCCAACGTCATTGGAACTTCTCAACCGTTCCTAAACACTATATATATAGGGATAGACCATCTCTTGAAGACACACACTTTCCTCTTCTTTACTTTCATTTTTGTTAAAATCAAGCCGATGATTCTCTTTAGCATTCGGCCATTAGTTGTTCTTTTCTTATTTGTAAGAAGAAATCATTAGATTTCTCTCTTCGTTTAAGAACGGAAGAACTTGGATTTTCAACACTTTTGGAAAGTTGTTCAAATTCTTATTTGTAAGAAGAAACCATTAGATTTCTCTCTTCGTTTAAGAACGGAAGAACTTCAATTGTGTTTCACCATTTCATATCTTGAAACATTGAAGTCTCTGTTTTAAACACCGTCCTTTGAATTCATATTACATAAACATTACAAGGCTATAAGGTGTTTATTTTCTTTTATTTCATTATTTGGATCTCTTGCAGAGAGATTGTATAAAGTTTGGAACACTAGAGGTGTTGCAATTTTTGTAAAGTTGGTGCTTGCGGAGCAAGTGATTATAGTAGATTGAAAATCTCTACTGGGAGTAGAGGACTGGACTAGGACCAAAAGCATCCGAACCAGGAGACATCTCTGTGTTTGCGACTGATTTATTTTCAATACTTGTCATTTCATTCATGTGCCATCTTTGCAAATATCAGTAACGTTTTATTAGCAACAGTTTTTATTATATAAACTATTCACCCCCCTCTAGTGTTTTGATCCATACAGGCTAAAATTACAAGTGCAATCAGAGCACTTTTGGCTAACTGCACATGTCCCGATATAATAGTTGCAGTAAATTCACTAGCCAGATATAGTGTTACGCCTAAAAAGTGCCACTAGACCGGAGTTAAGCATCTTATGAGCTACCTCCAAGGATCGATAGATTTGGGCTTATATTATAAAGAATTATCATCCACACTTATTCAGATTCATATTACAGATCTGACATCAATAATGGGGGTTCACAAACTAGGTACCTACGGTGGGACGGCCATCTACTATAGATCTACAAACCAAACTATGAAGTCAACATCATCCTATCATTCCGGGATCTTCAACATTCCAGAAAAAAACCAAGAGTGTGTTAGGGTGCGCCTAGTGGTACATCACACCCCAGTGATGACTGGGTCCTAGGTTGGTGTTAAGTCATTAGGCCGGCATTCGAGATAACTCGGTCAACAAATGATTATGGCCTGCAAGGCCCACCTCAGAAGCCCGATACCGACTCAGTCAAAGCCCAGTGGTCAGTTGACCGTTGAGTCTGCTTCACTCGAACGTGGGATTAAAGGCGCGCTCGTGAATCTCAGGGACATGCACAACATTTATTCCTATCAATGGAGGAAGATCGTGGCCCCATTATGGGTGGCCGCAACGTTTCCAAAGGGACCTTGAACGTATATAAATAGAGGAAAGGGTCCCATTTCCAAGATACGAGGTCTAAGACATAGAACTCAACTTTCTCAGCTTATACTTCTTATACTTTCGAGCTTGCATCGCCAGTCTTGCGACGAACCTCTGTGGGTCAATCATATCTGCACCAAGCTCCCTTTTTCCCTTAAGTTCCATACTAACTTAAGCATATGAGGGGATTTGGGTCAGAATCCAGATCCGACCCCCTTAACGAGTTCATGTGGTGCAGATCGATGGTCATCATCCAACATCGAAGGTTGACATTGAGCTTCCCAGCCTCAAACGATCGATGGAACTACCACTCGAAGGTCGATCGAACGTCGCATCATCTTCAATTACCATCACTCGACCCTGGTTCTTCCAACTGAGAGTCCCACTCCAACTGCTGACGAGGCTCCGACTCAGCATCTCAGTCTACATTAGCTTGACCACTGTCTTGGTTAATTTTGGCCTTAACAGTTTGACGCCGTTTGTGGGAAACGTCAACCATATTGACATCGCAAAGCAATCCAGAAGCTATGACAGTTGGACCCAGCAACATCGGACTGGTCGAAGGTCTAAAGGAGAAGCCAGGAGCAAACAGCGTCCTGGTGGAGGACGTCGCAGACTACATAACACCCCACCACGAACAACAGAGGTCCCGACGGATCCTGGGGTGACCCGAAAGGAATTCTCCCAGTTCACCGAGCAGATTGACATGAGCCTAGGCGCATTGGCAACTTTAATACGCCAAAACATGGGGAGACCATCGCCCCGTAAATAAGCTGTTGCCACCCCTAAACCAAACCTAACGCCAACCAAGGGCTCGGCTTTCCTCCGAGATCTGGGGGACCCAATGGCAGATCAACTGGATATTAACCTCCACAATTCGACCCCCCCGACCCACCAGTACAATAGAGCGAGGGTCGATAATCGAGCTTTCGTTCTCCAGGGAGAACCCACCCCTCTAATTACCATTCAACGACCTGCAACATCCTAGATCTGGTAATGTATGGGGCTCACCCAGGTTATAACTCACTGAACCCTGCAGGTAGATTCGTGAGGAGAGAGGAGATCTCGAACTGATCCTCAGGAGCCTACTACGCGCAACCAAGAGTAGGAGGATCACTACTGGTCCAATCCGTGCTTTGGAAGCCCCCTGAAAGAGAATATCATCTCTGCTCCTCCTCTCCCCAAGTTCAAGCTCCCTGCTCTACCAGCTTATGATGGCATATGCGACCCATGGTCGCACATTCATAAGTATCTGAATGTCATGCTACTCTACGGGGCCGATGAGTTGTACCTTTGTATAGCCTTGCATGCTACCCTGTTCAAGAGTGTAGAAAGCTGATACAAAGGACTACCCCACGACTGCATCGGCTCGTTCGATGAACTGGCAGAAATATTTTGCAAACAATTCATCGCGGGACGACGTCCTAAGAAGAGGTCGTCCCACCTCTTCTCTCTAAAACAGAACGAGAATGATCGATTCGAGCCTTTGTCTAGAGATTCAATGACGGATGCTCGATGTAGAAGCGACACTGGATGTGACCGTCATAACGGCACTCACCTAGGCGGTCTAGAATAAGCACCTGAGGAGGGCCCTTCACCAGTTTTCCCTAACACCGTAGCAGAAATGCTCAATATAATGGATCGGTTCACTTCCTCTGAGAAGGCGGAAGAACCAGCCGGAGCTAATGCGAAAAGCACCCCCTCCTGTTATGGAGACACGAGGCGAGAGAACCCAACATCGGGGACCCCCTGCCAGGGGCCTCGAGATAAGAGACACAGAGAAAGGAGCCCTTGAAGCAAGGAGCATCCTGCCTACGCTAAGCCGGTCGCCCTCAGACAAAAGTCCTCGTCTACGACCCACGAGAAGAGCTGATCCAAGAGACAGCAAAGAAGGGAAAATGTGAGAAGAGGGACGACCTCAAATTCTGCAAATATTAGAACGACTATGGGCACGATACCAACGACTGTTGGACTCTCAAAAATTAGATCGATTGCTTGGTCAAGCGAGGACACCCCAAGAACCCGGCTAATGATCCACTAAGCAAGGAGGGATCCTCACAGCAGAAGGGCAAGATAACGAGATCACCTGTCACCAAGGTGATCAACTAATGAGCCATCTAAGACTAGAGGCGAATAAAGGGGCAATGAGTGACGTCCCCCGCGCTTGCGCGCAATGGATGGCGTGCAATGTATGATTGGGGGCGTGAGATTTAAATATTTATAACCGCAAGCGCACGGTGTTGTAGTGTGGCTTGGGTGTCGAACTCAGGGAGGCGTGGTTGTGCTTGTGTCAAGAAGGATCGGATTCACCCCATGGGCGAGCTAGCCTGAATCGGATGATGGGTTGTCACGGAAAATGGAATGCGAGGGATAAACAATATGAAGGGAAACCCGGGACTTCGGTTTCCACCCTATCGTGCGATTCTCACCGATACAGCCTGCGGGTAGGATATCGATCGGAATTATGGTCTAATGGTGAGACGTTGCCTCTAAGAGTGGTACCAGCGTCCCATGGGCCCGATATTCCGGTCGGTGCCCAGGATGATACGCCGGACTTCCCGGGTTCGGTCAGTGGGCATTCCCATGTCCATTAACACTGACCGACTCCGGGAGCACTAAGCTCGCTGATTCGGGTTGAATATTGCGTATTTGACCCCCTAATTAGTCCTATGATGTGCCTATATAATGACTAATTGCTCTCTAATATGTGCGTATTTTGTACACCTTTAATTATTAGAGAAATCACCTTTTTTGTGCACACAACATGAATTATATTGAGTATTTCTGCATTTTTATATTTTTCCTAGCACCGTCTCGATCTCACGATTCCAACGACTATTTATTTGTATTTTTCTGAGATCTGTGCTAATTACTATGAATTTTTGAATGCAGAATACCATTTAAATGGAGAAATACGGTCGAAAATACGCAAATACGCGCTGAAATACGATTTCGTATTTAACCCAAAAGGCGGGCCACGTGGCATTTTATAAGCCGCCCGATCTTCATCCGACGGCCCGCAGCAACGAGCTGATCGCAACGAATACAGCGGGCGACGTGGCGTGTTGAGCGTCGTTGGATGCTCATCCAAAGGCCGGGATCGAAAGCGAAGGCGGGGCGACGTGGTTGCATATCGATCGCACGATGATAATCGAACGGCTACGCATCAAGCTGCAGGCGAATCGAAGAGCGCGATCGTGACCGTTGGATTACGATCCAACGGTAGAATCAATTCCGAATCAATATCAGATTTACGCAGCAACGAGCGGTCGAGATGCAAAGTGGAGTCGATCGAACGGTCAACATCCACCCCGAAGCGACGAGGAAGTAGGTTTGGGCACGCGGCGGCGAAGATCCGATAAGCTCTGCCACGTGTCGATCTGTGGGGCGATCCCGCATGATCCGACGGTCGACATTTACACCGCTCGGTGATGATGGGTGCGGGCGCGAAAAAGAAGCGGGTTTAGACCCGTTAACCCCCTAAACCCGCAATGTTAATATATAAGCGTATTTCTAGGGTTTTTGGGGGTATTCTGGCGTATTTTGGGACTTTTGGAGCGGCTACTGTGCGTATTTCTCCAGGAGAAAATTTTGAAAATTTCCAGAGACTGTTCTTCCTATTCTCAGAGAGTTTTGGGTTCTAAAGAGGAGATTTGGTGATAATTTCTTGAACTTATACCCCGTATTTGGTGTATTTCTTTGTATTTTTCTATCTAAACGATGTATTTTTGTCACGCCCCGCTTCCCAAAATGGACGGAAGCGAAACGTGACGAGGCCCGCTTAGGCCAGAGATTTAGAAGCTCGGACCCAATAAGCGTCTGTAGGGGGGTACCATTTTAAAAGTTTCAGATTCTTGCATTTATAAAGTTTAGGAACAACAAAAGTACAGAAAGGAAATGGCATTCATTTATATGGAGAAATAATATCCAACTGGTACAAGGTCTAAAAGAAGCCTAAGCGTGGCAACAAACTATCTAAAAGAAAACTAAAAATAGTAACCTCTGAAAGTGGCGACTAAAAGACCTCAAGGTCTGGTCCTCGTCAGGCACGTGCTCTGGGTCGACGTCCTCCACTCCTCGTACTCCAGCGAGTCTGCCTCGTCCACGATCTCTGGCTGAACACCTGACGTACAGCACCCAAGAAAAAGGAACTGTACGTCAGGTAAAGTCTACAAGAAGGGTTAGACTTTACTGCACGTGCACCGAACTTTAAACAACGGTTTACTGGTTGATTAACATGCTGAGGTTCTTTTACACAACAGTTTACTGGTTGATTAACATGCTGAGGTTCTTTTACACAACAGTTTACTGGTTGATTAACATGTTGTGGTTATAACAGAGTAACACGACATGAAGTAACGCAGCAGGAAAGTAAAACGGGACAGATAGTAGTCGTAGCGTGTGCTACCAACTACGGGACTAACCTACAGGTGTCAAGACAAGACGGGACGGGACGGGACAAGACAGGACAAGACGGGACAGGACAAGTGAGACACGAAAGGGTTCACGCCTTACGGTTCGAGGGGGATCAGACCCTCTTGCCGTGCGCACGCTCAACCCAACCCCAAACCCAGGAACTCAGGACAAGATTTACAGGGATCATTTCCGCTAGGGAAACATCCGAAACGCCCGAAGGCTTTTTGTATAACAGGGATCACTTCCGCAAGGAAAGCATCCGAAACGCCCAAAGGCTTTTTGTGTAACAGGGATCACTTCCACAAGGAAAGCATCCGAAACGCCCGAAGGCTTTTTGGTAACAGTGATCACTTCCGCAAGGAAAGCATCCGAAACGCCCGAAGGCTTTTTTGGTAACAGGGATCACTTCCGCAAGGAAAGCATCCGAAACGCCCGAAGGCTTTTTTGGTAACAGGGATCACTTCCGCAAGGAAAGCATCCGAAACGCCCGAAGGCTTTTTGGTAACAGGACACGACATGACAAGTGTAGGGAAAGTTATTCTAGGGTGTCCACACGCACGCACACACAAGATAGTCCTATGTTGTCAGCAGTTTATTGTTGTCAGGCTCAGACTTCGTCGTCAAGTATGAGCCGTCACGGGTCGTCCCGGACGCTATCATTTCATGTCCGGTTCTCATCACACACAATCTAACAGTTCTACAAACTAGAACTAAGGCACGGTCAAAACGCAAGTGGGTACACTTGCCTGGAATGGCGAGTGTGTCGTCTGTCCGGGGCGTCTCGTCCAGTCGTCGTGTCCGCGGTAGTCCGTCTGAAAAGGGATCACGGCGACGGTGTCAGGTCTCATTTTTCAATAATCCTAGTTAGGTTCATTTCTAGGCTGTCGGGACTACCCTAATTGTCAAATTCACAATTTGATGTTTTATCAACCTAAATCGACCACTACCCTATGTGCACAGGAAATTGTCCGATGATCGATTTCTACAGTGAGCAGCGTTCTACTGGCGCAGAAAATAAATTTAGTTACAGTTGCCAATTTTAGTTAGGTTTTCAGTTTGCTACGGTGTGGGTTTTGCTACGAGTTTAGAGGGACTAACCTGGTGCGAGGGACGCGCACGAATCCGGCGTCGAGTCTGAAAACGGTGGCGGTGCTCGTGTCCCCGACTGCGGGTAGCGTAGTGGAGGTCGTCTCGGAATCGTCTCAGGATCGTAGCGGCTGCGGGTAGCGCAGCCGAGGTGTCGCTACGGGACGTCGTCGCGTGGCATCTCGGCTACGGGTAGCGTAGCCGGGAGCGTTCTGGTACCGGATTGGAAGGGCGGAAAACAAGCCGGAATGGCGAACAGCAAAAACGGGCCCGATAGCGGTCCGCAAGTGGGTTAGCAGTGCCGAGAGACCGCTGAACATCACGCAAGAAGGAACTCAGTCCTCGGGACTAAACAGCAAGCCCAGGAAGTGAATCGTCCAAACGACGTCGCTGGAACACAATCGGGGACTGTCGAAGGGGTTTCCCGTCTTATGAGTTATCGCTGGCTGTCTCTGGCCATGGAGAGTCGACGGTGACTAGGGGGATCGGCCGTGATCGGGCTCTGCAACTTTGGGCAGCGAGGAGCTCGGCGTGGCGGCACTGCGGTGGCCTGTGAGGGGGCGCGAGTGGCAGAAATTGATGCGAGGCTGTGCGTGCGGCCGGTGGGAGCGCAGCACGCGGCGGCGCTCGGGGATTTGCGACGGAGGGAGGGGAGATGCAGGCGGCGTAGGGAAAGTGCGGAGGCGAGGATCGCCGCCGCGGGGCTGCTGCTGAAAGCGGCCATGGGAAGACGGCGGGGAGGCGCGGTTGAGAGAGGAGGCCGTGAGGAGAGGCGTCCGACGATCGGCGCCTGGATGCGCAGCCACGGCGGCGCGGTGGATCGTGGCGGCGGATCGCACAAGCAGTGACTGGGAGCGGCTCGAGGAGATCTCGCCGGAGATGCGGGGAGGCTGCGACGGCGAGTGGGTCGCGGCGGGGGCCGGCGTCGGGGTGGCGCTGTGGTGGATCGGGGATCGGGGACAGGGCTCGACGACGCCGGAGCAACGCGAGGCCGAGGGGAGATGGCCGTGGAGAGGCGATCGCGCGGCTGCGAGGGTGGGATCTCGCCGTGGAAGGCGGCGAGGCGATTTCGAGAGGGGGCGGCTGCCTCTCGCTTGGTCGCCGACGGGGGTCGGGCTCGGGGTTACCGGTGCAGCGATCGTGGGCGGCGATCGTTCGCTCGGGGCTGAAATTGCGGCGGCGTCGAGACCTCGCCGTGGAATGGAAGGGGAGGCGGCGGGAACGCCGGCAAGGGCGGTGCGGCGAGAAGCTGCGAGGGCGGAGATCGGGGTTTCGCCTTGGAAGCTGAAGATCGAAGGGAGGGAAAGAGGGAGAGAGAGAGGAAACGGGAATTATTTGGGGGTGGCGGCTGCACTTAGGGTTAGGGTTAGGTTAGAATAGGGTTAGGGTTTTAATAATCAATTTTTTTTTGATATATAGCTATATGATTTTAGGTTAAGTGGGTTAGGGTATATGGATGGAGGAGTGTGCAAATTGGGGTAAGACTAGAGGTGATTAGCGAAGTAGTTTAGGAAAGGTTAAAATGAATTAATAATCAGATACTATCAGATTTGGCAACAATTTGAATTTGAATTGATCGGGAAATCAACGATCGAGGCTTATCCACGCGATATTTCTCGAACCGGGCGTCGGAAAAATAATCCGAAAATACCAGGGCGATCGTGGAGACGAGACGCACAGATCTACGGAGCCCGATTATGCGTAACGCCTACCAAAAATTTACGTAAAATTGGGAACGGCGTTTTGAGTCAAATGACTAAAACGCCCCTATCGTTCAAAGTCGTTTTGCGAGTAAACGAGCCGTGAATCGACGTTCCCAAAAATTACAATAAAATCCAACACCCCGAAACGATCGCAACGGCATATCGCATCGCATATGCCGGAGCTCAGAAATAGCCAAAAAGAATACGTGCCCGATAAAGCACGTGCACGCAGGAAATTCGAACGGTCGGAAAGCGGCCGTTACAATTTTGCTATCAAATCTGATTTTTATTGCACCATGCGTGGCTAATCTCTTTGTGCTATGGTTGTGATGTAGTTAGGAGTATGTAGTTGCTAAATTTCATGTCGTTAGCCTTATTATCATGTTTAAATTGCTAGTAATGTTGATTTCTACAACGTATTTGATGGGTATTTGCTTATTGTCGGTATTGTTGATGTGCCCTATGGCTAGGCCCTGATAAGGCTAGCTAATTTGTGTTCTCTAATCTGAACTTATCGTTGCGATTATTGTTTAATGAGATCAACATTGCTAGTAATACGTTTAAGGCTATTTTGACTAGTTTTCATCGATTTATCTTCCGACGCCTTCACGCCTTGACCGGGTGAAGCGTTGTGTGATACTAAAAGACGTGAAATTTCAGTGACTATAAACTCCTAATGAACTCACAACCGTAGCATATTTGTCTCATTGGATACCAAACTTTCGTGATACCGTAATACTTGTAGGAACCACTTTCTTTGCTACAAATCCTTACACTATTCTTCACCTTCACAAAGGTGGTTGTTTTCTTAACCGTATATTTTATTTGATTAGTTGAATTTGTGTTATCTCAGGTCGACTTGTCCCGAGGATTCGACTCTGGACTCTCCAGATACTACTTGCACGATCTCCTGCGCTTGGGAGTAAAGCTCACATTGTTTTGAGAGAGGCAAGTTTTTGGCGCCATTGCCGGGGACAACGGTATCTTTGATCCACATTTTCAGCTCTTCAGAGGAGTACTCGGTGAGATCCTTCCACTTTATAGCTTAGTTTTATTATTGAAAACAAAAAAAATATCTATTTGCTAGTTTATGTGGCATAGGACCTCTGCTTCACAAAGATTGATAAGAATTGATAACATGGCTTATAATAACGAACAACCTCTTGTACACCCACAAGAATTACCATTGAGTGCTACTTATATGCCCACTAGAGTTGCTTCTGAGTCATGCATTGTTTTACCTGAGGGTGCTCATTCTTTTTCGCTTAAAGCCGGGGTGATCCAGATCCTTCCCTCTTACCATGGAGAGGATAGGGAAAACCCTTACTTGCATATTAAAACGTTTGAAGAAGCATGCTCTACACAGTTGGATGGAAAAGTTAGTAATGATGTTGTTTATCTTAAACTTTTTCCATTCTCATTGAAAGACAAGGCAAAGAATTGGTTCAATGCATTGCCTCCTAGATCTATTACTTCTTGGCTTACCATGCAAACTGAGTTTCTGAAAAATTCTTTTCTTTGGCCAGGACTCAAGCTTTAAAGAGGCATATCATGTCTTTTTCGCAGAAGGAAACTGAAGCATACGATCAAACTCTGGAAAGATTTAAGGAACTTCTGTTGGCGTGCACACATCACGGTTTTGACAAGGGACGCACCATTGGATTCTTTTACGATGGATTGCAACCAAATACAAAGCAATATGTAGAGATGATGTGCAATGGAGCTTTCTTTGAGAAGACCCCGACAGAGGCTTGGGCATATTTGGAGAACATCGCAGAGAATGCAAGAAGATGGGAGCCACCTTCAGAATTTGACAGGTCCATGTCTACACATCAAACGAAAGGAGGCTTGCAGACTTTGAAACCTGAAGATGCATTGGTGGCACAAGTGGAGGCATTGGTGACGCAAAAGCTACAAAATATTGATCTCAGAGCAGCAAAGGCAGTCACATCAGAGCCATACTGCGTCATATGCGATAAGCCAGTTCATGATACTACCGTCTGCCCACTGATCCCAGCAATTAAAGAATTAGGCAGAAATCCAGAATCAGAGGTGAATTGGGTGGCAAATCAAGGCTACAATGCAAATTGGAAGAACCAATCAAATCAAGGAGGTGCTTCATATCAGCAGAAGCAGCAGACATCCACTCCCTATTACCATCCCAACCACTCCAACTATCAAGGAAAAAGGGAGCAGAACAATGAAATTCAGAGTCTCACTGCTGCAGTTCAACAGATGGCTCAGATGCAACAACAGCTCACTGAGAATTTTTCGAGATTTATAGCGTCACAAGACAAAGGTAAATTACCTGCTCAGCCTATTGCAAATCCTAATACGAATCCATCTTCTTCTTTTTCAGGAAACAACGTCAAACCATGTCAGGCAGTGACTACATTGCGTAGCGGACGTGAAATTGAAAAACCAGAAATGCCTAGACATGAACAACCAGCTGAGGAGAAAGAGGAGGCACAAGCACCTGAAAGTTTGCAGGTTGAGGAAGAGGTAGCAGAAAAAGAGCCAGAACCATATGTACCTCCAGCTCCATTCCCACACAGACTTGCTCCACCATCAAAAGGCAGGTATCAGGCAGAGATAAGAGATATCTTCAAGCAGGTAAAAATTAATATCTCATTACTTGATGCAATCAACCAAGTGCCTGCATATGCTAAATTTCTGAAGGAGCTATGCACTGTAAAGCGGAGTCTAAATGTGAAAAAGAAAGCATTCTTAACGCAACAGGTAAGTGCAATGGTACAACATGACACTCCTCCTAAATATAAGGATCCAGGTTCTCCTACTATCCCATGCATTATAGGAACTAAGAAATTTGGAGATGCTTTACTTGATTTGGGATCTAGTGTTAATATTTTACCTTACTCTGTTTATGTGCAGCTTGGATTGGGGGAGCTGAAGACAACACCTGTGGTTTTACAATTAGCAGACAGGTCGGTAAAAATCCCACGAGGATGCGTGGAGGATGTGCTGGTCCAGGTTGACAAATTCTATTATCTCGTGGACTTTATCGTCCTTGATATTCATGGGCCACAATCAGGTAATTGCACTCTGATTATATTAGGACGTCCATTCCTAGCAACTTGCAATGCTATGATAAATTGTAGGGATGGACAATTGAAGATAAGCTTTGGTAACATGAAACTTGAGCTGAACATTTTTAAATCATGTAAGTTACCTGCGAATGTTGATGACGTGAACGAGGTATGCTTTATTGAGAGCTTAATCGAAGACTATTTTGATGCTAAGTATGAATGTTCGTCCAATTTTATTGATTATAATTTCGACGATATTGATGAATCTTATTTTGTGCAGGGCAAAAATGAAAGATCAAGGGATGCATGGGTGCCAAAGTTCGAGACATTGCCAGTGGAATTGCCATCACAACAACCTTCAGAGATTGAGCACCCAAAGTTGGAATTGAAGCCTCTACCAGACTATTTGAAATACGCTTTCCTTGAAAAGGAGGAGACCTTCCCTGTGGTAATATCCTCTAAACTCACACCTGAACAAGAAAGTGCTTTGCTTGATGTGCTTAGGGAACACAAAGGGGCCATTGGATGGTCTATTGCGGACATTACAAGTATAAATCCCTTAATCTGCACTCATCATATTTATCTTGAGGATGATGCCAAACCTACATGTGAGATGCAACGTCGATTAAATCCAACATTGAAAGAGGTTGTTAAGGGGGAGATTCTTAAGCTACTTGCTGCAGGTATAATATATCCTATTTCAGACAGCAGATGGGTTAGCCCCATACAGGTGGTTCCGAAGAAATCAGGCCTCACAGTGGTAAGAAATGAGAGTAATGAGCTTATACCGATGCGGACCACCACAGGTTGGAGGATGTGTGTTGATTACAGAAAGTTAAATGCTAAAACACGAAAAGATCACTTTCCATTACCTTTCATTGATCAAATCTTGGAAAGAGTAGCAGGTAACGAATTTTATTGTTTTCTAGATGGTTATTCTGGCTATTATCAGATAGAGATTGCTCCAGAGGATCAAGAGAAGACTACCTTCACTTGCCCCTTTGGAACTTTCGCTTTTAGGAGAATGCCTTTTGGATTATGCAATGCACCTGCTACTTTTCAGCGTTGCATGTTGAGTATCTTTAGCGATATGGTTGAGAGGATTATGGAAGTGTTTATGGATGACTTCTCTGTATATGGCACTTCATTTGAAAATTGTTTATCTAACTTAGCTCTTGTCTTGCACAGGTGCCAGGAAAAGAACCTGCTGTTAAACTGGGAAAAGTGTCATTTCATGACAACTGAAGGTTTGGTTCTTGGACACCTAGTCTCCAAAGCAGGTATTCAGGTAGACAGAGCAAAAGTTGAGGTGATTGAGAAGTTGCCTACACCAAAATGCGTCAAGGACATTCGATCCTTTCTAGGCCATGCAGGATTCTATCGAAGATTTATAAAGGATTTCAGCGCCATCTCCCGCCCCCTCTGCCACTTATTAACTCTAAATACTGATTTCATATGGACACAAGAGTGTCAAGTTTCATTTGATAAATTAAAGAACTCACTTGTTTCCTCCCCTATTTTGCAGGTTCCAGACTGGAGCATGCCATTTGAAATTATGTGTGATGCAAGTGACTACGCAATGGGGGCAGTGCTTGGGCAAAAGAAAGAGAAAGTTCCTTGTGTGATATATTATGCCAGTAAAACTTTAAATGAAGCACAAAGGAACTATACTACTACAGAGAAGGAGTTGCTGGCGGTGGTGTTTGCATTGGAGAAATTCAGAAGCTATATATTGGGCTCACCTATTCTCATCTTTACAGATCATTCTGCACTGAAATACCTTTTATCTAAAAAGGATGCTAAACCTAGACTCAAACGATGGATTCTCCTTTTGCAGGAATTCAATATTCAGATCAAGGATAAAAAAGGAGTTGAGAACAATGTCGCAGATCACCTTTCTAGATTGACGGTGGGAACAGAGTCGCCTACCATTCCATTGCGAGATTCCTTCCCAGATGAGCAGCTTTTCGCCATTTCTACCCTACCATGGTATGCAGATATAGCTAACTATTTGGTGACAGGTAGAACCCCTCCACATTGGTCTTCTTTAGATTTCAAACGCTTCAAGCATGAGGTAAAATCGTTCTATTTTGATGATCCTTATCTTTTCAAATACTGCGGAGACCAAATTGTAAGGAGGTGTGTACCCGACCATGAGTTTGATAGCGTTTTACATTTTTGCCATGATGGGGTATGTGGGGGGCACTTTTCAGCTCATAAAACTGTTGCCAAGATTTTACAGAGTGGTTTTTATTGGCCTAGTATGTTTAAGGACGCTTATGCCTATTGTAAATCATGTGTGCGTTGTCAACAGTTGGGGGGAATTACCAAAAGAAACATGATGCCATTGAATCCCATGCTAGAAATAGAATTATTTGATTGTTGGGGTATTGATTTCATGGGGCCTTTTCCACCATCTTTTGGATATATATTTGTATTGGTTGCCATTGATTATGTTTCTAAATGGGTGGAAGCTATTCCTTGCATGTCCAATGACGCTTCCATTGTGCTGAAATTTTTGAAAGAGAACATCTTCTCGCGCTTTGGAGTGCCAAAGGCCATTATCAGTGATGGAGGTTCTCATTTCTGCAATAGGCTCTTTGCAAATCTAATGAAGAAATTTGGGGTGACACATAAAGTTTCAACACCTTACCATCCTCAAACAAATGGGCAAGCGGAATTGGCGAACAAGGAAATCAAGAACATTCTTCAGAAAACAGTGAATCCAACACGCAAAGATTGGAGTCTTCGCTTGCCTGAAGCTCTATGGGCCTACATGACAGCATACAAGATTATCTTAGGGATGTCACCGTTTCGTTTGGTTTATGGAAAAAATTGCCATCTTCCTGTTGAATTAGAGCATAAATCTTTTTGGGCAATTAAAACACTTAATTTGCTTGATGACTCATCAAATGTTTCTTGTAAATTGCAGATCATGGAGCTTGATGAGATACGACGTGAGGCATATGAAAATGCAAAGCTCGTAAAAGAAAGGATGAAAGCTGTGCACGACAAGATGATCCTTCGAAAGGAATTCAAAAGTGGAGACAAGGTTCTGTTGTACAATTCAAGACTCCATATATTTCCAGGAAAGCTGCGCTCAAAATGGACGGGACCATACTTTGTCAAAGAAGTCTTCTCACATGGAGCGGTGGTCTTAGTGAATGAAAAGGATGGCCATGAATTCAAAGTCAATGGACAACGTCTGAAACACTTTCAAGAGCTTTGGGCCAGAGAGGATGCCACCATTGACCTCACAGATCCACCTTCGGGTGGTAACTAATCAGGTGTGTTCTTTCCATGATTCCATCTCCTTAACATTGAGGACAATGCTTATTTTAAGTTGGGGGGAGGGTATAAACTTTTAGGATTTTTATTTTTATTTTTATTTTTATTTTATTTTTTTCATTTTAGTAATTCCCTTTTGAAATTTTTTTTTGAAATTTTTTTTTTAAAATGGGATTGAGTCAAGATTTATCGCCAATGCTTATTACACCTAGAAATGATCCTCATGTGATGACAATTCTCGAAGTCTATTCACCACTGTTCACATATGATTTATTTTCCTCCACCGCTATTGTTACATATTTCATTCTCATTCGACATGAATGCTAGTACTCATGGTAAATCTCTGTTAATATATCTCTATGGTAGGATTGAATGATGACTTAACTAATCTTGAAATTATGAATTAGCAAGTCGTATGCTTTCAATGGAACACACCATCACAAAATGACTGGAGCATTGTTTTTTTATCTCATATTCATTGCTATTTGCATGCTTTGTGTGATCTTGGGTGGAAAGTTTACACTGTCTTTTGAAATGATTAGGATAACCCATTCTTGTGAAAGAATAAAGAAAAGGAAGCTATCTTGCTAAGTTATTTATGCATGCACAAAAGAAAGAATGAAATAAGATGAATGAAGAAAAATGTATGGACGAATAAATGTGTCATTAAAGAAATAACTTGGTTGGCTCGATTAGTACAGTCCGAGGGGTCCTTCTTGGCCTAATGCCCTATTATCGTCTGATTTGGGAGCCATTGACTGGAACCTCATTCATTTGATGGAGCGATCCAAGTTATACATTTTTTTTTCTGCAAATGTTGCTTGATGCGCGTTACGCAGAACCAATCAAATTAGAAAAGAAGAGCAAGAAAAAGTGTGCATCATTAGCAAGGCAAGAGAACTTCCAAAGCTTAAAAGCACAAGATATGGTGTGATTTCCTATGAATGAAATTGACGTGTGTATGTCTTGATGCCAATCTATTTTTGCTTGCTTTGCATGATATATCTACGCTCCAAGTTGTAAACTTTGATTGAAAGGTGTGAGCCATTGATTTTGCATACCATTCGCTATGAAGTAATGTAAAGTGAAGTTAAGTTGATTTAATGACCATTTTAGAGATACTTGCTTTTCATTGTAAACCCATGAGTACCATTATATAATGAGCATGAAATATTGGCATTAGTGTGTGGACATTTTTTTTCGTCCTTGTAGTATGGTGATGAATGATTTGAGACATGATAAGGTGATCTAGGTGTATACTTGATATCGTATCTCGCTCATTTTGCTAGAGACTAGCAAAACGCTAGTTGGGGGGTGTGATTCGGGTTGAATATTGCGTATTTGACCCCCTAATTAGTCCTATGATGTGCCTATATAATGACTAATTGCTCTCTAATATGTGCGTATTTTGTACACCATTAATTATTAGAGAAATCACCTTTTTTGTGCACACAACATGAATTATATTGAGTATTTCTGCATTTTTATATTTTTCCTAGCACCGTCTCGATCTCACGATTCCAACGACTATTTATTTGTATTTTTCTGAGATCTGTGCTAATTACTATGAATTTTTGAATGCAGAATACCATTTAAATGGAGAAATACGGTCGAAAATACGCAAATACGCGCTGAAATACGATTTCGTATTTAACCCAAAAGGCGGGCCACGTGGCATTTTATAAGCCACCCGATCTTCATCCGACGGCCCGCAGCAACGAGCTGATCGCAACGAATACATCGGGCGACGTGGCGTGTTGAGCGCCGTTGGATGCTCATCCAATGGCCGGGATCGAAAGCAAAGGCGGGGCGACGTGGTTGCATATCGACCGCACGATGATATTCGAACGGCTACGCATCAAGCTGCAGGCGAATCGAAGAGCGCGATCGTGACCGTTGGATTACGATCCAACGGTAGAATCAATTCCGAATCGATATCAGATTTACGCAGCAACGAGCGGTCGAGATGCAAAGTGGAGTCGATCGAACGGTCAACATCCACCCCGAAGCAACGAGGAAGCGGGTTTGGGCGCGCGGCGGCGAAGATCCGATAAGCTTTGCCACGTGTCGATCTGTGGGGCGATCCCGCATGATCCGACGGTCGACATTTACGCCGCTCGGTGATGATGGGTGCGGGCGCGAAAAAGAAGCGGGTTTAGACCCGTTAACCCCCCAAACCCGCAATGTTAATATATAAGCGTATTTCTAGGGTTTTTGGGGGTATTATGGCGTATTTTGGGACTTTTGGAGCGGCTACTGTGCGTATTTCTCCAGGAGAAAATTCTGAAAATTTCCAGAGACTGTTCTTCCTATTCTCAGAGAGTTTTGGGTTCTAAAGAGGAGATTTGGTGATAATTTCTTGAACTTATACCCCGTATTTGGTGTATTTCTTTGTATTTTGCTACCTAAACGATGTATTTTGCTATCAAATCTGATTTTTATTGCACCATGCGTGGCTAATCTCTTTGTGCTATGGTTGTGATGTAGTTAGGAGTATGTAGTTGCTAAATTTCATGTCTTTAGCCCTATTATCATGTTTAAATTGCTAGTAATGTTGATTTCTACAACGTATTTGATGGGTATTTGCTTATTGTCGGTATTGTTGATGTGCCCTATGGCTAGGCCCTGATAAGGCTAGCTAATTTGTGTTCTCTAATCTGAACTTATCGCTGTGATTATTGTTTAATGAGATCAACATTGCTAGTAATACGTTTAAGGCTATTTTGACTAGTTTTCATCGATTTATCTTCTGACGCCTTCACGCCTTGACCGGGTGAAGCGTTGTGTGATATTAAAAGACGTGAAATTTCAGCGACTATAAACTCCTAATGAACTCACAACCGTAGCATATTTGTCTCATTGGATACCAAACTTTCGTGATACCGTAATACTTGTAGGAACCACTTTCTTTGCTACAAATCCTTACACTATTCTTCACCTTCACAAAGGTGGTTGTTTTCTTAACCGTATATTTTATTTGATTAGTTGAATTTGTATTATCTCAGGTCGACTTGTTCCGAGGATTCGACTCTGGACTCTCCAGATACTACTTGCACGATCTCCTGCGCTTGGGAGTAAAGCTCACATTGTTTTGAGAGAGGCACTCGCAACGATAACAACCAACGTCTCGTCCTGCCACTCCCGCGCGCTAGGATTCGACGTCTATGCTAAGGGCGTGAGCTATGGCTAGGGGGTCAACCGCCAAGTTTATTCCCCCTTGGCCCGACGGTCAAAGGCGGTCTTTTTCCCGCCGATAACAATAAAACACCCCGCGTAACCGGTAGATTCCTAATCCCTATCGATTTCCTAGTCCTATCGACGCATCGGGAAGGACCCACGAAGGGGTTTCCACCGAATCGCAGATTAGGGAACTACTCACACATATTTACTAAAAAGCGATCTAAACCAAAATCGACCGTTAAAGACATGATCAGGCGATTGAAAAGCAGTAAGAGCAATGATAATAACATTATATTAAAGTTTGAAGAAGATCGGAAAACTTACAAATATCTGAAAAATTACAGCCGTCAAGAGAGAGAAAAAACAGCAGAAAATAACAACTCTTGTTTCTGGAAAACCTAGGGGTCATATATATAGAATACGATATCACCCGATCGGTTGAAAAGTCAACCGATCGGGTGACCTGCTTCGTTTCCTCGGCAGCTCAGCACGGGACTTCACCCGGTCACATGACACGGTCGGTTGAGAGTTGAAGCTGATTGGTTGGATCTTCGTGCCATCGGGTGAACCGGTCGATTGAGCTCTCTGTGTCTTGACTTCGGAGAGTCGACTACAGATGAACCGATCGGGTGAAGGTCACCCGATCGGTTGGCATTCAGCATCAAATTCCAGAGAGTTGGGGCGTTTGAACCGGTCTCTGAACCGACCGGTTGACTTTCTGCCCGCTTTATCTTGTGTCCAGGTGGTGCACGCGTGCATCAACTGATCGGTTGGAAGTGACCAACCGGTCGGGTGAAGGGCTGAAAAATGCTATCTTCGTCGTTTGACCCCCTGGATCATGCATGACTCCTCCCGTTGCTCCGGGGACTCATGATATCAACGTTATATGTCCCCTACGCCAGTAAACTCCTGCAAAATACAAAAAACACGGAAAAGTGAAAGAAAACAAGAAAGCACGAGAAACCGAATACAAGACGACGGAAAACAACGGAAAAACAAAAAAGAAAACGTGCGTGAATATATGAAATATAAACGCACATCAAAATTCCCCAAGCTGAACCCTTCCTCGTCCTCGAGGAAGACGAGTGAGAGTAGGAGCTCGGAGGGAGAAAATAGAGAGAAAGAGAGGAAAGGAGAAAACAAAAAATCCTAAATCGCCCGTCAGAGCCAGTAAAATCAAAAACACACACTAAGCTAACAAACTGTCACGCCCCGCTTCCCAAAACTATGGAGGCGAAGCGTGACAAGGCCCGCTTGGGCCGGAGCTATGAAGCTCGGACCCAATAAGCGTCTGTAGGGGGGAATACCACCTTAAAATTTCAGGTTCTTGCATTTATAAAATTCGTAACAACAGAAAGTACTGAAAGGAAATGCATTTATTTTATTCCATCAAGATATCCAAAAGTACAAGAGTCTAATAAATGAAGTAATGCCCAGCATGGAAACACGCAGAAAGTAAACTACTGGTGCAAGCACCCAACCTAGGCAGAAAAGTAAACGGTGCTACGCACCCGAACTAGAAAGCAGGAAAAACTCTGAACTGCAACAGTGAGGGACCGCTAAGACTGGTCCTCGTCAGGTACGTACTCCGGGTCGACGCCTTCTGGCTCCACGTACTCAGGAATGTCCAGCTCATCCACGTGCTCTGGCTCAACACCTGACGTACAGCACCTAAGAGAAAAGGAACTGTACGTCAGGTAAAGTCTACAAAAATAGGGTTAGACTCTACCACAAGTGTACTGTAATTTAAAACAACGATTTACTGGTTGATTAATATGCTGGGGTTATAACATGGCAGTTAAAGAAAGTAAAACGGTGCAGAAAAGTAAACGCGACACACTGTAGCCGTAGTGTGCTACCGACTGCAGGACTAACCTAAACGGGACAAGACAAGACACGAGAAGACAAGACAAGACAAGACAAGAAGTGTGTCACTAAGGTTCACGCCTTTCGGTTAGAAGGCGGCCAGTACCTTCTGAACCGAGTGAACGCTCAACCTTGTGCACGGGGCAAGACAAGACGAGGATTATGTCACTAAGGTTCACGCCTTTCGGTTAGAAGGCGGCCAGCACCTTCTCAACCGAGGGAACGCTCAACCTTGTACACGGGAACAAGACAAGACTGAGGAGTGTGTCACTGAGGTTCACGCCTTTCGGTTAGAAGGCGGCCAGCACCTTCTCAACCGAGGGAATGCTCAACCTAGTGCATATGACAAGACAAGACTGAGGGTGACAAGAGAGATTCACGCCTTTCGGTATGTGGGTGGCCAAACCCGCCAAGCCGAGGGAATGCTCAATCTTCCTCCACTCAAAGTGCTGAAGACAAGACAACCAGAGATCACCCTCGCATGGAGGGTACCGGAAACGCCTGTAAGCTTTCGTGACATGACATGATAGAGTTGAGGGAAGGTTCATTCTAGGGTGTCCACACGCACGCACACACAGAATAACCTTAAGGTGTCAGTTGTTGTTGTTGTGCTTAGACTTCGTCGTCAAGTCTAAGCTGTCAAGGGGTGTCCCGGACGCTATCATTTCACGTACGGTTCTCTTCGTTTACGTTTTAACCGTTATAAGAGTTCATTGCCTAAACACGGCCGAAAGTACAAGTGAGTACACTTGCCTGCGGTGGCGAGTGTGTCGTCCGTCCGGAGCGTCCCGTCCAAGCGTCGCGTCTGCGGTAGTCCGTCTGAAACAGGGTCACGGCGACGGTGTCAGGTCGTGTTTTTCAACAAATCCTATTAGGGTTTGTTTCTAAATTTGGCAGGACTACCCTAACAGTCAAAAGTCACGTCTTTTTGATGATTTGTTCAGTCTAGATCGACGTCTACCATATGTGCACAGAAAATTAGTCCGTTCGTCGATCTTTTCCTACGGTGGACAACATTTTAAAGATGCTGAAATTAACTTTAGTTCATGTTGATCAATTTTAGATTAGGTTTTGATGAACTACGGTGTGGGTTTTACTACTCGTTAGGGAAACCAACCTCGTGACGTCGTCCAACAAGCGGAAGTCGGGTCTGAACGGAGAAACGTCAGTGTCATCTGGAACTCCTTGGCTGTGGGTAATGCAGCGAGGCACCTCTGGACAGCGGGATGGTGGTGCAAAATCAGCGAGTTAACATCGATCCTCCTCCCGTTGCGAGTAGCGCAACGGATCTTCACGATAACGGCGACGTCGGCTAAAAACACATGCGTGCGGAAATGCACGTGAACTCCGAGAGTCCAAGGGGAATTTCGGTAGATGAGGTAGGATCAGTGGAAGATGCTCGGCCCAGTGGGTGGCCGACGTCACGAGTGTACGGTGGTGGATGGCCGTGAGAAGCCGGAGAGGACAGATTCGCGCAACGTTTGTTGTCGCGTGTCTCAGACAAATTCCAGCGATGAACAGCAAAAACAGAAAGTTGCAGAAGGTTAAGGACTTCAAGACGAAGACAACGGCAGTGGATTTTTCACCGGGGGTGGTCGGAGATGATCGTGCGCGGGCGTCGAAGTTCAGCTTCCAGATTTGTGAAAAACAGCCGATACGACGTGTTCCGACGAGGCTTCCCGGAGCTACAAGTGGGCTATGAGCATGAGTGAAGTTGCAGTTGGTAGGGGGGTTCGATAGGAGTCCAACGGTGGTAGAGTGGTCATCGTAGGTGGCTGAATGGCCGGTGGGCACGAGTTTTCCCGGCGGTGGCGCAGATCTGTAAAACTGTCGTTTGGGTTGTGTTTGAAAGCGTTTTGAGGGAGATAGAGATGAGGGAAGAGGGTAAGGGGAGTTGGAGATGATTCGGGGGGTCAAAGAGGAGTTCAGCGGAGGCAGCGGCGGCTGGAGGGGGTGGCCGGAACAGCGGCGGCGGCCGTTTTCCGGCGATCGCGCACAGCAAATCTGGGCCGTGTTAGATGTGGTTTGAGGGCTCTTTAGAGAGAGAAACTGGGAGGAGAGAAGAGAGGGAAGGAAGGGGGAGAGATGGCCGGAGGTTAGGGGCTCAGGTGGCGGCCGTCGGAGCTCAGAGAAGGAAGCAAAAGTTGGCGTATGGGTTCCCTTGAGTGAGTTTGTTAGGGTATGGGCTGTTGTGTTTTAGAAGAGGAGATGTTGCTATAATGTGTTTTAAGTGGGGTATAGTTTAGGGGTGACTAGGAGAGAGGGTGAGTGAGGGGGTGTACAAAGTGGGGAAGTATTGGTGAGGGTAGTGGCAGAATCAAATCTCATTATACGTACTAATCCCATGAGATTTGATTAGCAACAGAATTTGGATTTGATTTGGGCTTAATGGGCTTGGGTTTTGATTGTGGGCTAGGAGTATCAGAAAAATACGAAAAAAATATGGGGACGACCATGACGAAGAGAGGCTCGGGGATACGGTAGTCAATCGTGCGTTTGGTCCACGGAAAATGAGAAAAATAAAAGACCCGATAACTACGTCTAAAGCTACGACGATAATGCAATCAAACCAGATTTGTGGGAGAACGACCAGTGAAATGACGTTCACTAAAAATCCCACAAATAACTACTCTTCCTTACGGTCACAACGGCATATCACATCGTATAGTCCGAGACCAAGAAAGAGTCAAATAAAACACGCACACGAAAAGAGTCGTACGCGCAGAAAATACGAACGGTCGGAAAGCGGCTGTTACACAAACGCCAAATCACACCACTAAACAGAGGAATACGAGTCCAGACAAGTGCCATGGGCATACGCCGTGAAGCACGAGTGAGTGTGGTCGTGTGCTAGTGAATGGTGTCACTATCTACATTGTGCAATAAACTCCATATACATAAATCCAAGTAATGACCCAAGTATCGATTCGATTTAGAAATAGCGGTGAACATATGGCTCAAGCAAGCAAGGGAAGAGTATGAGAATAGAAATGCATCATGCGTCATGGACTTCACAGCTAGGGGCTCGGACATCACCACCCTATCACCTAGATAATAGCTAGAAATTCCCTATTCCAAGTGTTTTCGAAAGCGATGGGGGTTGAGATGATGTGGAGTAGAACACTCGGTACAAATTCTCGCCTTCCGTTCATTCTCGATAAGTAGGAAGATATTCACACTCATATATTTTTTTTGGGTTTTGGATATATGTATTTTTTTGGCTATACAATTTTCTCTTTTCTTTTCTTTTTGGGTTTTTCTCTTTTTTTGAACTTTTTTGGATTTTTGGCTATACACATGTGTACTCTCCCAAGTGGGAGAACGGTACACGACGAGGGGATTTGCACCAAGTAAAACAAAAAAGAAATCGGATGCTAGACACTTGGGCAAAGGAGATTTTTTACTAATCAGAGCGTAGGCTAAATGGGTTATCCTAGTCCTAACTGTGGAATCCCGACTCATGCGAAATGAAGCATACGATATAATCATATAACATGCATATAGAAGCTGACAGTAGAAGAGAGTACCGCATATTCAAATCGAAACATGATAATCTAGGGGTCATTCCTGGACAGGTATATAAAATAAAATCACAAAGTAGAAGCACACCAAACAGCTAGGCACGACGCACGACTCACAAAAAAAAGTGGACCCACGATGCATGAAATGCAAGAGGACTCGATATCCTAGGGTTAGTGAATGTGATTATCGATGCCATGCTAGGTGTGTGTGATTTTGTGGAAATTCATCATAGGGTTCATCTCTAGGAGAAAGAGAAGAAAAAGAAGAAGAAAAGAAAAATAAAAATACGATGAAAAGGAATCAAAAACGAAAAAGAAAGACTCAAATGACACACAAAGTGCGACTCTCCCAAGCTGAAGTTTGCATTGCCCTCAATGCAATAAAAGTGAATACGGGAGGTCAAAGGAAATGGGGGGGAAATACGGACCGACACAAAAAGATAAGAAAGACAAGAAAAACACACAAACGAAACTGAAAATAAAGAAAAATCACACCACACGACAGAAAAACAGAAAATAAAAGAAATAAAAAGGAAAATCACACGACACGACGAATAAACAAATACACAAAGAAAACAGCACACGACGACACACAGAAAAAATTGACGTCCCCCAAGCTAGACATGACAATGCTAGCAAGATGATATGATCGTGAAAATGCAGAGATATGCAAGGGGGGTCAGAAAACAAAAAGGAAATCAAAAATCAGGAGATGTGGAGTCCTCGCCCTCCTCGGAAAAGGGTGTGGATGGGTGGTCGGGGGAGGCGGGGGGTGTGCGGAGAAGCGGGGAAAGAGGTGGAGGAATAGGTGCAGTGGGGGTGTGAATGATGGGTGGAGTGTCGGTGGATGTGGGTGGTGGTGGAAGTACGGTGATCAAGGCGGTGGTAGAAGGGATGGAAATGGGGAGAGAAGACATGATGGTGACGGTAGTGGGTGGTGGGAGAGATCTGGAGCGCACCTGTAATTTCTTGCGGTGCACATATGTAGCGACGGTGGAGGAGGGAGGAGGTGGTGTGGGGCCAACAGAAGTGGTCGCGAGAGGAGAAGTGGATACATGGGTGGGAATAAATGTGGGAGGGGGAGAATGTGATGGGGGGTGTGACGATCGTCGAGGTGGTGAAGGTGGTGGTGAGGGGTCTGTGTTGGATATGGACGACATGTATACACCCATGAGGGGATGTATGAGGGTCTATGGACCTCGGATGTCGCGTACATGAAAGCATGTACGAAGGGAACCTTTTTCATGTGTGAAAAGGACCACTCGACAAGTGGAAAAAGTCACTCTATAAGTGCATAAAGGCACTTGATAAGTGAATGAAGAAGAGGATAAGTAAAAGGGCTAATATAGGCTAATAAGCTTATATTTAGTAATTTCCTACAATAACTACCCCTAAAGCCTATAAATAGGATCCAATGGTAAGGCTTTTACACCATTCCATCCATGCCATAAGTTTGCATAAGGAAACTTATGTTCTTCTTCTCCCTTTCCATTAAATTCTTCTTCTAAATAGAGATTTAGACGGTGAAACGCTGCTTCGATCCTCCGTGACGAAGTACCGACCGTTGTGGCGAATCCGAGGGCAAAGTTCAGAGACTACGGTGCCGCGTACGCGAATGTAAGTCTCTCTTCATTCGATCCTAACATCATTGTTTTGACAGGATCCTACATTGGTATCAGAGCCATACGGGTTCACTCCGGTCTCACCGATGAACGAGGCGTTGTCTTTTTCACGAATGAGTTTCCTACCATTATGGATATGGTAGGAGCGCATCGTGACGGAGAGAATCGCAGCAGTTGTTCTTTTCACGTTAGGGTCTTCTGTCATTACGGATATGGCAGGAACTCTCCGTGACGGGAAGAACTGACTGTTCATCTCGCTAAACTCGCACTCTTCATGGATGCTGAGTCTCCATTCAATAAGGAATGTGAACTCTCTTCATGTGGAGCATGAAGTTTGCGGTCGTGAAGGTATGATATTTTTTTTGGCACACGGCCATTGAAGCATAACTACTTTCTCGATGAACGGGTGTCTCATCGGAGAAGATGAAGATGGCGGTTACAAAACTTCTCATCGAAGAAGATGACCTCTTTGGTGCATGATCGTCATGGCCATATGGGCCATGAAGGCTATGCACCCCCTCCCCATGCGGAGGGGGTTGGCTACGACCAATAACAACCAAGACCCCCCCTCTGGGGGGTGTGCAAATCGGACCCCAAAAGAAGGGGAGGCCGGCCATGGCCAAGGGGCCATGGCTGGCATGCACCATGGCCATGGCCGGCCCTGGCATCGGCCAGGGTGGCTGGCCAGGGCCGGCCCTGGCAGAGGCCAGGGCAGAGGCCCCCCGGCCTCTGCCAGGGCTTGGCCGACCCTGGCAGAGGCCCCCGGCCTCTGTCAGGGCAAGGGCCGGCACTGGCAGAGGCGAGGGCAGGGCGCCCTGGCCTTTTGCCAGGGCCAGGCCAGTCCTGGCCGAGGCCAGGGCCTGGCTGGCCAGAGGGCTGGCCAGAGGGAGCCCTGGCCTTCGACCAGTGCCTGGCCGGCCCTGGGCGAGGCCAGTGCCTAGCCGGCCAGGAGAGCCCTGGCCTTTGGCCAGGGCCAGGCTGGCACTGGCCGGCCAGAGGGCCGGCCAGAGGGAGCCCTGGCCTTCGGCCAGGACCAGGCCGGCCCTGGTCGCGGCCAGACCTGGCCGGCCAGTGGGAGCCCTGGCCTTCGGCCAGGGCCAGGCCAGGCCGAGGAGCCCTACGGTGTCGGCGGTTTCAGCCCCGGCCACCTGCATGGCCGGCCCATACGGGACCGGCGGCAGTTGCATACGACAAAACCCCTTACTTGGGGGAATCAGGTCTTGGCACGGCCATGGCTCGACCCCGGCAATGGCCGGGGAAGACCATTACCTCCCGCTACAAAATACGTTTGCAAAATACGTTTGAAAAATACGTTTTCAAAATACGTTTTTCAAAAAACGCTTTTTCGCTGCAAGTACTATAAGAGTACTATTGTTTGATAAGTGAGGGGAAAATATTGAAAGTTGTTCTAGATGGTGATTAGAATCATAGAGACCTTTCCGATTCTAAAGCAACATCTTCAATATTTTTCGAAAGTAACTTATCAAATGAAAACTTTATGCAATGTTTTTTGATCAAACTTATTTTATGTCTTTTTGCAGCATTTTAAAACTGAAATGTCTTCTGCTGCTAAGAACATCGTCGCTGAGTTAAACAAAGGTGAAAAACTCAACGGCGATAATTACAAGTTATGGTCCATGAAGATACAATATGTTCTAGAGGAGCAAGATGTGCTCGAAACTCTGAAGAATATAATGATTGAACCAGATTTGGGCACTACGGCCCAACACAAAAGAGACAAGGAAGCTTTCGATGCTTGGTCTCGGAAGAACAAGATTGCTCGCATTACATTATTGTCCAGTATGGCCGATGACATAATGCGCATCTTCCGAGAGCATGACCTAGCCATGGACATATGGTCTAAGCTAGAGGAGAAGTTTGGTGGCACCTCGGTGTCCAAACTTCGTTCTTTAACTATAATATTCGATTCGTACAAGAAACGTCCAGATCATTCCATGGGGAAGCATCTGCGACATATGACGAATCTCATCTCAGAATTAAAGGATGCAGGTCATGTGCTCACTGATGAGCAACAAATCCAAGCAGTCATACGTTCCCTACCAAATGGGTGGGACCAAATGAAGATGCATCTCACTCATAATGAGAGCATCAAGAACTTCAGCGATGTTTCTAAGCACCTCGAGTTAGAGGAAGAGCGGCTTGCGGCCGCCAAGCCAAGTGCAGAAGTGCACATTGTTGCTAGTTCCTCACACGAGGGAAAGAAACGAAAAAATCGTTCGACGTTTACTAATGAACGTAATAAGCAACTAGAGTCTACCAAGAAACTCAAACATAAGGGTGGGCACAAGAAATGGCACAAGAAGAAGGACTTGAAGAAGATCAAGTGTTTCAAGTGCAACAAGTTAGGTCACTATGCTCATTCATGTACGAGTGGAGGTAACGAGGTAATTTGTAATAATACTAGTTACATATGTGTTTCTAGTTCAATATTTCTTGTAGAATCTAATCCTTTTTGGATAATTGATTCAGGTGCCACCGACCACATAGCAAGGGACAGACGGTCCTTCGTGGAGTATCACCGGATACCCCAAGGAACGAAGTGGATCTATGTAGGAAACAACACATGTGTTGAAGTGAATGGCGTTGGGACGTGCAAGCTCGTCTTGGACAACGACCGCACTATCCTACTTCATGATGTTCTATTCGCTCCGGATATTCGAAGGAATATTATATCTGTGGTCGTTTTAATGGGTCTTGGTTATAGTTGGTTCTTTCATAATTGTAAAGTGGACTTGTCTTGTAATAATTTTTTAATTGGTTCTGGGTATGTTTTCAAAGGATTTGTTGTATTAAATACAATGTATGATTCCTCATTTTATAATGAAAATTTCCTTGTTACAAATTCATCAAATTATGAGTCAGATGTAATTTGTTGGCATGCAAGGCTTGGTCACATTGGACCAACACGAATGGATAGACTTGCCAAACGTGGCCTTCTATCCAATGTTTCAAAGGTCCAAATGTTGACTTGCGAACATTGCCTTGTAGGGAAATCTTGTCGCAAGCCGTTTGGAACCGGCACAAGGGCCGAGGTTCCATTACAGCTCATCCATTCGGACATATGTGGTCCGATGAATGTCAAGACAATACGCGGGAAGTCCTATTTCATCACTTTTATTGATGACTTCACCCGATTCGGTCATATCTATTTGATATCCCACAAAAGTGAAGCATTAACCTGCTTTAAAAACTATATGAGTTTGGTGGAAAATCAATTAGATCACAAGATTAAGGTCTTGCAAACCGATATAGGAGGTGAATACCAATCAACAAGTTTTAAGGAACTTTGTGATGAAAAAGGCATAGTTCATCAGGTAACTATGCCTTATACTCCGCAACAAAATGGTGTTGCAGAAAGGAGGAATAGGACTTTAATGGAAATGGCACGTTCAAAGATGGCGCAAGCCAACTTGCCAATCACCTTTTGGGGTAATGCATTATTGACGGCCACTTTCATTTTAAACCGCGTACCCTCGAAATCAGTTAGCTCCACTCCTTATGAGTTATGGAACCAAAGGTCTCCTGACTTAAGCATTTTAAAACCTTGGGGATGTGCATCCTATGCACATATTTCCTCCCATAAGTATGGCAAACTTGGGCCAAGGGGGAAGAAATGTATCTTTATACGATACGCAGAAAACTCCAAAGGTTATGTTTTCATTGGTCAGGAAGACAATGGAGGACTAATTGAATTTGAGTCGTGGGATATCACTTTCTTGGAAAACGAGTTTTTAAGACAGGGCGAGATAAGTCAGGACTTATCTCTATTTGAGATTTATGATCAAGAAGGATTACCTCATTCGAGTGGGAGAATTCTTGGTGAAGACGAAAATACGTTTCAACCTTCACCAATGGATGATACGAATGATGTGAATCCTATTCCATACGGGAATAATGATCCAAGTGGGAGCATTTCTAACGACATTCCAAGTAGGAGTGATATTAGAATTGATATAAATTCGAGTCAACAAGGACTTGAAGAATCTTAAATACGACGTAGTAGTCGTACAAGGTTAGCTCCTCTATGATTTGAGGATGAATTCCCACAAACCTTTATGACTTTACTACAAGAAGATGACGAGCCTGCTACTTTCAAACAGGCCATATCATGCCCTGCAAAAGACAAATAGATAGAAGCGATAAAGGAGGAATTAGAATCCATGAAAGTTAACCAAGTCTGGGACTTGGTTGACTTACCCAGAGGATGTAGAGCTATTGGGAACAAATGTGTTCTCAAGATCAAGCATACGGCTGATGGATCTATAGACAGATATAAAGCTCGCCTTGTCGCAAAAGTTTTTACACAACAGGAAGGGATAGACTACGAAGAAACCTTCTCACCTGTTGTGCGTTTTACCTCGATTCGCTTGATTCTGGCTATGGTAGCTTTCTTAGACCTCGAATTACATCAAATGGATGTCAAGACTGCCTTTCTCAATGGAGAATTGGACGAGGAGATCTATATGGAACAACCAACAGGGTTTGTAAAAGAAGGAAACGAACATAAGGTTTGTAAACTTCGTAAGTCCATATATGGTCTTAAACAATCCTCGAGGCAATGGTATATACGATTTCAAGAAGTTGTCTTATCAAATGGTTTTTCCATGCTTGATGAAGATAACTGTGTATATATCAAGAGGATTAAGAGCAAGTATGTAATTATGTCTCTATATGTAGATGACATTTTAATAGCCGGAAATGACAAGGGCTTTGTGATGGATATCAAGGCTTGGCTTTCATCAATTTTTGAGATGAAAGACATGCGAGAAGCCGCATATATCCTTGGAGTTAAGATTTCAAGGAATCGTTCGAAGAAACTTCTCTCTCTTTCACAAGAGACTTATATAAAGAAGGTTCTAGAACGTTTTAATATGCAGGACTGCAAGTCCATTGATACTCCTATAAGCAAATGCGATAATTTATGTCTGAAATCGTGTCCAAAGAACCAAAAAAAGGAAATTATGGAAAAAGTTTCATTTTCCAGTGCAGTTGGTAGTCTTATGTACGCTAGATGTGTACAAAACCGGACATTTGTTTTGCCATTGGAATGGTAAGTCGTTACCAATCCAATCCAGGGCAAGTACACTGGAAAGCGGTTAAGAGGATAATGCGGTATCTTAAAGGAACTGCAGACTATGCTTTATGCTATCAAGGAGATGCCTTGAGGCTCGAAGGCTACACTGATGCTGATTGGGCGGGTGATCTCGATGAGCGACGATCAACCTCAGGATATGTTTTTCTACTCGGATCTGGTGCAATATCCTGGAGTAGCAAGAAACAATCCTGCATCGCACTTTCAACTATGGAAGCAGAGTTTGTAGCATTTAGCATGGCAGTCCAAGAAGCTGTTTGGCTTAGGAAGTTCTTAGACAGGCTAATTGATGCAAGTGACTCTGGTGATGTACCAATACACAGTGACAGTCAAGCATCTATAGCCTATGTCAATGATCCAAAATTCCATTGTAAGACCAAACACATTGATATCCGCTATAAATTTGCAAAAGACTATGATAAGACCAAAAAGGTAGACATTAGGTACATATCTACGCATGAGATGATAGCGGATCCACTTACGAAGGCAATCCCCAGAGATGTGTTTTACAAACACTTATCATCTCAAGGATTGCGTAAAAGCTGAGTTGTACCAGTGTAAATTCCCATGTCTATGAAAGATCAAAAGAATAAGTTCTTTTCAACATTGCGTATGAGTTTCTTGAAAATGTTTGTGTACATTTCTTTTAAATCTCAACTGGATTTTTTAGTATGTCGGACAGATTAAGGTTGGCTCTCTCACATGAGCAACCGCCTTTATTCTATCAGATGGATAAGATAAAGATGAGACCTGTTTAAAGTCAAAATCATCAGACGGATGATTTAGAGTCATAACTTGAACAAAATGGTCTTATGAAAGATCTGCATCATATGGATGCTTACAAAAGATCTAAGAAGATTTATATGTCTTATGCGGGATGTGGGTCCAGGAGATCAATGAGTAGTAAAAGGGACTCAAAGTCAGACATTGTGGTGTCTGACCATCATCCTTACAACATCATTAAGACATATGCTCCCTGGGAAAGGAGTGATGTTGTAATACGTATTCATACTACGTATCATTTGACCATTGGGTTAGAATAGTAATTGTGTTTACTATTATGTGAGACCCAAAGACCACATGGGTCTTAACTATTACCCTTATGGACTCTAATTGGTTTATTTAGATTTGGCTGGGTGATCGCTATCTGAGCATGTTGCTTATGGACTATGGTCAATTCGGTCCGGCGGGGCATGTTAGAAAAGCGAGTCAAGTCAAGATCGAAAGGATCTCAAGAAGAGGAAGATTAATTTCAAATTCACATTTGGACTTTAGAGATTCAAAGCTGGCCAGCCAATTGTAATCCAGATGGGATCCAATTGTTGAATATAAAGTATAAGAAATGTGAAGAAATAATCTAGGGTAAAGCATGCGTTGATCTACTCAACTTTGCACCTCAAAGAGTGTTGTGTATCTCTAACAAGTGCACAACAGCGGACTCTATGCGCATGACGGTCACACGGTCTATTTCTCGGTATGATGAATAGAAGAACTAAAGGAAAAGATGTTTCCTTACAATCTCCTCAAGTGTGAGTGGGAGATGTTGGATATGGACGACATGTATACACCCATGAGGGGATGTATGAGGGTCTATGGACCTCGGATGTCGCGTACATGAAAGCATGTATGAAGGGAACCTTTTTCATGTGTGAAAAGGACCACTCGACAAGTGGAAAAAGTCACTTTATAAGTGCATAAAGGCACTTGATAAGTGAATGAAGAAGATGATAAGTAAAAGGGCTAATATAGGCTAATAAGCTTATATTTAGTTATTTCCTACAATAACTACCCCTAAAGCCTATAAATAGGACCCAAGGGTAAGGCTTTTACACCATTCCATCCATGCCATAAGTTTGCATAAGGCAACGTATGTTCTTCTTCTCCCTTTCCATTAAATTCTTCTTCTAAATAGAGATTTAGACGGTGAAACGCTGCTTCGATCCTCCGTGACGAAGTACCGACCGTTGTGGCGAATCTGAGGGCAAAGTTCAGAGACTATGGTGCCGCGTACATGAACGTAAGTCTCTCCTCTTCATTCGATCCTAACATCATTATTTTGACAGGATCTTACAGTGTGGTGTGGGTGGTGGTGGTCCATGGACGTGAGTGAGAAGGCGGAGGATGGCGGCCACGTTCCTCTCAAGTGTGAGGAAACGGGGGTAAGTGAGAAAGGAGGACGGTGATGGGTCCGAGGGAACAGAGGACGTGGCAAGAGCACGGAGTCTAGCGATCTCGGCCTCGAGACCAAGACGAGCTGAGGCCTGGTGGCGACCAAAAGAAGTGGACTGACGTGAAGCGGAAGTGGTGCCGGGAAGTGATGTGGAAGTAGTGCCGGTGGCAGTGATCATGCTGGCACTAGACACAAGGCCTGAGATGGCCTCAGAAAGATCCTCAGCAGTGATAGGGCCAGGAGCACTGGTGGTGTGACTAGGGCCAGCCCCGGCGTCTCCCCGGGACGCAGGGATATCCTGCTCGCCTAAGCGGGCGGCAGGGGAAGGTGGTCTACATGCGTCCTAGGGAAGGAAAGGAAGGCGCAACCCCGCTAGGAACTCGGGATCGGGCGGAAAAGTCCAATCTCCCCTTAAAGCTATAGTCATGCGAGCGGGGTTGGGGAGAATGGTGTAGGGGGGCTGGGGGTGGCCGTAGTTGAAATCAAAGCGACGATCAGGGCGGGGCTTAATCATATGAATATGCCGCAGGACATCAAGATCTAGACGTGAGGGTCCTGCGGCAGTGGGAAGACCTCGGGGGATGTTGATATTAAATTGGGGAAAAGAAGCAATGATAGTGATTATTCCCCTACAACAAAGCTTGCCCTTGCCGGCCCGACTAATCTCTAGGAGCTTGTAAATAAGCCATTCATCGACATGGACATAGACAGTAGGGGCCCTAAAGCTAATCCCATCATCGTCTGGAACGAAAGGGAAAGTCATGGCCCATAGGATGAAAAGATCAGGGATAGTCACGGTGCATGACTCATCCCGGGGGAAAAATGCGGAGGATATGATTCGATGGGCCAGACGGAATATAGGATGGATGATTGAGGAGGCCTTGGCCTTACCTCGGGGATAGCGACCGAGTAGGGTGAGGCAGAACCAAAACTTATCGACGTCAAATTCGGGTTGATATCCGTAGTATCGGATAGCGTCGTCCCCAAGAATGGGGAAACCAAATATATTATTAATCATGTTAAGGTTGGTGCGGATTGTTTTGTTACGCACCCGGAAAATGACGGTCGACCCCGACTCACAAACGAGTGTGGAAAGAAATTCTAGTGTGAGTGACGGGTAAGACACTGCGGTGGCGTTCAGGAAGGCTAACCAACCTAAGTTCGCGAAAAGAGTCTCGACTTCGGTGAATACACCGAGATCGATAAGCGATCGGGCGTGGGCGAATTTGGTTGACAGATGCCCTCGAGCATCCAGCCTAAAGTAGAAGTCTTTATGTTCTTGGTTCCGAAATTGATACCCATGCGGGCCCATCATTGGGTCCTCAGGGGGGGATAACAGGTGGGGAGGGGCAAGTGACGGTGCACGTGGTGTATTGGAAGCAGGACGTGTTTGTTTGCGTCTCTTTCGAGACGTTTCCTCCTCCCGCATGATACCCTTCCCCTTATCTCGTTCCCGGGCCATAGTGGCTGCGTGAGTGTGATGAAATTGAGTGTAGAGTATGATAAAAGCACGCACACACAAACAATCAAGCAAGTATAAATTCTAGGGTAAAAAGTAAAATTTGAGGAGTGGTGCGAAGTTACCCAGTGTAGATTGGAGTTCCTTGCTTGAAATTGACCCCAACACCATGCAATCAGACGGAGTGTGGAGCCGCGGAACTCTCTTCAGCGAAAAACCGAAAATGGGGGGATTAGGGCTTAAGAAAGCGAAATGGGAGAGAGGGAGAGAGAGAAAACGATGAGAGATGGAAGGGGTAGGTGGAGAGAGAGGTTAGAGGGGGAGTGGAAGTCGTGGGAGGATTTTTCCGGCCGTTGGGAGAGCGGGGAAGATGAAACGACGGCGGCTTGTGCGAGATCGGGCGAGGAAATGAACGATCGGGGCGGGGGTTTATTTATAGGGTTTAATTCGAACCGATCGGGTGAGTTGTCACCCGATCGGTTGACTATTAGGTCAAGATTTTCAGCTGAAGAGATGCTACAGGCGAGCCGGTCGGTTGATAACTCACCCGATCGGTTGGCCGCTCCACAAATTTTCCCGAGAGTTTGGTACAGCTCACCTAGTCTGCCACCCGATCAAGCTTCATATCAACCGATCGGTTGATTATTTCTCAAAAATTCCCGAGACTTCAGCCCAGTTCACCCGGTCTGCCAACCGGTCTTACATGCCTTCATCCGATCGGTTCTTTGAGTGACTGATACGGCTAGCAGCTGATACATCCCAACTGATCGGTTGAGTTATCAACCGATCGGTTAGGGCCTTGTTTTCTGCAAAAGTCCACAAATGGTCTAAGTCCCTCAACGGAAGTTCTTGCGGTTGGATTTATTTATTAAAATAGATGAAATAAAGTTAAAAATAGTCCTAAAAATTGGAAACAAAGGTTTAGAGCAAGGGTTGCCTCCCATGAAGCGCTTTTTTTTAACGTCGTTAGCTCGACGCCCGTAGATGATGTTCAAGGTGGGCGATACGGGTGATGCCCAAAGTCTGGCATCGCTTCAGCTTCAGAGCCGGGAGCTTTTGGTGTAGTCGGTGGCGACAAGAAAACTTGTTCGACGACTCTCCCTTTGTTGACGGGGTCCGGGGGCTTCTCCCTCATATTGGCGTCCACCGCCACTCGTTTTAGGATCCGGACCTCATCCCCGGTGAGCCCCAGGGGCTTTTTGCCTTTTCTCCTTGTTGGAGGAGCTTTCTAAAATCCGGGAGGGATCGTGTGCGCCGCATCCGTTATCCCAGCAACATCATTCTTTTTCGGGCCGACTAGTTCTTTTGAGTCCCCCAAGCTATCGGTGGGATTTCTTGAAAGAATTTCCCAGGAGCTTTCCTCCACAGCTCTCTCTTCTTCTAACTCCAACGCATTGCATCTTGGATCATCCGGGGGATCGGGGTGCTTCATTGACAACCCCAAGTCAAATTCGACTTTTTTGTTGCCGACATTCAGGGAAAGCTTCCCGTTCTTCACATCTATCAGGACGCCGGCAGTGGCCATGAAAGGCCGTCCAAGGATAATATAGGTGTGTGCATATTTAGGCATGTCCATGACAACGAAGTCCACAGGCACATGCACCCCTCTAACATTGACAGTGAGGTCATCTACAACTCCCACCGGATACTTAACCGAACCGCCTGCAAGCTGTAGGGTCATTCCAGTGGGCTCCAAGTCACCCATTCCTATCCTCTTATACAGCGACAAGGGCATCAAACTGACGCTCGCTCCAAGATCGACGAGCGCACGATGTATCTTTACCTCCCCGATCGCGCAAGGGATAGAGAAGCTCCCTTGGTCTTTAAGCTTAGGAGGATTTGCTCGCTGGATAAGAGCACTACATTCTGCCGTCAGAACGACCTTCTCCTTTCTAGAACTCTTTGCCACCAAATCCTTGAGGAATTTTGCGTATGAGGGTATCGTCTCTATAGCTTCAAGAAAGGGGATTTGCAAGCTTAGATCTTTGACCATGGCAAACAACTTACCATATTTCTCGTCAATTTTGGCGTGGGCTAACCGTTGTGGAAAAGACACGATGGGCTTGAATATCCTGAGGTTCCCTTCCTCATCCTTTTTCTTCTCCTCTTCATGGATTTCCTCCGGAGTAGTTGGCTTTGATGACGAAGCACCGGCGTCATTCAATTTTTCAATCGGTCGCTCCACGACCAACGGTGCTTCCGGCTCCTTCGGGGGAACTCTAGTGGGGATTTATGTTCCGCTCCTCAAGACTATAGCGGACACGTTCACATGCTCATGCGTGAGTGCCAAGGTTTGATTTGCTCCCCTCGGGTTCACCTCCGGTTGTGGCGACAATAAATTTTGTGACCTTGAAAGGTTTGCCACTTGTAACCCCAGCTGGGTTACTTGGTCCGTGAGAGCCCGGTGTCCCATTTCCATCTTCAAATTTATCTTCTCCTGGTTGGATATATAATGAGTCAAAAGGGACTCAACCGGAGAGACAGCCCTCTGTTGGCCATATTGCTGATGCTGCTGAACGGGTTGCTGATTCCTGGGAGCATATTGCTGATATTGATGTGGAGGTTGTTGCTGCTGAAACTGTTGCTGCTGAAACTGCTGTTGCTGAGGCCTTCCCAGCTGATATATCTGTTGTTGCTGCTGCTGAGGCGGCGGCTGCTGATACGGTGCCTGGTAACTAAGGTTGGGATGATTACGATTGTTTGGAGAGTAGGCCGGATTGGAGCTAGTCCGTGGTGAAAAAGGTGCATTCCCTGTAGGATTGTAAAATAAAGCGCTCGCCTGGTCCAATGGTGGTGAGATGTCACGACCATCGAAGTCCCCCATGACTTCTGTCTCCACCGCGGCAATATGTTGCATACCGGCACCACCAGCTCCTACCATCAATGCGGAGATCTGGGTCGACAACAAGTCAAACTTGTTGGATAATTTGTCGACGTCCTCGACCCTGTGGATGCCTCCAGATCTAGGTGTGGCTCTCTCGTTACACCACCGCTCATTGTTCGATGCCATGTTTTCCAGAATCTGTCCGACATCTTCTTCGCTTCGGGACATAAAGGACCCTCCAGCCGCGGCATCCATGGACGATTTCAAATCGTCCCTCAACCCATTATAGAACAGATTTATGATCTGTCACTTGGGGAGCTCATGGTTGGGACATCTCCGCTGCATTTCCTTGTATCTGGTCCAGTCTTCATGCAGAGACTCGTGGCTGGCCTGGGAGAAGGAGGTGATCTCACTCCTTAGCTTCATGGTCTTTCCCAGAGGAAAGAACTTTGTCAGAAAAGCATTTGAAAGCTTCTCCCAGGTGTTGAATGTGTTTGGGTCCTCCCCCCCTGAGCCACAGCTTGGCCTTATCTCGCAGAGAAAATGGAAATAGCTTCAGACGGATCGCCTCAGTTATGACACCATTTACCCGAATGGTGTCACATTTCTCCAAGAAGGAGTCCAAATGTTTGATGGGGCTCTCCATGGGTGCCCCCGAGAATTGATCCTGCTGGATCCACGTCACTAAAGATGGCTTAAGCTCGAAGCTTTGTGTCGTAATAGCAGGAGGACGGATTGCGGAGGTGGACTCGAGGGATGGCATCGAGTACTCCAGCAGGGACTTGTGAGGTGGGGTGTTCTCCCCCATGGTTTTCGGCTCTTCTCTTCTTCGCTTCTCTGCGGCAAGACACCTTAGGGTGGCGTTTATCTCCGGATCAACGGGAATCAAGTTGTCGAGACTTCTTGAACTCCTGCGCATTAAAAACAACAAACACCCATGAAGCGAAAAGTGGGAAGGATACAGATGGAATATATAACAAAAACAAGAAACGTAAAAACGAAAAAGAAGAATGCGAAAATTATCGCGAGATAGAGATGAGAGCCAGACTCAAGGGTTCATGAAATCCTAAAATAACAAGCACGTTGCCTCCCCGGCAACGGCGCCATAAAGCTTGACGTCCCCCGTGCTTGCGTGCAATGGATGGCGTGCAATGTATGATTGGGGGCGTGAGATTTAAATATTTATAACCGCAAGCGCACGGTGTTGTAGTGTGGCTTGGGGGTCGAACTCATGGAGGCATGGTTGTGCTTGTGTCAAGAAGGATCGGATTCACCCCGTGGGCCAGCTAGCCCGAATCGGAAGATGGGTTGTCACGGAAAATGGAATTCGATGGATAAACACTATAAAGGGAAACCCGGGACTTCGGTTTCCACCCTATCATGCGATTGTCGCCGATATGGCCTGCGGGTAGGATAGCGATTGGAATTAGGGTCTAATGGTGAGACGTTGCCTCTAAGAGTGGTATCAGCGTCCCATGGGCCCGATATTCCGGTCGGTGCCCAGGATGATACGTCGGACTTCCCGGGTTCGGTCAGTGGGCATTCACATGTCCATTAACACTGACCGACTCCGGGAGCACTAAGCTCGCAACGATAACTCCCAACGTCTCGTCCTACCGCTCCCGCGTGCTAGGATTCGAAGTCTACGCTAAGGGCGTGAGCTATGGCTAGGGGTCAACCGCCAAGTTTATTTCCCCTTGGCCCGACGGTCAAAGGCGGTCTTTTTCCCGCCGATGACAATAAAACACCCCGCGTAACCGATAGATTCCTAATCCCTATCGATTTCCTAGTCCTATGGACGCATCAGGAAGGACCCATGAAGGGGTTTCCACCGAAATCCCAGATTAGGGAACTACTCACATATATTTACTAAAAAGCGATCTAAACCAAAATCGACTGTTAAAGACATGATCAGGCGATTGAATAGCAGTAAGAGCAATGCTAATAACACTATATTAAAGTTTGAAGAAGATCGAAAAACTTACAAATATCTGAAAAATTACAGCCGTCAAGAGAGAGAAAAAACAGCAAAAAATAACAACTCTCGTTTCTAGAAAACCTAGGGGTCCTATATATAGAATACGATATCACCCGATCGGTTGAAAAGTCAACCGATCGGGTGACCTGCTTCGTTTCTTTGACAGCTCAGCACGGGACTTCTCCCGGTCATATGACACGGTCGGTTGAGAGTTGAAGCTGATCGGTTGGATCTTCGTGCCGTCGGGTGAACCGGTCGGTTGAGCTCTCTGTGTCTTGACTTCGGAGAGTCGGCTACAGATGAACCGATTGGGTGAAGGTCACCCGATCGGTTGGCATTCAGCATCAAATTTCAGAGAGTTGGGGCATTTGAACCGGTCTCTGAACCAACCGGTTGACTTTCCACCCGCTTCAGCTTGTGTCCGGGTGGTGCACGTGTGCATCACCCGATCGGTTGGAAGTGACCAACCAGTCAGGTAAGGGGCTGAAAAATGCTATCTTCGTCGTTTGACCCCCTAGATCACGCGTGACTCCTCCCGTTGCTCCGGGGACTCATGATATCAACGTTATATGTCCCCTACGCCAGTAAACTCCTGCAAAATACAAAAAACACGGAAAAGTGAAAGTAAACAAGAAAGTACGAGAAAACGAATACAAGACGGTGGAAAACAACGGAAAAACACAAAAGAAAACGTGCGTGAATATATGAAATATAAACACACGTCAATGAGCAGCAACAGCTCCAACGTCGATCGAAAAACACATGTATGCCTTTTTCGTTTTTTCTATTACATCCATCAATAAAGCATGTTTCTTTTATCGAATAAGGTTTTGATTCCTTAAGCCTTAGTAAAGTCTACAGAAACTACCAATCAAAACTCCCCTCAAAAGGACCCGATCCTTATGAGGTTTTGGGGAAACTGAACTTACGTTGATGCAAATGACCCCTAAACGAGCATCAGCCATAAGTCGAAAGGGGCCACCTCTTCGCTACTAAAGGACTCTCCTAAAATGAGCGCCAGCCATAAGTTGAAGGGCCACACCTTCGCTACTGAACTACTCACATAAATAAGCGTCAGCCGTAATTCGAAGGGGGCTGCACCTTCGCTCTTGAACGACCCTCCTAAAAGAGCTTCAGCCGTAAGTCAAAGGGGCCACCACTTCGCTACAGAACGACTCTTCTAAATGAGTGTCAACCGTAAGTCGAAGGGGGCCACCCCTTCGCTACTGAACGACTCTCCTAAATGAGTGTCAGACGTAAGTCGAAGGGGCAACCCCTTCGCTACTGAACGACTCTTCTAAACGAGCGTCCGCCGTAAGTCGAAAGGGACCACCCCTTCGCTACTAAATGACTCTCCTAAACGAGCGTCAGCTGTAAGTCGAAAGGGGCCACCCCTTCGCTACTGAATGAATCTCCTAAACGAGCGTCGGCCGTAAGTCGAAGGGGCCACTCCATCCCTACTGAATGATTCTCCCAAAAAGAGCGTCGATCGTAAGTCGAATGGGCAACCCCTTCACTACTGAATGACTCTCCTAAACGAGCATCAGCTGTAAGCCGAAAGGGGCCACCCCTTCGCTACTAAACGACTCTCCTAAAGGAGCGTCAGCTGTAAGTCGAAAGGGACCACCCCTTCGCTACTGAACGACTCTCCTAAAAGAGCGTCAGCCGTAAGTCGAAGGGACCACCCCTCTGCTACTGAACGACTCTCCTAAACAAGCGGCAGCCGTAAGTCGAAGGGGCCACCCCTTCGTTACTGAACGACTCTCCTAAACGAGCGTTAGCCGTAAGTCAAAAGGAGCCACCCCTTCGCTACTGAACGACTCTCCTAAAAGAGCATCAGGCATAAGTCCAAAGAGGACACCCCTTCGCTACTGAATGACTCTCCTAAACGAGCGTTAGCAGTAAGTCGAAGGGGCCACCCCTTCGCTAATGAACGATTCTCCTAAAACAAGCGTCGGCCGTAAGTCAAAGGAGCCACCCCTTCTCTACTGAATTACTCTCCTAAACGAGCGTCAGCCGTAAGTCGAAAGGGGCCACCGGTTTGCTATTAAACAACTCTCTTAAACGAGCATCAGCCGTAAGTCGAAGGGGCCACTCCTTCACTACTGAAGGACTCTCCTAAACAAGTGTCTGTCGCAATTCGAAGGGGCCACCCCTTCGCCACTGAATCACTCTCATAAACGAGCGTCAGCCGTAAGTCGAAGTGGCCACGCCTCCGCTACTGAACGACTTTCCTAAACAAGCGTCAGTCGTAAGTCAAAGGGGACACCCCTTCGCTACTGAATGAGTCTCCTAAACGAGCATCAGCCGTAAGTCGAATGGCTATCCCTTTGACACTGAATGACTCTCCCAGAGTGTCTTCGGTCGTAAGTCAAAGGGCTACCCCTTCGCCACTGAACGACTCTCCCTGAGCGTTTTCAGCTATAAGTCGATGGGCCACCCCCTCGCCACTGAACGACTCCCATTTCGTCAACCGTGAGTCGAGTAAATCTCTCCCTCTCCATGGAGCATCGTGGTCAACTGCTAAGCGTAGTTCGATGGTTTATCCACGATCATCTTGAAGCAGTGCCTAACCCATTGAAAGGGGCCATCAGGCGTTACAACCACCACACGACATACACAATAGCAAACAAAGAGACGCAGTCTGGCTCCCCTCTTACAAAAAGTTGTTTGTTTGTTTACTTTTACATAAACCCATATACATCCAAAAAAATTTCTGAAACATGCGTAAAAACGCCAATACCATACAACGGCTGGCTAGGTCCTTGGTCTCCATTTAGCACAGCTATGAACTCTGGGTCCCTCGCGGTATCCTCGCATGCATCATCATCAGCCGTGATGGCAGCGTCGTCAAGGGGAGCTACTTCCTCCGTGCCTTGGCTTGATTCATCTTCACCAAGGTCTGGAAATATCATCGGGATCTCGTCGATCCCTACGGAGAGGTCAGGGAATCGATTCTTCATCTCCAATCGACATCGCTCATAGCCTGCCTTGTATAGGTCGTCGAAGTTGGTAAATGAATCTGTGAAATCTTGAGTCGCCTTCTCCACAATGACCTCGGCTTCGATTCTCTCCTCCAGCAGAGCAACTTCCGCTCACTCTTTTAGGGCAGTTTGTGTGGCCTCTCTCCTACGAGACTCGCTTAACTCGTGCTCGAGTTTCCAAATGCGATCCAATCTCGTCTTGGAGAGAAGGCTGATTCTATCCAGCTCAGCCTGAGCTCTCCCCACTCTCGACCTAACGGTCTTCAGGGTGACACCATGATTGGCCACCACCGGAGCACGACGACGAAATGCCGCGGTCGCCACGAGGACCTGCAAAGAACACACGATGGTAAGCATATGTGCTAACATCACCTACAGGGGAAGCTAGAACAATAATTGTCGGGCGCCAGCATGAACGGCTATCGACGCAAGCCGCTCATAATCGACCCTCTCAATGACAGCCCTATCCCGTGGAAGGGTCGCATTCTCAGCAATACGGGAGGCGGTCCCGAATCAAGAAGAGCAGAGTCCCCATGCCTCAGCAAAAATCCTGCCCGGACGAGCTCCTCCTCAGAAGAGTCGAATGGGGCTTTAGGAGATCGGCCCTCCAACATCGGCATGTATTCGTCGGGGATGTCCTCAGACAGCCCTATAGGTGGAAACAGACCCCCCAGGTCAGGAATCCTGGTGCACGAGAAGCTCCAGTGGAACCTGAGTCTCCCTCGAATCTTCATCATGAAAAGCATCACTCACTGGCTGGGAGACCAGCTCTGTGGCTACATTCGACCCAGACGACTCCGAGTCGCTGAGAATGATCTTCTGCCTCCTCTTACTCCCCTCCAATGTAACCACTTCAAATTCAGAGGTGGACCCTTTCTTCTTCTTCTGCTAAGGGTGGGCCACCTGAGAAACCCCCTCGATAACCATGGGTCGACCCCCAGATGGTTGGGCCATCAATTTCTCCATGGTCGGCACCTAGGGAGACAACATGCTCGCCTTGGCTTCTTTGATGGAAGCCTCGACCCCTTCCTTTAATGTAGGATCCACTGGTAATCCACATTATCCATGCAGGCGAGAGCAACAAACAAGTTAGGTCGAAAGAAAAGGTCGAGCGGTTGGCTCGTCAAAATATCAGCGGTTTTCTTCTCCTCGAGAGCCAACGACTTATCCCCGATGAATCCCAAATCTGGGGCACCCCAACCGGTGTAAAAGCTAGCCTCCCTTGGAAAATCACAAACACAAACTCGTATTTCTATTTGGGATTGGAGGTGGGAAGATCTTTCAACAGATTCCTACCTCGATGGGCCATTATCGTATACCACCCCGGGGTCTTGAGGGGAGGGATCGAGAAAAAATGATTGAACAAACTCAGAGATGGTTCAATCACCTTCATCACACACATAACTATGAAGACCATCAGCATACCAATGGCATTCGGCATCAGCTGGCAGAGGGAAATGTTCAGGGTACACACGAAGTACCACATGATAGGGTGCATGTGAAATCGAAGGTCACGCTTGAAGGCTCTGACATAAACCCTCGCTTCCTGATCGCCTGGACGATAAGCCTCTCGTCCCTCCCAGGCAGCCAAATTTGGTAGTCGAGACGGACGTAACTCCTCTAAAGGTTGGCGATTTGACCGGCCTTGACTTTGGACCTCACATTCGCCAGCAAGCCCGGCTCCATAATCCTTTCCCGATTCTTCTACATGGCTGTGACTAAGTTCCTTTCGGAGGCAGAGATGGAGGACGAAGCCATTGCTTTCGAGAGAAGGAAAATCTAAATCAAGAGAATGAAGACGGAACCTCCGCACTCTAACTGGAACCATCATATATGGGTGAGGCAACAACCGCATGACGTGTCAAAGATCCAAGAGCCCAGAATGTCTTAGATTTCAAACCGACAAATCATCTGAATTGACGAGGCGGGCATTTTGGCACCTAGACTCGACTGTCGAGCCCCATTAATGCGATGTAACGTCGCTTGACTTCAGCGGATGAATCCTTCAATGTCGTGCGACGGGGGGCCATTGTTGAGTCATTGGGCCGGTATTCGAGATAACTCGATCGACAAATGATTATGGCCCACAAGGCCCACCTCAGAAGCCCGATACCGACTCAGTGAAAGCCCAATGGTCAATTGACTGTTGAGTCTGCTTCACTCGAACGTGGGATTAAATCCGAGCTTGTCAATCTTGGGGACGTGCACAACATTTATTCCTATTAATGGGGGAACATCGTGGCCCCATTATAGGTGGCTGTTATCACCCCAACGTCTCCAAAGGGATACTGAACATGTGTAAATAGAGGACAGGGTTTCATTTCGAAGGTACGATGTCTAAGACATAGAACTCTACTTTATCATCTTATACTTTTACACTTTCAAGCTTGCGTCGCCAGTCTTGAGTTGAACCTTCATAGGTTGATCTCAGCTGCACTAAGCTCCCTCTCTCCCTTAAAGTTCCATACTAACTTTAGCATCAGAGGGATTTGGGTTGGAATCCAGATCCAACCCCCTTAATGAGTCCATGTGGTGCAGATCGACGGTCATCATCCAATGTCGAAGGTCGACATTGAGCTTCCCAGCCTCGAACGAACGACGCAAATACCTCTCGAAGGTCAATCGAACATCACATCATCTTCAACTACCATCACTCGACCCTAGTTCTTCCAACCGTGGGTTCCACTCCAACCACTGACGAGGCTCCGACTAAGCATATCGAGTCTATATCAGCTTAACAATCCTCGGTCAATTTTAGCCTTAACATTTGGTGATTTGGAGCTGACCACATAGTCTGAAGACAATGCCATATGCTTACCCCAACTTTGAGGAGACCACATCAGGGGAGACAAGACAAAGTACACCTCTCCATGGTTCTTTTGGGTCCAACAACTGTCTAATAATGGTTATATCTGTAATTTGTGCATATTTTCCAAAATGATGTAAATATGAACTGTTTTGGGGTGTTTTCTCACTGCGGTTTGGTAGTCTGGAGTTCTGGATGTCATCGCTGTCACGTGAGATGGAGATGGCCTTTGGACTCGGTCGACCGCACGCTCACTTGATCAGGAAGGTACAGACCCGTGCTTCAGTGACCGAGGGGTAGCCTCTGTTGGATATGGAAGACGTTAGTACACCCTTGTGGGGGATGTACGAGGGAATACGGACCTCGAACGTCGCGTACACGAAGTCGTACGCAAAGGGAATATGTTCCCTTTCGGAGAGGATCTCTAGATTGATGGGAAAGTCGCATTATATATGCATAAGTGCATGCGACATATGGCTAATAAAGGGATAATATCTTAAGCTTATATTGTACCATGCATATGGTACAACTTAAGCTTATAATATGCCATGTACGATGGTACACCTTAGTTAAATTGTTCCAAAGGAACAATTGCTCCTAAAATAACTACCTTGGGGGCTATAAATAAGACCCAAGGGTTAGCCATTTTCCTTACACTTTGCATGGCATTCATGCATGCATCTTCATTCTAGCGAAGCTCTGCAGAAATCCTCCCTCTCCCTTTATCCAAGTTCTTAATCTAAAAATAGAGATTTAGATTGTGGATTTAATAGCCTTACTCCGTTCGTGAGTAGACTCGATCCGTCGTGGCGAATCCGAAGGCGAAGTTCGTAGACTACCGTGCCGCGTACGCAAGCGTAAGTCTCAACTTCATTTATCGATCCTAACTCTGTTTTGGCAGGATCCTACATTGGTATCAGAGCCATACGGGTTCGCCCCGGAGAAACTATGAACGAGTTGTTGTCTTTTTCACGGATGGGTATCCTACCATTACGGATATGGTAGGAACGCTTCGTGACGGAGAGAACACAGCGGTTGTTCTTTTCACGTTAGGGTCTTCTGTCATTACGGATATGGCAGGAACTCTCCGTGGCGGGAAGAACCGACCGTTCATATCGTCAAACTCGCTCTCTTCATGGATGCTGAGTCTCCATTCATAGGGAATGGGTGCTCTCTTCATGTGGAGCGCGTAGTTTACGAATTTTTGAAGTGGGTTCAATTTTTTGGCACATGGCCATTGGAGGACAACTACTTCCTCGACGAACGGGTGCTTCACCGGAGAAGAAGGTGGTGGTTATTCCCATCGGGGAAGATGAATTTTAGTGCATGTGCACCATGGCCAAATGGGTTATGAAGACCATGCACCCCTCTCCCCATGTGGAGAGGGTTGGCTACGGCCAATAACCACCGCAGCAACCCCCTCCGGTGGGGGTGTGCGGCCACCCCATGAAAGGGGAAACCGGCCATGGCCAAAGGGCCATGGCCGGTCAAGACCAATATGCCATGGCCGGGCCATGGCCGGCCGGCCTTGGCCGGCCATGGCCATGGCCGGCCACGGCCAGGGCCAGAAGGCCCTGGCCGGGGCCAGGGCAGGGGCCCTGGCCCAGGCCAGGGGCCAGGCCGCCCTGGCAGAGGCCAGGGCGGCGCCCTGGCCTCAGGCCAGGGGCCTGGCCGCCCTGACAGAGGCCAGGGCGGCGCCCTGGCCTCAGGCCAGGGCCTGGCCGCCCTGGCCGGGGCCAGGGCGGCGCCCTGGCCTCAGGCCAGGGCCTGGCCGCCCTGGCCAGGGCCTGGCCGCCCTGGCCGCAGGCCAGGGCCTGGCCGCCCTGGCCGGGGCCAGGGCAGGGGCCCTGGCCCCCCGGCCAGGGGCCTGGCCGCCCTGGCAGAGGCCAGGGCGGTGCCCTGGCCTCAGGCCAGCCTGGCCGCCCTGGCCGGGGCCAGGGCAGGGGCCCTGGCCCCCCGGCCAGGGCAGGGGCCCTGGCCCCCCGGCCAGGGGCCTGGCCGCCCTGGCAGAGGCCAGGGCGGCGCCCTGGCCTCAGGCCAGGGCCTGGCCGCCCTGGCCAGGGCCAGGGCAGGGGCCCTGGCCCCCGGCCAGGGGCCTGGCCGCCCTGGCAGAGGCCAGGGTCTGGCGAGCCCTGGCCTCGGCCATGGCATGGCCGATGGCCGGCCCTGGCCGCTGCCAGGGCCACGGTCGGCCCTGGCAGCAGTCAGGGTCTGGCCCGGGGGCCGGACTGATCGGCATTGGCCGGCAGTGATTCAGACCAATTCGGCCAAAGGCCTTGGTTGAACATGAACGTGCCAACTAGCCCATACGGGGCCAAACAACAGTTGTCTGCATCAAAATTCTCTCATACGGGGGGAAACGCCTGGATCCATACGGGAGCCGGCGACGATAATTTGCAGAAGAATCCCCAAAAGGGGGATCCGACTTAGGCACGGCTACGACTCATTCCCGACAAATGGTCAGGAAGTGTCGAATATTTCACTAGTATCATAAGGGTACTAAGTTGAAATATAATTTTTTTTTTGAAAAAATACGTTTTCAAAAACGCTTTTCCGCTGCGAAGTACTATAAGAGTACTAACTTTTGATAAAGTGAGTGAGAAATATTGAAAGTTAATCTAGATGGTGATTGGAAACATAGTGACCTTTCCGATTCTAGAGTAACATCTTCAATATTTTTCGAAAGTAACTTATCAAATTATAAATATCATTCCAAGTGGGAGTTGAAATTAGAACCATCCAAATGAGATATTCTACTTTTGCTTCAAATGGGAATTGTATTTTAAGAATTTTTCAATGCAATTTTTTGATCAAACCTTTGGTTTTATGTCTTTTGCAGCATTTTAAAAGTAAAATGTCTTCCGCTTCAAAGAATATCGTCGCTGAGTTAAACAAAGGTGAAAAACTCAACGGCGATAATTACAAACTTTGGTCCATAAAGATACAATACGTTCTAGAGGAGCAAGAAGTGCTCGAAACTCTAAAGAACGTTATGATTGAACCCGAGTTGGGTACTACGGCCCAACACCGACGAGACAAGGAAGCTTTTGATGCTTGGTCTCGGAAGAACAAGATAGCGCGCATTACGTTATTAAGCAGTATGGCTGATGACGTAATGCGCATCTTCCGAGAACATGACCTAGCCATGGACATATGGTCCAAGCTAGAGGAGAAGTTCGGTGGCACATCGGTGTCCAAACTTCGCGCCTTAACTATAAGGTTCGATACATATAAGAAACGTCCAGATCATTCCATGGGGAAACATCTGCGACATATGGCGAACCTTATCTCGGAGTTAAAGGACGTAGGTCATGTGCTCACCGATGAGCAACAAATCCAAGCAGTCATACGTTCCCTACCAAATGGGTGGGATCAAATGAAGATGCATCTCACTCACAATGAGAGCATCAAGACCTTCAGCGATGTTTCCAAGCACCTCGAATTAGAGGAAGAGCGGCTTGCGGCTGCCAAACCAAACGCAGAAGTGCACATGGTTGCTAGTTCCTCACACGGGGGAAAGAAACGGAAAAATCGTTCGAAGTTTACTAATGAACGTAATAAGCAACCTGAGTCTACCAAGAAACCCAAACATAAGGGTGGGCACAAGAAATGGCACAAGAAGAAAGACTTGAAGAGGATCAAGTGCTTCAGGTGCAACAAGCTCGGTCACTATGCTCGTTCGTGTACGAGTGGAGGGGACGAGGTAACTTGTAAATATACTAGTTACATATGTGTTTCTAGTTCGATATTTCTTGTGGAATCTAATCCGTTTTGGATAATTGATTCAGGTGCCACCGACCATATAGCAAGGGACAGACGGTCCTTCGTGGAGTATCACCGGATACCCCAAGGAACGAAGTGGATCTATGTAGGAAACAACACACGTGTTGAAGTGAAAGGCGTTGGGACTTGCAAGCTAGTCTTGGACAACGGCCGCACGCTCCTACTTCATGATGTCCTCTTCACTCCAGATATTCGAAGGAATATAATTTCTGTGGTTGTATTAATGGGTCTTGGCTATAACTGGTTTTTTCATGATTGTAATGTGGACTTAAGTTGTAATAATACTCTTATTGGTACTGGGTTTGTATTTAAAGGATTTATTGTAATGAGTACAATGTATGATTCCTCATGTAATGAAAATTTCCTTATTGCAAATTCTAAGACTTATGAGTCTGATGTGAATTGTTGGCACGCAAGGCTTGGTCATATTGGACCAACGCGTATGGATAGACTTGCCAAACGTGGCCTTCTATCCAATGTTTCAAAGGTTGAAATGTCGACCTACGAACATTGCCTTGTGGGGAAATCTTGTCGCAAGCCGTTTGGAACCGGCACAAGGGCCGAGGTTCCATTACAGCTTATCCATTCGGACATATGTGGTCTGATGAATGTCATGACAAGATGCGGAAAGTCCTATTTCATCACTTTTATTGATGATTTCACCCGATTCGGACATATCTATTTGATATCCCACAAAAGTGAAGCTTTGGCTTGCTTTAAAAACTATATGAGTTTAGTGGAGAATCAATTAGATTGCAAGATTAAGGTCTTGCGAACCGATAGGGGCGGTGAATATCAATCAATAAGTTTTAAGGAACTTTGTGATGAAAAAGGCATAGTACATCAGGTAACTATGCCTTATACTCCTCAACAAAACGGTGTTGCAGAAAGGAGAAATATGACTTTAATGGAAATGGTCCGTTCAATGATGGCGCAAGCTAACTTGCCAATCACCTTTTGGGGAGATGCATTATTGACGGCCACTTTCATTTTAAACCGTGTACCCTCGAAATCAGTTAGCTCCACTCCTTATGAGTTGTGGAACCAAAGGTCTCCTGACTTAAACATTTTAAAACCTTGGGGTTGTGCATCCTACGCACATATTTCCTCCCATAAGTATGGCAAACTTGGGCCAAGGGGAAGGAAATGTATCTTTATACGATACGCAGAAAACTCCAAAGGTTATGTTTTTGTTAGTCAGGAAGACAATGGTGGGCTAATTGAGTTTGAGTCGAGGGATGTCACTTTCTTGGAAAACGAGTTTCCAAGACAGGGCGAGATAAGTCAGGACTTATCTCTATTTGAGATTTATGATCAAGAAGGATTACCTCATTCGAGTGGGAGAATTCTTGGTGAAAATGAAAATACGTTTCAACCTTCACCAATGGATTATACGAATGACGATTATCCTATTCCATACGGGAATAATGATCCAAGTGGGAGCAATTCTAACGACATTCCAAGTGGGAGTGATATTAGAATTGATCTAAATTCAAGTCAACAAGGACTTGAAGAATCTCAAATAAGACGTAGTAGTCGTACAAGGTTGGCTCCTCTAAGATTTGAGGATGAATTTCCGCAAACCTTTATGACTTTAATACAAGAAGATGACGAGCCTGCTACTTTCAAACAGGCCGTATCTTGCCCTGCTAAAGACAAATGGATGGAAGTGATGCAAGAGGAGTTAGAATCCATGAAAGTTAACCAAGTCTGGGACTTAGTTGACTTACCCAGAGGACGTAGAGCTATTGGGAACAAATGGGTTCTCAAGATCAAGCATAAGGCTGATGGCTCTATTGACAGATATAAAGCTCGCCTTGTCGCGAAGATGACGATTATCCTATTCCATACGGGAATAATGATCCAAGTGGGAGCAATTCTAACGACATTCCAAGTGGGAGTGATATTAGAATTGATCTAAATTCAAGTCAACAAGGACTTGAAGAATCTCAAATAAGACGTAGTAGTCGTACAAGGTTGGCTCCTCTAAGATTTGAGGATGAATTTCCGCAAACCTTTATGACTTTACTACAAGAAGATGACGAGCCTGCTACTTTCAAACAGGCCGTATCTTGCCCTGCTAAAGACAAATGGATGTAAGCGATGCAAGAGGAGTTAGAATCCATGAAAGTTAACCAAGTCTGGGACTTAGTTGACTTACCCAGAGGACGTAGAGCTATTGGGAACAAATGGGTTCTCAAGATCAAGCATAAGGCTGATGGCTCTATTGACAGATATAAAGCTCGCCTTGTCGCGAAAGGTTTTACGCAACAGGAAGGGATAGACTACGAAGAGACCTTCTCACCTGTTATTCGTTTTACCTCAATTCGCCTGATTCTGGCAATGGTAGCTTGCTTAGACCTCGAATTACATCAAATGGATGTAAAGACTGCCTTTCTCAATGGATAATTGGACGAGGAGATCTATATGGAACAACCAACAGGGTTTGTAAAAGAAGGAAACGAACATAAGGTTTGTAAACTTCTTAAATCCATATATGGTCTTAAACAATCCTCGAGGCAGTGGTATATACGATTTCAAGCGGCTGTCTTATCAAATGGATTTTCCATGCTTGATGAAGATAACTGTGTATATATCAAGAGGAATAAGAACAAGTATGTTATTATGTCTCTATATGTAGATGACATCTTAATAGCCAGAAATGACAAGGGCTTTGTGATGGATATCAAGGCTTGGCTTTCATCAGTTTTTGAGATGAAAGACATGGGAGAAGCCGCATATATCCTTGGAGTTAAGATTTCAAGGAATCGTTCGAAGAAACTTCTTTCTCTTTCACAGGAGACTTATATAAAGAAGGTTCTAGAACGTTTTAATATGCAGGACTGCAAGTCCATTGATACTCCAATAAGCAAGTGCGACAATTTATGTCTGAAATCATGTCCGAAGAACCAAAAAGAGAAGGAGATTATGGAAAAAGTTCCATATTCCAGTGCAGTTGGTAGTCTAATGTACGCTATGATGTGTACAAGACCGGACATCTGTTTTGCCGTTGGAATGGTAAGTCGTTACCAATCCAACCCAGGGCAAGTACACTGGAAAGCGGTTAAGAGGATAATGCGGTATCTCAAAGGAACTGCAGACTTTGCTTTATGCTATCAAGGAGATGCCTTGAGGCTCGAAGGCTACACTGATGCTGATTGGGCGGGTGATCTCGATGAGCGACGATCGACCTCAGGATATGTTTTTTTACTCGGATCTGGTGCAATATCCTGGAGTAGCAAGAAACAATCCTGCATCGCACTTTCAACCATGGAAGCCGAGTTTGTAGCATTTAGCATGGCAGTCCAAGAGGCTGTTTGGCTTAGGAAGTTCTTAGACAGGCTAATTAATGCAAGTGACTCAGGTGATGTACCTATACACAGCGACAGTCAAGCATCTATAGCCTATGTCAAAGATCTGAAATTCCATTGTAAGACCAAACACATAGATATCCGCTACAAATTTGCAAAAGACTATGATAAGACCAAGAAGGTAGACATAAGGTACATATCTACGCATGAGATGATAGCGGATCCGCTTACGAAGGCGATCCCCAGAGATGTGTTTTACAAACACTTATCATCTCAAGGATTGCGTAAGAGCTGAGTTGTACCAATGTAAATTCCCATGTCTGTAAATGATCAAAATTAATAAAAGAATAAGTTCTTTTTCCAACATTGCATATGAATTTCTTAAGAAATGTTTGTGTACATTTTTTGAAATCTCAGCTGAATTGTGTGTATGTCGGACAGATTAAGCTTGGCTCTCTCACATGAGCAACCGCCTTATCTTATCAGATGGATAAGATAAAGATGAGACTAGTTTAAAGTCAAAATCATTAGACGAATGATTTAGAGTCATGACTTTAACAAGATAGTCGAATGAAAGATCTGCATCATATGGATGCTTACAAAAGATCTGAGATCTGTATCACAAGGATATAAAGATCTCATTGGATTTTTTAAATCCTATCTGTCTTATGCAGGATGAGAGTCCGAGAATATTTCAAGGGTAGTAAAGGGACTCAAAAGATAGGCACTGTGGTGTCTGATCTTTCATCCGTACAACATCATTAAGACATACTCTCCCTGGGAAAGGAGTGATGTTGTAATACGTGTTCATACCACGTATGCATTTCGACCACTGAGTTAGTAGCAATAGTTTTTGCTATTATGTGAGACTCAAAGGCCATACGGGTCTTAACTCTTACCCTCAAGGACTCCAATTGGTTCCTTTAGATTTGACGAAATGATCGCTATCTTAGCGTGTTACTTATGGGCTATGATAATTCGGCTCGGCGGGGCACGTTAGAAAAGCGAGTCTAGTCAAGATCGGAAGGTTCGCAAGAAGAGGAAGATTGATTTCATATTCGCATTTGGACTTTAATGATTCAAAGCTGGCCAGCCAATTGTAATCCAGATGGGATTCAATTGTTGAATATAAAGTATAAGAAATGTGAAGAAATAATCTAGGGTAAAGCATGCGTTGAACTACTCAACTTTGCACCTTCGAGGTCGTTGTGTATCTCTAACAAGTGCACAACAACAGACTCTACGCGCATGACGGTCGCACGGTCTATTTCTCGGTATAATAGATGAAAGAACTAAGAGAAAGACGTTCTCTTACAATCCCCTCAAGTGTGAGTGGGAGATGTTGGATATGGAAGACGTTAGTACACCCTTGTGGGGGATGTACGAGGGAATACGGACCTCGAACGTCGCGTACACGAAGTTGTACGCAAAGGGAATATGTTTCCTTTCGGAGAGGATCTCTAGATTGATGGGAAAGTCGCATTATATATGCATAAGTGCATGCGACATATGGCTAATAAAGGGGTAATATCTTAAGCTTATATTGTACCAAGCATATGGTACAACTTAAGCTTATAATATGCCATGTACGATGGTACACCTTAGTTAAATTGTTCCAAAGGAACAATTGCTCCTAAAATAACTACCTTGGGGGCTATAAATAAGACCCAAGGGTTAGCCATTTTCCTTACACTTTGCATGGCATTCATGCATGCATCTTCATTCTAGCGAAGCTCTGCAGAAATCCTCCCTCTCCCTTTATCCAAGTTCTTAATCTAAAAATAGAGATTTAGATTGTGGATTTAGTAGCCTTACTCCGTTCGTGAGTAGACTCGATCCGTCGTGGCGAATCCGAAGGTGAAGTTCGTAGACTACCGTGCCGCGTACGCAAGCGTAAGTCTCAACTTCATTTATCGATCCTAACTCTGTTTTGGCAGGATCCTACAGCCTCGTAGGACGGCAACCTCCAGTATCGGTCGAACGAAAGGGATCTGGAACGAGTGTGTTCGGATCTGAGCGGTGGGACGCCGAAGGGAAGCTTCGGCGGTGGTGACGCCTCCTTCGATCTGCAAGATGAAGAACTCGTCAGAGGGGTCAGACCTTTGTTTCGACCAATTCCCCTCTAATGCCAAAGTCAAATCTGGTCTGAAGGATGCTCGGTGGGATCGAGTATGGCTCACGTTGAGGTCGATACCCAAGTCCTCGGGCCGAGCTTTGGAGGAGAATGTATGAAGTGGAAGAAGGTGTGAGAGATGCATTGTGATCCCTCCGTTGTAGATTTCGAAGATCTGCCTCCCTGAGATGATACCTTCCATCTTCATATATGCGAGTCATCCCACCGGTGTAATGGTCCATGATTACCGTCATTGATGGGGAGTGCTAAGTGGGGAATGTTGGCCCCCCTCATTGTGCCCACTTGATGATGGGATGAATTCCATAAAGGCGGAGTGATGTCCATGAAGGTGGAGTGATGTCCATGAAGGTGGCTGCCATAATTGGCGAGTGCTCCCTTAGTTTGGGGAGCGATTTACTCCACTACGGCAAGTGGGTGGTCGTTTGGGCCTTCGTCTTAGGTGGAGAAGCGTGATCCACCCATGAGGTCCTTGGGCCAGAGCCCAAGGCCATAATGGATTGGTTGACTAGTCATGGTTGAATTGGCTCCTCTGGTCAAAATGGTTGTATTAATTGCCTCCATCTTTCGAGCTCTACCGTTGTTGAGGTTGAGGTCGGTAGATGTAGTATAAAGGGGGAGAAGTGGCTCCTTTTGTATGTCTTGCGGAGTATAAAATTGGTCTGTCTTGTAGAATCGTCTAGTGATAATAATTTGTCGGTCCGAGATTCATTCGGTTGCGAGGGGAGTTGCCCCTTGAATTACGGCCGACGAAAGAGTGGGTCGGCTAGCTGGGGGAGTGGCCCCCAGCCTTATGACCGATCTGTTGGTTCGATTGGAAGGGGAGTGGCCCCTCGACTTATGTGCGACGAAAGAGCAGGTCGACAAGCTGGGGAAGTGGCCCCTAGCCTTATGAGTGGGTGGTCCATCGGCGTACGGCTGACGAAGGAGTGGGTCGGCCGACTGGGGGAGTGGCCCCGGCCTTAGAATCGATATGTTCGTTCGATTGCATGGAAAGTGGCCCCTCGACTTACGGCCGACGAAGGAGTGGATCGGTCAGCTGGGGGAGTGGCCCCCAGCTTATGAGGGGGGAGGCCCCTCGACTTACGACTGACAAAGGAGTGGGTCGGCCGACTGGGGGAGTGGCCCCAGCCTTACAAGGGGGATGGCCTCTCGACTTATGACCGACAAATAAGAGGGTCGGTCGACTGGGGGAGTGGCCCCCAGCCTTACGATCGATCTGTCTGTTCGGTGGCAAGGGGAGTGGCATATCGATTTACAGCTGACGAATGAGTGGGACAGACAGCTGGGGGAGTTTTCCACAGCCTTACGATCTATCTCTTTGTTCGGTGGCAAGGGGAGTGGCCCCTCAGCTTATAGCCGACAAATGAGTGGGTGGCCAGCTGGGGGAGTTGTCCCCAACCTTACGATTGATCTCTTCGTTCAGTGTCAAGGGGAGTGGCCCCTCAGCTTACAGTCGACGAAGGAGTGGGTCGACTAGCTGGGGGAGTTGCCCCAGCCTTACAGTCAATGTGGTCTATCTGCTAGGGGATTTTCCCCTAGCCTTACTATCGACGGGTTGATTGGACCGCTGGGGGAGCTACCCCCCGTCTTACAGTCGATCGAGTGATCGGCTTGCTGGGTGAGTTGCTCCCAACTTTACGGTCGATGTGGTCGATTTGCTGGGGGATTTTCCCCTAGCCTTATGATCAACGGGTCGATTGGCCTACTGGGGGAGATACCCCCCAGTCTTACGGTCGATCGAGTGATCGGGCTACTGGGGAAGTTACCCCCAGCCTTACGGTCGATGTGGTCGGTCTGCTGGGGGAGTTGCCCCTAGGCTTACGATCGACAGGTCGATTGGCCTGTTGGGTGAGATACCTTCAGTCTTACAGTGATCGAGTGATTGGCCTGTTGGGGGAGTTACTCCCAGCCTTGTGATCGATCTGTCTGTTCGGTGGCAAGGGGAGTGTCCACTCGACTTACGAAAGACAGAGGAGTGGGTCGGCCAGCATGGGAAGTGGCTCCCAGCCTTACGACTGATCTCTTCATTCGGTGGCAAGGGAGTGGCCCCTCGACTTATGGCCGACGAAGGAGTGGGTCAGCCAACTGGGGGAGTGGCCCCCAGCCTTACGACCGTTCCCAGCTCTTGTCTGGATATTAGTTTTATCTCGAGCTCCAGTCTGGTAAGCGAAGGTTCTGCACCATCGCCTGAGTTTTTGTACCATCTGGAGAGCTTGGAAGGCCCAAGTATCGGGTTGATCGGAGGTTGCAGTACTAGCTGTTGGCGAAATCATCCCGATCTCAAAAACGTAATCATTGTAGCCTTCATTGAACACGTGCGTGCTCTAGCCCACCGAGCCCCATACATTTGAAGCTCGCGAGTTTGACTTCGTCATCGTTGCTAAGCAATCTGTCAGGTTTCTGGGCATTGCTCCGATCTCTCTCTAAACCAGAGTAGAACTCCAGGCAGCTAGAGAATTTGGACCCTCGGCCGGCATTGGCGGGGTAAGCTGCCGAGGATGTGCTCTTGTGGGCAATGGTGGAGTGGGTTCCCAGCTCGACGAAGGCGAGCCGAGCCCCAAAACAACAAATGCGAGCCAAATTTCGAGACAGGCTCAGCAGGGGCTAGGCGAGACGAGCTCCCAAATATGTTCGGTAGAGGCGGGGAGAGCTCCTAGGTCTGCTCGGCAGGGCGAGCTTCTAGCTCGGTGGAGGCTAGGCGATTTCCCAGAGCTGTTCGACAGAGGCGGGGAGAGCTTCTAGGTCTACTCAGTAGGGCAAGCTTCTAGCTCGGTGGAGGCTAGGCGAGCTCCCAGACCTGTTTGGCAGAGGTCGGGTGAGCTCCCAGGTCTACTCGGTAGGGCGAGCTCCTAGCTCGGTGGAGGCTAGGTGAGTTCCCAGAGCTGTTTGGCAGGGGCGAGCTCCCAGGTTTGTTTTGGCAGAGGCGAGCTTGCAGCTCGGTAAAGTCAAGGTGAGGTCCCACACATGCCCGGCAGAGGCGAGCCCCCCGCTCGACAGAGTCAAGGTGAACTCCCACATGTTCGGCGGAGGCAGGATGGGCTCCCAGATCTGCTGAGCAAAGTCAAGCACCGTGTATAGACTCTCTCAAACTCTTTGTTATGCACACTCCGACCTCAGTTCGTCTGGATTAGAGATGTGATGGCTTCGACAGGGTCGATAGGATGCAAGCTTGAGTGGATCTTCATCCCTCCATCAATTTTCCTAGTTCGTTTGAAGCTCCAAGCTCGGCAAGGAAATCCTTCATCATGGGACGGCTTGGCAGAGGGAGTTGCTCCACATCGGCATGGCCTACAGTCTACATTGCTTCCGGGATGAGCTTGGTTTGGGGAGCGCTCAAGGTCCCCAGCGCACCACTCCAAACGAGTGGACGTTCGACTTGGTGGCCGACTATTGTCGCCTAGTGCGGGTTTCCACATTGTTGAGGGAGCAGATGAACTTAGCCTAGTGGGCCATGCACCGAAAGATGGAGGGGTTGTGGAGAAGATCGTCGATCGTCCTCTAAGTGGAGGATCTCGCATGGAGATCTCAATTCGGTATGCTCGGTACACGGGACCACGACGGGGGGCTGCCCGAATGCTCGAACAGAGGAAGCTACTCGGTTGGGGCATCAGTTGATCGGTGATGGCACTGTGTGTTCATCATCATCGGCATCATCGACAGGGTCTCGCCCAATGCTCCAGATCGTGTAGGTGGCATCGCTGGAAGTCTGCGTGGAAGCCAATGAACAAGGGAATACCTTCAAGTTGCAACCTTTTAGTGGTGAGCATCTCTCAGATCAGATCCCTATTGATGATGAGACGTTCATGAACATTGAGATGCCTATTGAGGTGCTGATGCTGGAGTGGTGTTCGGCTTCTTTGAGGAGAGGCGGGCTCAGCTTTGACTCCCCCCCTTTTACGGAGGTGGAAGAAAAGGGGATCAAGGTCGGAAGAGGAGAAATTTTCAGCGTATCGCTCAGGATCAGATCCTTGCCCTTTACCTTGCTCGAATTAGCTCCCGTCATCACCACCAGATTTGACCCCCGAATCTGACAGCAGGAAGAACCCATGCCCTCTTACAAGTGGCAACCTGATGGCGAATCGTCATGCCGACGTTGGAATCCGATCAGTAGTCAGGTGAATCAGGCGATCGACGAATCCGATAGGTCGGTCTAGGACGCCTCCACTCGACCTGTTTTGACTGTGGGAGATCTGTTGAGAAGGTCGATTACGAGACCGTTTTTTGTTTGCCGTCGTTTTTGGCAGAGGGAACGGGTCGGTGTTGATTGATGAGGACAGTATGCGATTAGAAATCCGGTGGCGATGATCATATCGCTCGGGTTCCTTGTCAGACTTGCGGATCTGAGATTACTGGACGTCTAGCCTGTCGTCTAACAGAGCATAGTCACCTGCCTGTCGCAATTGATCGGGATCTCATCGAGATCCAGACACGAGAAATGCTCGAGCAGCCGTGATAACGGAGGATGCCCACATTGGCTGGGGAGCGGATTAGGTCGGATCTAGTGCGCGTATTCGGGACGACCGGTTGGCAAGCTCGCCAGCGATGGGGGTAGAAGAGAGGAGGGTGGTTGAAGATGGAGATAGGCCTAGGCTCTTTCCCCCAACTCACTTCAGATCCGAGTGTTGGGGTCCCCTCACCAGGCAGCTTTTCCAAGTTTACCCAGCGAATCGAGTGCCATTGTTCGGTGTGCATCGCGAACTCTAGCTTCTAACTACTGGCAAATGCGACAGATTTAGAGATAACCTTGTTGACATCCTTGCCGAAAGGTACCACACGTCGTTCATCGACGTGCTCTAATGGGAGGATTTCTCGGTGGAGAGGTGGATCGCCCGGGCGCTGACGCCCTTCCTCGGTCGGAATCCCTCAGATGTATTGGCGTTGCAGAGGGCGCAGATGGGGCCTCAGATTGCGGGCTTCCTGACAGTGATTGAGAACGTCTCCTGAAGGTTCTTCTGCCCTTGAATTTGAGAGGTATTAGGCTTTGTGATGACAGGTTCGTCAACAGCCCGAATGGGGATGTTTCCCAAGGCCCTGGGCAGTGCTCAGGCCGTGAGGAGCCTTAAAGATGAGCAGAAGAATTGGAGTCCGTCAACGAGGAGTCCAATCGGGTTTGCCCACTTTCGAGAGAGAAAGCGAAAGGATCTTGTGCAAATACTCCTGTCCAACATTAGTCTTTTGCTCCGCCCACAGTGTCAATCTTGGATCGCGGGATAAGGAATCTCCTCTTTGTCTTTGGGGGGAGACATATTTTAGTTTCTGGAATGAGTCGATACTTTTGTGGTTGACATCGTAGGTGTCGACTCGTTTCCATAGACGGCGCCAGATGTTTCGTGGTATTTTCTTACCACGGTTTGATAGTCTGGAGGTCCGGGTGTCGTCTCTGTCATGTGAGACGGAGACGGCCTTTGGAGTCGGTCGGCAGCACGTTCACTTGATCAGGAAGGCATGGATCCGTGCTTAGGTGCGCTGAGGGTAGCCTCGGCGGGACGTCAACCTCCAGGATCGGTCGGACGAATGGGCTTTGGAACGAGGGTGTTCGGATCCGAGCGGTGGGACGCCGAAGGGAAGCTTCGACAGTGGTGACGTCTCCTTCGATCTGCAAGACGAAGAACTCGTCAGAGGGGTTGGACCTTGGTTCCAACCAATTCCCCTCCAATGCCAAAGTCAGATCTGGTCTGAAGAATGCTCGGTGTGATCGAGTATAGCTCACGGAGAGGCCGATACCCAAGTCCTCGGGCCGAGCTTTGGAGGAGAATGTATGAGGTGGAAGAAGGTGTGTGAGATGTATTGTGATACCTCCGTTGTAGATTTCGGAAATCCGCCTCCCTGAGATAATGCATCTTCCCTCTTCATATAGGCAAGTCATCCCCCGGTGTAATAGGCCATGATTGTTGTCACTGATGGGGACGTGTTAAGTGGGGAATGTTGGCCCCCACATTGCGCACGCTTGATGAGGGGATGAATGCCATCAAGGTGGAGTGATGGCCATGAAGGTGGCTGCCATAATTAGCGAGTGCTCACTCGGTTTGAGGAGCGATTTACGCCACTACGGCAAGTGGGTAGTCTTTTGGGCCTGCGTCTTGGGTGGAGAAGCGCGACCCGCCCCTGAGGTTTCGAGTCAAATGATTTACTAGATCAATTTTTTAATGGGCTGGGATGAATTTGGGGTTAAAAAGCTTCAGGAAGGTTTCGAGTCAAACCTTAAAAGGGTTTAGCGGAAGGCACCCATATTAATTACTTTATTCTTATTCTCGTCAATGCATGCGGTGGGAAAAAAAAAAAAATCAAACTCGTTTTCTCCTCCTTTTTGCCGTTTACGAAATAGTAAAAGGCACACATGCTCGTGAGTGGTCAACCGAATTTAATAACATTGATTAGGTCACAGCTTACAACGGAAACTAATTTGAAAAGCGCCGTCCCGTGTTGACCACAACTTTTTAATATATGGTACACTCTTTACCGACATAAGATAATGTATTTTTAATCGGAATAACAATAATAATAATATTATTATTATTATGTGAGAGAGTTTGCATTCACATTCTTTTTTTTATCTTTTTTATTTTGGCAAAATTGATCCTGAAAAACAATGCAAGATAATTAACAATTTTGCTTGGTTGGATATAGTCTATAGTTTATTTGGACCTTAGATTAACCTTCTAATTTCGAATATAAATTCTGAAACTGTTGTGAACGAGAAACAGGTTTGGAGAAGGTTGAGGCTAGGAAACTCATAGCCTTCTTTATATAGTATTCATAATGGGTACTCATGTGGGTGGATACCCAATAGGCCCAATGGGTCCTATTCATAACACTTCCCCTTATCCAATCAACGTGGTATACTCGACTTATGAATACTAAATGATTCATTAGTACTAATGAGTATCTTAAAGGGTGGATACTTCTAAATCCAAGTTAAGGGTAACTGCCTCGTTAAAAACCCTTAGCTATGGAAAACACTGTGGGAAAAACCGATAGCGAAGGGAAAATAGTACAGCACTCCATAACTTCCCTTGATTTAGGGATGTGTCGAGTGGTGGATACTTCTGGATCCAGAGTCAATGTGGTTGCCTCATTAAAACCTTGACTATGAAAAACCCTGTGGGAAAAACCACTAGGCAAGGAAAAAGAGTACAACTCTACAGTTGACTCCCCCTTATCTGATCAAGCTTCAGACTTGCAGATATCCTATATATCTATACATTTATCTCCTATGTGTCTATACATCCATCTCATCTACAACATTCCGAAAGCAAAAGTAAAGTACAAGCATCACTCATCTATACAAGTTTCACTCATATAGGGCAGTCGCTGAAACTGAAGGAGCGCTGCGAACATGGTAGACAGTTCCACGTCGCAATCGTCATTGTCTGCAAAGGTACTTCTGGACCTGGCTTTGTATGTCCTTGAACTGCTTCTTGGGTTATGAGTTTCTCGGGATGGTAGAAGGATGTAGACTTGGGAGGATTCTGTGAAGATCTTCAGGAGGTGGACGTCCCATTTATACTATTCATCGCGATGATCTGTAACCTGCATATGCAAATACATTTAACATGGAGGATTTTTCCTCGACCCTTGGAGATAGCGCAGAAGCTACATATCTCTGGTCCAGTGGTGCGTTGCAGGCGCTGCACTGTACCTGGCTAATAGCTATACTGCTAACGCTCTAAAGAGACGCATACAGTTTTCCAGGTAAAAGAGTGTTACAAAGACACTGAAGGTACTTCTGGACCATATATATTCTTCCCCTCTTCCAGCTAACGGTAAGTGGTCTTTTAATGTATATCCATACAATCAAATAGGTGTATTTAGTGGAGAATGATTTTAATGTTTCTTCATCAATCGTCATTGTATGAAGTTTTCATCTTCGGGATGATTAATTAACATCATCTTCAGGATGATAGTTCATTTTCAGGATAATAGTTCATCTTCGGGATGATTATTCATCTTCAGGATGATAGTTCATCTTCAGGATGATTAATGTCATCTTCAGGATGATAGTTCATCTTCAAGAAGATAGTTCATCATCAAGATGATAGTTCATCTTCAGGATGATTGTATTCTGTAAGCCAAGAATTTATGCCTAGCTAGGACTTTCATATCGTATCATATCATATTTGATAGGTAGGCTTTAACAGATATTTCGGTATTTTCTCTTCAGGAGATCCGATAATATTTTGAGTTATTAAAATAATCTCAATTCTTTTAATTTGCTTTCTTAAAAATAATACTATTTTTAAGATGTACAAATAACAACCTTTTAGTATGAGTCCTTTAAGGATCTCTGTATAGGTTGTCTTTCCTTTAATCATATTTTTAATATATGTCCCAAAAAGGAAAGTAAAGAAAGTTTTTATACATGCAATTGAAGAAATTTTATATAGGTAATGTTGTCACATCCAATAGCAATATCAACCAAAAATTCCCTCTTTTTTCCATTCGTTGGGTTACGCCTTGACATAATGGCACGCCCCGCTTCCCAAAAATGTGGAGGCGAGACGTGAGAAGGTCCGCTCAGACTTGAAGCTACAAAGCTGCAAGTCCGATAAGCGTCAATCAACTTTAAACTGCAGGTCCTTGCAACGCGAAACGAAATAAAGATAATAATAGGGAAATAAGACAAAAGAGAAAACTCAGAATATCCATAATAATAAATTCCAACATCGCGAAAAAGCCACCAGGCTTAAAAAGAAAAGAATCTAAGGGCCCCAGCATGGCCAACAAAAGTACAAGGTACAAAACAAAGGTGCCACGCACCAACAACTAACAGAAATCCTAAAACAAAAGGGAAAACAACACGGTCACTCAAAAAGTCACCGGTGTCCGCAAAACTCCTCCTGGGCAGGCATGGACTCAGGCTCAGCGTCAGCGACAACCACGTACTCAGCTACGGTCTCTGGCTCAGAATCTAACATGTGATACCCAAAAGAGCAAGGGGCACATGTCAGCAAGTCTACAAGAGACTTGTGCAAGGAAACTGAATGTAGGTAAAAGTAAAGCAACCTAGCAGTTCTAGCATGAATGCAATGACATGGCAGTTAAAGTATGTGTGTAACAAGTAAAGTAAAGTAAAGTAAAGTACGAGCATGGCATGGATGTCAAGTTTTACAAGAAACACTCACTAGTACTAGACAAGTAAAGTAAGCACCTCGTGCACAGAGATTACGCCTTCTGGCTAGAGTGGCTGCGCGGGCCAACCCCTAAGCTCAGGTGATCGCTTATCCCTACCCCTCCACGTGTGTATGGACTGGCGCCCATCTTCTGGATCACGAGCCAGGAAGTGTTTTATCACGATGGCGTAGGGGTGCACCTAGCCGGACACGGAAGTACAAGTACAAGTATTGTAGCGTGTGCTATGAATGCAACAATCAACTGGATGACATGTAGAATGCAATGCATGGCAGTTAAAAGTACGTACAGATAAGGAATTTAAACGTGACAGATATCAATGCATGCATGACATGGCAGGGTGGCGGATTTAGCTTCGTTGTCAAGCTAGATCCTAAAATTGCGTCTAGACAGCTATCATTTCACTGTGTAGTCTCTTTTACGCTAAAAACAAGGAAGTGGCCTAAAAACATGGCCCTACACAAGAGTTGGCAAGTTTCACTTGCCTGCAAGTACAACGTCCGAGCACACCGTCCAACGAGTCCAAAGTCACAATAATCTACGTGCATAAGTCCACCGGCCTACAACCGTTTTATTAATCTTGATTAGTGAGTTCTAAAACATTTAAAATACTTTAAAAACGTTGATTTTAGTCTTGATTAGCATGCAATGGGTTGGGGGTCCTAGGGGTGCAAAGCGTTACCTCAACACGACGCGAAAGCTACACTGGCGTCGGGTAGCGACGCTAGGGGTTGGAATAAGGGAACGCACTCCAAGTCCAGATTCCAATATAGATTCCTCGCTGGAAAGTTCAGAGCAGTAACTGGAGCAACGAATCCAGATTCCAAAGCTAGCACGTGCGACGACGGGCTACGACGTGTCGCAACGTCGTACGCGGCAAATCGTCGGAGAGAAAGCCCTAGGTGGGGCCCACAGTAGTCCTAGGGACCAATAGGGGACCCACAATACCTCTGGAGAACTTGGGGGGCCCACGGTGGCAAGTGGTACGACGGGTGCGGAGTTGCGTCGAATGGCTCTCGGTCGGACACAGCCAAATGCGGGGGTCGGGCTCGGTCAGACACGGGGGAACGGCGCTGCACAGCTGCGGGTGCGGTGCGGGGCTTGGTGCTCTCGGTCGGTGCGGAGGGAACCGTCGGTCGGTGCGGTCGGACGAGAGTTACAACGTTGCAACGTTGCAACGAAGCGGCCTTCGGTCGGTGCGGGCGGGCACCTCGGTCAGACACGGGGCGGAGCGGGGGCTTGGAGCGGGGCTTGGTGCGGTGCGGGGATGCGGGCGTGAGCGGGGGCGGCTATCGGTCTGGCCGAGAGGATTTCTCGGTCGGACACGAGAGAACGGAGCGGACGGCTGCAGCGGGTGCGGACGAAGCTTGGTGCGGGCGGAGCGGTCGGTCGGTGCGGGGATTTTGAGCTGTTTTCCTCGGTCGGTGCGGGGGTTGGTGCAGCAACGTTGCGACGAATCGTCGCAACATGAATTTTGGGGTTTGGAAGCTGCTAGGGTTATTTTCTTGCGAAAATAGGTCTTCCTAGAGGTTGTTTATATAGTGTAGATGGGTTGATTAGGTCTAGGGCTAATCCTAATGGGATCAGGAGTTTAAAATAATTTAAAATTCGAATCTCACCCTCTCCAATTCGCACAAGGCTTGGGTGCGGCCTAAATGAGCTGAGATTTGGCTCAAAAATATTTTGAAGTATTTAAAACGTAATAAAATTTTGTTTGTCCGGAAATAATTTAAAACGTAGCTATAAAAAATATTTTAAACCTTGCTAAAAAATATAAAAGTGGTCAAATAAACTCCAAAATTTATAAAATAAATATCAGGGTGATCGTGATGACGAAAGTGATCTAACTAAGAAGACGGATCTCAATTTCGACGTCGGACGACGAAACTAAAGATAGAAACGTCTCCTGTCAAAAGTGAAATCACAACGTCTCTTCGAATAAGATTAAATTGTGGGAAAACGACCCGAGAAATATCGTTCCAAATTAGTGCCACAATTTACTACTCTCAGAGACGTTCACAATGGCATATCACAACAAAGTGTTCACAAACAAACAAAGTCTAAAATAAACACGTGCACGGTCGAAAGCACGTGCACGAACAAAGTACAACAAAAAGTGGTCGTGACATTCTCCCCACCTTAGAATAAAGTCCGTCCTCGGACTTTCTAATATATCTAGTCGCTCTAGTAACTACCCCAATCATGTCACATTATAATTTAACCCATGTATAGCTATTACAAGTGCTTATATATGCACTAGATAGTCAAACATTAATACTACCAACATGTATGTATTCACGCACATTATACACTTATACCCATTATAGTCCGTCCAATTCATACACGTATTTCAATCATATATATATATATACTAGTCATTACCCGTGCCTATAAGGCACGGTTTATTTAATGGCTGAGTTTTTCTCCCCCACAAATTTCAAGTTCACCCAAATTTCAAGTTTTCCCACAAAATTTCAAGTTTCCCCCCAAATTTAAGTTTTCCCCCAAAATTTAAGACCCCCCAAAATTGTCATTACCACCTAGGACAAACTTGCCACGTAGGACAAAGCTTTGTCCTAGTAGGATAAGATTCAAAATCTTCATAGAACTGGGAAAAAAATGGCCGGAAGGGGTGAGAATAAAAAGTGTGGGTGTGTGTGGGAGGAGGGTCCATAGGCAAAAATACAAAAACCGGGGTTGTATGTGCAAAATTCCACACCTCCTCTTTTATCCCTCAAAATCTCATCTCTTATATCGTCTCTTATTCAATTTCCCTGTTTTATATAATAGATATCCAAATTCTCTTATCCAATTTCTCATGTCCAAATTCTCTTATCAATTTCTCTTGATAACATCCGTCTTTTATATAATAGATAACCCTTATCCAATTTCTCTTGTCCAAAATCTCTTATCCAATTTCTCTTGATAACATCTCTCGTTTGTAATATAGATATCTCTTATCCAATTTCTCTTGATAACATCACTCTTATCCAATTTCTATTGTCCAATATCTATTATTCAATTTCTCTTGATAACATCCCTCTTTTATAATATAGATATCTCTTATCCAATTTATCTTGTCCAATATCTCTAATCCAATTTCTCTTGATAACATCCCTCTTTTATAATATAGATATCTCTTATCCAATTTCTCATGTCCAATATCTCTTATCCAATTTCACTTGATAACATCCCTCTTTTATAATATAGATATCTCTTATCCAATTTCTCTTTTCCAATATCTCTTATCCAATTTCTCTTGATAACATCCCTCTCTTATAATATAGATATCTCTTATCCAATTTCTCTTGATAACATCCCTCTCTTATAATATAGATATCTCTTATCCAATTTCTCTTGTCCAATATCTCTTATCCAATTTCTCTTGATAACATCCCTCTTTTATAATATAGATATCTCTTATCCAATTTCTCTTTTCCAATATCTCTTATCCAATTTCTCTTGATAACATCCCTCTTTTATAATATAGATATCTCTTATCCAATTTCTCTTTTCCAATATCTCTTATCCAATTTCTCTTGATAACATCCCTCTTTTATAATATAGATATCTCTTATCCAATTTCTCTTTTCCAATATCCCTTATCCAATTTCTCTTGATAACATCCCTCTTTTATAATATAGATATCTCATATCCAATTTCTCTTGATAACATCCCTCTTTTATAATATAGATATCTCTTATCCAATTTCTCTTTTCCAATATCGCTTATCCAATTTCTCTTGATAACATCCCTCTTTTATAATATAGATATCTCTTATCCAATTTCTCTTGTCCAATATCTCTTATCCAATTTCTCTTGATAACATCCCTCTTTTATAATATAGATATCTCTTATCCAATTTCTCTTTTCCAATATCTCTTATCCAATTTCTCTGGATAACATTCCTCTTTTATAATATAGATATATCTTATCCAATTTCTCTTGTCCAATATCTCTTATCCAATTTCTCTTGATAACATCCATCTTTTATAATATAGATATCTCTTATCCAATTTCTCTTTTCCAATTTCTCTTATCCAATTTCTCTTGATAACATCCCTCTTTTATAATATAGATATCTCTTATCCAATTTCTCTTTTCCAATATTGCTTATCCAATTTCCCTTGATAACATCCCTCTTTTATAATATAGATATCTCTTATCCAATTTCTCTTTTCCACTATCCCTTATCCAATTTCTCTTGATAACATGCCTCTTTTATAATATAGATATATATCTTATCCAATTTCTCTTGATAACATCTCTCTCTTATAATATAGATATCTCTTATCCAATTTCTCTTGTCCAATATCTCTTATCCAATTTCTCTTGATAACATCCCTCTTTTATAATATAGATATCTCTTATCCAATTTCTCTTATCCAATATCTCTTATCCAATTTCTCTTGATAACATCCCTCTTTTATAATATAGAAATATATGCATACATCCCTTATATAACTACTATTTACCTAGCACAAAACAATAGTTCAGTTATTCACATAAGATTTGCCTCATACTAGTAAACACAATCATTGCTCTACGTATAGATAACTACCTATGCACAAAACAACATGGGTATACTACTCCCTAATATTCATCCGATACCAAAACATCTCAACACATGTAGTCACGTCATACCATTATTAATCAAGTTTCACTGTATCTAATATACATTCACCACTACTATAGATTCACAATATATAGTCATTCAAAAGCATGCAAATAGTTCACCATATATTCACACCACATACGGTCCTATAACTGTATTACGACACGTCACATATACCATAGTCACCAATAACTATAACTAAGCACATACGTACCCATGCATGGTGCACACCCATACACGCTAACATTTCATTCATATATATACCAATCACACCACTATATACTTAGCACATCTACGCACCTAGTTTAGCTAGCACATATATGTTCACACAAGCAAGTCCTTAGTAATTACTATACCGCAAGACTAACACATATAACTATATACTGGTATAGCGACCCACAACCATGTGCGTAACACAACCAGGCACAAACACTCCTATCACTATACATACATCAAACATCGCTATATGCAAACTACAGTCACACATAACAATATACTTAGAGTATACCCACTCAAGCTTGAGTGAGGTTCAATACACAGATCAGAATATTCTATATACGTAACACAGCATTAATACATATACCAATACCACTCCAATATATATATGTCTACCAATACAACCTATACTTACCTTAAGTCAATCACACTTAATATTTAGTCAGGTAATACTCATATAGTTCAATCACTCTATATACCATAATAATAATACAGACATCTCACACGCATAATTATAATACACTCCCTAATATATACGCATTCATCGTATAGTCACACACATGTAACATATATATCCACACCATAGCCTACTACCTATAATTCGTATACTCAAACATCTACACATACATAATTAAGATGTGCAATAGTCGTGTATACCTCACAGTATGCACGCATACAACATCCCGCAAAAGCAAGCAATACCAATCAGAATTATAATCCTACTACCATATGTATATCACCTATATACTCATGCAACGAAACATAACTACTTACGTCTAAGCACGATACATATCTTCGTACGAGCACGCACTCACGAGTACTAACATATGGGTCACTTAATAGGCCTACTCGCTTATCTATGCGCACACCTATTATTATCACACCTAACATACGCATAGCTTTACCAATCATTTTATTTCAACCATTATAAGTATCTCTAACTACATACACCCCCTTAGATACTCCAACACTAATTCTTATATACACATGCATCCCTAGTATGGTATATCTCACCACACACAAATCTATAAATACTAACATACAAACAACTTCATAACATCACGAATAACTCCGAGTATATATCTCACACAATAGGCAAACATTAATATACTATGGGGGGTACACTCATTCCAGCCCACATAGCCAACTTAGGTACATGCACCACGACAACATCACAAGGTCCAAGGGCCTACTAACAACTTAGAGTTGACACAGACATTGACGGGCACTAAAGCCTAAGCAATAGAGGGAGGTCGAAAGCGTAACGAGGGAAGGATCGATAAACACGAATTCAGATAGGACGACTAAAGGAGAAAGCTTGGTTAGATGAAACAGTGACTCACTGGTGAATGTTTAGGTAGAGGAAGGGGGTGTAGATACTCTGCATAGGATAGAGGAATGAAATAGCGTAAATAACATAAACTAAAAGACGTGAAGTTTGAAAACTGTTGTACTTCAAAGGTTGGAATCCTCGTATGTATAAAGTATCTCGAGATCGATAAACGAGTTGTTCAAAATAGGTTTGAGTCGAATATACATAATAAGAGCAAATGGTTTATTGGTTTATATAAAATCATTATAAAGGAAGTGAACCATTTACATGAATATTAAGGACGTGGTTTAGAAAATATTATACGTCAGTAATTTAATATAATGTTGGCAAAATTTTGAAAGTCAAAGAATGAATTTAAGTAACTGAAGAATTTAAGCTCATGTTAAATGCTTTCAAAACCTTTAGGCTAGGGAAAATTTTAAAATAATCAATATTGGAACTACCTTTAGAGGAACCAGGATGTGCCAAAAATAAAACTGGTTTACACAAAGCTCTTAGCATACGAGCACAACGAGCCTGGTACGGATATAAAAATAATTGAAATTCAATTTAGTTTAGAAATTTCTAAAAGTATGCATGGTGAGCGGAAAGATAATAATAATAACTTAGTAGTAGAATTATCAAAATTGATAGTAAAGCTTTAAAATCAAATCATGGAGGGTCTAAATCAGGAAGTGGTTATGAAATAGTAATTTTACAAAAATCTGAAATAGAGAAGATGATGAGCATAAAATCGACTTGCTGAAAGCTGAAATTCCATGTGACTTGAAAAGTATATTAAAAGGAAGCGCGATGTGTCGTGGGAAATACCATAAGCTCGACTTGAAAATTATTATATGAAAGGAAAATGTATTTTCATGGGTACAAAAAGTGTAGGCTGGGAAATACCATAAGCTAGTATTCAAAATTTCGACAAAAGTTTTAAGAATTCAAGTCAACGAAGGAGTATGAAGTATAAATATATACATTAAAATTTTGAACGAATTTATACTTAGGGAACGAGGAAATCAAAAAATACTTTCAGAAGATTCAAGACTTGTAACGGGGAGATTCGAAAATTAACGACGATCGTCATGAGGCGATCTCGTGAATCGATGCAAGGAAAATGGTAGGATGGTCATGACATACATATGCCTAGGATATGAACCAAGAAAATCTACGGGGAAAACTCCTACAGTCGACCAACCAAGGATTGAGAAACTGAGCGCTAAGACTTTCTAAGGGCTAGAGGGTAATGAAATGCGTTCAGCTTAGTCCGAAATCGATGAACCCAAGCGAACGACTAACGAAATTATAGAAGTCTAATATGGTTAGGGGTAGGCAAGAACCACTAAGGTAACTCCTACGACGATTAAGTCAATTGCTAGAAGGGAGTCTAACTATCAATCAGAGGCCTCTAACTAGCAAGCACGGACGTCTAACTAAGTCTTCTTACCACCTAGTGACATAGGAAGACGACTAGACTCAATGCTTATGACTCGGATGTTGCAATTTATTTAATGGACATTCCGTTATTATCGTTGTTCCGTTAATTCGCAATTGCAAGACGGGACCTGCATAGGCCATCAACAAAACCTGTCACGTCCCGCTTCCCAAAAATGTGGAGGCGAGACGTGAGAAGGTCCGCTCAGACTTGAAGCTACAAAGCTGCAAGTCCGATAAGCATCAATCAACTTTAAACTGCAGGTCCTTGCAACGCGAAACAAAACAAAGATAATAATAGGGAAATGAGACAAAAGAGAAAACTCAGAATATCCATAATAATAAATTCCAACATCGCAGAAAAGCCACCAGGCTTAAAAAGAAAAGAATCTAAGGGCCCCAGCATGGCCAACAAAAGTACAAGGTACAAAACAAAGGTGCCACGCACCAACAACTAACAGAAATCCTAAAACAAAAGGGAAAACAGCACGGTCACTCAGAAAGTCACCGGTATCCGCAAAACTCCTCCTGGGCAGGCATGGACTCAGGCTCAGTGTCAGCGACAACCACGTACTCAGCTATGGTCTCTGGCTCAGGGTCTAACATGTGACACCCAAAAGAGCAAGGGGCACATGTCAGTAAGTATACAAGAGACTTGTGCGAGGAAACTGAAAGTAGGTAAAAGTAAAGCAACCTAGCAGTTCTAGCATGAATGCAATGACATGGCAGTTAAAGTATGTGTGCGACAAGTAAAGTAAAGTAAAGTAAAGTACGAGCATGGCATGGATGTCAAGTTTTACAAGAAACACTCACTAGTATAAGACAAGTAAAGTAAGCACCTCGTGCACAGAGATTACGCCTTCTGGCTAGAGTGGCTCTGCGGGCCAACCCCTAAGCTCAGGTGATCGCTTATCCCTACCCCTCCACGTGTGTATGGACTGGCGCCCATCTTCTGGATCACGAGTCAGGAAGTGTTTTATCATGATGGCATAGGTGTGCACCTAGCCGGACACGGAAGTACAAGTACAAGTATTGTAGCGTGTGCTATGAATGCAACAATCAACTGGATGACATGTAGAATGCAATGCATGGCAGTTAAAAGTACGTACAGATAAGGAATTTAAACGTGACAGATATCATTGTATGCATGACATGGCAGGGTGGCGGATTTAGCTTCGTTGTCAAGCTAGATCCTAAAATTGCGTCTAGACAGCTATCATTTCACTGTGTAGTCTCTTTTACGCTAAAAACAAGGAAGTGGCCTAAAAACATGGCCCTACACAAGAGTTGGCAAGTTTCACTTACCTGCAAGTACAACGTCCGAGCACACCGTCCAACGAGTCCAAAGTCACAATAATCTACGTGCACAAGTCCACCGGCCTACAACCGTTTTATTAATCTTGAATAGTGAGTTCTAAAACATTTAAAATACTTTAAAAACGTTGATTTTAGTCTTGATTAGCATGCAATGGGTTGGGGGTCCTAGGGGTGCAAAGCGTTACCTCAACAAGACGCGAAAGCTACACTGGCGTCGGGTAGCGACGCCAGGGGTTGGAATAAGGGAACGCGCTCCAAGTCCAGATTCCAATATAGATTCCTCGATGGAAAGTTCAGAGCAGCAACTGGAGCAACGAATCCAGATTCCAAAGCTAGCACGTGCGACGACGGGCTACGACGTGTCGCAACGTCGTACGCGACAAATCGTCGGAGAGAAAGCACCTAGCTGGGGCCCACAGTAGTCCTAGGGACCAATAGGGGACCCACAATACCTCTGGAGAACTTGGGGGGCCCACGGTGGCAAGTGGTACGACGGGTGCGGAGTTGTGACAAATGGCTCTCGGTCGGACATAGCCAAATGCGGGGGTCAGGCTCAGTCAGACACGGGGGAACGGCGCTGCACAGCTGCGGGTGCGGTGCGGGGCTTGGTGCTCTCGGTCGGTGCGGAGGGAACCGTCGGTCGGTGCGGGCGGACGAGAGTTGCAACACGTTGCAACGTTGCAACGAAGCGGCCTTCGGTCGGTGCGGGCGGGCGCCTCGGTCAGAAACGGGGCGGAGCGGGGGCTTGGTGCGGGGCTTGGTGCGGTGCGGGGATGCGGGCGTGAGCGGGGGCGGCTATCGGTCTGGCCGAGAGGATTACTCGGTCGGACACGAGAGAACGGAGCGGACGGCTGCAGCGGGTGCGGACGAAGCTTGGTGCGGGCGGAGCGGTTGGTCGGTGCGGGGATTTTGAGCTGTTTTCCTCGGTCGGTGCGGGGGTTGGTGCAGCAACGTTGCGACGAATCGTCGCAACGTGAATTTTGGGTTTTGGAAGCGGCTAGGGTTATTTTCTTGCGAAAATAGGTCTTCTTAGAGGTTGTTTATATAGTGTAGATGTGTTGACTAGGTCTAGGGCTAATCCTAATGGGATTAGGAGTTTAAAATAATTTAAAATTCGAATCTCACCCTCTCCAATTCGCACAAGGCTTGGGTCCGGCCCAAATGAGCTGAGATTTGGCTCAAAAATATTTTGAAGTGTTTAAAACGTAATAAAATTTTGTTTGGCCGAAAAAAATTTAAAACGTAGCTATTAAAAATATTTTAAACCTTGCTAAAAAATATATAAGTTGTCAAATAAACTCCCAAAATTATAAAATAAATATTGGGGTGATCGTGATGACGAAAGTGAGCTAACTAAGAAGACGGATCTCAATTTCAACGTCGGACGACAAAACTAAAAATAGAAACGTCTCCCGTCAAAAGTGAAAATCACAACGTCTCTTCGAATAAGATTAAATCGTGGGAAAACGACCCGAGAAATGTCGTTCCAAATTAGTGCCACAATTTACTACTCTCAGAGACGTTCACAACGGCATATCACAACAAAGTGTTCACAAACAAACAAAGTCTAAAATAAACACGTGCACGATCGAAAGCACGTGCACGAACAAAGTACAACGAAAAGTGGTCGTTACACATAAACCAGTCGATGCATCAGATTCATCTTGTAAGTGAGTTCAGCTCATCTTATTTGATTACTTCCTGGTTTGAGCGATTTATACCTCTAAAGCTCTAGCAAATTAAAATGCTTATAACTAACGATTTTATTTTAATTCTCCTTCAATACTCAGTTATCCCACAGGATTTGATATCATTTTTGATATCAGGACTTCAGGTCCAACACCTCATATTTCATAAGTGAGTCCAGCTCACCTTATTATTGCCTCATTCCACATTATTATAATTTGGCCAAATCTCTATCTTTGCTTCAGGCAAAGTAGAGTTGTGGAATTGATATTTTATATTTAACTGGAAAAGTGAAATATGAGAGAATTTGTCGACAAAATGTGTTCTTTCTTGCCCAAAACTCACCCCGTACGTTCTATGATCATTTGATTTCTACCAGAAGTGTCTCCTTCACGACGCGTTGAAGAAGTGAAGGTTCTGGGACGGGTAAAGAATATGGACAGATCCAGAATGGGTCCTTAACAACCAAGTTGCAATAAGGTTCTGGATTTGAGCTCACTTTCCTGTGGTGGTATTGCTTTTTCGGTCTCCAGGAGTAGATTTCTCTCTTTGGAGCCTAGTGGTATGTACTCTCATCCATTGAGGGTATCCACTTCTGCTACTGGTGGATTGCATCCATTATATTTGGTATGTCAATCCTAGCTGGATTTTTAGTAGCAGGGATGTGTGAATTTGATAATATCTATATAGTCAGTAACTATGTCTGATAACTGTTTAACAGTTTCATAAGTATGGATCTTTAGGATCTCATAACCAGATCATAGGTATTAATGATTTAAATGGTCAATTGAGCTTCAGGCTCATGGATGATTATAGTATTTCTGTTGAAACTAATGCTAGGAAATTAAAGTTGTGAGAGATCTTCAGGATCTCATTAAATCTTTAAAATAGGGTCATCAATGCACGTCTTAGGAGAAGTGATTTTAAATGCTTCCACTGTTCAGAGTGCTCAGACGCTATTTATCTGGGATAATTACTTCCAATAAATAGTTCTGAATTTTGATGGTCTATAATGGTGATATGGGGATGTCTACTCATCATGGCACAATTTATAAGAAGTGCTCTAAACGCTTCCCCCGTTAGGTGTTCTCAGAAACTGTTTATATGAGGTGATCAGACTCATATAGATATGTTCTAAGGAGGTGTTTTGATGGTTTGCAATGTAATTGCATGTTCCCATGTGTTCACCTACAACTGGATTTTTAATGGATAAGAAATCCGTTTAAATCATTTTAATGATTTATATTACCCATTTTTGGGTGTGAACACAAGCTTCAGGGTGTTCGATATTTTTCCAGTTGCAAAAACATTTAAATTTCCCAGTGTTATCGAATGTTACCACCATTTTATAAAAGAATGTGGTTGGATAATGACCATTTATTTAGAGGATATATTGATGAGTACACCAAAGGTACATCATCAGTCCTATTAAGGGAGTGGACAACGCCTATTTATATCCCTTAAATACTCTCAAGAGACCTAAAGGTCTTCATTATCTTTAATGATGATAATATATCATCTTAAATTCATTTGAGGAAGTGGGGAGAGTCAATGTCCATGTGAATGGAGATGATCTCATAATCATTTTTCCCTTTTGAATGGGACAATGAAAGTTTCACCCTTTTGAAGAATCTTCGGGTTCGTCTGGTTGATGATGTCTTGCATCATCAATACAGGGTGATATCGATCCAAAATTGGTCGATTCTGGACACTTCTGGTGTTCCAAATTAATTCCTCTTTTTGAATTTATGTGGGACTTTTGAAAAGTCCATTAAAATGCTCAAGTTAATTTTGTCCGGTAATAGTTGAACTGTGTTCAAGCTGTGAAGGATTACATCTTCGCATTGACTATTGTGCGGATCATTATGGGACAAAGCTTCAGGCTTCATTTATTTCTTGAGTCATTAGGGATTTCGTTTTGACGAATATCCTTTGAAACTGTATAAGTTTCAGAGAGTATATGTCATCCTCATTTTATTTTTAGGGGTATTCAAGATAGCAAATCATTCGCAGTAAAAATAAAATGTATTAAAACTACAAGAGAATAATACTGATGATTTTGTTAAGTCAACAAGTGACATAGTGTGATGTGTGCTCTTGAAAACATACAACAATAATCATGATCATTAAGACTTATGTTATGACAACAGATTAAATTTGATTTCAAAGTTTATTTGTCCTCGGGGAGTAGCTAAATATACATAAGGTCAATTAGACTTTCGTTGTTTTGACTAGATTGTAGGAATATGATGCCCTCGAGGCCATTTATTCCTGTGTGAATATCACAAACATCTTGTTTGAAATAACAGTAAGCTGTTTGGTAATAATTTATCTAAGTTATATTGTAATGTAGTTAACATTAGATATCAACTTAGGTAAAGTCCTGAGACTTTATGCAAGGTCAAACGGGTATCGAGATGAGTATCTCGATCATGGAGAAACGTTTGACCGTCTATAGCATAAGTCTAAAATGGTTCGTGGTCGTAGATGTTCCGAGACAAGGATATCGAAACATTGGATAGACCATTGTGTCTTAGTCTTCACCGTTTAGCGGTGGCGATGATCTCATGATCGCTTGACTTGGCGAAGTCGAAGACGAGACACCGGTGCTCATTAGAATGAGTTCACTGAACGATCCACTAGAGTTATCATATGGTTATATTGACCAATCTGTCAGTGATAACTCTGAGTGATGATAGGATAGTTGGTCTTTTGACTTGAGGTCATTTTGACAAACCTGTGCGTGAACGGTGCCACTTATATCAACTGACCTAGCTTCGAGGTAATGCCTGTCGAAAGGTCTTTTGATTGGGTGTCACTTGAAACGTACGAGGCGAGTAATGACCAAGAGAGGATTCGTCTCTCCCGGTCAATGGGAGTTAGTGTCGTAGAGTTAGTTCGGTCTTTAGTAAAAACTCTGCGCAGAGTATGTTGGAAGAAGTCCAACATTTATTGACTAAAGATTGATCGAAACTAACCGGAGTCAAGTTATTGGGGTTGACAGTTTAACCGTACCCCAGACTTGATCTACATGACATAGTTTAGACGAAGAGACTATAACTGCAGAAATCATCACAGACACGGTCAGGGTGGTCCCGAAAATTCTCATGTTGATGAGCTAACCACATAATGATGATTCCTGAAGCAGGGACGGCAACCACTGCTAGTGGTCACTGCCGTATAGGGCTTCGAGCCCAACCTGTTGTAAGGGCAGGCTGTAGGGTCTCACACAGAGTGCGATTCTTTGTCTAGTAATAGGTAGAAATTAGTGTAATGCCCTACAAGCTACTGCACAAGTACTAGAGGGGGGGTGAATAGTACTTTAAAAATAACAAGGAGTATAATTCCTAATTATCGTGCAAACAACTACCAAATCAATTTGCGGAAACTTAAATTGAATGACAACAACAAAATTAACAATGCTAACAAAAGATGTTACTGGGTTCGGATCCACCCAAGTCTCTCCGACTTGTTCCCGGTGATCATACGTCCCAACCACCCGGATCCCCTCCGGATACTTAGGTTAGAAACCCTAACCCAAGATTTCCACTATGATATCTTGCGAAAAACCTTCACAAGATCAAATCATACATGCAATGGCAAAAGTGAACCCCACAACCCGGGATCACAACCTTCTCTCACAACCGAGAGAATCAATAAGCAATATAAACAAGTTTATAATGAAATAAACAATCTTACCACAAAATCCTATACCTTGAGTATTCTTACCAAATAGGTGCAAGGAGGGATTTGAGGAAGATGAAGTCACCAAGACCTAGCACAACTGAAATGACCAGCAATGGGTGCCTATGAGTGATTTGGAGACTTGAATCAAGCTAGAGCTTGAAGGGCTCACCAAGAACAAACTTCTCTCAAGATGGATTCTAGATCTAGAAAGTGAGAGAATGGATTTCTTGTGAGGAAGAGAGCTTTAGAAATGAGTGAGAATGGCTATCTCTTTCAATCTCAATGAATCTCTTAATGGCAGCTCTAACCTAGAGAGAAATGACCATGGTTCGTATTTATAGGGTCCCATAAAAACAAGTTAGGTCAAATCCCAACGGTTAGAAATCTGAGGCAACTAGTCGATCAAAGAACAACCACTGACTGACTAGTTCATCAACTAGTCGGTCAGTCAAACAACATGGACCGACTAAGTGAAGAACTGAGAAGAGATAGAAATTCAGACCTAGAAATCTATTCGGTCCAAGAAGACTTTCTGACCGACTAGTTTCACAACTAGTCGGTCAGTCAGTGAACGTAGACCGACTAAGAGGCAAAAACAAATAGTCTGAATACAAATTGACTTAGTCGGTCCAAGAACAAATGTTGACCGACTAGATTATCAACTAGTCGGTCACCAAACGTTCTTAGACCGACTAACGATAAACAGTAGCTTAGGAGAAATTTGGCATGTACAGTAAATCACAACTAGTCGGTCAAAGAAGCATCACTGACCGACTAGTTCACAAACTAGTCGGTCGGTGAGTCAACGTAGACCGACTAACTGTAAACAATACTGAACAAGAAAAGATTAACTCAAACTAGTCGGTCCAAGAAGCTTTGCTGACCGACTAGATCACCATCTAGTCGGTCAGTACTTCTTCTTGTACCAACTAACATGCACAAACAAGTCCGAATCGAAGCGAGATGCTTCGAGGAAGTTAGAATGGACTTGTACTAAGATCCTAGAGCTACGATATGAGCGTTATGAAGATAGAATCGTAAGATATACTCAAGGCTTAACATTCTATAGATCGAAGCTAAAAGACTATAAATAAAACCTTAATGAACGGTCTTCGAGAGCTTCGATCAATTCTTCATGACTTCCAAAACGGTCCAAAAGCTTCAACGAAGCTTTTAGGCAATGAATACGAGCTTTGAGAAGTCTTGAGATGTCGCTTTGATTGTTCTCATGAAATTGGCGACGATCTCCAATACTGCGCTCACAAATTGTTAGGTCATGAATTATTTATGTTTGCTCATCATCCAAAACCAAATCCGGGGAGTCCAATATTCAACATTCTCCCCCTTTTTGGTGATGACAAACCAATCATAAATAATAATAAAAAATAATGATTCAAATGTAAAATACTTACTCCCCCTGCATTGATGACACGTTAATTCCAAAATGAATATATATAAATTGCATCAATCAGACGAGTAAGATATATAACGAGAATCGATTTTTGAAATATCGGATTTTGAAAATCCTTATATATATCTTAACTCCCCCTGAATCTAACACATTAAATTAGATTCTTGGAAATTGAGTTAAATTTTCATTTGCCCTATTTATTATCATTATCTCTCCCCCTTTGGCATTATCCCAAAAATGGGGGGCATACAACGACAACAACTAGGAAATGGAAAATCCAACATCGGGAGTCTTAGATATTGACGATGGACCCAATTGACACCAAGGGAAAAGTGATGAAATCAAATGAAGGTGTGCCAAATTGTCCATTATCAAAAAGCGATAATTAAAATCATCAAAAATACCAAATATTTTTTTTCATTTATTGAATAAAGAAACATACTCTCCAATATTCAATATTCTTGGTTAAATTTGTGCATAGAAAACAATTCTATACAATCAGAGAAATATAATCTATTTAACCAACTTTTTAAGCGTCGAGCGACGAATTCACATAACATAGACATTGAATGAATATTAAATGTGCACGACGAAGTAAAACAAAAAGAGCATCGATGTATATATATATGAATACCATGAGTACATCCAAAAATCACATCGAGTACATCATATCAAGTGCAACATACCATCTATATAAACATCAAAAAGTACAACATAATCATCGACATACCAACATCAACATCCAAAATACATCAAATACACCGACATCCATAAAATCAAAATACATCAAATCACCACCCAAACTCCATCCTAACCCAAAACACTCTCAATAAGATGCATCATCCAAAGATCATAGGAGAGGCCTCGAAACAGAAGATCACGAGGAAGTGGCTGGATCTGCAGTCTCCGGGGGTCCAGTCGAGGGAGTGGACTCAGGCTCTGCAGCAAGGAGTGGCGTGTGAACAGAAGGGATCGTCGGGACAAGGGTGGAGACATCGACGACAGGCTCAACGGCAGGAGTCTCAACAGGAACATCAGCAGGCAAAACAGGAGGAGGGTCGTCAGCAGGAGCAGCAGCAACATCAGAAGTCTGATCCATTGGTGCAGAAGTCTCTGGAGCACCGGAAGTGGTGCCAGCTCCAGGAGCAGATGTGGTAGCAGCAGCAGCAGCAGCAGTGGCCTCATCGCCACGAGAAAGGGAGGTGACCAGCTCATCAATATCCTCATCGTCCATCTCCTCATCCTCAGAAACAGGAGGAGGAAGCTGGACGCCCATCAAGCTAGCCATACGGCAAACTACCTCCTCGGTACGAGCCAACCGAGACTCGTGCCGACGAAGTAACCGAACAACATCATCAAGTGTGGTGGGAGGTCGAGAAGCAGCATCTGCAGAAGTAGTGCCCTGAGGCGCAGAAGGAGTCGTCCGCTGCACGTGACGGAGTGCCGCAAGAGATTTCTTTACGGCCGTCGCGTTCAGTGGAGGACCAAGAGGACGCTCATCGTCAGGAGGCAGAGGGACACGGAAATGATGGAAAACCAAGGTCAACAGACATGGATATGGGATGTGCGCAGATTTAGTGGTCTTGCGAATACACTCGAAAGAGTCCATCTTATCGAGTATAATGCGAGCCCAATTAATCTCGCTACCCAAGAACAGAGCGTATATCAATTTCAGAAACGGCTGAGACGGAAGAGAAGAAGATCCATACTTGGGAAGAAGGCAGGATTTCAAGATCAGGTTAATCACCCAAGCATTCGGCTTGAATGATTTCAAAGGGACTCCTATGAAGGCAAGGGGGATAACCTGGAAGATTTTACCTAGGGTCCGCTGATCGAGGGAGGAGATATCGTCTACAGAGATGTCAGACGGGAGGAGGCCACACGATGAGCAACCTATCAACTCCCCCAAGATCTCTGCCGTGAGGACTATCGGAGTCCCCTAAACAGAAGTCTCGTTGGAGTGAGTCTCACCATACTGACCTCGGACACGATTGGCATAGAATAATTTGACCAGGAGAGGATAGGGTCGAGGGTTCACCTTGGAGTCAAATCTAAGGTAGTCCAATAGGCCACTATAGGATAGCAGATCAGCAAGGCTAAGAAAATCAGAAAACTGAACGTAATGCTCCAACAGCAGTGGGCAGTGCTCTATACGGTTGTACGCCGCTAGACACTGAGGGTCGTTGCGACACAACGATATATCAACACCGCCGACTGGCATCAGACCTTTACCCTTAGCCTTACGGGTCTTAGGAGGAGGTGGACGAGGGGGTGGAAAAGGTGCCTTCTCGGGATGTTCAGGAGTGTATTCTTCCTCGGAATCATCCTCGGAGTCACTATCTGAACGCTCACCGGGAGGAGTGGGTGCACGGAACATTTTGGGTTTGGGTTTGGGCTTGGAAGATTGACCGGTAGGTTTGGGCTTGGATGTCCTCTTCCTCTTCAACGGTGTTGAAGACGATGAGGGGGGACGAGTGGTCTTGGCCCTACGCTTAGGAGGGGTCGAAGCGGTCGCAGCCTCTATGGTCATGGGGGATGCCCCAGAAGAGGTAATCGGGATTCTCGTTCGTGCCATGATCGCTGCACAACGAGTTCAATCAAGCGATGTGATAAGATCAAACAACTTAAATTCAAACCCTAGAATCAAACAACCTAAGCTCACAGCCCTAAGAGAAATTTTGAAACCCTAGAGGAAGATTCAAGTTCTAGAACAAACCCTAGGGATGCAAAATGAGACCTAGGAAGGAGGGAGATACCTAGGGGAGTGGTCGACGGTGACTGGCGGCGGAGATGGCTGGAAAAGTGGCCGGAGAACGACGGAAGTCGAAAGGGTACGAGCGGGTTTTGAGGGTTTTTTTTCGAGCAGGAGAGCAAAAACAACCGAATAAAACAAGAAACAATCGGATTGAAAGAGATTAAGTCGGTCGAGAATGCGAAAAGACGCGATTGCCCTAGAGCACTTAGTCGGTCACAGTTCAAGCACTGACCGACTAGATTACGATCTAGTCGGTCGGTCAATGAGCTTAAACCGACTAAGTCGAAACAGAGGCAAAACGAAAATTCTAGGGCTAGAGTTAGTCGGTCACAGTAGAATCACTGACCGACTAGTTTTCAATCTAGTCGGTCGGTAAAAGAACTGTGACCGACTAAAACAAGTCAATGACAAGAGAAAGTTCACAGCTTGAACTAGTCGGTCTGAGTTCACTAGCTGACCGACTAGATGAGCATCTAGTCGGTTGGCTGATGAACCGAAACCGACTAGAAGAGTCCAATAGTTGATAAATGAGTTCTCTTCATAAAAAACTTGGATGAAACATCTTAACTCTCTCATAAGTCATCTAAACTACCCCATAAAACATCGAAATCTCAAATACGACATTCAAGTAAGAATTCGAGCAAAAATTCAAACATATCACATAAAATCCCCAAAAATTCAATAAATCTAGCATGAACGAAATATCGCGAAATATAATAGCATGCAAGATAATTGAATGAAATATGAATCATATATCTCGGATTCACCCATAATCCCCAATTCTCGACGCAACCGCACAAAGGAGTCCTCCTTTAGGGGTTTCGTGAAAATATCGGCGATTTGCTTTTGGGTTTCAACGTACACTAATATGATGTCCTTTTTAGCAACATGATCATCTAAAAAATGGTGTCGGACATATATGTGTTTAGATCGGGAATGGTGCACCGGATTCTTTGAAAGACAAATAGCACTTTGGTTATCCACCATGATAGGGCTAGTATCACAATGAATACCAAAATCCTTCAGTGTGTGTCTCATCCAAAGAACCTGGGCACAAGCGGCACCGGCGGCAATGTATTCCGCCTCGGTGGTTGAAAGTGATACCGAATTTTTCTTCTTGGAAAACCAAGAGACAATGGAATTTCCTAGAAAATGGCAAGTGCCACTAGTACTCTTCCTGTCGGATTTGCATCCCGCATAATCAGCGTCACTATATGAGACTAACTCATATGTGCTAGATTTCGGATAAAGTAATCCAAAATCTAAAGTGTAACTTAGATAACGAAAAATACGTTTAACCGCTACTAAGTGAGAATCCTTAGTTTGAGACTGATAACGAGCACAAATACAAACGGCAAACATAATATCGGGCCTACTTGCGGTAAGATAAAGTAAACTACCTATCATACCTCGATATAGACGAATGTCTACATCTTTTCTGCCCGTATCTTTATCAAGATGCGTTGTAGTGCTCATAGGAGTCTTTTTCCCGGAGGCATTCTCCATTCCAAATCGCTTTAGCAACTCCACCGTGTATTTCGTTTGGTGGATGAAGATTGCATCGTTCAATTGGCGAATTTGGAGACCTAAGAAATATTTGAGTTCGCCCATGTGGCTCATCTCAAATTGTTCCTTCATAACATTAGAAAACTCTTCGTAAAGAGTGAAGTTAGTAGCACCGAAAATGATATCATCAACATAAATTTGAACTAATAAAATATCATTATTCGCATGCTTAACAAAAAGTGTAGAATCGGCTTCGCCCATTTTAAAATTCAAATCCAAAAGAAAATTCTTTAGGCGATCATACCAAGCTCGAGGAGCTTGTCTCAAACCATAAAGAGCTTTCTTTAGTTTAAAAACATGATTTGGAAATTTTTCATTTATGAAGCCCGGAGGTTGAGAAACGTAAACTTCCTCAACGACATCTCCGTTTAGAAATGCACTTTTAACATCCATTTGAAATAATTAAAAATTTTTATGGCATGCAAAAGACAATAATAGTCTAATTGATTCTAATCTAGCTACCGGAGCGAAGGATTCTTCGAAATCAATACCTTCCTCTTGTCGATAGCCTTGAGCTACTAACCGAGCTTTGTTCCGGACGACGACTTGGTTTTCGTCGGTTTTGTTCTTGAAGATCCACTTTGCCCCTATGACGGCGTGGTTCTTCGATGGCAAAGGAACAATCTCCCATACCTCATTCCTCTCGAATTGAATGAGTTCCTCCTCCATGGCAAGGATCCAAGCACTATCTTCGCACGCTTCAACTATATTCTTTGGCTCTATCGATGAGGCAAAGGCACAATTGGTGAAGTGGTGGACTTGCGATCTCGTCTTGACTCTATCTTGAATATTGCCAATGACTTGCTCATGGGGATGGTCGCGAACGGTATGAAGCCGCTTGGGAATACCTTGATCACTAGGCACATTCTCAACAACTTCATTAGTCGGGTTAGTATCAATAGAATCAATTGAATCAATAGACTTAGAATTTTCAAACGAATCACAAAAAACATCCATAGAGTCATCATCATTTGAAATTCTAGGAGTAATAAAATTCTCATTAAAAGAGACATGAAGTGATTCCTCGATCGTAGAGGATCTTTTGTTGTATATCCGGTAGGCTTTGCTACGTGAGGAATACCCAACAAATATCCACTCATCCGATCTCGGATCAAACTTGTCCAAATTATCATATGTGTTTTTAATAAAACATTTTGCGCCGAAAACACGAAAATGTTTAACTTGAGGCAATCTACCAAATAACAATTCATAACAAGTTTGTTTGGTGCCGGGCCTCAAAAGTATTATATTAAACACATAACAAGCGGTGTGTACCGCTTCCGCCCAAAATTGATAACCAAGTTGACTATCTTCGAGCATAGTGCGAGCACACTCCACAAGCGTTCTATTCTTCCTCTCAACAACACCATTTTGAGGAGGTGCGCGAGGGAAAGAAAACGTGTGAGTAATTCCAAGATCATCACAAAAATTTGAGAAAGACTCATTCTCAAATTCACCCCCATGATCACTACGAATAGTGACAATGGTGGTTCCGATGAGATTTTGTACTTTCTTCACAAATATTGTGAAGTTTTCAAAAGCTTCATTTTTATTGCATAAGAAAAATACCCATGTAAATCTAGAATAATCATCGACGATGACAAGTCCATATCTTGCATTTCCTAAGGAAGCAACTCTAGTTGGCCCAAATAAATCTAGATGTAATAGCTCTAGTGGCCGTTTAGTAGAAATGCTTTTCTTAGGTTTAAATGAAGATTTAGGAAGCTTGCCACGTTGACAAGAATCACAAAAACTTTTCTTTTCAAAAACGAGCTTCGGAAAACCTTTAATGGAATTTAATTTTGAAAGCTTATAAAGTGTTCCAAAGTTCACATGTCCAAAGCGTCGATGCCATAAGTGTTGTTCACTTGTGTTGGTAACGAGACATTGTTCATATGACTTAGGAAGATCCAAAATATAAATATCTTTATGACGTGTGCCGGAAAATAATAAATCATTATTATCATTTGAAATATGACACAATCCTTTCGCAAAGCTAACTTTGTAACCTTTGTCACAAAGTTGGCTTATTGAAATAAGATTATGATTTAAACCATTAACTAGATAAACATCACTAATTAAGGGTTTAGACGGGTTACCCACTTTACCAACACCGACGATGGTTCCGCTCTCGTTGCCTCCAAATACGACGCGGTTTCCATTTGCAATGGGAACTACTCCGGAGAGCAATTGAGCGTCACCCGTCATGTGTTTTGAACACCCGCTATCGAGTATCCAATTCCCTTTGGAGCTAAATTTAAATTTGTTGCTCCTTTTCTTTTTCTTTTCCTTGAGTACCTAAAGATAGAAAATTTCATATCATGGTACCCAAGGTCATTGGGTTCTCAAAGGTTAGACCTTTGGAAGCCAAGTCCAATTGGACTTAGACTTCCCCACATAATTTCTACTATGCACAACATCCGAAAAATAAGCATTCATATATACTTGTTTTTCATCCATGCTTGTGTCCTTTGGGCTCCAAATAGTGAAAATCTTGGGAGCCCTCATCCTATTGGGTGCATGCACGCGACGTTGATTTCTACGTGATGCATGTTGTGGATAGGCATACGGAACATGATGGAATGGTGCACGACGAGAATTATTCATATGATGAGGTGGGTGAACATATGCATGTGTGGGAACACGTGCGTGAGGGTGTCTCACATGGTGTGCACGTGCCCGAGAATGTGTTGCATAAAAATCATCATATGTGTGAGACGGTGGAGTAGGACGTGTGTTCCTACGTGGCATGGTATTGGTGTACATATAAGCATGCCCCTTCTTTGGAGGTCCTCCCAAAGTGGGTTTCTTTCCGAAAGAGGGTGTGGACGAGGTGGAAGCACCATTGGTAGATGAACTACCAATAGAGTGTTTGCTACCACTCGTAGAGTCACCGGAAGTTGGCCTAACAAAAGTAGTGGCCGATTTGGATGGACATCCCATCGTATACCCCAAGCCAATGTGGTGATTGGCCGGAAGTAAGTCACTTAGGATTTTATCCAAATGGTCCTTACCCTTATTGAATTTATTAATTCGGCCTAATGTGTTCTCATATTTCTCTTTGAGAGAACGCATAGAAGTATCCAAGTTTGATACTTGCGATGTGAGCACATAAACACGAGATTTAAGATTCTCGTTCTCAATACTCAAAGTCGAGTTTTGAGAAGTTAAATCCGCTATCTTATGTTCTTCCGGATCTTCAATGCTAACATGTTCAAGTTTAGATTTGAGATTGACAATCTCATTTCTTAACTCTTCAACAACGGTGTCGTTGTTGGTGATGATAGTCTTAGGCGAGGTTTGAATGCTAGCTAGGTCATCTTTTACTTTAGTATATCTATTTACTAATTTTGTGTATTTGGACCATAGTTGAGAGTTAGCATTCCTAAGATCATCCATAGTTACATCATCGCCTTCGTCTTCGCTATCATCGGAGGAGGAAGATCCTTGATCATGCTCCTCTCTTGCCATGAAGCACATGTGCGCTTGCTCCACTTTCTCATCGTCCGACTCTCCGCTTGAGGAATCCTTGGAGTCGGTGAATGTTGCTCCGACAAGTCCCTTTTTGTACCCCTTTTTGTACTTCTTGGACTTGTCGAACTTCGGCGCCTTCCACTTCTCCTTTTGCTTGTTTTGAGGACAATCCGCTTTGATGTGTCATGGCTTATTGCATTTAAAGCACAAAGGTGGAGAGGCGTTAGTAGAAGTAAATTTAGATTTTTGTTTGAAGTTACCCTTTCGGAAGAAGCGATTGAACTTCTTTGCCATGAGTGCAATGGATTCCATGTCCATTTCTTCTTCCGAGTCCTCATCATCGGTAGAGGTGGATGAAGACGCCTTGAATGCAATCGCCTTTTTCTTAGGCACGTCTTGGTTCAAACAGGACTTCATCTTTTCTTGTAACTTCACCTTGCTATCTTTACGTACCTCGTATGACATCAAAGTACCCATCAATTGAACTACGGTATACTTATTCATGTCATTACCTTCCTCGATGGCGAAGGTACGTTTATCCCAAGAAGAAGGAAGTCCTTCGATAAGCTTCGAACACTTCTCCTTTTGGGTGTAGGTTTTGCCGAGAGCTTCCAACTCGTTCATTATGTCGACGAAGCGAGCATAATACTCCTTCATCTTTTCTCCCTGTCCCATATGAAACAATTCGTAATCTCTATTGACTACCACGAGTTTAGAATCTCTTACCCGACTCGTTCCTTCATGCAAAATGAGGAGCGAATTCCAAATTTGATATGCACTCTTACATGTGCATATCTTATTAAAATCTTCGGGTTCCAATGCACATTGTAAAGCATTCATTGCTTTGGCATTTGCAATCTCCGCGGCGACCTCCGCGGTAGTCCACTTGTCGAAATCTTCTTCGGTAGGCACATTGTACTCCGATATGGTAATTCTCCACAAGGAGGCGCTCTGGAGGAACGTTTCCATCCGGCATTTCCAATATCCATAATTGACGCCGTTGAAGAATGGAGGCCTAGTCGAGGAATGTCCTTCCATGACCGAAGACGCTCCTTCACGGTTCCTGAAGGATCCATAATCCGCAGGTGGACGAACGGTCTTGTTGTCGTTGGCAGACATAGCTAAGTATCTGGCTTTGATACCAAATGTAATGCCCTACAAGCTACTGCACAAGTACTAGAGGGGGGAGGGTGAATAGTACTTTAAAAATAACAAGGAGTATAATTCCTAATTATCGTGCAAACAACTACCAAATCAATTTGCGGAAGCTTAAATTGAATCACAACAACAAAATTAACAATGCTAACAAAAGATGTTACTGGGTTCGGATCCACCCAATTCTCTCCGACTTGTTCCCGGTGATCCTACGTCCCAACCACCCGGATCCCCTCCGGATACTTAGGTTAGAAACCCTAACCCAAGATTTCCACTATGATATCTTATGAAAAACCTTCACAAGATCAAATCATACATGCAATGGCAAAAGTGAATCCCACAACCCGGGATCACAACCTTCTCTCACAACTGAGAGAATCAATAAGCAATATAAACAAGTTTATAATGAAATAAACAATCTTACCACAAAATCCTATACCTTGAGTATTCTTACCAAATAGGTGCAAGGATGGATTTGAGGAAGATGAAGTCACCAAGACCTAGCACAACTGAAATGACCAGCAATGGGTGCCTAGGAGTGATTTGGAGACTTGAATCTGTAGGAATATGATGCCCTCAAGGCCATTTATTCCTGTGTGAATAGCACAAACATCTTGTTCGAAATAACAGTAAGCTGTTTGGTAATAATTTATCTAAGTCATATTGTAATGTAGTCAACATTAGATATCAACTTAGGTAAAGTCCTGAGACTTTATGCAAGGTCAAACGAGTATCGAGATGAGTATCTCGATCATGGAGAAACGTTTGACCGTCTGTAGCATAAGTCTGAAATGGTTCGTGGTCGTAGATGTTTCGAGACAAGGATATCGAAACATCGGATAGACCATTGTGTCTTAGTCTTCACCGTTTAGCGGTGGCGATGATCTCATGATCGTTTGACTTGGCGAAGTCGAAGACGAGACACAGGTGCTCATTAGAATGAGTTCACTGAACGATCCACTAAGAGTTATCATATGGTTATATTGACCAATCTGTCAGTGATAACTCTGAGTGATGATAGGATAGTTGGTCTTTTGACTTGAGGTCATTTTGACAAACCTGTGCATGAACGGTGCCACTTATATCAACTGACCTAGCTTCGAGGCAAGGCCTGTCGAAAGGTCTTTTGATTAGGTGTCACTTGAAACGTACGAGGTGAGTAATGACCAAGAGGGGATTCGTCTCTCCCGGTCAATGGGAGTTAGTGTCGTAGAGTTAGTTCGGTCTTTAGTAAAAACTCTGCGCAGAGTATGTTGAAAGAAGTCCAACATTAGCTGACTAAAGATCGATAGAAACTAACCGGAGTCAAGTTATTGGGGTTGACAGTTTGACCGTACCCCAGACTTGATCTACACGACACAGTTAAGACGAAAAGACTATAACTACGGAATTCATCACGGAAACAGTCAGGTGGTCCCGACAATACTCATGTCAATGAGTCAACCACATAATGATGATTCCTGAAGCAGGGACGGCAACCACTGCTCGTGGTCACTGCCGTATAGGGCTTCGAGCCCAACCTGTTGTAAGGGTCAGGCTGTAGGGTCTCACACAGAGTGTAATGCTTCGTCTAGTAATAGGTAGAAAATAGTTAGGGAGAATATTTGCATTTGATGCAAAAGAAGAGATAATTGCATTTGATGCAATATGATAATTTAAGCTTAGATAGGGACTATTTTGCATTTGATGCAAAAGTGATTAAATATGTATTAAATTGTTTAATATATATTTAATGAAATAAACGCAAGGAAAAAGTTCACGGGTAAGACGGGAATGTCCCGGTCTAGACCCAGGTTCGAACGGCGTCCAAATCGGACGCCGGATGCTCAAGTTAGAGCCAAAACAGCCAAACTAATCAGACCGGGTCAAACCAGGCTGACCCAGACCAGACCAAGTCTGGCCTGGGTGCCTGGCCAGACCTGGCTGAGCCAGGAACCCAGGCAGCCAGGCCTGGGCACAGGCCCAGGCGCTGGGCGCCTGGGCCTGCGCCCAGGCGGGCCTGGGAGCCTGGGAGCCCAGGCGCCCTGGGCCGGGCGCCTTGGGCGCCCGGCCCAGGCGCCCGGCCCAGGCGCCCGCCAGGCGCCCGCCTGGCGCCTGGCGCCAGGCCGGCGCCTTGGCGCCAGGCGCCTGGGTGCCCGGGCCCAGACTTGGGCGCCCGTGCCCAAGTCTGGGTTTTGGGCGCCCAGTCAGACTTGTGGGTCCCACCTCTGGGTGTGGAACCCTAGGTTTAATGGGCAGTTTTTGACGGCTCGTTTTTGTGAAAAACTAGCCTAGGGCTGATCTTTGGACACTCAATTGGAGGGTCAAACGAACTCCGATTGACGAACGGTTTTTTCCTATGCGTTCACCGTTGAACGCTTGTCGTATTGATAGGTTGTATCGATCTTGAAGCTCAACGGTGAGTGAGTTAAAATTCACGGAAGTTTGCACTTTGTAAAGTGCAAACTAACTTGATTTAATTAACTCTAAATTTTAGTCCCACATCGGATTTTGAGAAAGGGGGAGAGTCCGCCGCCTATATAAATAGGGGTCTCCCCCCTTCCTCAAAACTCGTCCCAAGCTCTAGATCTGAGCGGCTCTCGTAAATGTTGGAGCACGCTCGGATCTAAGCTTAAATAAATATTTCTCTATCTCCCTAAAATTCTGCCTTACTCCTGCGGGCTCTAGCAAAGCCACAAAGGAGTTCGGATTCTGGATCTGAAATCTTGGCGGAGGTTTCACTCGCGTGAAACTTTCTTCGGCGGTTGGTTGGCTCGGCGGCACGGGGATTGATCGCCTCGGGATGCGGAGCGGTTCGAGGAGCGGTTCGGGGAGCGGTTCAAAGGAGCGGCTCGGCGTGGGACGGGAGCAGCTCGGAAGACGGCGCGGAACATCTCGCCTGCCCCAGGGCTGAGATTCCGGGTATGTGGTTAAAGTATTTTTAGCATTAGTTTAGTTTAATCGCAGTAGGCTAGATCCTTCTTGGGATGGTCAGACCCATCCCAAGTCGGCATAGATCTTGGCATAGGGTCTTGGACCTTAGGGCCAAGTTAAAATTGTTTTAACTTGCATGTTAATATAGATTAACTGTTTTTCTTCCGCTGCTTTTGATTTTCATGTCTATGTTCCGTCCGACTTAGGACGGGACTAGAATTTTTGTGCCCTAAGGGACCGCCCAATTCCCCTACAGTGGTATCAGAGCTTGTTGAGCTTGAGTACGGGTTCTCGGGTTATGAGCCGACCCGAAGTAATCGCTCTTACCGTACCAAGTCCCGATAAGATGGTGATCTTATAATGGGTTGGGCATTGTCGAGAGGCATGCCGTAAAACAAGTTTCTGAGGTATCTTGTGACGGGTCTAGGGTGCCATGGATGATGGGCCTTAACAGCGTCGCAATGATATCAGAGTGATACCCTACAGTGGTATCAGAGCCTAGGTCTGCGTAGCGATCTAGGTACTGCGATTAATTTTAAACTTAAGAATGCTTTTAAATACTTGTAAAATGTTTTTAAAATTATGAGATAAATTTTAAAAATGTTTTAGATGTTCTAAAATTTTTTTTTTATGAAATTTTTGAACATGGAAATTTTTTTTTTTAAATGACGTTTTAAAATTTATGTGATAATTTTAAAACTAATTTTAAATCATTAAAAGTTTAAATTAATTTTGGATGCCTAAAATTTTTTTATTTGATAAATTTTTAAGCATGAAAGTCTTTAAAATGGTGTTTTAATTTTATGAGATAATTTTAAAACTGATTTTAAAGATTAAAATTTTTATGCGATAAATTTTTTTTAAATAGCATGCAAAGTTAGTGATTTTAAAATTAAGTTTTTTTTTTATGAGATAAAAATAAAATAATTTCAAAATCATATTTTAAATTTAATTGTTAAATTTATGTTTGCATGCAGAAATAGTTTATGCGATAAACTTAGTATATTTAAATGTTAAATAGTTGTGCACTATCTTTATGCGATAAATTAGTGTAGCTTTATTTTTTATGGCTTGTTAATCTTGTCCCTTATTTGATAACACAAGACAACCTCTTAGGTTAGCCATTAAAAATGATTAAAATTTATTACCTGAATTTTAATGACATGCTATGCTTTGATAAATCATTAACAACAATATTAAAGACCTAATTCCTGATTAGGGTAGTCCTTTAAATGAATTTTCAAATTCTAATTGTTATAATTAATTTTCATTAAAGGACTTCGCTTCTAGCGTTGTTAATAATTTATTAAAATCCTAATAACGATTAGGGTAGCACGTGAACCTTATAGTTGATAAGGACTTAATAAAAGTTATTAAACAAATCCTAAAAATTTTGAATTTAAGGATTCAACTAGTTGATAGGATTAATTAGTTGTTATTAAAAGCTGTTTAGTCTATGGCATACATACAAAAATGACAAGCTTCATTCAATGGACCATGATCCAGTCAATGTGCTTGGCTAAGAGTTCTGGGTCAACCCTTGCTAGTCCAAGGGGTAGTGATCCTGGCTTAGTCAATTCCCTGGCTGAGTTCCGCTGGACCGCAATGTCGCGAATCATGATTGTATGACACCCTGGACTATATCTAAGTCAAATACGTTAATGGTCTTTTTCAAGATTAGTCGTAGCCCTCCTTGTTTTAGGGGTTAGCAACTATATGGCCCGTGTTATAGTTGTTGAGATACACTCAAGCTGTGACATGGCACCCTGTAGAAACCAACTCCTTAAATACATAAGATGAAATCTTGACTAACCCTAACCGTCGTCTCGTACCCCGAGCGCCGGCGTAAGTTAAGTCAACGATGTAGTCTGACTTGATGTAAGTCTAAGACCTGACCCAAACCGACGTGTCGTGCATACACCGAGCTGAGGGCAAGTCAGGCTAGACATGAAAACAAGGGTCCGACTAGACTAGACATTGTGATTTGGATGAGCACACTCATGATCACAAATGGCTAGGGGCAAAAACCGATTAAGAGAGTCATATCCGATATGATCGATGAAGAGTCATCTTCCGATCGCAGAGTCACTCAACTTGTTGAGCTACACTCAAGGTTGTTTAGACTCAAGGTGATTGGAACTCTTACCCATTATTTTTAATTCGATTAAATCGTTCGTTATTAAGCTTTAAAACGTTCGTAAAAATAGTGGGAGGATATAGATAGATAAAAGCCAATCTACCTATATTTAATATTGAACATATGCTAAATCTAGGGCAAGAATATGTTTACCGAAAGAATCAATTGATAATATTGAAATTAGTTAATTGGTCATAAAGTTGATTAATTGAATATCAAGTTAAATTCTAATTGATGTAATCAAACTATATTCTCATTGACATTAAATGACCTTCTAAAGAACAGACTTAAGAAATATGATTTCATTAAGTTTTGGGTCCAACAAATAAATTAAAGCTACATGTCACTCGTCTCTATATGAGGCAGCTTGAACATATAGGACATTCAAAGTATGTTTCTCCCTACAACTTGTCGAGCTACCCTCAAGGTTGTATGGACAAACAATTTTGATCCACAAAGTTCGAAAATTCGATCAAACCGTTTGAGTCGAATACGAGTGCATGGGCGATGCAAGACTATGTATCCCAACCGGATCTTGAGACAAGCAACTTCTTGAGCTACACTCAAGATTGCAAAGCTCAAGCGTTTGGATACATAAGTTCCTTGCATAGCTATTTATGTTGATATCTAAATGTGATTTAGAAAAGGAAGAAGGCACTTTGGAAATTCAATTGAGAAAGTTAGTTTAATTTATCATTAGTAGAGGCATAAGTAGGAGGAAATGAAAATATGACATATTTTGATGTCACGATTTCAGAATAAATTGTTATACAAAAGACGTTTAACACATTTTGACGAATGTCGTCACATTGCTTCTGAAGTAATGTTATGTGTTAAGTAATTTGTAAATAACTAAATATATATTAAATGTTAATATATAAATACACAAGATAGTAGCAAACTTATATGGTAAAATTAGACTAGGCCGTATCTAGAGATTAAGCTTCACAAGTCACATAAAGAGGGGTCTGACCTCTCGTATTATGAAGTCTACGGACACTTGTGAGTCTTAGACTCTTAGATACAATGGCCGAAACCCATCTGTGAGACAGTGGGAGAATGAGTTGTCGAACTCAGTCTCGTACATACTGATGTACTCGAGTCTACTTTTAACAAAATAAGTTATTCGTATATTTTATTAAGACACGTGTTCTTGATGAAACACAAGTCTGATAAAATAAAGAACGAAATGACTAAAGTATTTAAACTGATTCGATTAGATCGAATGGTCAAATACTTAGCTAAATAAAATCTTGTGTAATTAAAAGAAAATGTGATTTTCTCTCAGATCAAGTCTGTTAACACATCGGTGTGTTAAAAGGTATGAATCACACTTAGTTAGACTTGGTGCGATCCATAAATAAGTGACTCTGAGTTAACTCCTCCCTGTGGGTTAAGTCCCAGATAGTAATGCCTAGGTTTTGATAATGTTCTATAAGGACATTATCAATAATATATTCAATAAATCAATAGTAAGGAAGTTGTATATTTACTCGAATTTCGTAAAACGAAATGTCGAGTTAGACATCATAACTGATGATGACTTAGTCAACTTCTAGGATGACATTCGGAGTAGTAACTCCGATTTAAAACTTGATGCAGGTCCGTGTGCGTAAATGAATTTGAGAATTTAGTTTACGTGCCCAAGGAAAATGTTTCCTCACTTTTTGCAAGTAAATCTTTAAGTTGAAAGATTGGTGCAGAAAGAAAATAGTGAAGTACAATCTTGTTGGACGAGAACGGTTTTCATCCTAATTTCATTAAAACGGATTATGATGAAACCGGTTTCGCCAACAGATGTGTACAGATCTACTCGGACCAAAGCCGATGTAAAACGCTTAAGTTGACCATGAAAATTGGAGCATTCACTTATAAGTTCGTTTTTCTAAATATGATTTAGACAGACCAACTTATATGAATTAGCCAGATAGTTTTCAAGGTCAGTGGGAGCGTATAAATTACATGCGAATCATCAAAAGGATGGAACATATATTTTGATTAAGTAATCAAAAGGTTTGATACTTTATCAGAAATAAATATGAGCCATTGGTAATGACCAATTACTAATTTAAAATTATTATCGTAAGGTACGATGAACTGGATAAGATCCATGGAAATAAAATATTATAGATTCCGATAGACCAAATGAATGAGATTCAAATGGTTGGTCTAACACAAACATAAAAACCCCTTAAGTCTATAGTGTAGACGGTCTTAGCAGATCCACTCACGAAGGCTCTATCACATGAAGTCGGGAAAACTTATGTGTAAAAACGATATTAGATATCGAGATAAATGGGCCTGAGTGCAAGTAGGAGATGTAGGAATATGATGCCCTCAAGGCCATTTATTCCTGTGTGAATAGCACAAACATCTTGTTCGAAATAACAGTAAGCTGTTTGGTAATAATTTATCTAAGTCATATTGTAATGTAGTCAACATTAGATATCAACTTAGGTAAAGTCCTGAGACTTTATGCAAGGTCAAACGAGTATCGAGATGAGTATCTCGATCATGGAGAAACGTTTGACCGTCTGTAGCATAAGTCTGAAATGGTTCGTGGTCGTAGATGTTTCGAGACAAGGATATCGAAACATCGGATAGACCATTGTGTCTTAGTCTTCACCGTTTAGCGGTGGCGATGATCTCATGATCGTTTGACTTGGCGAAGTCGAAGACAAGACACAGGTGCTCATTAGAATGAGTTCACTGAACGATCCACTAAGAGTTATCATATGGTTATATTGACCAATCTGTCAGTGATAACTCTGAGTGATGATAGGATAGTTGGTCTTTTGACTTGAGGTCATTTTGACAAACCTGTGCATGAACGGTGCCACTTATATCAACTGACCTAGCTTCGAGGTAAGGCCTGTCGAAAGGTCTTTTGATTAGGTGTCACTTGAAACGTACGAGGTGAGTAATGACCAAGAGGGGATTCGTCTCTCCCGGTCAATGGGAGTTAGTGTCGTAGAGTTAGTTCGGTCTTTAGTAAAAACTCTGCGCAGAGTATGTTGAAAGAAGTCCAACATTAGCTGACTAAAGATCGATAGAAACTAACCGGAGTCAAGTTATTGGGGTTGACAGTTTGACCGTACCCCAGACTTGATCTACACGACACAGTTAAGACGAAAAGACTATAACTACGGAATTCATCACGGAAACAGTCAGGTGGTCCCGACAATACTCATGTCAATGAGTCAACCACATAATGATGATTCCTGAAGCAGGGACGGCAACCACTGCTCGTGGTCACTGCCGTATAGGGCTTCGAGCCCAACCTGTTGTAAGGGTCAGGCTGTAGGGTCTCACACAGAGTGTAATGCTTCGTCTAGTAATAGGTAGAAAATAGTTAGGGAGAATATTTGCATTTGATGCAAAAGAAGAGATAATTGCATTTGATGCAATATGATAATTTAAGCTTAGATAGGGACTATTTTGCATTTGATGCAAAAGTGATTAAATATGTATTAAATTGTTTAATATATATTTAATGAAATAAACGCAAGGAAAAATTTCACGGGTAAGACGGGAATGTCCCGGTCTAGACCCAGGTTCGAACGGCGTCCAAATCGGACGCCGGATGCTCAAGTTAGAGCCAAAACAGCCAAACTAATCAGACCGGGTCAAACCAGGCTGACCCAGACCAGACCAAGTCTGGCCTGGGTGCCTGGCCAGACCTGGCTGAGCCAGGAACCCAGGCAGCCAGGCCTGGGCACAGGCCCAGGCGCTGGGCGCCTGGGCCTGCGCCCAGGCGGGCCTGGGCGCCTGGGAGCCCAGGCGCCCTGGGCCGGGCGCCTTGGGCGCCCGGCCCAGGCGCCCGCCAGGCGCCCGCCTGGCGCCTGGCGCCAGGCTGGCGCCTGGGCGCCAGGCGCCTGGGCGCCAGGCGCCTGGGTGCCCGGGCCCAGACTTGGGCGCCCGTGCCCAAGTCTGGGTTTTGGGCGCCCAGTCAGACTTGTGGGTCCCACCTCTGGGTGTGGAACCCTAGGTTTAATGGGCAGTTTTTGACGGCTCGTTTTTGTGAAAAACTAGCCTAGGGCTGATCTTTGGACACTCAATTGGAGGGTCAAACGAACTCCGATTGACGAACGGTTTTTTCCTATGCGTTCACCGTTGAACGCTTGTCGTATTGATAGGTTGTATCGATCTTGAAGCTCAACGGTGAGTGAGTTAAAATTCACGGAAGTTTGCACTTTGTAAAGTGCAAACTAACTTGATTTAATTAACTCTAAATTTTAGTCCCACATCGGATTTTGAGAAAGGGGGAGAGTCCGCCGCCTATATAAATAGGGGTCTCCCCCCTTCCTCAAAACTCGTCCCAAGCTCTAGATCTGAGCGGCTCTCGTAAATGTTGGAGCACGCTCGGATCTAAGCTTAAATAAATATTTCTCTATCTCCCTAAAATTCTGCCTTACTCCTGCGGGCTCTAGCAAAGCCACAAAGGAGTTCGGATTCTGGATCTGAAATCTTGGCGGAGGTTTCACTCGCGTGAAACTTTCTTCGGCGGTTGGTTGGCTCGGCGGCACGGGGATTGATCGCCTCGGGATGCGGAGCGGTTCGAGGAGCGGTTCGGGGAGCGGTTCAAAGGAGCGGCTCGGCGTGGGACGGGAGCAGCTCGGAAGACGGCGCGGAACATCTCGCCTGCCCCAGGGCTGAGATTCCGGGTATGTGGTTAAAGTATTTTTAGCATTAGTTTAGTTTAATCGCAGTAGGCTAGATCCTTCTTGGGATGGTCAGACCCATCCGAAGTCGGCATAGATCTTGGCATAGGGTCTTGGACCTTAGGGCCAAGTTAAAATTGTTTTAACTTGCATGTTAATATAGATTAACTGTTTTTCTTCCGCTGCTTTTGATTTTCTTGTCTATGTTCCGTCCGACTTAGGACGGGACTAGAATTTTTGTGCCCTAAGGGACCGCCCAATTCCCCTACAGAATCAAGCTAGAGCTTGAAGGGCTCACCAAGAACAAACTTCTCTCAAGATGGATTCTAGATCTAGAAAGTGAGAGAATGGATTTCTTGTGAGGAAGAGAGCTTTAGAAATTAGTGAGAATGGCTATCTCTTTCAATCTCAATGAATCTCTTAATGGCAGCTCTAACCTAGAGAGAAATGACCATGGTTCGTATTTATAGGGTCCCATAAAAACAAGTTAGGTCAAATCCCAACGGTTAGAAATCTGAGGCAACTAGTCGGTCAAAGAACAACCACAGACCGACTAGTTCATCAACTAGTCGGTCAGTCAAACAACATGGACCGACTAAGTGAAGAACTGAGAAGAGATAGAAATTCAGACCTAGAAATCTAGTCGGTCCAAGAAGACTTTCTGACAGACTAGTTTCACAACTAGTCGGTCAGTCAGTGAACGTAGACCGACTAAGAGGCAAAAACAAATAGTCTGAATACAAATTGACTTAGTCGGTCCAAGAACAAATGTTGACCGACTAGATTATCAACTAGTCGGTCACCAAACGTTCTTAGACCGACTAACGATAAACAGTAGCTTAGGAGAAATTTGGCATGTATAGTAAATCACAACTAGTCGGTCAAAGAAGCATCACTGACCGACTAGTTCACAAACTAGTCGGTCGGTGAGTCAACGTAGACCGACTAACTGTAAACAGTACTGCACAAGAAAAGATTAACTCAAACTAGTCGGTCCAAGAAGCTTTGCTGACCGACTAGATCACCATCTAGTCGGTCAGTACTTCTTCTTGTACCAACTAACATGCACAAACAAGTCCGAATCGAAGCGCGATGCTTCGAGGAAGTTAGAATGGACTTGTACTAAGATCCTAGAGCTACGATATGAGCGTTATGAAGATAGAATCGTAAGATATACTCAAGGCTTAACATTCTATAGATCGAAGCTAAAAGACTATAAATAAAACCTTAATGAACGGTCTTCGAGAGCTTCGATCAATTCTTCATGACTTCCAAAACGGTCCAAAAGCTTCAACGAAGCCTTTAGGCAATGAATACGAGCTTTGAGAAGTCTTGAGATGTCGCTTTGATTGTTCTCGTGAAATTGGCGACGATCTCCAATACTGCGCTCACAAATTGTTAGGTCATGAATTATTTATGTTTGCTCATCATCCAAAACCAAATCCGGGGAGTCCAATATTCAACAATTAGTTAGGGAGAATAATTTGCATTTGATGCAAAGGGATGGAATAATTGCATTTGATGCAATAGGATAATTTAAGCCTAGATAGGGACTATGTTTCATTTGATGCAAAAGAGATTAAATGTGTTTTAAATTGTTTAAAACAATATTTAATGATATAAACGCAAGGAAAGGTTCACGTGTAAGACGGGAATGTCCCGGTCTAGACCCAGGTTCGAACGGCGTCCAAATCGGACACCAGATGCTCAAGTTAGAGCCAAAACAGACCCAAAGAATAAAGCCCACAACTTAAACTGCATTTGGTGCGGAATTAATTGGGGCAGCCGTGGGCCCGGCCCAAAGGCCAGGCCACTACAGCCGCAAAGAGAAGGGGGGGCGCCGCGTGGCGCCCCCGGTTGGCTGCAGCCAGGCGCTTAGGCGCCTGGCAGTTACGCGGGCCCGGGCTTTGCCCGGGCCCGGAACAATGCGTGCCCGTGCTTTTGCACGGGCACGTCAGCACGCTCACGGAGGCGCGTGCGCTGCACGCTGCCTGGCGTAGGCGGGGCCCACAGCTGCCTAGGGCAGCGTGATTCTGCTGGCGGCTGCTGTTTTGCGTTTTGGGTGTGTTTGGGCTGATCTTTGGACGGTCAATTGGAGGGTCAAACGAACTCCGATTGACGAACGGTTTTTTCCTATGCGTTCACCGTTGAACGCTCGTCGTATTGATAGGTTGTATCAATCTTGAAGCTCAACGGTGAGTGAGTTAAAATTCACGGAAGTTTGCACTTTGTGAAGTGCAAACTAACTTGATTTTAATTAACCCATTAAATAGTCCCACATCGGATTTTGAGAAAAGGGGAGAGTCCGCCGCCTATATAAATAGGGGTCTCCCCCCTTTCTCAAAACTCGTCCCAAGCTCTAGATCTGAGCGGCTCTCGTAAATGTTGGAGCACGCTCGGATCTAGGCTTAAATTAATATTTCTCATCTCCCTAAATTTCTTCCTTACTCCTGAGGGCTATAGCAAAGCCACGAAGGAGTTCGGATTCTGGATCCGAAATCTAGGCGGAGGTTTCACTCGCGTGAAACTTTCTTCGGCGCGTGGTTAGCTCTGCGGCACGGGGATTGATAACCTCGGGATGCGGAGCGGTTCGAGGAGCGGTTCGGGGAGCGTTTCAAGGAGCGGCTCGGCGTGGGACGGGAGCAGCTCGGAAGACGGCGCGGAACATCTCGCCTGCCCCAGGGCTGAGATTCCGGGTATGTGGTTAAAGTATTTTATTAGCATTAGTTTAATTTAATCGCAGTAGGCTAGATCCTTCTTGGGATGGTCAGATCCATCCCAAGTCGGCATAGATCTTGGCATAGGGTCTTGGACCTTAGGGCTAAGTTAAAATTGTTTTAACTGCATGTTAATTTAGATTAACTAGTTTTTCTTCCGCTGCAAATGTTTTTGTGTCTATGTTTCGTCCGACTTAGGACGGGACTAGAGTTTTTGTGCCCTAAGGGTCCGCGAATTCCCCTACATTGGTATCAAAGCTTGTTGAGCTTGAGTAAGGGTTCTCGGGTTATGAGCCGACCCGAAGTAATCGCTCTTACCGTACCAAGTCCCGATAAGATGGTGATCTTATAATGGGTTGGGCATTGTCGAGAGGCATGCCGTAAAACAAGTTTCTGAGGTATCTTGTGACGGGTCAAGGGTGCCATGGATGATGGGCCTTAACATCGTCGCAATGATATCAGAGTGATACCCTACAGTGGTATCTGAGCCTAGGTTTGCGTAGTCGATCTACGTACTGCGATTTCATTAAACTTCTTAATGCCTTTTAAATACTTTTAAATTTTTTAAAGTTATTAGATAATTTTAAAAATGTTTTTGAAGTTCAAAATTCTATGTGATAAATTTTTTAAACATGAAAATTTTTTAAATGACGTTTTAAAATTTATGTGATAATTTTAAAACTAATTTTAAATATTTAAAAGTTTAAATTTATTTTGGATGCCTAAAAATTTTTTATATGATAAATTTTTTTTAAGCATGTAAATTTTAAAATGGTGTTTTTAAATTTATGTGATAAATTTTAAAATTGATTTTAAGGCTTTAAATTTATGCGATAAGTTTAAAATATTTTAGATGTTTAAAAATTGTATATGATAAATTTTTGAACATGGAAAATTTTTAAAGTAATGTTTTAAATTTATAAGATATTTTTAAAACTGATTTTAAAAGTCTAAAAATTGTTTATGCGATAAACTTAGTTTATTTAATTGTTAAATAGATATACACTTTCATTTTATGTTGATAAAATTAGTGTAGCTTTATTTTAATGGCTTGTTAATCTTGTCCCTTATTTGATAACACAAGACAACCTTTTAGGTTAGCCATTAAAAATGATTAAAATTTATTACTTGAATTTTAATGACATGCTATGTTTCAATAAAACATTAACAACAATATAAGACCTAATTCCTGATTAGGGTAGTCCTTTAAATGAATTTTCAATTCTAATTGTTATAATTAATTTTCATTAAAGGACTTCGCTTCTAGCGTTGTTAATAAAATTTATTAAAATCCTAATAACGATTAGGATAGCACGTGAACCTTATAGTTGATAAGGACCTTAATAAAAGTTATTAAACAAATCCTAAAATTTTGAATTTAAGGATTCAACTAGTTGATAGGATTAATTAGTTGTTAATAAAAGCTGTTTAGTCTATGGCATTCATACAAAAATGACAAGCTTCATTCAATGGACCATGATCCAGTCAATGTGCTTGGCTAAGAGTTCTGGGTCAACCCTTGCTAGTCCAAGGGGTAGTGATCCTGGCTTAGTCAATTCCCTGGCTGTGTTCCGCTCGACCGCAATGTCGCGAATCATGATTGTATGACACCCTGGACTATAACTAAGTCAAATACGTTAATGATCTTTTTCAAGATTAGCCGTAGTCCTCCTTGTTTTAAGGGTTAGCACCTATAGGGCCCGTGTTACAGTTGTTGAGATACACTCAAGCTGTGACATGGCAACCTTGTAGAAACCAACTTCTTAAATACATAAGATGACATCTTGACTTGACCCAAACCGACGTTGTCGTAAATACACCGAGCGGCGGCGCAAGTTTAGTCAATGATGTAGTCTGCCTAGATGTAGTCTAAGACCTGACCCAAACCGACGTGTCGTGCATACACCGAGCTGAGGGGCAAGTCAGGCTAGACATGAAAACAAGGGTCCGACTAGACTAGACATGGTGATTTGGATGAGCACACTCATGATCACGAATGGCTAGGGGCAAAAACTGATTAAGAGAGTCATATCCGATATGATCGATGAAGAGTCATCTTCCGATCGTAGAGTCGATCAACTTGTTGAGCTACACTCAAGGTTGTTTAGACTCAAGGTGATTGGAACTCTTACCCATTATTTTTAAATTCGATTAAATCGTTCACTATTAAGCTTTAAAACGATCGTAAAATTAGTGGGAGGATATAGATAGATAAAAGCCAATCTACCTATATTTAATATTGAACATATGCTAAAACTAGGGCAAGACTATGTTTACCGAAAGAATTAATTGATAATATTGGAATTAGTTAACTGGTCAATAAGTTGATTAATTGAATATCGAGTTAAATTCTAATTGATAGAATTAAAACTATATTCTCGTTGACATTAAATGACCTTCTAAAGAACAAACTTAAGAAATATGATTTCATTAAGTTCTGGGTCCAACAAATGAATTAAAGCTACATGTCACTCATCTCTATATGAGGCAGCTTGAACATATAGGACATTCAAAGTATGTTTCTCCCTACAACTTGTCGAGCTACCCTCAAGGTTGTATGGACAAACAATTTTGATCCGCAAAGTTCGAGAATTCGATTAAACCGTTTGAGTCGAATACGAGTGCATGAGCGGTGCAAGACTATGTATCCCAACCGGATCTTGAGACAAGCAACTTCTTGAGCTACACTCAAGATTGCAAAGCTCAAGCGTTTGGATACATAAGTTGCTTGCATAGCTATTTATTTATGTTGATATCTAAATGTGATTTAGAAAAGGAAGAAGGCACTCCGGAAAGTCAATCGAGTTAAATAGTTTAATTTATCATTAGTAAAGGCATAAGTAGGAGGAAATGAAAATGTGACATATTATGATGTCACGATTTCAGAATAAATTGTTATACAAAAGACGTTTAACACATTTTGACGAATGTCGTCACATTGCTTCTGAAGCAATGTTTTGTGTTAAGTAATTTGTAATAACTATATATATATATTAAATGTTAATATATATAAATACACAAGATAGTAGCAAACTTATATGGTAAAATTAGACTAGGCCGTATCAAGATATTAAGCTTCACAAGTCACATAAAGAGGGATCTGACCTCTCGTATTATGAAGTCTACGGACACTTGTGAGTCTTAGCCTCTTAGATACAATGGCCGAAACCCATCTGCGAGACAGTGGGAGAATGAGTTGTCGAACTCAGTCTAGTACATACTGATGTACCCGAGTCTAGATTAACCAAAATAAGTTATTCGTATGTTTTATTAAGACACGTGTTCTTGATGAAACACAAGTCTGATAAAATAAAGAACGAAATGACAAAAGTATTTAAACTGATTCGATTAGATCGAATGGTCAAATACTTAGCTACATAAAATCTTGCGTAGTTAAAAGAAAATGTGATTTTCTCTCAGGTCAAGTCTGTTAACACATCAGTGTGTTAAAGGTATGAATCACACTTAGTTAGACTTGGTGTGATCCATAACAAGTGACTCTGAGTTAAGTCCTCCCTCTGGGTTAAGTCCCAGATAGTAATGCCTAGGTTTTGATAAAGTTCTATGAGAACATTATCAATAAGATATTCATTAAATCAATCACGAGAAAGTTGTATATTTACTCGAATTTCGTAAGACGAAAAGTCGAGTTAAGACATCATAACTGATGATGACTTAGTCAACTTCCGGGATGAAATTCGGAGTAGTAACTCCGATTTAAAACTTGATGCAATCAGAATAGGTCCGTGTGCGTAAATAAATTTGAGAATTTAGTTTACGTACCCAAGGAAAATGTTTCCTCGCTTACTACATGTAAATCTTTAAGTTGAAAGGTTGGTGCAGAAAGAAAATAGGGAAGTACAATCATGTTGGTCGAGAACGGTTTTTCATCCTAATTCCTATAAAACGGATTATGATGAAACCGGTTTCGCCAACAGATGTGTACAGATCTACTCGGACCAAAGCCGATGTAAAACGCTTAAGTTGACCATGAAAATTGGAGCATTCACTTAAAAGTTCGTTTTTCTAAATATGATTTAGACAGACTGACTTATATGAATTAGCCAGATAGTTTTGAAGGTCAGTGGGAGCGTATAAATTACATGCGAATCATCAAAGGGATGGAACATACATTTTGACAAAGTAATCAAAAGGTTTGATACGTTATCAAGAATAGATATGAGCCATTTGAAATGACCAGTAACTAATTTAAAATTATTATCGTAAGGTACGATGAACTGGATAAGATCCAGGGAAATAAAATATTATAGATTCCGATAGACCAAATGAATTATTTGAATGAGATTCAAATGGTTAGTCTAACACAAACATAAAAATCCCTTAAGTCTATAGTGTAGACGGTTTTAGCAGATCCACTCACGAAGGCTCTACCACATGAAGTCGGGAAAACTTATGTGTAAAAACGGTATAAGATACCGAGATAAATGGGCCTGAGTGCAAGTGGGAGATGTAGGAATATGATGCCCTCGAGGCCATTTATTCATGTGTGAATATCACAAACATCTTGTTTGAAATAACAGTAAGCTGTTTGGTAATAATTTATCTAAGTTATATTGTAATGTAGTTAACATTAGATATCAACTTAGGTAAAGTCTTGAGACTTTATGCAAGGTCAAACGGGTATCGAGATGAGTATCTCGATCATGGAGAAACGTTTGACCGTCTGTAGCATAAGTCTAAAATGGTTCGTGGTCGTAGATGTTCCGAGACAAGGATATCGAAACATCGGATAGACCATTGTGTCTTAGTCTTCACCGTTTAGCGGTGGCGATAATCTCATGATCGCTTGACTTGGCGAAGTCGAAGACGAGACACAGGTGCTCATTAGAATGAGTTCACTGAACGATCCACTAGAGTTACCATATGGTTATATTGACCAATCTGTCAGTGATAACTCTGAGTGATGATAGGATAGTTGGTCTTTTGACTTGAGGTCATTTTGACAAACCTATGCGTGAACGGTGCCACTTATATCAACTGACCTAGCTTCGAGGCAATGCCTGTCGAAAGGTCTTTTGATTGGGTGTCACTTGAAACGTACGAGGCGAGTAATGACCAAGAGAGGATTCGTCTCTCCCGGTCAATTGGAGTTAGTGTTGTAGAGTTAGTTCGGTCTTTAGTAAAAACTCTGCACAGAGTATGTTGGAAGAAGTCCAACATTTATTGACTAAAGATTGATCGAAACTAACCGGAGTCAAGTTATTGGGGTTGACAGTTTAACCGTACCCCAGACTTGATCTACATGACATAGTTTAGACGAAGAGACTATAACTGCAGAAATCATCACAGACACGGTCAGGGTGGTCCCGAAAATTCTCATGTTGATGAGCTAACCACATAATGATGATTCCTGAAGCAGGGACGGCAACCACTGCTAGTGGTCACTGCCGTATAGGGCTTCGAGCCCAACCTGTTGTAAGGGTCAGGCTGTAGGGTCTCACACAGAGTGCGATTCTTCGTCTAGTAATAGGTAGAAATTAGTTAGGGAGAATAATTTGCATTTGATGCAAAGGGATGGAATAATTGCATTTGATGCAATAGGATAATTTAAGCCTAGATAGGGACTATTTTGCATTTGATGCAAAAGAGATTAAATGTGTTTTAAATTGTTTAAAACAATATTTAATAATATAAACGCAAGAAAAGGTTCACGGGTAAGACGGAAATGTCCCGGTCTAGACCCAGGTTCGAACGGCGTCCAAATCGGACACCAGATGCGCAAGTTAGAGCCAAAACAGACCCAAAGAATAAAGCCCACAACTTAAACTGCATTTGGTGCGGAATTAATTGGGGCAGCCGTGGGCCCGGCCCAAAGGCCAGGCCACTACAGCCGCAAAGAGAAGGGGGGCGCCGCGTGGCGCCCCCCGGTTGGCCGCAGCCAGGCGCTTAGGCGCCTGGCAGTTACGCGGGCCCGGGCTTTGCCCGGGCCCGGAACAATGCGTTCCCGTGCTTTTGCACGGGCACGTCAGCACGCGCACGGAGGCGTGTGTAGTGCACGTGCCTCGAGGCGCGTGCGCTGCACGCCGCCTGGCGCAGGCGGATACCACAGCTGCCTAGGGCAGCGTGATTCTGCTGGCGGCTGATGTTTTGCGTTTTGGGTGTGTTTGGGCTGATCTTTGGATGGTCAATTGGAGGGTCAAACGAACTCCGATTGACGAACGGTTTTTTCCTATACGTTCACCGTTGAACGCTCGTCGTATTGATAGGTTGTATCAATCTTGAAGCTCAATGGTGAGTGAGTTAAAATTCACGGAAGTTTGCACTTTGTGAAGTGCAAACTAACTTGATTTTAATTAACCCATTAAATAGTCCCACATCGGATTTTGAGAAAAGGGGAGAGTCCGCCGCCTATATACATAGGGGTCTCCCCCCTTTCTCAAAACTCGTCCCAAGCTCTAGATCTGAGCGGCTCTCGTAAATGTTGGAGCACGCTCGGATCTAGGCTTAAATTAATATTTCTCATCTCCTTAAATTTCTTCCTTACTCCTGAGGGCTCTAGCAAAGCCACGAAGGAGTTCGGATTCTGGATCTGAAATCTAGGCGGAGGTTTCACTCGCATGAAACTTTCTTCGGTGCGTGGTTAGGTCGGCGGCACGGGGATTGATAACCTCGGGATGCGGAGCGGTTCGAGGAGCGGTTCGGGGAGCGGTTCAAGGAGCGGCTCGGCGTGGGACGGGAGCAGCTCGGAAGACGGTGCGGAACATCTCGCCTGCCCCAGGGCTGAGATTCCGGGTATGTGGTTAAAGTATTTTATTAGCATTAGTTTAATTTAATTGCAGTAGGCTAGATCCTTCTTGGGATGGTCAGATCCATCCCAAGTCGGCATAGATCTTAGCATAGGGTCTTGGACCTTAGGGCTAAGTTAAAATTGTTTTAACTGCATGTTAATTTAGATTAACTAGTTTTTCTTCCGCTGCAAATGTTTTTGTGTCTATGTTCCGTCCGACTTAGGACGGGACTAGAGTTTTTGTGCCCTAAGGGTCCGCGAATTCCCCTACATAGATATGTATGTATTTTTATATGGCATAAGTTAATGCACATTCATGTTTGCAAAAACATTATGGCTCTTATCAGAACTTCTGGTCTGATATTTGTTTGCCATTGCTTACTCCATGTCGAGGTATATCATATCTTCCCTTTCTTATTTTATTCAAGACTTCCCCTGTTTTAAGTTTTTCTTATTTTTATTTCAGGTCATGTTTGATCCTGAACTTCCCCTGATTTCAATATTCCTTATTTATAAAGGACAATGAAAATTAGTCTTGCTAAGGAGACATAAGCAGGGGTTTGAGCAAATTATTTTATACTTCCACTTTTCTAATTAATTAGAGACTTTTAGAAAGCTTATTTGAACGCTCGAGTATAGCTTCAGGCCATTTACTTGAGTCGTTCAAATTTTATGTGGATAGTTTATCATGCTCAGAGAGGAAAACAAATACGTGGCTACGAAATTTATAATTTCTCACTTATCTATTAAGTCACGACTTCGGGCGTACACTTAAAAGTAAGGGGTAGATTCAAAAAATCATACATTGTAAAGTGAGATGAATCTAAAAGAGTTTAGCAGTGTTATGACAACTGCTGGTGTCAATATTTACCGCAAAATGCGCATCTCTAAAAAGATCGCATAAATGGTTTTCGTATACGCCATCGTTTTTGTTGATATTTATTTTATTAGGGGAAAGGGTGCTGACTTTTGATTTGATTTTGAACTTCAGGTTCATTTTGTCAAAGTGGATATGATGTTAAAACTTTTTGAAATCATGATTGTCTTGTTGTCATAAATATCGTCATATCATGAGCCCATCATACATATAATATAAATCTTTGTAAACTAAAAATTATGCTCAATTAATCTGAATTGAAACAAGTATGATGTATACACATGCTATTTATATGCTGCAGGCATTTAAATAATCTCATCACAGATATATGGTCTAGCTATAGGCGTTAAACTATATCAAAATGATTTTAGCATGCTCAATAAAATGTACATCACAGAAATCATTAAATATGCGGCATGCATATAATTTTCTACACATTCATTTAATTATCACAGACATGTAACAATATTAAATGTTGAATCATGCAACGGGCAGTGAAATGTATGCAACATCACTTAGCATTAAAAAAATGAAGAGAAAACTTTTCGTTTAATACTAATCAAATAATCCAACAAAATGTGGTGATGATTTACGCAGATAATTAATCAGAAAAAGACAAGAAGAAAATCATTAATCAATAGCTGAATAGCCCTTTTATAAACATATTTATAACTTGCCCTCAATACCATCAAAATGGGGTATTAATGCTTAAATCCCCATCCTCTGATTTTCCCTGATTTTCTAGATTTATCCAGAATTTTTCGGGAATTATAATGAGATTTTAGAGAAATAAATTAAAGATCAATTCTGGGCCCAATTTGGGTAGAAACTCAATGGGCTGGAATTAAAATTTAATTTAAATATCAATTTATTTTTCATTATTGGGCCTAAAAAGGCCCATCTCCGCAAGCCCTAGGGTTTCCCTAGAGTTTCAATGCTGGAGAGGAGGAGGGATAACGGCCGCCGCCCGTAGGCGGCGGCGCGGCGCTGCCGGCGCCGCTGGCGCCCCCCTTCAGGAGGGGCGGCCTGCCCGGCGCCCCCCTTCGGGGGGGCCTGTCGGCGCCCCACGTCAGGGGGGCCTACCGGCGACAGCGCCCCCTTCAGGGGGGGGGGGGGGGGGGGGGGGGGGGCGCCGGCGGCAACGCCCCCCTTTAGGGGGGCGGCTAGGGCAAGAAGAAGAAAAAAACCATTTTTTGTAAATCTATTAAAAAAACAGATTTTTATCTTTAAAAGGCAATTTTTAGACTCTAAATCGACGTTATATCTAATAAAAATTAGATTTTTAATGTAAAAACGTTGATTTTGCATATAAACAATCAAGTTTTTGATCTAATAATTTAGATCCATGCATAAACAATTATATTTTTGATATCTAGATCACATAAAAATATGTATTAGATCTAGAAAATTGTTTAGGCTTACCCACTAGATCCGTCCTCCGGATCTAGCGACGTTTGATGAAGGATGCCCGAAGAATCCGCGTCGTCTTACGAAACTTTGCGTCGCGAAAAAAATTTGACAGAGCTTCCGCCGGGCGCCTTCCTCTCTCGAGCCGTCACTTCTTCCATCGAGCGTGATCGTGCTGATAACGTGTTGTGAACGAGAAACAGGTTTGAAGACGGTTGAGGCTAGGAAACCCCTAGCCTCTTTTATATAGTATTCATAATGGGTACTTATGTGGGTGGATATCCAATAGGCCCAATGTGTCCTATTCATAACAGAAACTAATTTTATCTTATATTATAGTGCTTTTAGTACGTTGGATTCGGGTCTGACATGCAAGTCTAAAACAGCTAATAGTTATGGACGTGTAGAAGGATAATTATATGTTCCGGATTTTTGGATGCACCGATTAGCTGATTGTATTAGATTTGCAAATTTCTGATGTGATAGCTATTGGATCTCAAAGTGTAAGATGCGTGGCATCGATCTAGATGCACAAAACAACTAGCTGCTCTAGACTCACATAGACCTACTTGATTCATGCTCTGGGTTTTAATTCCGGCAGCCCTAACCTATGGGGGTGTGAAAGAGAGACCTGACCATCTTACAGTGTCCTGGAAGCGAGAATAACGAGTTCAAAGGTGTTCTGGGGGCAATTTACTGGTGGAATAACAGAGCACGGATGGACAAAAACTCAACAGTTTTGAGGGTTGAACAAGATGAGTTCAAGGAAACGTGCAGTGATCTCAACTGATTGACAAGCTTGTGTGCACTGGAGAGGCAAAATTCCACTGATTACGGGCATATATGCATACATATAAAGAGCTCATGCGCATGATTCATATCCACGCACTTTTTTGTTTGTACGTACGTGGCGGTAAATTTCGTCGACGGTGACCCTTGCCAACTCTCAATAAGAGGATAAGGATCCATCTCAATTCATTTAATACGTCAAAAAAGCGTTATCAACTTGTCCAAACCGCCCTAATTTAAAGATGTCACGTTTGGTGGTTAGCGACTAGCCCCCATGTTGGTGACAACACGAGCACGCACATATAGGAAGAAGGAATTATAAATCCAACATGAATTTTAATTTATGCTTTAACCGTTCCCCCTTAATAAAAATAGCGTCGTCATCTTTTATTCAATGTGTGTGTGTGTTTGGAGAAAGAGCAACCATAACAATAACCCATGGTATCCTTTTATTCATTCATAGTATATGAGGTTACACCTGGTAGCCCAAACTCTATTAACCGTTCCCCCTTAATTAAAAAAAACTATGCAATTCCTAAATTCTATTAAGATTCAGCAACTGTAGATACCGATTCCAGTAATCGGGGATTGACCCATTGGCAACGAATCCCAGCCCATTTCGACAGATGAGGCCCGACAGCATGGACCTCCTGACATGTCGGGTGGGACCTATCAACGGAACCTTCCAACCTAGCTCGAGGGATCGGCAGACCCGAACTCAGCATAGCCCCACAAGGAGAACCCGAACATTTTGGTCTGCTGCTTGTTCTCCCACATCCTCAGGATGACTCCGATGCTCGAGGCGAGCCCCAGCAGCTCCGCCTGGCCCACGTCATCCACATGGCACAATCTCAGGCAAATGACCAACATTCTCTCTCCAAGTACAATCCCATTTAATGCATGTCTTATCCACCGACATTGTCGGCAGCCCCCTGCATGCAAAGTAGGATATGCGCAGAAGCCCATACATTTACACTCGACACACATCTATTGGCAAATAGCCTCTCAATATAAACAGGAGGAAACCCCCTTTGAAAGGTATGTTCTTCCTGGATCCTAAAACCCTAGCAAGTTATCTCCATCTCGACAACTCCCAATAGCCATGGGCACAACAACGCTCAACCCATGTGCCGTCACTCACGGGCTTTCTTATGTGTATTACATCCTTTCCTCCTATAATCTCGCCTGACTTAGGCAGCAAAGGGGAGACTGTGGGTCTGCCCCCCAACCCTGGGGGTTGCACCCCCAAGACCCTAACACATTTGTTTCTTCGTTTCATGCACTTGAAAAGGCGGAAGGCCGGATGAAACCGACCTGACCGGGCCCAACCTGTTGCATGATTGCTCGTCCATGCGGATCGGCCCATCGCCTGGTGGCCCTATCTGGCCCAGCAAAAATCCATGCATCAATAGTTGGCACTAGAAGGAGGGCATTGTGACAACATCTATCGCGTAGGCTCTCAATCCAGCATCTCCGTGTAGATCTCCTTCTGATCTATAAGACCCCCAGCTCTGGCTGGGACATTCTTCTTCTTCAGATCACATCCTCTTCGACATCTTATATCTGCACCGTTCAATGCTTCATCCATCCTGCCATTCGGTGGAGGAAGCCTTAAATCTCATTGTTCCCGGCTCTTGAGGACTAACCTGGATTCGATCCGTCCACGAAACATACTCTGCAGAACGATCTCAGCGATTCCCCCCAGTGGCCCTCTCCTCTACAAGTTATGCACAAGAAAGACATCCTTCTCGAGGCCAACCATCTATTTGGGTTGACCGACCCTCTCGACAAAACTCTAGATGATGACAAAGCTTTCCACTGTGGCCTATTCCCGAGCAGCACGGGCCAGGGCTATATGTTGGAAGCAACGACCGAGGACCTCTAGTTTGATGATGACAAACATGTGTGAACGCTTTAACGTGTGTGTTAAGTGTTTCAGGAGTGGCGCCAAATTACTTACAAGAGATTAAAGGGATTAATGTTTTAAGTGAAGGAAGTGATGGCCACTTAATGCTTGCCTAATGGCTAACAGTGTGTGTGGGCATGGTGTGGCCAAAGACAAGAATCAAAAGCAACATATATGCTGTGTGCATTGAGGGTGAAGCCAACCAAATTAATTTGGATTGAGGAAAGAAAAATAAAGTAAATCAACAAGTGATTTCTTGTTGGCTGAGGAACTCAAATTACACATCTTATTGCATACGTGTTGACTATTGCATCATTGGTGTTTCTGTTTGGCCAAGCAACAAATACAAGGGGCAGTTTGGTAAAACATAAGGGAAGAAATCTAGGTTATCTCCTCTATATAAAACCATACAAGATGCGGCTGAAAAAACATAGGAGAAGAAACAGGGGTGTGGCTGACACGAGAATTAGAGAGGCCGGAATTTTTTGAAGAGCCGCACGTCATTTTTCTAAGAGGGGTCTTTGATTTTAATCCAAAACATTGAGAGCCGCATGAATGTTTTTGGTGCCAATTTCATAAGGGGTGCGCACGGTTTTTGAGGCAGCAAAAAAAACAGAAGTTTCCCATGTCCAAATAATTTGTGGGTGTGAAAAAAATCTCAAAGAGCAGTTCGTTTTACTCCCTCCATCATCTTCATGAGCACACAGTCACATCAACAAATTAAATAAGGGAGTTATTTCTTGTTTGCATTTTTTTAAGGGTTTTGTTTTATTATCGTCATCAAAATTTTTAAAGGGGAACCCAGGGCTGGCAAAATTATCTTGCTCATCTAAATCCCCAAGGCGGCGCATCTCACAAAAAAAATCAAGGAGAGCCGAAAATTTCTTTGCCTCTCCTTTTTTGACAGGCTGAAGGTCTGTTTGTTTTTTGTGTGCAGGAAATCAAGGGAGGGTTTGGTTGCAAGCCCAGGCAATCAATTGAGAGAGCACAAGGTTGCCGAATTACTTGAAGACCTCATGCATATACCGACTTTTTGAAGAGCACACAAAAAAAAGGGAAGCCACTGCCGAACACTTCTTTCATCAATCAAACAGGAGAGCCACACTTAATTTCCCAAGGATTTCTTTTAATCACCAAGTGCACATCCCTTTTTATTCCCCTTACTCCAAGAGCCATTAAAAAAATCCCCAAGAACAAATTATTCCTTTTTCATTGCAGGTTCAAAGAGAAGCACATCATCAAATCATGGAGCACATGTGCTCTTTTTTCCTCTTAGTTTCTTTATGCAGGTCAACAAAATACAAAGCACATTGTTGCCGAAATCCTCTAGAAGCCGAGACATATGCTGCTAATTGAATTAAGAGGAATCTAAAGGCGTACCGCAACTTTCAATTTCGGTGGAAGGCGCAAGTTTCATCGAGAGGGGAGCCAGACTGTTGAGGGGACATCAGAGACTACATCTACGTCAGACGAGATCTGACCTGTACTGATTGACGAGGACATCGCCGCTACACAAACTGAGATTCCTAAACTCTATTTATCATTATTTTGTGTAGTTGTTGTGTTAGATCCTCGTAGGGGAAACTTTACCTGTTTTGTGTTACTTTTGGGGACCTGACGACTTGGGAGTCGTCACGGAGGGAGAGCATCTGACTAGATTGATAGTGTAGAGCACGTGGTGTGCGTACTGGCTAGGTGAGAGTAGATTTGGGATCTTGACTCATTGTAGCTGTACTTGATTACATATCTATCTAGTAGTTGTTTTCGGGGCTGGAGTAGGTCGTGGGGACGACCGAACCAGGGTATATCTGTGCGTATTCTGTGATTGCTCTTTTATTGCCCTGTCTGTGCCTATAACTGCGTGGGATTGTTCGTGGGTTGCACGAATATTTTTATTAGCCTATTCACCCCCCCTCTAGGCTACGATCCAGATCCAACAAGTGGTATCAGAGCCAGTTTAGAGGATCTAGTCTAGATTTTTAGATGACCATGAATATATCTGATTGTGCTTTTGCTGAGGGTCAGTCTATAGCCCGTCCACCTAAGTTTAACGGTGTAGACTTTGCATATTGGAAGGCTAGGATGAAAATCTATCTAGTGTCTGTAGATTATGATGTGTGGGATATTGTTGAAAATGGTTATAGTCTACCCACTATTAAAATTGAAGACACTATTATGATTAAGCCTAAAGACAAGTGGGATTTAGCTAATAAAAAACTCTATACTCTTAATGGTAAAGCTATGAATGCGCTTATATTCTCTCTTGATAAATCTGAGTTTAATCGTATCTCACATTGTTTAACTGCGCAGGAAATATGGCATACTTTGGAAGTGACACACGAGGGAACATCGCAAGTAAAGGAATCCAGACTTGCGTTGCTGAGCACAGAATACGAGAGCTTCCGCATGCTACCAACAGAATCAGTTAAAGACATGTTTGCGAGGTTCACATACAGCGTCTACAAATCCAGTTCCCTCGGTAAGCCATACTCTAGCCATGAACAGGTACGAAAGATCTTACGGGCGCTACCAAGCTCGTTCTGGCCTAAAGTCACCGCTATTCAAGAAGCTAAGGACTTATCAACAATGAAAGTGGAGGACTTGATAGGCAACCTGATGTCACACGAGCTTGAGTTGCAGAGTATAGAAGTCAGAGAGAAACCTGAAGAGAAAACCAAAGCTTCCACACCATTAGCTTTTCAAGCTAACGACGACGATCTTGATGAAGAGCAAGCCCTAATGGTCAGAAACTTCAGGAGATACATTCAGACTGATCAAGGAAGAGCTGAGATGGGAAAAAGGTTCATTCGTTCTAATATTTCTAATTTTGGTAGAAATTCCTATGATCAGAAAGCTATTAATAGAAGTGAATGTTTTAAATGCAGGAAGAAAGGGCACCACATAAAAGATTGCCCACAACAACACACAGCTCAAGTTGCAAAAGGAAAAACGAAAGTGCTGACGTGGGACATGGATAGCGAAGCTGAGGAGGAGGATGAGGAACATGAAGCCCACTCCTGCATGGCATTGATGGCCAAACACACCGAGGTAGAATCTCCCACTAAAGCTGAATTCTTAGAAATCTGTAAAGGAATGCAACATAGAATTGATGAGCTAGAAGCTGATGTGGAATGTTATAGGAATGATAATTTTGATATGCAACAAACTGAGTATGACATGTCTATAGAAATGAAAAATATTAAACAAAAGCTTGTTGCATGCAAATCTACCATTACTATGTTAGAAAAAGAGAAAGCTAGCTTGCCTGAAAAAATTGATTGTCTTTCATGTCCCTCTTTATTAAAGAATATTAGCATGTATAAGCTTGATAAGATAAAGCTTGAAACTGAAAATGAATTGCTTTCTGAAAAGATTAACATGCTAAATCTTGAACTTAAAGAAAAATGAGGGATTTTGAAAAGAAAGAAGAGGAAAACAAGCAAGCTCTCATTAGTAAATGCACTTTGCTTGTGAACGAAAATGATCATTTAAAATCCAAAGTTGCTAGTTTAGAATTGTCATTAAAGAGATTTTCCATTGGTAAACAAAATTTGGACATTATACTTGGAAATCAACTTTATGGCAATAATAGACGAGGACTAGGATATGGTTCTAAAGATGTTGAAAAATCTAAATATAGAAAAATTAAACAAGCAGATGAGGCCCGACAGCATGGACCTCCTGACATGTCGGGTGGGACCTATCAACGGAACCTTCCGACCTAGCTCGAGGGATCGGCAGACCCGAACTCAGCATAGCCCCACAAGGAGAACCCGAACATTTTGGTCTGCTGCTTGTTCTCCCACATCCTCAGGATGACTCCGATGCTCGAGGCGAGCCCCAGCAGCTCCGCCTGGCCCACGTCATCCACATGGCACAATCTCAGGCAAATGACCAACATTCTCTCTCCAAGTACAATCCCATTTAATGCATGTCTTATCCACCGACATTGTCGGCAGCCCCCTGCATGCAAAGTAGGATATGCGCAGAAGCCCATACATTTACACTCGACACACATCTATTGGCAAATAGCCTCTCAATATAAACAGGAGGAAACCCCCTTTGAAAGGTATGTTCTTCCTGGATCCTAAAACCCTAGCAAGTTATCTCCATCTCGACAACTCCCAATAGCCATGGGCACAACAACGCTCAACCCATGTGCCGTCACTCACGGGCTTTCTTATGTGTATTACATCCTTTCCTCCTATAATCTCGCCTGACTTAGGCAGCAAAGGGGAGACTGTGGGTCTGCCCCCCAACCCTGGGGGTTGCACCCCCAAGACCCTAACACATTTGTTTCTTCGTTTCATGCACTTGAAAAGGCGGAAGGCCGGATGAAACCGACCTGACCGGGCCCAACCTGTTGCATGATTGCTCGTCCATGCGGATCGGCCCATCGCCTGGTGGCCCTATCTGGCCCAGCAAAAATCCATGCATCAATAGTTGGCACTAGAAGGAGGGCATTGTGACAACATCTATCGCGTAGGCTCTCAATCCAGCATCTCTGTGTAGATCTCCTTCTGATCTATAAGACCCCCAGCTCTGGCTGGGCCATTCTTCTTCTTCAGATCACATCCTCTTCGACATCTTATATCTGCACCGTTCAATGCTTCATCCATCCTGCCATTCGGTGGAGGAAGCCTTAAATCTCATTGTTCCCGGCTCTTGAGGACTAACCTGGATTCGATCCGTCCACGAACCATACTCTGCAGAACGATCTCAGCGATTCCCCCCAGTGGCCCACTCCTCTACAAGTTATGCACAAGAAAGACATCCTTCTCGAGGCCAACCATCTATTTGGGTTGACCGACCCTCTCGACAAAACTCTAGATGATGACAAAGCTTTCCACCGTGGCCTATTCCCGAGCAGCACGGGCCAGGGTTATATGTTGGAAGCAACGACCGAGGACCTCTAGTTTGATGATGACAAACATGTGTGAACGCTTTAACGTGTGTGTTAAGTGTTTCAGGAGTGGCGCCAAATTACTTACAAGAGATTAAAGGGATTAATGTTCTAAGTGAAGGAAGTGATGGCCACTTAATGCTTGACTAATGGCTAACAGTGTGTGTGGGCATGGTGTGGCCAAAGACAAGAATCAAAAGCAACATATATGCTGTGTGCATTGAGGGTGAAGCCAACCAAATTAATTTGGATTGAGGAAAGAAAAATAAAGTAAATCAACAAGTGATTTCTTGTTGGCTGAGGAACTCAAATTACACATCTTATTGCATACGTGTTGACTATTGCATCATTGGTGTTTCTGTTTGGCCAAGCAACAAATACAAGGGGCAGTTTGGTAAAACATAAGGGAAGAAATCTAGGTTATCTCCTCTATATAAAACCATACAAGATGCGGCTGAAAAAACATAGGAGAAGAAACAGGGGTGTGGCTGACACGAGAATTAGAGAGGCCGGAATTTTTTGAAGAGCCGCACGTCATTTTTCTAAGAGGGGTCTTTGATTTTAATCCAAAACATTGAGAGCCGCATGAATGTTTTTGGTGCCAATTTCATAAGGGGTGCGCACGGTTTTTGAGGCAGCAAAAAAAACAGAAGTTTCCCATGTCCAAATAATTTGTGGGTGTGAAAAAAATCTCAAAGAGCAGTTCGTTTTACTCCCTCCATCATCTTCATGAGCACACAGGCACATCAACAAATTAAATAAGGGAGTTATTTCTTGTTTGCATTTTTTTAAGGGTTTTGTTTTATTATCGTCATCAAAATTTTTAAAGGGGAACCCAGGGCTGGCAAAATTATCTTGCTCATCTAAATCCCCAAGGCGGCGCATCTCACAAAAAAAATCAAGGAGAGCCGAAAATTTCTTTGCCTCTCCTTTTTTGACAGGCTGAAGGTCTGTTTGTTTTTTGTGTGCAGGAAATCAAGGGAGGGTTTGGTTGCAAGCCCAGGCAATCAATTGAGAGAGCACAAGGTTGCCGAATTACTTGAAGACCTCATGCATATACCGACTTTTTGAAGAGCACAAAAAAAAGGGAAGCCACTGCCGAACACTTCTTTCATCAATCAAACAGGAGAGCCACACTTAATTTCCCAAGGATTTCTTTTAATCACCAAGTGCACATCCCTTTTTATTCCCCTTACTCCAAGAGCCATTAAAAAAATCCCCAAGAACAAATTATTCCTTTTTCATTGCAGGTTCAAAGAGAAGCACATCATCAAATCATGGAGCACAGGTGCTCTTTTTTCCTCTTAGTTTCTTTATGCAGGTCAACAAAATACAAAGCACATTGTTGCCGAAATCCTCTAGAAGCCGAGACATATGCTGCTAATTGAATTAAGAGGAATCTAAAGGCGTACCGCAACTTTCAATTTCGGTGGAAGGCGCAAGTTTCATTGAGAGGGGAGCCCGACTGTTGAGGGGACATCAGAGACTACATCTACGTCAGACGAGATCTGACCTGTACTGATTGACGAGGACATCGCCGCTACACAAACTGAGATTCCTAAACTCTATTTATCATTATTTTGTGTAGTTGTTGTGTTAGATCCTCGTAGGGGAAACTTTACCTGTTTTGTGTTACTTTTGGGGACCTGACGACTTGGGAGTCGTCGCGGAGGGAGTGCATCTGACTAGATTGATAGTGTAGAGCACGTGGTGTGCGTACTGGCTAGGTGAGAGTAGATTTGGGATCTTGACTCATTGTAGCTGTACTTGATTACATATCTATCTAGTAGTTGCTTTCGGGGCTGGAGTAGGTCGTGGGGACGACCGAACCAGGGTATATCTGTGCGTATTCTGTGATTGCTCTTTTATTGCCCTGTCTGTGCCTATAACTGCGTGGGATTGTTCGTGGGTTGCACGAATATTTTTATTAGCCTATTCACCCCCCCTCTAGGGTACGATCCAGATCCAACAAGTGGTATCAGAGCCAGTTTAGAGGATCTAGTCGAAATTTTTAGATGACCATGAATATATCTGATTGTGCTTTTGCTGAGGGTCAGTCTATAGCCCGTCCACCTAAGTTTAACGGTGTAGACTTTGCATATTGGAAGGCTAGGATGAAAATCTATCTAGTGTCTGTAGATTATGATGTGTGGGATATTGTTGAAAATGGTTATAGTCTACCCACTATTAAAATTGAAGACACTGTTATGATTAAGCCTAAAGACAAGTGGGATTTAGCTGATAAAAAACTCTATACTCTTAATGGTAAAGCTATGAATGCGCTTATATTCTCTCTTGATAAATCTGAGTTTAATCGTATCTCACATTGTTTAACTGCGCAGGAAATATGGCATACTCTGGAAGTGACACACGAGGGAACATCGCAAGTAAAGGAATCCAGACTTGCGTTGCTGAGCACAGAATACGAGAGCTTCCGCATGCTACCAACAGAATCAGTTAAAGACATGTTTGCGAGGTTCACATACAGCGTCTACAAATCCAGTTCCCTCGGTAAGCCATACTCTAGCCATGAACAGGTACGAAAGATCTTACGGGCGCTGCCAAGCTCGTTCAGGCCTAAAGTCACCGCTATTCAAGAAGCTAAGGACTTATCAACAATGAAAGTGGAGGACATGATAGGCAACCTGATGTCACACGAGCTTGAGTTGCAGAGTATAGAAGCCAGAGAGAAACCTGAAGAGAAAACCAAAGCTTCCACACCATTAGCTTTTCAAGCTAACGACGACGATCTTGATGAAGAGCAAGCCCTAATGGTCAGAAACTTCAGGAGATACATTCAGACTGATCAAGGAAGAGCTGAGATGGGAAAAAGGTTCATTTGTTCTAATATTTCTAATTTTGGTAGAAATTCCTATGATCAGAAAGCTATTAATAGAAGTGAATGTTTTAAATGCAGGAAGAAAGGGCACCACATAAAAGATTGCCCACAACAACACACAGCTCAAGTTGCAAAAGGAAAAACGAAAGTGCTGACGTGGGACATGGATATCGAAGCTGAGGAGGAGGATGAGGAACATGAAGCCCACTCCTGCATGGCATTGATGGCCAAACACACTGAGGTAGAATCTCCCACTAAAGCTGAATTCTTAGAAATCTGTAAAGGAATGCAACATAGAATTGATGAGCTAGAAGCTGATGTGGAATGTTATAGGAATGATAATTTTGATATGCAACAAACTGAGTATGACATGTCTATAGAAATGAAAAATATTAAACAAGAGCTTGTTGCATGCAAATCTACCATTACTATGTTAGAAAAAGAGAAAGCTAGCTTGCCTGAAAAAATTGATTGTCTTTCATGTCCCTCTTTATTAAAGGATATTAGCATGTATAAGCTTGATAAGATAAAGCTTGAAACTGAAAATGAATTGCTTTTTGAAAAGATTAACATGCTAAATCTTGAACTTAAAGAAAAAATGAGGGATTTTAAATAGAAAGAAGAGGAAAACAAGCAAGCTCTCATTAGTAAATGCACTTTGCTTGTGAACGAAAATGATCATTTAAAATCCAAAGTTGCTAGTTTAGAATTGTCATTAAAGAGATTTTCCATTGGTAAACAAAATTTGGACATTATACTTGGAAATCAACTTTATGGCAATAATAAACGAGGACTAGGATATGGTTCTAAAGATGTTGAAAAATCTAAATATAGAAAAATTCACATTGAAACAACAAAAGTTGGACATTCTCATGCTAAGTGCTTTACATGTGGATGTGTTGGTCATACTTCATATCATTGCAAATATAGGAACAAAAACATTAAGTTCAAACAAATATGGGTTCCAAAATCTTTGATGACTAACACTAGTGGACCTTGTTGGATTCCAAGGTCACACACAACACCTCTTTTGTAGGTGAGACGGAAATTTGGCGAGGAGCAATAAATTGAGAGTCTCATTATTTTAGCTCCTTAGTCAAATGGCGACGCGAAGGTATATCTCATTCTTTGAACTTAATGCATACCTTCATATCATTTTCTTTGTTGATTTTTTTTGTGTGCTTGGATTGTTTTTTTGTTTGTTTGTTTTTTGTTTGCTCTATTGTTTTTAGTGTGTTTCTTAGTTCTTTATAAAACAAAAAAATTAAAAAAAGGAAAAGAAAAAAAAATGACCCTATTGCATATCTTCCTCTTTGCATCATTCTAGTGATATAAATGAATGATGATCATATCCTTGTAGAAATTGTAGTATTATTATTTTTGGCTACATGCGTATGTTTTATTTCAATAATAGCCATGCCAAGTTCAATGCTTTAATAATATGATTTCTACACCTACTTTCACTTCCACGAATATTAGACTATGTCGTACTTTTGGAGATACTATTTATGAATATTGGAAAGTGAATGTAGGATGATTATTAACTGAAAAATCTACGGGATATGATGTGATTTGCCATGAATAAAAATTGAGCATAAAACAATGGAAATGAATGTAAAAAAAATATTGAAAATTGCTCCGTATGAAAAATGGATACAATTCATGGCAAATACACTACCCACGAGTATCCAACATAAGCTTTACGGGTAATCTTTAGTGTTGGTGTTTTTACTCGTCAAGCAATGTCACCCCCACATCTAAGAGTCCTTTTAGGCTATGTTTTGGGGTGTGATACCTTGAACTCATTTTTAATGAGGTGGGGAAAATCAATCCTAGGTGATATGAAGTTATTTGGAAAATGGTGGATTGATTTGGGTGAATTTGTAAAAGTATCTCCCTTTGTACTTCTATGTTTAATAATTGCACTTACACGATGGTGTAGAATTCTAATTATTATTATCACTGGACTTGAAGTGCTAATTATAGAATGACGACATGCAAATGCTAGTTATAATTAATAATACTCTCTTTTTGATTGCGGTATGTTTTAATCTTCACGAATACACTTTTGATGATGACAAAGGGGGAGAAAAGCTGAAAGATTTGTGGGTATCAATGTTGGTTCAAAATACAGTATTATTGATTGAAGGGGGATTAATGAAAATACATGAAAATGGGGAGCTTGGAAAAAGGGGGAGTATGCTACTTATATTGTTATATTGTGCATGCTAGTAATGTTTGATTTCATCTCATTGAATATATCATATTGCATTACACATCTTCATCGCACTTCACACACGCACACTCATTCGCTCAAATCTTTTATGGGTTTTCCATCATCAAAAGGGGGAGATTGTTGGAAGCAACGACCGAGGACCTCTAGTTTAATGATGACAAACATGTGTGAACGCTTTAACGTGTGTGTTAAGTGTTTCAGGAGTGGCGCCAAATTACTTACAAGAGATTAAAGGGATTAATGTTCTAAGTGAAGGAAGTGATGGCCACTTAATGCTTGCCTAATGTCTAACAGTGTGTGTGGGCATGGTGTGGCCAAAGACAAGAATCAAAAGCAACATATATGCTGTGTGCATTGAGGGTGAAGCCAACCAAATTAATTTGGATTGAGGAAAGAAAAATAAAGTAAATCAACAAGTGATTTCTTGTTGGCTGAGGAACTCAAATTACACATCTTATTGCATACGTGTTGACTATTGCATCATTGGTGTTTCTGTTTGGCCAAGCAACAAATACAAGGGGCAGTTTGGTAAAACATAAGGGAAGAAATCTAGGTTATCTCCTCTATATAAAACCATACAAGATGCGGCTGAAAAAACATAGGAGAAGAAACAGGGGTGTGGCTGACACGAGAATTAGAGAGGCCGGAATTTTTTGAAGAGCCGCACGTCATTTTTCTAAGAGGGGTCTTTGATTTTAATCCAAAACATTGAGAGCCGCATGAATGTTTTTGGTGCCAATTTCATAAGGGGTGCGCACGGTTTTTGAGGCGGCAAAAAAAACAGAAGTTTCCCATGTCCAAATAATTTGTGGGTGTGAAAAAAATCTCAAAGAGCAGTTCGTTTTACTCCCTCCATCATCTTCATGAGCACACAGTCACATCAACAAATTAAATAAGGGAGTTATTTCTTGTTTGCATTTTTTTAAGGGTTTTGTTTTATTATCGTCATCAAAATTTTTAAAGGGGAACCCAGGGCTGGCAAAATTATCTTGCTCATCTAAATCCCCAAGGCGGCGCATCTCACAAAAAAAATCAAGGAGAGCCGAAAATTTCTTTGCCTCTCCTTTTTTGACAGGCTGAAGGTCTGTTTGTTTTTTGTGTGCAGGAAATCAAGGGAGGGTTTGGTTGCAAGCCCAGGCAATCAATTGAGAGAGCACAAGGTTGCCGAATTACTTGAAGACCTCATGCATATACCGACTTTTTGAAGAGCACAAAAAAAAGGGAAGCCACTGTCGAACACTTCTTTCATCAATCAAACAGGAGAGCCACACTTAATTTCCCAAGGATTTCTTTTAATCACCAAGTGCACATCCCTTTTTATTCCCCTTACTCCAAGAGCCATTAAAAAAATCCCCAAGAGCAAATTATTCCTTTTTCATTGCAGGTTCAAAGAGAAGCACATCATCAAATCATGGAGCACAGGTGCTCTTTTTTCCTCTTAGTTTCTTTATGCTGGTCAACAAAATACAAAGCACATTGTTGCCGAAATCCTCTAGAAGCCGAGACATATGCTGCTAATTGAATTAAGAGGAATCTAAAGGCTTACCGCAACTTTCAATTTCGGTGGAAGGCGCAAGTTTCATCGAGAGGGGAGCCAGACTGTTGAGGGGACATCAGAGACTACATCTACGTCAGACGAGATCTGACCTGTACTGATTGACGAGGACATCGCCGCTACACAAACTGAGATTCCTAAACTCTATTTATCATTATTTTGTGTAGTTGTTGTGTTAGATCCTCGTAGGGGAAACTTTACCTGTTTTGTGTTACTTTTGGGGACCTGACGACTTGGGAGTCGTCACAGAGGGAGAGCATCTGACTAGATTGATAGTGTAGAGCACGTGGTGTGCGTACGGGCTAGGTGAGAGTAGATTTGGGATCTTGACTCATTGTAGCTGTACTTGATTACATATCTATCTAGTAGTTGCTTTCGGGGCTGGAGTAGGTCGTGGGGACGACCGAACCAGGGTACATCTGTGCGTATTCTGTGATTGCTCTTTTATTGCCATGTCTGTGCCTATAACTGCGTGGGATTGTTCGTGGGTTGCACGAATATTTTTATTAGCCTATTCACCCCCCTCTAGGCTACGATCCAGATCCAACACTATAGACCTGCCATCTCAAGCTGGGGCTATAGACCTGCCAGCTCAGGCCTGGGCCCTCGCTGGACCGACCTCAGTGGTCTAGCATAGCAAGCGTCCCAACGATGTTCGTGAACAGTTTTCTGGGTTCTTAGGCGCAACAAAATCGACGTCTGGCCTAAGTCGGTCGGACGATGAAAGCAAAACAATGCAGCGGAAAATTTTAAAACCATTTTAAGAACATCCATAAAGGAATTAACCCAAGCCAGAGTCTATACTATCCCGGGGTTGGGTCTGACCAACCCTTAAAATAGATCTATAAAATTAACTGCAATTATAAACGAATAAATTAAACTTCTAACCTTTACCTCGCACGTTTGCGAGGTGCATAATCGCAAAAACCAATGCCCCGCGGTGGGGCTAAGCCGCTTCTACCGAGTCAAACCACGTCCCGAGATGAACAATCTCATGTCGCCGAGCCAACCACGTGCTCCAGAAAGTTTCACTTTTAATGGATCCTCGGTCAAGTTCCGGATCCGATCTGGACTCCTTCGTAGCTTTGCTAGAGTTCGAGCAAGAGCAAGGAAGAGAGGGAGAAAGTGGGAATTTATTATCTTTGCCTTTTCTATCTAAGTTTGCGCTTAACTTTTTAGGTTCTCTTGATCCAAGGCTTGGTGTGGGGTGCACCGATACAAGTTTCAAGGAAGGGGTTGGCCCTTATTTATATATGTGATTGACCCCTTCTCTTCACTCAAGTTCCGATGTGGGACTAAAAGTTTAGCGGAAAAATTAATTATTAGTTTGCCTTCCACGAAGTTCAAACTTTAACGAATTTTTCCTCCCTCACCGTTGAGCTTCGCAAGTGATATCATATATCAAATCGAAGAGCATTGGACGACGATCGCATAGAAATAAATGGTAATCCATTCCGACTTCATTTGACCCCTCAAACGATGACTCAAATTCAGCCCAAAAATCACATTTGGCTGAAAAATCTAGCTGTGAGGAAAAACATCACTTAGGGTTCGAAACCTTATCACTATGGGGCCCACAATGGGGACACACATGTGCTGCCACCCATCTGGGCATGTGCCTGGTACGTGCCGATAAAGAGCGCTGCTGTCGCCAGACAATAGGCCACTTTTGCCCTCCTTTTAATTTTCTTTGGCCTTTTCCTCTTATTTGACATTTTGGGCTATTTAGAAGTCTGTTTTCGGCTCCTTTTGAGCCATGCCGTTCGAACAAGGGTTTCATCCAGGACGTTCCCAAAACCCTTATAATCATTTTCAATACCTCTAATATGCTCGCGAACCATTTACGACATATTTTAAATCCATTGCATCTCATGCAATAATCCCACATCATTAATTCATTTCAGGATATATCACAAACCTTTTAGGATGTAATTAATTCCCATACATCCAATATATTATGTCTCTAATTCTACATCTTACTTGACGAAGGTCCCACTCTGTGTGAGACCCTACAGCCTGACCCTACTACAAGTTGGGCTCGAAACCCCAGACGGCAGAGATCATGAGCATTAGGTACCGTCTATGTTTCTGTATCATCATTATGTGGTTACCTCATTGCCATGAGTATTGTTAGGACCACCCTGATTGTGTCCATAATGAATGCCGCATTTTTAGTCCCTTCATCATAACTATGTTGCTTAGTCAAGCCTATGGTATGGTCAACTGTCGACCCCAATAACTCAAAATCAGTTGGTCTCCATCATTCTTTATTCTATCAATGTTGGACTTTTTCTAACATACTTTGGCCAAAGCATTCACTAAAGACCGAACCAACCCGTGTGATGCTAACTCCCCATAAACAGGAGAGACGAATCCTCTCTTGGTCATTACTATCCTCATAAGCTTTAAGTGTCACCCAACTAAAGACCTTTCGACAAGACTTGCCTTAAAGCTAGGTCAGGGATCTAAGTGACATCGTTCATGTATAGGTTCGTACAATGACCTCAAGTCTCAGGACCAACTTGCCTCTCATCACTCAGAGTTATCACTGACAGATTAGTTAATGTTAACCATATGATAACCCTCGTTGGGTCGTTCAGTGAACTCATTCTCCAATGAGCACATGTGTCTTGTCTCCGACTTCGCCAAGTCAAACGACCATGAGACAATCATCACCACTCCATGGTGAAGACATAGACATAATGGCCTATCCGACGTATCGATATCCTTTTCTCGAAACATCCATGACCCCGAGTGATTTTAGACTTATGCTACAAATGGTCAATCAATTCTCCATGATCGAGATCCTTATCTCGATACTTGTTTGACCTCACATTAAGTCTCAGGACTTTACCATAGTTCTAATATAGACTACATTATTATTAACAAACAAGTTCTAAATTCTAATATAGACTACGTACCTAAGTTCTAATATAGGACTTTACCTAAGTTCTAAATTCTTACCAAACAGCTTACTGTTATTTCGAACAAGATGTCTGTAAATTTACACAAAGATAAATTGCCTCGAGGGCATACACATCTCCCAATATCTCACACTTGCACTCAGGCCCATTTATCTTGGTATCTCATACCGCACTTACACATAAGTCTCTCTATACTTCACGTGGTAGAGCCTTCATGTGTAAATCTTCTAAACAGTCTTTAGTATAGACTTAAGGAGTTTCTATGTTCATGCTAGACCACTCATTTGAATCTCATCCAAATTATTACATTGGTCTTTTGGAATCCATAACATTTGTCATGCATGTATCTCATCCCGCTCATCGTTCTCACTTGAGACTTAAAATTATATCCTTTACGTACATTACGAGAATGCTCCAAAATAGTCCCCAGTCATCTGCACGATTCATAATCATTTCTGATAAAGTGTCAAACTCTTTGATCACTTTGTCAAAACATTTGTTCTGGCTCATTGATGCCTCACATGCCTTTTATTCGCTCGCACTGACCTTGAAAACTCTCTGGCTGATTCATATAAGTTCGTTCTTGTAAATCATATTTAGAAAATAGACTTTACATTCCAGTTTCCATGGTCATCATGAGCATTGACATCAAGTCAAAACAAAATAGATCTGTATACAGCTATTGGCGGGAACATTTTATCACAATCCATTTGTAGGAGTTCTGATTATAACCGTTCTCAACCAGCATAACTTGTACTTCACTATTTTTCATATGTACTAATCTTCTGTCTTTGAGATTCATTTGCAGCCAAAGGAAACACTTTCCTTGGGCACGTCTTCTAAAGTCTATACCTTATTCACTTGCAAGAACCTTCACGGATTGCATCAAGCCATTTCTCAGAGTCTCCACTCCGAATGGCATCTTGGAAGTTTGCTAGGCCATCATCAAATATGATGTTTTACTCGACTCCTTCGTCTCATGAGGCTTGATTAATCATGTTACTTCCTAACGATTGATTTGAGGAATATCATATTGATAAGGTCCTGACAGAACCTTATCAAGAACCTAGGCATTATTATTTGGGACTTAACCCAGAGTGAGGATTATAACTCATAGTCAATTGCCATGTATCGCACCATGTCTAACAGAGTGCAATTCATGCTCTCCAACACACCGATATGTTAAGAGACTTGACCTAAAAGAAAATTTCTTTTTCTTTTAATTATGTAAGAATTACTTAGCTAAGTATTCTCCTCTTCGATCTGATCGAAGTAGTTCAAATACTTCTGCCATTGTGTTCTCTATTTTATCTGACTTGTGTTTAATCAAGAACACATGTCGTAATAAAATAAGAATACCATATCTAGGCTAATTTAGACTTGGGTTCGGATACATCCGTATGTACGAGACCACGAGTTCTCTAACTCATTCTCACACTGTCTTATAGAAGGAGTTTGGCCATCATACCTATGAGACAAAACGCATAAGTGTCTATCGACTCATAATATGAGAGGTCAAGAGCACTCTCTTTATGTGACTTGTCAAGTATGTTCTCTTCGATACGGCCTAGTCTATTTTGCCATAGATAAGTTTTCTGTAACTTGCGCATTCATGTATTAACACCTAATACAATTTCGGTATACAAATTACTCACACCGAAATATTGCTTCAGAAGCATGGTGACGACATTCACCAAAATGTTTTAGACGTCCACTATGGTCCATAAAACAACACTTGCTCCTTTTTCCAACATGTAGGACAATTTTTTCCTTTTGTATAACAATTATCCTAAAATCATGGCATCAAATATGTCGCATTTGCAGTTCCTCATACTTTTGCCTTTTCTTATGATAAACAAAACTTTCTTTCTCAATCGACTTTCCTGATGCCTTCTTGTTTTCTAAATCACATTTAGACATTACACGTCCCAACACAAATATTTGATGTGCTAGCTTCTCATGTATCCAAATGCTTGAGCTTTACAACCTTGAGTGTGCTCAGCAAGTTTCTCGTCTCAAGATCCGGTTTGGATACATAGTCTTGCACCGCTTAAGCACTCATCTTCGAGCCAAACAGGTTGCACAAAGTTCCAAACCTTGTGGATTGAAACTGTTTTCCATACAACCTTGAGCGTGCTGAACAATCAGAGAAACTTACTTTGAACATCAGTATGTTCAAGCTGCGTCTGAAGTAAATAGCTTATAGAGGCGAGTGCTTAGTAGCGTGCTCTTATTATGTTGGGTCTAGTGCTTCAAGGAAGTCGTTGTCCTTAAACCGGTGTTAAGAAGGACACTCTAATGTCAATGAGAACATAGTTTAATCTATCAAATAGAATTTGAGTTGATATTCCTTTAATCAATCTTCTTGACCATTTAGCATATTTTCTTAGGATATTATGATTTGGATTTTAGCGGTAAAACATAGAGCTATCCTAGTTTAGCATATGTTCACTTTTAAATATAAATAGAATGATTTTTATTTAAATATATCCTCCCACTATTTTAGCGTTCATTTTAAGCCATAATAATGAACGAATTTATTAATTAAATTTAGTGGGAGAGGGATCCAACCACACTGAGTCTCACAACCTTGAGTGTGCTAAACAAATTGCTTAACTATGCGATTGGTAGATGCCTCTTCATCAATCACATCATATGTGATTGCCTATCAATTTTTACCCCTAGACACTATTGATCATGAGTGTACTCATCCAAATAACAATGATTAGTCTAGTCGGACCCTTGTTTTTGTGTCTAGCCTAACGTACGCCGACGCTCGGTGTATGCATGAGCGATGGTTTAGGTTAAGTCTAGACTATATCACATGTAATTAGAAGTTGGTTTCCATAAGGTAGCCATGCTACAGCTTGAGTGTGCTCAACAACTACAACACGGAACCTATAGTTGCCAAACTCCAAAACAAGGAGGGCTACGATTAATCTTGAAGAAGATTTTTAAACGTATTAGACTAGATGTAATCGATGGTTTTACATAATAATAATTTGCATCCATGTGGTCCAGCGGAACACGGCCAGGGGGTTTGGCTAGGCCATGATCACTATCCCCAGTCAAGCTGAGGTGATCCACAACACTAGTCACAAACTTGTTAGACACCGGTTCATACTCCTTTAAGGATACTAATTATTTATATATGTACCATCAATTTAATATGGCTTCATTAAACTAGTTAATCCTATCAACTAGTTGAATCCAAAAATTCAAAATTATTAGGATTGGTTAATAATTTTTATCAAGGTCCTTATTAACTATAAGGAATTTTTAAAATTATTATCACATAACAATTTTGTTCCATAATAAGTTTTTTATTAATGGCTATCCTAATCAGGTGTTAGGTATCTGAATAATTAACAAACAACACATGTTCAGATCATAGCAACATTAGTAAATCACATGATAATCTTCAGATCTATCCTAAATTATCACATAATATAAGAAGATCATATTTTCAAGAAAAATATTTTTTCTAAAATTATTATCATGTAACAAATTGATTAATGGATATCCTAATCAGGTATTAGGAATCTAAACAATTATCGCATAAAATTTAGATCATAGCATTAATCTAAACATAATTATCAAATAAATAAATAGATCTACTATTAAAATTATCGCATAATTTAAAGTAGATCTAATTTTTCAAAAAAAAATTTAGTAGCTACTTATAGACCTCCATCTCATAGAGAAACATGCCGCATCCTATGTACTTTATAACTGCAATAAAATTGCAGATTAAGGAACACTTGCTCTGATACCACTGAAGTGTTTTCTGGGTCCTTAGTGCTCAAAAAAATCGACGTGCGACCTAAGTCAGTCAGACGAAGAAAGCAAAAAAAAACGCAGCGGAAAAATCATAAAACCATTTTAAGAACTGCCCTAAAGGAATTAACCCTAGCTAGAATATTTAATATCCCAGGGTTGGGTCTGACCAACCCCTTAAAGATAGATCTATAAAATTTACTGCAATTATGCATGCATGAATTAAATTACTAACCTTTGCCTCACACGTTAGCGAGGCACAGAATCCCATGAACCAATGCTCTGCATTGGGGGCGAAGCTGCTTCTCCTGAGCCGAACTGCGTCCTGAGCAGAACCGTATCCTGAGGCAAACAATCTCCTTGTCGCCGAGTCAACCACGTGCTTTAGAAAGTTTCACCTTAAGTGGATTCTATGTCAAGAATTCGGATCGGATCCGAAGTCCTTCGTAGATTTGCTAGAGCTTGAGCAGGGGCAAGGAAGAAGAAGGAGAAAGAGGGAATTTATTATATTCACCTTTTCGATCTAGGTTAGCCCTTAACTTTTAAGACTCACTCGATCCAAGGCTTGGTTTGGGGTGCACCAGTACATGTTTCAAGGAAGGGGTTGGCTCCTATTTATATAGGCAACTGACCACTCCTCTTCACTCAACATCCGATGTGTGACTAAAAGTTTAAAGGAAAAATTAATTATTAGTTTGCCTTCCACGAAGGTCAAGCTTTAACTAATTCTCCCTCTCTCACCATTGAGTTTCGCAAGTGATATCAAATATCTAAATGAAGAGCACTGAAAGGTGATCACATAGAAACAAATGGTGATCCATTCCGATTTTGTTTAACCCTTAAAACGATGACTCAAAGTCGCCCAAAAATCACATTTCGGTAAGAAATCCAGCCGCCAAGAAAAAAATACTTAGGGTTCGAGCCCCTATCACTGTGGGGCCCACCATGGGGCCCCACATGCGCTGCCACTCATCTGGGTGTGTTTAAGGCACGTGCCCAACACTCAGCTTGGCGTGTGCTTGGCACGCGCCTATAGAGGCGCTGCTGGTGCCCGCAAGGAGGCGCTAGATAATTGTGCCGGACCATATGAGAGCTTTTTCCCTCCTTTTAATTCTCGTGGACTTTTTCCTCTTATTTGACGTTTTGGGCAATTTAGACGTCCGTTTTGGCTCCTTTTGAGCGATTTTGAAGCCGTTCGAACAATGGTTTCGTCCGGGAGGTTCCCGAAACCCTTATAATCATTTTCCATGCCTTTAATATGCTCGCAAACACTTTACAACATATTTTAAACTCTTTGTATCTCATGCAATTGTCAGGCCCCGCTTCCCAAAACGATGGAAGCAAGACGTAACAAAGGTCCGCATGGGCAGGAGCTGTGAGGCGCGGGCCCAATAAGCGTCTGTAGGGATACCATTTGAAGTACAGGTTCTTGCGTATAAAAGTTCATGACAATTAGAATGAGAGTACTCGAAAGGAAATTTGCATTCATTAATAAAAGAGATAATATCCAGCATTAATATCAAGCCTAATAAAAGAAGCCCAGCAAGGGTACAACTACTAAAAAAGAAACTAATGGTGCGAAGGACATAACCTAGGCAGAAAGTAAAGTGGTGCTACACACCCAACTAGAAAGTAGTAACCTCTGTAAGACAGTGACGGAAAGGACTTCTAAGTCTGGTCCTCGTCTGGGAAGTACTCCAGTCAACGTCCTCCGGCTCCAAATCCTCAGGTAGCTCTGGCTCGTCCACGTACTCTGACTTAGTACCTGACATACAACATCCAAGAGAAAAGGAGATGTACGTCAGGTAAAGTCTACAAGGAAAAGTTAGACTCTACTGCAAGTGTTAAACAATTTACTAAACAACGTTTTACTGGTTGAATTACATGCAGTTGCGATGACATGACAATTATACAATTTTACAGAGGAAGTAAAAACTGAGCAGGAAAGTAAATGTGACAGGTAATAGCCGTAGCGTGTGCTATTGACTACAAGACTAGACTAGACCGGAGAGGACAAGACAAGAAGTATAGTGTGTGTCACGAATGGTTCACGCCTTACAGTTTGAGGGTGGTCAGACCCTCTCCCCGTGCGACCGCTCAACCCTACCCCAAACCCAATTGCTCAAGATGGATCACTCTCTCTAGCTTGGAGAGCATCCGAAACGCCCATAGGATTTTTGTAATAAGGATCACTCTTAATTGGAGAGCATCAAAAACGCATGTAGGATTTTTGTAACAGGGATCACTCTCGCTTGGAGAGCATCCGAGACGCCCGTAGGCTTTTTGTAACAGGGATCACTTTCGCTTGGAGAGCATCCGAAACGCCCGTAGTCTTTTTGTAACAGGGATCACTCTCGCTTAGAGAGCATCCGAAACGCCTGTAGGCTTTTTGTAACATTTCATGACATGACAATTGCTAAGGAGTTGTTCATTCTAGGGGGTCCACACGCACGCACACACAGATACAACATAGGGTGTCAGTTGTTGTTGTTGTTTGTGCTTAGACTTCGTCGTCAAGTCTAAGTTGTCAAGGGGGTCCCGGATGCTATCATTTCATGGCCGGTTCTCTTTAGTCGTACTTTTACAGTTTAAGGGTGACGGCCTAAACGTGGCCGAAAGTACGCAAGTGGAAACACTTGCCTGCGGTGGCGAGTGAGTCGTCGGTCTGGATCGTCTCGTCGAAGCGGTGCATCAGCAATGGTTCATCTGAAACGAGCCAACGGTGGTGTCAGAACACGTTTTTCATCAATCCTATTATGGTAAGTTTCTAAGTTCAGCGGGACTACCCTAACAGTCAAAAGTCACATCTTTTTGATTCGTTTTAGCCTAATCGACGTTTTACCCTATGTGCACAGATAGTCAAGTCCGTTCGTCATTGTCTAAGGTTGAACAACATTTTAAAGTAGCAGAAATATAAACTTAGTTATCGTTGATGACTTTTAGAATAGGTTTTAGATTTGCTATGATGTGGGTTCTTACTACGCGTTAGGCGGCTAACCTTTTCAATGTTTGATCGTAGATCAGACGTCAGGTCTGAACGACAATAGATCTGCATCGTCAGCAACGTCTCTGCCACATGTAGTGCAGTGAGACACGTACGGACAGCGAGCGAAAGGCGAGAATAGCGAGTATGGCATCGGATCTCTCCGGTTGCAGGTAGCGCAATGAAACGTCACGGCGGCGGCTACGACGTCGAAAAAACACGCAAGATCTACGGCGTGCGTGAACTCTTAGGAGCAAGGAGCTTCCAGGGATTCAAGGAGGTCGATGGGGGGTTGCTCGGCCTGGTGGGTGGCTGACGGCGGCTGCGCACGGCGGCTGACGGCTGTAAGAAGGCGAAAAGGACAGTTTTGCACGCCGGGTCGCTATTTTGGTTTGCCGCGAAGATGTGGCGGCCCGAGGGGGCAAAGGAGTATTGCAGTTGGTAGAGGGGGTCGAGGGGAGTCAATGGGTGGCGATGCTGGTCGCCGACGGCGACAGGAGGGCGGCAGCCGTTGGGTTTTCCGGCGGGCTGCAGATCTGTCTAAAAACTGGATTTTGATGGTTTTCAGTGGGTTTTGAGGTATAGAGAAGAGAGGGGAGGGTTGAGGGGGTGTGCAAGGAGGGGAAAAGTTAGGTGAGGATAGCTACATGAAATCTCATATTGATACGTAGGAGGAATCTTAGGGATTTGATTAATATTTGAATTTCAAATATTAGATTAGGCTAATTGGGCTTTGAATTTGATTAGTGGGTTAGGATGGGCTAACGGTGTCCGAAAATTACGAAATAATATCTGGATGACTGTGATGACGAGAGGATCGAGGATATGAGGTCTGGTCACGAGCTAAGCCTACCGAGTAGGAAAATAAAAATAAAGACTAAGCGTTGAAGTCTAGAGGTTAAAACACCCCTTCATTCAAAGCTGTTTTGTGAGAGAACGACCCGTGAAATGACGTTCACTAAAAATCCCACAAATAACTACTCTTCATACAGTCACAACGGCATATAACATCGCGTATTTTGGATAGAAGAAAGGGCAAAGAAAAATACGCGTACGAAAGAGAAAAGTACGTGTAAAAATACGAACGGTCGAAAAACGGCCGTTACATTCTACCCACCTTAGAAATGATTCCGCCCTCGAAATCACTTAAACTAATAATAATAATATTTATAAGCACATAGGCCTACAACTCCCATATACCACATAAAGATCGTTAATCCCATAAATCTAATCAGCGTTCCTCAAATAATTCATCATTACTCGTCCTCCACTGGATAACGCTACACTAGAATAACATCCTAGCACTTAACTATAAATCCACATTACCATCTACAAATCAATAATCATCTCGTCCCCAATATATTCTCCATCATATTGACTCATAAATCTATTCTCCATAATCAATGAACCATCATGCCACCTCTATCCTTATCCATATTATCTAATCTCCTAATCTTATTAAATCTGTAATCATAACTATCCATTCATCCCAACATGTCGTGTTATTTCCAATGTCTTCTCACCCAAACTTAATAATCAAGTCTTGATGCTTTAAATGCTCTACTCATTTTATGATCACTCTAAATCATACTATACCTTCATAGCTACTCCTATCTACCACTCGTCTATGTTTCAGATCTGATAAGTTCTCATCTCCATGTGTATAATTTCATTCATCCAAAATTCCCATTGAGTCCGTTACACATTGGTATTATTAATAAGTCTTGGACACCTCATTCTTTTCATCCAAAGAAATCTAATCTAATATCCATGTGTTCAAAATCAACTAATCACCGCTACCTCATATCTCACTTTACACTATGCCTACCCGCAACCATAGTCTAATAGCAATAATAACCAGTTCTAATAATATAACAACAATGAAATAACACTCCGAAGAGGGAAAGAAAAGAAACGAATGTTTAAGGCCAAAGACATATTTTAAAAACATGTGGGAAAAAACATGTGGAGTTGTGGTATGGGATGAGGGAGGATAAGGGGTTGTGATCTTTATGGGCTAGTTTCAAAACTTTAAAGATTTGGTTTAAAAGAAAACAAAAGTTTTGATACAATCACATGCAGCCAAAAAAATTAGCAATACTATAATATGAATGACTAAATCTAAGGAATTACATGCAATGACGCTATCCACACATATATAAATACCATCATTCATACAACTTCATGCATATATCATGAGTAACACTGAGTGTACATACATGACACAAGAGACAATCATTAATATCCTAAAGGTAGCATACTCATACCGGTCCACACTGTCACGCCCCGCTTCCCAAAAATATGGAGGCGAAGCGTGAGAAGGTCCGCTCAGACTTGAAGCTACAAAGCTGCAAGTCCGATAAGCGTCAATCAAATTTAAACTGCAGGTCCTTGCAACGCGAACGAAACATAGATAATAATATTGAAAGGACACAAAAGAGATATCTCAGAATATCCATAAAATAAGTTTCAACATCACAGAAAAAGCCACCAAGCTAAAAGGAAAAGAGTCTAAAGGCCCAAACATGGCCAACAAAAGTACAACGTACAAAACAACAGGTGCCACACACCGACAGCTAACAACAAAGCCTAAAACAAAAAGAATTCAGCAAAGTCACCAAGAAGGTCTCCTGTGTCCACAAAACTCCTCCTGGGTAAACATGGACTCAGACTCAGCGTCAGCAAAACATCACGTACTCTGCAACGGTCTCTGGCTCAGGGTCTAACATGTGACACCCAAAAGAGCAAGGGGCACATGTCAGCAAGTCTACAAGAGACCTGTGAAAGGAAACTGAAAGTAGGCAAAAGTAAAGCAACCTAGCAGTTCTAGCATGAATGCAATGACATGCCAGTTAAAGTATGAGTGCAACAGGTAAAGTAAATTAAAGTAAAGTACGAGCATGGCATTTGAACATGGCATGGATGACAAGTATTACATGAATCATTCACAAGACAAGTACAAGACAAGGAAAGTAAGCACCTCGTGCACAGAGTTCACGCCTTACAGCTGAAGAGGCTGTACGGGCACACTTCTACGCTGATTGGTCGCTCAACCCTACCCCTCCACGTGTATCGAGCCAGGGCCTTACCCCCGAACGAGAATGCTCGCTTCTGGATCACGAGCCAGGAAGTGTTTTTAACAAGTATGGCGTAGGGGTGCACCTAGCCCGGGACAAGCAAGTACAAGTATGTAGCGTGTGCTACGAATGCGACATTCAATGCATGGATGACATGACATGACAAGTATTAAAGCGTACAGGTAAGGAAAGTAAACATGACAGTTTAGTATGCATGATCAACAAGTTTAAAGGGTTGGATCTAGCTTCGTTGTCAAGCTAGATCATTTAGATGACGGATCTAGTTTCGTTGTCAAACTAGATCAAGTAGGCGTCAAGCCAGCTATCATTTCACTGACTAGTCTCTTTTACGCTGGAAGCAAGGAAGTGGCCTAAAAACATGGCCCTACACAAGAGTTGGCAAGTTTCACTTGCCTGCAAGTATCACGTCTGAGCAACACCGTCCAACGAGTCCAAAATCACAATAATCCTACGTGCACAAGTCCACCGGCCTAAAGTCCATATTATTAATCTTGATTAGTGAATTTAAAACATTTAAAATACTTTAAAAATACTGATTTTAGTCTTGATTAGCATGCAATTGGGTTGGGGGTCCTAGGGGTGCAAAGCGTTACCTCAACACGACGCGAAAGCTACACCGGCGTCGGGTAGCGACGCCGGGGGTTGGAATAAAAGATCGCGCTCCAAGTCCAGATTCCAATTAGATTCCTCGCTGGAAATTTCAGAGCAATCAACCGGAGCAATGAATCCAGATTCCAAAGCTAGCACGTGCGACGACGGCCTATGACGTGTCGCAACGTCGTACGCGACGAATCCTTGAAGAGAAAGCACCTAGGTGGGGCCCACAGTAGTCCTAGGGACCTTTGGGGGACCCACAATACCTCTGGAGAACTTGGGGGCCCACGGTGGCAAGTGGTGCGACGGGTGCGGGGTTGCGACGTTTGCTCTCGGTCGGACACAGCCAAATGCGGGGGAACGGCTCGGTCGGTGCGGGGGTACGGGCTCGTGCAGCTGCGGGTGCGGTGCGGGCCTTGGTGCTCTCGGTCAGTGCGGAGCAACCCGTCGGTCAGGCGCTGCGGATGCGGGGGAGCGGGGGCTACAACGTTGCAACGTTGCAACGTTGCGGGTGCGGGCGGGGGCTTCGGTCGGGCACGGTGAGATGCGGGGCGACGGTGCGGGACAGCGAAGCTGGGTTGTGCGGTGCGGGGATGCGGGCCTAGCCCTCGGTCAGACCGAGGGCTCCTCTCGGTCGAAGCGGGGGACGGGGCGGGGGACGGCTGTGCTGCAATGTGGATGGGGCGATGCGGGGGCGACTAGCGGTCGGAGCGGGGGTTTTGGCTTGGTTTTCTCGGTCGGTGCGGCAGCTGTTCGTCGCAACGTTGCGACGATTCGTCGCAACGTCAAATTTTAAGTTTGGAAGAGGCTAGGGTTATTTTCTTGCAAAAATAGGTCTTCCTATGGGTTGTTTATATAGTGTTGATGGGTTGACTTGGTCTAGGGCTAAATCTAATAGGATTAGAAGTTTAAAATAATTTAAAATTTGAATCTCAACTTCTCCAACTCACCCAAGGATTTGACTCGGTCCAAATGAGATGGAAATTGGCTCAAAAATTCTTTAATACGTTTAAAACTCAAATAAATTTTATTTGACCGAAAATAATTTAAAAATTAATTATTAAAAATATTATAAAACTTGTTAAAAATATAAAAGTGGTCAAATAAACTCCAAAAATTATAAAATAAATATCGGGGTGATCGTGATGACTAAATTGAGCTAAGTAAGAAGACGGATCTCAATTTCGACGTCGGAAGACGAAACTAAAAATAGAAACGTCTCCCGTCAAAAGTGAAAATCGTCACGTCTCATCGAGTGAGATTAAATTGTGGGAAAACGACTCGAGAAGTGTCGTTCCAAGATAGTGCCACTATTTAATACTCTCATAGAATTCACAACGGCATATCACACAGAAGTGTTCACAATCAAATAAAGTCTAAAATAAACACGTGCACGGCCAAAAGCACGTGCACGAACAAAGTACAACGAAAACAGACCGTTACATCCTCCCCACCTTAGAATAAAGTCCGTCCTCGGACTTTCTAATATATCTAGTCGCCCTAGTAACTACCCCATTCAAGTCATATTATAATTCAACCAGTTATAGTCATTACAAGTGCTTATATATGCACTAGGTAGTCAAACATTATCACTACCAACACGTATATATTCATTCACGTACGTCATACACTCACACTTATTATAGTCAGTCAACTTCATTCATGTATTTCAATCCTATATATAAGCATACATCCCTTATATAACTACTACTTACATAAACACAAAACAATATTTCAGATACTCATATAAGGATAGTCTTACACTTAGCAAATACAATCATTGCTCTACGTATAGATAACTACCTATGCACAATCATCAAGGGTATACGACCTTCTGATATTTCCTAGTACACATCCAATACCAAACACATCCACTCATGTAGTCACACCATACCATTATTAAATCGAGTTTCACTATATCTAATTTATATATTCACCACCACTATATTCTCACAATGTATAGTCATTCAAATACATGCAAATAGTTCACCACGTATTCACATCACATACGGTCCTATAACTGTATTTACGACACGTCACATATACCATAGTCATCAATACCTATAACTAAGCACATACTTACCCGTGCATGGTGCACACCCATACACGCTAACTTTTCATTCACGTATACCAATCATATCATTGTATAACTAGCACACCTACACACCTAGTTTTAGCTAGTACACATACGTTCACACGAGCAAGTCCTTAGTAATTAACTATACCACAAGACCAACACCTATAACTATATACTGGTGTAGCGAACCACAATCATGTGTGTAACACAACCAGGCACAAACACTTTTATCACTATACATGCATCAAACATTGCTATATTCAAACTACAAACATACATTCAATATACTTAGAGTATACCCACTCAAGCTTGAGTGAGACTCAGTACACATATCAGAATATTCTATATCCGTAACACAGTAGTCATACCTATACCAATATCACCCCAATATATATATATATCTACCAATACAACCATATACATGCCATAAGTCGATCACACTTAATATTTAGTCAGGTAATACTCACATAGTTCAATCACTTATATATGTCATGATAGTAATACAGACATCAGCACACGTATAATTATAATACACTCCCTAATACATGCATACGCATTCATCGTATATTCACACACATGTAACATATATATATTCACACCAAAACCTACTACCTATAATTAGTATATTAACACATCTATACATACCTAATTAAGATGTGCAATAGTCGTGTATACCTCACGGTATACACGTATACAACATCCCGTAAGAGTAAGCAGTACCAATCAAAATTATAACTCTATTACCATATGTATGTCACTTATATACTCATGCAACAAAACATAACTACTTACGTCTAAACACAATACATACCCACATACGAGCACATACTCATACGTGCTAACATATAGGTCACTCAATAGGCCTACTCACTTATCTATACGTTCACCTATTATTATCACACCTATCATTAACATAGCTTTACCAATCATTTATTTCAATCATCACGAGTATCTCTAGCTACATACACTCCATCAGATATTCCAACGCTAACTCTTACATACACAGGCATCCCTAGTATGGTATAGCTACCCACACAAAAATCTATAACTACCAACACACAACAACTTCATACTATCACGAATAACTCCGAGTATATATATATATATATATATATATATATATATATATATATATATATATATATATATATATATATATATATATATATATATATATATATCACACAATAGGCAAGCATCAATATACTATGGGGGGGTATACTCATTCAAGCTCACGTACGTAACTCAGGTACATGCACCACGACATCATCACAAGGGTCCAAGGGTCTACTAACAACTAAGAGTTGACACAGACCTTGACGGGCACTAAAGCCTAAGCAATAAAGGGAGGTCGAGGTTGAGAGCGTGACGAGGGTAGGATCGATAAGCACGAATCCAGATAGGATGTATACAAGGAGACAGCTTGGTTAGATGAAACATTGGCTCAATGGTGATGTTTAGGTTGAGGGAAAAGGAGATGTAGAGATGCTTAATTAGGAAACAGAAAAGATAATAGGGTAAATAGCATAAGCTAAAATACGTGGAGTTTGAAAACTGTTGTACTTCAAAAGTTGGAATCCTCGTCTTGTATAAAAATATTTGGAGGTCGATAAAACGAGTTGTTCAAAATAAGTTTGAGTCGAATATTCATAATAAGAGAAAATGTTTTACTGGCTTATCGCAATTCATTAAGAAAAGAAAGTAAATCATTCACCCGGACATTAAAGACATAATTTTTCAGAAAATTTTATACATCAGTAATTTAATATAATGTTGTCAAAAGTTTTTGAAAGTCAAAGAATGGAATCAAGCAACGGAAGAATTTAAACTCAGGTGAAATGCTTTCAAAACTTTAGGCTATGGAAAATTGAAAATAGTCAATTTGAACCACTTTTAGAGAACCAAGGTTTGCCAAAAATGAGAAACTGATTTACACAAGGTTCTTAATATACGAGCACAACAAGTCTGGTACGGATATAAAAATAATTGAAAGTATGTATGGTGCACGGAAAAATAATATTAACTTAGTAGTGGAATTATCGAAATCGGTAGCGAGGCTTTAAAATCAAATCATGGAGGGTCTAAAGCAGGAAGTGGTTATGAAAATAGTAAATTTGCAAAAATCTGAAGTAGCGAAAACGACGAGCAAAACCAACTTGCTGAAAGCTGAAATTCCATGTGTCTTGAAAGTATATTAAAGCAAACACGACGTATCATTCGAATAACACAAATAAGAAGGAAAATTATAAATCGAATTGGGCAAGGCAAAAGTATGGTTCAGAATGAAATTAATATATGAAAGGAAATATGTATTTTCATAGGTACAAAAGTGTAGGCTGAAAAGTATTATAAACTATTATCCAAAAATTTCGACAAAAGTTTTAAAATTTTAAATCAACGAAGGAGGATGAAGTATAAGTTCATATACATTAAGATTTGGAACAAGGTTAAACTTCGGAAAGGAGGAAGTCGAAAAATACTTTCAGGAGATTCAAGGTTCGTAATGGAGAGGTTCGAAGATTGACAACGATCGTCATGAGGCGATCTCGTGAATCGAGGCAAGGAAATTAGTCGGATGATCAGATCATACATACGCCTAGGATATGAATCAGGAAAGTCTACGGAAACTCCTACGGTCGACCAACTAAAGATTAAAAACTAAGCGCTAAGACTTCTAAAGGTTAGACGGTAAGGAGATGCGTTCAGCTTGGTCCGAAATCGATGAACCCAAGCGAACGGCTAAAGGAAATTCTAGAAGTCTAATATGGTCAGGGGTAGACACGAACCACTAAGGTAACTCCTACGACGATAAAATCAATTGCTAGAAGGGGGGTCTAACTATCAATCAGGGGCCTCTAAATAGCAAGCACAGACGTCTAACTAAGTCTTCTTACCACCTAGTGTCATAAGAAACGACTAGACTCAGGGCTTCTGACTCGGATGTTGCAATTTATTTAATGGACATTCTGTTATTATCGTTGTTCCGTTAATTCGCAATTACAAGACTGGACCTGCATGGGCCACCAACAAAACCTGTCATGCCCCGCTTCCCAAAAATATGGAGGCGAAGCGTGAGAAGGTCCGCTCAGACTTGAAGCTACAAAGCTGCAAGTCCGATAAGCGTCAATCAAATTTAAACTGCAGGTCCTTGCAACGCGAACGAAACATAGATAATAATATTGAAAGGAGACAAAAGAGATATCTCAGAATATCCATAAAATAAGTTTCAACATCACAGAAAAAGTCACCAGGCTAAAAGGAAAAGAGTCTAAAGGCCCAAACATGGCCAACAAAAGTACAACGTACAAAACAACAGGTGCCACGCACCGACAGCTAACAACAAAGCCTAAAACAAAAGGAATTCAGCAAAGTCACCAAGAAGGTCTCCTGTGTCCACAAAACTCCTCCTGGGCAAACATGGACTCAGACTCAGCGTCAGCAAAACATCACGTACTCTGCAACGGTCTCTGGCTCAGGGTCTAACATGTGACACCCAAAAGAGCAAGGGGCACATGTCAGCAAGTCTACAAGAGACTTGTGCAAGGAAACTGAAAGTAGGCAAAAGTAAAGCAACCTAGCAGTTCTAGCATGAATGCAATGACATGGCAGTTAAAGTATGAGTGCAACAGGTAAAGTAAATTAAAGTAAAGTACGAGCATGGCATTTGAACATGGCATGGATGACAAGTATTACATGAATCATTCACAAGACAAGTACAAGACAAGGAAAGTAAGCACCTCGTGCATAGAGTTCACGCCTTACAGCTGAAGAGGCTGTACGGGCACACTTCTATGCTGATTGGTCGCTCAACCCTACCCCTCCACGTGTATCGAGCCAGGGCCTTACCCCCGAACGGGAATGCTCGCTTCTGGATCACAAGCCAGGAAGTGTTTTTAACAAGTATGGCGTAGGGGTGCACCTAGCCCGGGACAAGCAAGTACAAGTATGTAGCGTGTGCTACGAATACGACATTCAATGCATGGATGACATGACATGGCAAGTATTAAAGCGTACAGGTAAGGAAAGTAAACATGACAGTTTAGTATGCATGATCAACAAGTTTAAAGGGTTGGATCTAGCTTCGTTGTCAAGCTAGATCATTTAGGTGACGGATCTAGTTTCGTTGTCAAACTAGATCAAGTAGGCGTCAAGCCAGCTATCATTTCACTGACTAGTCTCTTTTACGCTGGAAGCAAGGAAGTGGCCTAAAAACATGGCCCTACACAAGAGTTGGCAAGTTTCACTTGCCTGCAAGTATCACGTCTGAGCAACACCGTCCAACGAGTCCAAAATCACAATAATCCTACGTGCACAAGTCCACCGGCCTAAAGTCCATATTATTAATCTTGATTAGTGAATTTAAAACATTTAAAACACTTTAAAAATACTGATTTTAGTCTTGATTAGCATGCAATTGGGTTGGGGGTCCTAGGGGTGCAAAGCGTTACCTCAACACGACGCGAAAGCTACACCGGCGTCGGGTAGCGACGCCGGGGGTTGGAATAAAAGATCGCGCTCCAAGTCCAGATTCCAATTAGATTCCTCGCTGGAAATTTCAGAGCAATCAACCGGAGCAACGAATCCAGATTCCAAAGCTAGCACGTGCGACGACGGCCTACGACGTGTCGCAACGTCGTACGCGACGAATCCTTGAAGAGAAAGCACCTAGGTGGGGCCCTCAGTAGTCCTAGGGACCTTTAGGGGACCCACAATACCTATGGAGAACTTGGGGGCCCACGGTAGCAAGTGGTGCGACGGGTGCGGGGTTGCGACGTTTGCTCTCGGTCGGACACATCCAAATGCGGGGGAACGGCTCGGTCGATGCGGGGGTACGGGCTTGTGCAGCTGCGGGTGCGGTGCGGGCCTTGGTGCTCTCGGTCAGTGCGGAGCAACCCGTCGGTCGGGCGCTGCGGATGCGGGGGAGCGGGCGCTGCAACGCTGCAACGTTGCAACGTTGCGGGTGTGGGCGGGGGCTTCGGTCGGGCACGGTGAGATGCGGGGCGACGGTGCGGGACAGCGAAGCGGGGTTGTGCGGTGCGGGGATGCGGGCCTAGCCCTCGGTCAGACCGAGGGCTCCTCTCGGTCGAAGCGGGGGACGGGGCGGGGGACGGTTGTGCTGCGATGCGGACGGGGCGATGCGGGGGCGGCTAGCGGTCAGAGCGGGGGTTTTGGCTTGGTTTTCTAGGTCGGTGCGGCAGCTGTTCGTCGCAACGTTGCGATGATTCGTCGCAACGTCAAATTTTGAGTTTGGAAGAGGTTAGGGTTATTTTCTTACGAAAATAGGTCTTCCTATGGGTTGTTTATATAGTGTAGATGGGTTGACTTGGTCTAGGGCTAAATCTAATAGGATTAGAAGTTTAAAATAATTTAAAATTTGAATCTCAACTTCTCCAACTCACCCAAGGATTTGACTCGGTCCAAATGATCTAGAAATTGGCTCAAAAATTCTTTAATACATTTAAAACTCAAATAAATTTTATTTGGCCGAAAATAATTTAAAAATTAATTATTAAAAATATTATAAAACTTGTTAAAAATATAAAAGTGGTCAAATAAACTCCAAAAATTATAAAATAAATATCAGGATGATCGTGATGACTAAAGTGAGCTAAGTAAGAAGACGGATCTCAATTTTGACGTCGGACGACGAAACTAAAAATAGAAACGTCTCCCGTCAAAAGTGAAAATCGTCACGTCTCATCGAGTGAGATTAAATTGTGGGAAAACGACTCGAGAAGTGTCGTTCCAAGATAGTGCCACTATTTAATACTCTTAGAGACTTCACAACGGCATATCACACAGAAGTGTTCACAATCAAATAAAGTCTAAAATAAACACGTGCATGGCCAAAAGCACGTGCACGAACAAAGTACAACGAAAACAGAACGTTACACACACACTCTACCTATATACATGCACCATGACGACATCACAAAAACCAATGGGCCCACTACTAAACTAGAGTTGACACAGGCAACGACGAGCAATAATGTCTAAACAATAGAAAGAAAGCCGAAACCAAAAGCGAAACGAAACACGATCGGAAAGAACGAGTTTGGATAAGGCGAGGATAATGAGATAGCTAGTTGGGTGGGACAAAAAAATATTTCTCTAAGTAATTGAATAGATGCAAGAAGGATACTTGTAAAATATGGTATCATATACGTATATACTGATAAAAATATGTAGAAATAGCGAGCAGATGGTAAAATTTTACAACTCGAAAAAAGAGTTAGACGAAGAAATAAAGAGTAGGGTGAGGTTGTGATTGTTTAGCAAATGAAAATAGATTTATACAAGGATTTTTTTTGAAGTATGAGCACGATGAACATAGGACTAATGTTAAAAAAATAAGATTGAAGTTCTATTTAGCTTAGAAAAATATTCTAAAAGTACGTACAGTAAGTGGTTAAAATAAATTTCGTAGTTTAGAAAAAGGATGATATAATGAATTATCAAAATGGTAACAGATTTTTAAAACTGAAATACGAAAGATACCGGTTAGAAAATGGTTACGAGGTAGTAACTAAAAATTACGGCCAAGAAGATTTCAAAATCCAAGAACGAATTTTAACTCAACCGAAAAGCAAGAAATTTAAATATATAATAAGGGGTTTTAAAAGAAGTCAAACTGAGCGAAAAATTTAATAAGGAATTTTGAAAATACTTTTAGAGGAATACATGATTTGCAATGGGGACGATTCGAAGAATTAACGATAATCGTCGTGAAGCGATCACGTGAATCGGGGATAAAGAATATGATCGCATGATGAATACGCCTAAGATATGATTCATGAAAAGCTATGATGGAATTCTACGGCCAATAACACATAAGTGTAATGATTGAAAGATGCTAGAAATCAGGGGTTCTAATTATCGGGCCGTCTAAAGATCAGGAGAACTCGGCACTAACACTTCCAAATGAACTAGACTGTAATCGAGATCTCAGGGAAGGGTCCTAAGAGAATCAAGATTACGTTCTGCTGGGCTCAAAATTGATGGACCCGAGCGAACGACTAAAAGAAGGACTCTAGAAATCTAACATGGTCAGAGCCGGGTGAGAGGCTATTAGGGTATCCTAAGACGAGTATGACTAAATCTTAACCATGGCGCCTGTCTATCAAACCTGGATGTCTATCTAAGTCTTCCTACCATATAGGACAAGGAAAACCTAATTTAGACTTGTACTGGATATTAAATGGATTCGGTACTCTTATTGTTCCGAACTTTTTGCATGACCTGCATGGGCCACCACTAAAACCTGTCACGTCCCGCTTCCCAAAACGATGGAAGCGAGACGTAACAAAGGTCCGCATGGGCAGGAGCTGTGAAGCGCGGGCCCAATAAGCGTCTGTAGGGATACCATTTAAAGTACAGGTTCTTGCGTATAAAAGTTCATGACAATTAGAATGAGAGTACTCGAAAGGAAATTTGCATTCATTAATAAAAGAGATAATATCCAGCATTAATATCAGGCCTAATAAAAGAAGCCCAGCAAGGGTACAAGTACTAAAAAAGAAACTAATGGTGCGAAGCACATAACCTAGGCAGAAAGTAAAGTGGTGCTACACACCCAACTAGAAAGTAGTAACCTCTGTAAGACAGTGACGGAAAGGACCACTAAGTCTGGTCCTCGTCTGGAAAGTTCTCCAGTCAATGTCCTCCAACTCCAAGTCCTCAGGTATCTTTGGCTCGTCCATGTACTCTGACTCAGTACCTGACGTACAACATCCAAGAGAAAAGGAGCTATACGTCAGGTAAAGTCTACAAGGAAAAGTTAGACTCTACTACAAGTGTGAAACAATTTACTAAACAATGTTTTACTGGTTGAATTACATGCAGTTGCGATGACATGACAATTATACAATTTTACTGAGGAAGTAAAAACAGAGCAGGAAAGTAAACATGACAGGCAATAGCCGTAGCATGTGCTACTGACTACAAGACTAGACTAGACCGGATAGGACAAGACAAGAAGTACCGTGTGTGTCACGAAGGGTTCACGCCTTACGGTTTGAGGGCGGCCAGACCCTCTCCTTGTGCGACCGCTCAACCCTAACCCAAACCCGAGTGCTCAAGACAAGACAATACATGGATCACTCTCTCTCACTTGGAGAGCATCCAAAACGCCTGTAGGCCTTTTGTAACATGGATCACTTTCGCTTGGAGAGCATCCGAAATGCCCGTAGGCTTTTTGTAACTGGGATCACTCTCGCTTGGAGAGCATCCAAAATGCCCATTGGCTTTTTGTAACAGGGATCACTCTTGCTTGGAGAGCATCTGAAATGCCTGTAGGCTTTTTGTAACATTTCATGACATGACAATTGGTAAGGAGTTGTTCATTCTAGGGGGTCCACACGCACGCACACACATGTAGAACCTAGGGTGTCAGTTGTTGTTGTTGTTTGTGCTTAGACTTTGTATTCAAGTCTAAGCTGTCAAGAGGGTCCCGGACGCTATCATTTCATATCTGGTTCTCTTTAGTCGTACTTTTACGGTTTATGGGTGATGGCCTAAATGTGGCCGAAAGTATGCAAGTGGAAACACTTGCCTGCGATGGCGAGTGAGTCGTCGGTCTGGATCGTCTCGTCGAAGCACTGCATCAGCGATGGTTCGTCTGAAACGAGCCAATGGTGGTGTCAGAACACGTTTTTCATCAATCCTATTATGGTAAGTTTCTAAGTTCAACAGGACTACCCTAACAGTCAAAAGTCACATCTTTTTAATTCGTTTCAGCCTAATCGACGTTCTACCCTATGTGCACAGATAGTGAAGTCTGTTCATCGATGTCTAAGGTTTAACAACATTTTAAAGGAGTAGAAATGTAAACTTAGTTATCATTGATGACTTTTAGATTAGGTTTTAGATTCGCTATGATGTGGGTTCTTACTACGCGTTGGGGGCTAACCTTTTCGACGTTTGATCGTAGATCGGACGTCGAGTCTGAACGACGATATATCTGCATCGTCAACAATGTCTAGGCCATAGATAGTGCAACGAGACACATACGGACAGTGAGCAAAAGGCGATAACAGTGAGTACGGCATCGGATCTCTCCAGTTGTGTGTATCGCAACAAAACGTCATGGCGGCGGCTACGATGTCGAAAAAACACGCGAGATCTGCGTCATGCGTGAACTCCTAGGAGCAAGGGGGATACCGGGGATTGAAGGAGGTAGATGGGGGGTTTCTCAGCTTAGTGGGTGGCTGACGGCGGTTGCGCACGGCGGTGGCTGGCCGTGAGAAGGCAAAAAGGACAAGCTTGCATACCGGGTCGCTGTTTTGGTTCACCGCGAAGATGTGGCGGCCTGAGGGGGCAAAGGAGTATTGAAGTAGGTAGAGGGGGTTTATGGGAGTTGGTAGGTGGTGGTGCTGGTCGCCGTTGGCGGCCGGAGGGCGGCAGCCGTTGGGTTTTCCGGCGGGCGGCAGATTTGTCCAAAAACTGGGTTTTGATGGGTTTTCAATGGGTTTTAAGGTATAGAGAAGAAAGGAGAGTGTTGAGGGGGTGTGCATGGAGGGAAAAAGTTAGGTGAGGATAGCTACATGAAATCTCATATTGATACGTAGGACGAATCTTAAGGATTTGATTAATTTTAGAATTTCAAATATTCGATTAGGCTAATTGGGCTTCGAATTTGATTAGTGGGTTAGGTTGGGCTAACAGTGTCCGAAAATTACAAAAAAATTATCGGGACAACCATGATGACAAGAGGATCAAAGATACATGGTCCGGTCATGAGCTAAGCCTACTAAGTATGAAAATAAAAATATAGACTAAGCGTTGAAGTCTAGAGGCTAAAACACCCCTTCATTCAAAGCTGTTTTGTGGGAGAATGACCCGTGAAATGATGTTCACTAAAAATCCCACAAATAACTACTCTTCCATACGGTCACAACGACATATAACATCGCGTATTCCGGATAGAAGAAAGGGCAAAGAAAAATACGCGTACAAAAGTAAAAAGTATGCTAAAAATACGAACGGTCGAAAAACGGCCGTTACAGCAATAATCCCACATCATTAATTCCTTTTATTCTATATCGCAAACCTTTTGCGATGTAATTAATTCCCATGCATCCAATATATTATCTCCCTAATTCTACCTATTACTTGACAAAGTTTCCACTCTGCGTGAGACCGTACAGCCTGACCCTCTACTGGTGGGGCTTGAAACCCTAGACGGTAGAGACCACGAGCAACCGATACCATCCCTTTCTCTGTGTCATCATTATGTGATTAACTCATTGACATAAGTATTATTGGGACCACCCTGACTGTGTTAGTGATGAATACCGCAGTTTTAGTCCCTTCGTCATAACTATGTTGCTTAGTTAAGCCTAAGATATGGTCACTTGTCAAACCCAATCACTCGAAATCAGTTAATTGTTGAGTATTGGACTCCCCGGATTTGGTTTTGGATGATGAGCAAACATAAATAAATCATGAACTAACACTTTGTGAGCACAGTTATGGAGATCGTCGCCAAATTCACGTGAACATCCAAAGCGACGTCTCAAGACTTCTCAAAGCACGTATTCATATGCCTAAAGCTTCGTTGAAGCTTTTGGACCAACTTTGAAGTCATGAAGATTCGATCGAAGCTTTTGAAGACGGTTTGTCTAGATTTATATTTTGTCTTCTAACTTTGTTCTTTAGAATATTAAGCCTTGAGTAGGTATTACCATTTGATCTTCATATCACTCCTATCTTAGAGCTAGGATCTTAGTAGAAGTCCATTCTAACTTTTCCGAAGCATCGCGCTTCGATTCGGACTTCTTGTGCATGTTAGTTGGTTCAAGAAGAAGAACTGACCGACTAGATGGTGATCTAGTCGGTCGGCAAAGCTTCTTGGACCGACTAGTTTCAGTCTGTCTTTTCTTGCCATGTTACTGTTTATCGTTAGTCGGTCTAAGAACGTTTGGTGACCGACTAGTTGATGAACTAGTCGGTCAACTTTCCTTCTTGGACCGACTAATTGAGCTTTACTGTACATGCAAATTTTCACCTGAGTTACTGTTTATCGTTAGTCGGTCTAAGAACGTTTGTCGACCGACTAGTTGATGATCTAGTCGGTCAACATTTGTTCTTAGACCGACTAAATCAATTTGTATTCAGACTAATAGTTTTTGACTCTTAGTCGGTCTAAGTTAACTGACCGACCGACAAGTTGAGAAACTAGTCGGTCGGAAAGTCTTCTTGGACCGATTAGTTCTTTAGGTCTGAAATTTCATCTGTTCGCTGTTCATCACTTAGTCGGTTCATGTTGTTTCACCGACCGACTAGTTGATGAACTAGTCGGTCAGTGGTTGTTCTTTGACCGACTAATTACTTCAGATTTCTATCCTTTGGGAGTTGACCTAGCTCGTTTTTATGGGACCCTATAAATACGAAGCTTGGTCATTTCTCTCAAGGTAAGAGCTGCTATTAAGAGACTTATTCAGATTGAAAGAGTTAGAGATTGAAACTCATTTCCAAAGCCCTCTTCCTCACAAGAAATCATTCTCTCCCTCATTTGAGATCTAGAATCCATCTTGAGAGAACTTTGTTCTTGTTGAGCCATCCAAGCTATTGCTTGAATCAAGTCTCCTACTCATTCCTAGGCACCCATTGCTGCTCATATTGGTGGTGCTAGGTCTTGGTGACTTCTCCTTCCTCAAATCCCTCCTTGCCCTAATTCGGTAAGAATACTCAAGGTATAGGGTTTGTGGTAAGTTGTTGTTTATTTCATATAAACTCTTTTATTTCTATTGATTCTCTCGGTTGTGAGAGAAGGTTGTGATCCTGGGTTGTGGGATTCACTATTGCTATTGATTGTATGATTTGATCTTGTGAAGGTTTTTCACAAGATATTCATAGTGGAAATCTTGGGTTATGGTTTCTAACCTAAGTATCCGGAGGGGATCCGGGTGGTTGGGACGTAAGATCACCGGGAACAAGTCGGGGAGACTTGGGTGGATCCGAACCCAGTAATATCAATTGTTTGCATTGATTATTTGTTGTTGTCAATTTTAGCTTCCGCATTTGTTGGTAGTAGTTTGCACGATAATATGGAATTATACTCCTTGTTATTTTAAAGTACTATTCACCCCCCCTCTAGTACTTGTGCAGTAGCTTTCAGGGCATTACATTTGGTATCAGAGCCAAGTCTACGCTATGTCTGCCAACGACAACAAGACCGTGCGTCCACCTTCCGACTATAGCACCTTCAGGAACCGTGAAGGAGCATCTTCGGTGATGGAAGGACATTCCTCAACGAGGCCTCCATACTTAAACGGTACCAACTACGGGTACTGGAAATGCCGGATGGAAACGTTCCTCCGGAGTGCTTCACTATGGAGGGCCATGATGAAGGAATACGTCGAGCCCGCCGAAGAAGACTTTGAGAAGTGGACTCCCGCGGAGGTCGCCGTGGAGGTGAGCAATGCCAAGGCAATGAACGCCTTGCAATGTGCCTTGGAACCCGAGGATTTCAATAAGATATGCACATGTAAGAGTGCATATCAAATATGAAATTCCCTCCTCATATTACATGAAGGGACTAGTAGGGTAAGAGACTCTAAACTCGTGGTAGTTAATAGAGATTACGAGCTGTTTCATATGCTACAGGGTGAGAAGATGAAGGAGTACTACGCTCGCTTCGTCGACATCACAAACGAGTTGGAGGCTCTCGGCAAAACCTACACCCAAAAGGAGAAAGTCTCGAAGATCATCGATGGACTTCCTTCTAGTTGGGAGAAACTGACCTTCGCCATCGAGGAAGGTAATGACATGAAAACCTATACCGTTGTTCAACTAATGGGTACTTTAATGTCATACGAGGTTCGCAAGGATAGCAAGCTTAAGTTACAGGACAAGATGAAGTCCTATCTAAAGCAAGACGAGCCAAAGAAGAAGGCTATTGCTTTCAAGGCCGCTCCATCCACATCCACATCAACCGATGATGAAGACTCGGAAGACGAGTTGGACTTGGAGTCCATGGCACTCATGGCCAAGAAGTTCAACCGGTTCTTCCGGAAAGGTAACTTCAAAAACAAATCGAAGTTTACTTCATCTAACGCCTCCTCTCCTTTGTGTTTCAAATGCAACAAGCCAGGACACATGAAAGCGGAGTGTCCCCTAAACAAGCAAAAGGAGAAGTGGAAGGTGCCGAAATTCGACAAGTCCAAGAAGTAAAAAAAGGGGTACAAAAAGGGACTTGTCGGAGCAACATTCACCGACTCCGAGGATTCCTCAAGCGGAGAGTCGGACGATGAGCAAGTGGAGCAAGCGCACATGTGCTTCATGGCAAGAGAGGAGCATGATCAAGGATCTTCCTCCTCCAATGACAGCGACAACGAAGGCGATGAGGTAACAATGGATGACCTTAGGAATGCTAATTCTCAATTGTGGTCTAAGTATACTAAATTAGTAAATATGTATACAAAAGTAAAAGATGATTTAGCAAGCATCCAAACCTCGCCTAAAACTATCATCACCAACAACGACACCGTTGTTGAAGAGTTGAAGAATGAGATTGTTAATCTCAAGACTCAACTTGAACATGTTAGCATTGAGGATCCGGAAGAACATAAGATAGAGAATTTGACTTCTCAAAACTCGACTTTGAGTATTGAGAATGAGAGTATTAAATCTCGTGTTTATGTGCTCATATCGCAAGTATCCACTTTGGATACTTCCTTGCGTTCTCTCACCGAGAAATATGAGAACACATTAGGCCGAATCAAAGAATTCAATAAGGGTAAGGGTCATTTGGATAACATCATAAATGTCTTACCTCCGGCCAATCACCACATTGGCTTGGGGTATAAGTTGGGAAGTTCATCCAAATCGGCCACTACCTTTGTTAGGCCAACTTCCGGTGCCTCAACGAGTGGTAGCAAACACTCTATTGGTAGTTCATCTACCAATGATGCTTCCACCTCGTTCACACCCTCTTTCAGAAAGAAACCCACTTTGGGTGGACCTCGGAAGAAGGGCCATGCCTACATGTACACAAATACTATGCCACGTAGGAACACACGTCCTACTCCACCGACTCACACATATGATGATTTCTATGCTACACATTCACGGGCACGTGCACACAATGTGAGACACCCTCATGCACGTGTTCCCCCACATGCATAAGTACACCCACATCATCATGTGAATAATTATCGACATGCACCATTCCATCATGTTCCTTATGCCTATCCACAACATGCATCACGTAGAAATCAACGTCGCATGCATGCACCCAATAGGATGAGGGATCCCAAAATATTCACTATTTGGAGCCCAAAGGACACAAGCATGGATGAAAAACAAGTTTACATGAATTCTTATTTTTCGGATGTTGTGCATAGTAGAAATTATGTGGGGAAGTCTAAGTCCAATTGGACTTGGCTTCCAAAGGTCTAATCTTTTGGACCCAATGACCTTGGGTACCATGATATGAAATTTTCTATCTTTAGGTACTCAAGGGAAAGAAAAAGGAACGGAGCAACAAATTTAAATTTAGCTCCAAGAAGAATTGGATACTCGATAGCGGGTGTTCAAAACACATGACGGGTGACGCTCAATTGCTCTCCGGAGTGGTACCCATCGCAAATGGGAACTGGGTAGTCTTTGGAGGCAACGAGAGCGGAACCATCATTGGTGTTGGTAAAGTGGGTAATCCCTCTAAACCCCTAATAAGTGATGTTTACCTTGTTAAAGGATTAAACCACAATCTTATTTCAATAAGTCAACTTTGTGACAAAGGTTACAAAGTTAACTTTACGAAAGGAATGTGCCATATTTTAAGAAAAGATAATAATGAATTATTATTTTTCGGCATACGCCATAAGGATATATATATCCTAGATCTTCTAAGATCACATGAACAATGTCTTATTGCCAACACAAGTGAACAACACTTATGGCATAGATGTTTTGGTCATGTGAACTTTGGAACACTATTTAAGCTTTCCAAGTTAAATTCTATTAGAGGCTTCACTAAGCTTATCTTTCAAAAGAAAATCTTTTGTGACTCGTGTCAAGGAGGCACGCTTCCAAAATCTTCATTTAAACCTAAGAAAAGCATTTCCTCTAAGCGGCCTCTAGAGCTATTACATCTAGATTTATTTGGGCCAACTAGAGTTGCTTCATTAGGTAATGCTAGATATGGGTTTGTCATCGTTGATGACTTTTCTAGGTTTACTTGGGTATTTTCATTATGTAATAAAAATGAAGCTTTTGAAAACTTCACAATTTTTGTCAAGAAAGTACAAAATCTCATTGGAACCACCATTGTCACTATTCGTAGTGATCATGGAGGGGAATTTGAGAATTAGTCTTTTGAGACATTTTGTGATGAAGTTGGTATTACACACACCTTGTCTTTCCCTCATGCATTGAGAGATAGAATAGGACGCTAGTGGAGTGTGCTCGCACTATGCTTGATGATAGCCAACTTGGCCATCAATTTTGGGCGGAAGCGGTACACACCGCTTGCTATGTGTTTAATAGAATACTTTTGAGGCCCGGCCGTAAACAAACTTGTTATGAATTGTTGTTGGGTAAGTTGCCTCAAGTTAAACATTTTCGTGTTTTTGGTTCAAAATGTTTTATTAAGAACACATATGGTAGTTTGGACAAATTCGATCCAAGATCTGATGAGGGGATTTTTGTTGGATATTCCTCACGTAGCAAAGCCTACCGGATATACAACAAACGAACCTCAACGATCGAGGAATCGCTTCATGTTTCATTTAATGAAGGATTTGTTCCAACTAGAATTACTAATGATGATGACTCTATGGATGTCTTATGTGATTCAATTGGTAATTCTAATTCTAATAATTCTATTGATTCTATTGAGACTAACCCAACTAATGAAGTTGTTGAGAATGTTCCTAGTGATCAAGATATTCCCAAACGGCTTCATACCGTTCGTGACCATCCTCATGAGCAAGTCATTGGCAATATCCATGATAGTGTCAAGACGAGATCGTAAGTGAACTACTTCGCTCATTGTGCCTTTGCCTCCTCGATAGAGCCAAGAATGTTAATGAAGCGTGCGAAGATGGTGCTTGGATCTTAGCCATGGAGGAAGAACTCATTCAATTCGAGAGGAATGAGGTTTGTGAGCTTGTTCCATTGCCATCGAAGAACCACACCGTCATAGGGACAAAGTGGATCTTCAAGAACAAAACCGACGAAAACCATGTCGTCGTCCGGAACAAAGCTCGGTTAGTTGCTCAAGGCTACCGTCAAGAGGAAGGTATTGATTTCGAAGAATCCTTCGCTCCGGTAGCTAGGTTAGAATCAATTAGATTATTATTGTCTTTTGCATGCCATAAAAATTTCAAACTATTTCAAATGGATGTAAAAAGTGCATTTTTAAACGGAGATGTCGTTGAGGAAGTTTATGTTTCTCAACCTCCGGGCTTTATTAATGAAAAATTTCCAAATCATGTCTTTAAACTAAAGAAAGCACTTTACGGCTTGAGACAAGCTCCTCGAGCTTGGTATGATCGCCTAAAGAATTTTCTTTTGAATTTGAATTTTAAAATGGGAGAAGCCGATTCTACACTTTTTGTTAAGCATTCGAATAATGATATAATTTTAGTTCAAATATATGTTGATGATATCATTTTCGGTGCTACTAACTTTGCTCTTTGCGAAGAGTTTTCTAATGTGATGAAGGAACAATTTGAGATGAGCCACATGGGTGAGCTCAAATATTTCTTAGGTCTCCAAATTCGCCAAATGGACGATGCAATCTTCATCCACCAAACGAAGTATATGGTGGAGTTGCTAAAGCGATTTGGAATGGAGAGTGCCTCCGGGAAAAAGACTCCGATGAGCACGACTACGCATCTTGATAAGGATACGGGCGGTAAAGATGTAGACATTCGTCTATATCGAGGTATAATTGGTAGTTTACTATATCTTACCGCAAGTAGGCCCGATATTATGTTTGCCGTATGCGTATGTGCTCGTTATCAGTCTCAACCTAAGGAGTCACACTTAGTAGCGGGAAAACGTATTTTCCGTTATCTAAGTTATACACTTGATTTTGGATTACTTTATCCAAAATCTAGCATGTATGAGTTAATCTCATATAGTGATGCCGATTATGCAGGATGCAAATCCGACAGGAAAAGTACTAGTGGCACTTGCCATTTTATAGGAAATTCTCTTGTCTCTTGGTTTTCCAAGAAGCAAAATTCCGTATCACTTTCAACCACCGAGGCAGAATACATTGCCGCCGGTACCGCGTGTGCTCAAGTTGTTTGGATGAGACACACACTTAAAGACTTTGGTATAAACTGTGATACTTGCCCTATCATGGTTGACAACCAAAGTGCAATATGTCTTTCCAAGAACCCGGTACACCATTCCTGTTCGAAACACATAGATGTCCGACACCATTTCTTAGATGATCATGTTGCTAAAAAGGACATCATATTAGTGTACGTTGAAACCCAGAAGCAAATCGCCGATATTTTCACGAAACCCCTAAAGGAGGATTCCTTTGTGCGGTTGCGTCGAGAATTGGGGATTATGGGTGAATCCGAGATATAGGATTCATTTTTATTCAATAATCTTGCATGCTATTCTATTTTTCTATATTTGTTCATGCTAGACTTATTGGATTCTTTCGGGATTTTTGTGAATTTTTGGAATTTATGCTCGAATTTACTCTTGAACGTCGTATTTAAGTTTTTCAATGTTTATTGGGGTAGTATGATGATTTTTGAGAGTTGAACGATGTTTCGTCCAAGTGCGATTGGGAGAGAACTCATAATTTCGTATTCTAAAATTTTTGGACTCATCTAGTCGGTTTCAGTTCATCAGCCAACCGACTAGATGCACATCTAGTCGGTCAGCTAATGAACTCAGACCGACTAGTTCAAGCTTATATTTATCCTTTGCTACTGACATCTTTTAGTCGGTCCTCGTTCACTTACCGACCGACTAGAATGAAATCTAGTCGGTCAGTACTTGAACTTTGACCGACTAACTCTAGCCCTAAAAACTTTCTCTGGCCGCTGTTTCGACTTAGTCGGTTCCAGCTCATTGACCGACCGACTAGATTGTCATTTAGTCGGTCAGTGCTTGAACTGTGACCGACTAAATGCTCAGGGACAGCCGTGTCTTTTCGCATTCCGATCGACTTATACTCATTTTCAACCGACTATTCTCCTCATTAGTCGGTTTCTTTCGTTCCTCTCCAGCTAAAACCCCCCACCCCCGATAGACCCTTCGTCTTCCTCCGTCGATTCCGCCGTCCGATCGTCGCTTTCCGTCGATCTCCGCCGTCGATCTGCATCCTAGGGTAATATCTCCTCCTCCTAGGACTTGTTTTTAGCATCTAGGGTTCTTTTCTAGGTCGATTTCATCTCCTAGGGTTTGGTTTCAAGCTTGTTTCGATTTCAGCATTAGGGTTTCGCTACTTAGGGTTGTTTGATCTCGTTCTTGCGTTGCTTGATCTTGTTTTGTCACGACTTATGACAAAAACAAGAATCCCGATCACTCCCTCTGGCCCATCCCATATGTCTGTTGAGCCATCGAAACCCAAACGACGCTCCAAATCAACCTAACCTTCATCGTCTTCGCCTCCTCTGAAGAAGCAGAGGACGGCGACCGCCAAACCCAGTAGACGTTCTCAGTCTAGGCAGCCTGTACTCCATACCCCCACTACACCTCCAGATTCTGATACTGAGTTTAGACCCGAGGCTGAGCCTGGCCATAAGGAACCCACTCCTCCACCTCCTCCTAGGACTCGACAGCCTAAGGGAAAGGCCCCAATGCCAGCAGGTGGTGTCGACATATCGTTGTGTCGCGACGACCATATGTGTCTAGCGGCTTACAACCGGATTGAGCACTGCCCACTGTTATTGGAGCACTATGTTCAGTTTTCCGACTTCCTTGGCTTAGCAGATCTCCTATCCTATAGTGGGCTCCTAGACTACCTTCGCTTTGACCCTAAGGCGAACCCTCGACCCTATCCTCGCCTGGTCAAACTTTTCTATGCAAATCGTACCCGGGGCCACTATGATGAGAGCCACTCCATCGAGACTACTGTCTTGGGGACTCCTATAGTCCTCATGGCAGAAATCTTGGGGGAGTTGCTTGGTTGTTCGTCGTCTGGTCTCCTCCCATCTTATATTTCTGTTGATGATATCTCTTCTTTGGATCAGTCCGTTCTCGCCGATATCTTCCATGTGATCCCTCCAGCTTTCATTGGTGTCCCATCGAAGTCATTTAAGCCAAATGCATGGGTGCTCAATCTCATTCTGAAGTCGTGCTTGCTTTCCAAGTACGGCTCATCTTCTCTGCCATCCCAGCCCTTCCTAAAGTTGATTTATGCTCTATTCTTGGGTTGCGAGATTAATTGGGCTCGCGTTATACTCGATAAGATGGACTCTTTCGAGTGTATTCGCAAGACCATGAAATCTGCGCATATCCCTTATCCTTGTCTGTTGACTTTTGTGTTTTGTCATTTCCACGTGCCTTTGCCTCCTGACGATGAGCGTCCACTTGGTCCTCCCCTGAACGCGACGGACGTAAAGAAATCTCTTGCGGCACTCCGTCACGTGCAGAGGTCGACTCCTTCAGCTTCTCAGGGCACATCTTCTGCAGCTGCTACTCCTAGACCTCCCACCACACTTGATAGTCTCGCTCATGACGTTCGTCGTCTCGAGTCTCGGTATGCTCGTACCGAGGAGATCTTGTGTCGTATGGCTCGTGTGATGGGTGTTGAGGTTCCTCCTCCTGTTTCTAAGGACAAGGAGATGGACGATGAGGACATCGACGAGCTCGTTGATTCTCTTGCTCGTGGCGCTGAGGCCACTGCTGCCGCTGCTGCCGCTGCTGCCGCTGCTACCACATCTGTTGCTGGTGTTGCCACTTCTTCAGGTCCTCCAGAGTCTTCTGCTCTAGTGGATGAGTCTACTGGTGCTCCAGAGACGTCTGCTCCTGTTGACGTTCTGGTTGGTGCCTCTGCTGTTGAGCCTGATGTTGCTGTTTCCACTCCTGCCCCGACGATTCCTTCTGTTGACACACCACTCCTCCCAGCAGAGCCTGAGTCCACTCCTTCGACTGGACCTCCGTAGACTGCTGATCCTACCACTACTTCTTGAGAGTCTGTTTGGAGGACCATCCGATGCTCCTTGGATGATTCATCTTTTAGAGAGAGTTTTAGGTTAGGACAGGGTTGGTGGTGTTTTCTGATGTTTTTGGATGTGTTGATGTTTGATGTCGATGTTGTATCATTTTTGGATGTATGTTGATGCTGTTGATGTCGATGATGGATTGTGAGTTTTTGATATTGATATACTATGTGACATTTTGATGTAGTCGATGTACTTTGTGCCTTTGATGTTATGGAGTCGATGTATCTTTTGGTTGTACTCATGTTGCTTCATATATATATATATATATATATATACACATCGTTGTCCTCTTTTACTTCGTTGTGCACATTTTATATTCGTTTTAATGTCTATGATATTCGATTTCATCGCTCGACGATAATGACTTGGTTAAAAAGAATTTATTTCTATGAAAACATAGATTTGTTTTCCATGCACTAATTTAACCAAAATGTTGAGATTGGAGAGCACGTTCCTTTACTCAATAAGTGAATTTTATTTGGTATTGTGATGATTTCGTTTTTGGATAATGGTCAATTTGGCACACCTTGATTTTCTTCGTGTATTTTTGTTTCTTGGTGTCTTTTGGACCATCGTCGTATTCTTCGACTCCCGATGTTGGATTTTTCTTTAGCCATGTTGTTGTCGTTGTATGCCCCCCACTCTTTTTGGATAATGCCAAAGGGGGAGAGATAGTAATAATGACAAGGGCAAAATGAAAATTTAACTCTATTGTCCATGAATCTAATTTATTATGTTAGATTCAGGGGGAGTGAATATATATAAAAATGGATTCCGATCCTAAATTTCAATACTTGGATCATGTTTTATATTTCTCACTTCTGCTTGATGCGTATTATATTTATTCAATTTGGAATTAACGTGTCATCAATGCAGGGGGAGTAAGTATTTTACATTTGAATCATTATTTTTGATTATTATTTATATTGGTTTGTCATCACCAAAAAGGGGGAGAATGTTGAGTATTGGACTCCCCGGATTTGGTTTTGGATGATGATCAAACATAAATAAATCGTGAACTAACACTTTGTGAGCGCAGTTATGGAGATCGTCGCCAAATTCACGTGAACATCCAAAGCGACGTCTCAAGACTTCTCAAAGCACATATTCATATGCCTAAAGCTTCGTTGAAGCTTTTGGACCAACTTTGAAGTCATGAAGATTCGATCGAAGCTTTTGAAGACGGTTTGTCTAGATTTATATTTTGTCTTCTAACTTTGTTCTTTAGAATGTTAAGCCTTGAGTATGTATTACCATTTGATCTTCATATCGCTCCTATCTTAGAGCTAGGATCTTAGTAGAAGTCCATTCTAACTTTCCCGAAGCATCGCGCTTCGATTCGGACTTCTTGTGCATGTTAGTTGGTTCAAGAAGAAGAACTGACCGACTAGATGGTGATCTAGTCGGTCGGCAAAGCTTCTTGGACCGACTAGTTTCAGTCTGTCTTTTCTTGCCATGTTACTGTTTATCGTTAGTCGGTCTAAGAACGTTTGGTGACCGACTAGTTGATGAACTAGTCGGTCAACTTTCCTTCTTGGACCGACTAATTGAGCTTTACTGTACATGCAAATTTTCACCTGAGTTACTGTTTATCGTTAGTTGGTCTAAGAACGTTTGTCGACCGACTAGTTGATGATCTAGTCAGTCAACATTTGTTCTTGGACCGACTAAATCAATTGTATTCAGACTAATATTTTTTGACTCTTAGTCGGTCTAAGTTAACTGACCGACCGACTAGTTGAGAAACTAGTCGGTCGGAAAGTCTTCTTGGACCGACTAGTTCTTTAGGTCTGAAATTTCATCTGTTCACTGTTCATCACTTAGTCGGTTCATGTTGTTTCACCGACAGACTAGTTGATGAACTAGTCGGTCAGTGGTTGTTCTTTGACCGACTAATTGCTTCAGATTTCTATCCGTTGGGAGTTGACCTAGCTCGTTTTTATGGGACCCTATAAATACGAAGCTTGGTCATTTCTCTCAAGGTAAGAGCTACTATTAAGAGACTTATTCAGATTGAAAGAGTTAGAGATTGAAACTCATTTCCAAAGCTCTCTTCCTCACAAGAAATCATTCTCTCCCTCATTTGAGATCTAGAATCCATCTTGAGAGAACTTTGTTCTTGTTGAGCCATCCAAGCTATTGCTTGAATCAAGTCTCCTACTCATTCCTAGGCACCCATTGCTGCTCATATTGGTGGTGCTAGGTCTTGGTGACTTCTCCTTCCTCAAATCCCTCCTTGCCCTAATTCGGTAAGAATACTCAAGGTATAGGGTTTGTGGTAAGTTGTTGTTTATTTCATATAAACTCTTTTATTGCTATTGATTCTCTCGGTTGTGAGAGAAGGTTGTGATCCCGGGTTGTGGGATTCACTATTGCTATTGATTGTATGATTTGATCTTGTGAAGGTTTTTCACAAGATATTCATAGTGGAAATCTTGGGTTAGGGTTTCTAACCTAAGTATCCGGAGGGGATCCGGGTGGTTGGGACGTAGGATCACCGGGAATAAGTCGGGGAGACTTGGGTGGATCCGAACCCAGTAATATCAATTGTTTGCATTGATTATTTGTTGTTGTCAATTTTAGCTTCCGCATTTGTTGGTAGTAGTTTGCACGATAATTAGGAATTATACTCCTTGTTATTTTAAGGTACTATTCACCCCCTCTCTAGTACTTGTGCAGTAGCTTTCAGGGCATTACATTAATCTCCATCGGTCATTAGTCTATCAATGTTGTACTTCTTCCAATATACTTTGGCCAACGTTTTCACTAAAGACCGAACCATCACATGCGACACTAACTCCCCATAAACATGAGAGACGAATCCTCTCTTGTTCATTACTCTCCTCGCATGATTTAAGTGTCACCTAACCAAAGACCTTTCGACAGGCCTTGCCTCAAAGATAGGTCAGGGATCTAAGTGACCCTGTTCACGTACAGGTTCATACAATGAACTCAAGTCTAAGGACCAACTTGCCTAGCATCACTAAGAGTTATCACTAACAGATTAGTGAGTTTTAACCACATGATAACTGTCGTTGGGTCGTTTGGTGAACTCATTCTCCAATGAGAACATGTGTCTCATCTCTGACTTCGCCAAGTTGAACAACCATGATATCATCGTCACCACTCTATGGTGAAGATAAAGACACAATAATCTATCCGATGTATCGATATCCTTTTCTCGAAACATTCATGACCACGAATGATTTTATACTTATGATACAAAAGGTCAATTAATTCTCCATGATCGAGATCCTCATCTCGATACTTGTTTGACCTAGCATCAAGTCTCAGGACTTTACATAAGTTCTAATGTAGACTCCATTATTATTAACTTAAGTAAATTCTTACCAAACAACTTATTGTTATTTCGAATAAGAGGTTTGTATTATACACAAAGTTAAATTGCCTTGAAGGCATAAACATCTCCCAAAAGTTCGTTTAATGCTCCTCTAAAGGATACCGCCCTCAGGTCCTTAGCTCTGACAAGGGCCCCCACTGACGTGACTTTAGATTCCTAGCTCAGCCCATGCCAGACTAACCTCAGGTATCTTAGTGGAAACCCAAGGATGAACATGTCGACGTACCAGACTCCTCCTCACTCTATATACTAAATGGCCGCATGTACTCATCAGCTTGTGTTCGGTACGCGATGCATACATTATGCTACGATTACAATAGTTAGTCTCTCGAGTAAGGACTTGATGATGCACAAGAAACAGAATAATAAGGATGGAATAAGAAAAGTAATGATTTTAAGAAGGAAGGTGTATGATTTAAATTTTTTCCAAATCACCTTTTCATTTCACAAGGTTATATTACAATAGTTTGGCAACCACTAGTGGCATCATTCTTTTACAAAGATCAAGCCATTCGACTTCTTTTATGAAGATCAAGACCTTCGACTCAATTTATAAAAGTTGAGCCTTTTAGTAGAGAAGCACGAATGCGTCAGGGACGTAAAGCAACACTGAAGCTTGCTCCCTAGTAGACGCACTCCATGGAGGAGCCACACCCAAAACAATCTGGCATCCCACATGAAGTCTGAGCTTACAGCTGGAAGCTCAGACCGATCGGGTCGGTGTCGAACGAGTGGCTGTGGAGCACCCTTGCAAGAGGAGTCTCTGCAATAGCCATGTGCCCGACCTGCTCCAGACGACTGAGGTGCCAAACAGGTTTCGAGCCTCTGACTCACCATTAGCTCGGACCAGCCCAGACAATCTGCACCACAGCTTGGACACCCATAACGGGCATCATAAAAAAGGGGTAGAAGCCTAGATTTGGGCATACACCAGACCTTACAGCTTTTCTTCCCCACTCCCGACTTTGACGATCGTAGACAGTGTAGGGCACTTCGGCCCCATGGTCACCATCGGCTCAGACGAAGCAAAGAATGGAGTCCCACCACCTTTGATACAAAGCATAGAGCCATTCTAGCAAAGGGCACAATGACCTCCTGATCACCATCAACTTAGACAGAGTTGGCTTTAGTCCAAAAGCATCTAAACATCCATGGTGTTCAGATGCAACAATAGCCCCTCCTTTCCTTTCTGATGAAGATCTACATGCTTTCTCTGTGAACTGAGACACATCAACGAAGAGGGGTAAATTTCTCAACAAGGTTAAGGATGGTTCTCCAATAGCTCATTTACCCCTAATTTTGTAGCCATTTCAGGCAAAAGCTGAAGGATTGCAACCATTCAACATCTATTATGGAACGCCATCCTAATCAAGCCCTGCCTTGAGAACAGTCCCACCTTCCAAATCTATCATTTAATGTGAATTATGAAGCTCGTGGAGCAAGAAGCCACCCCAACAAACAACATAGTCTTTATTTCCTAAGCAAGGCTTCCTCTAACCAGGGACTTTTGGGCGTGGACTCACCATATGATCGATGCAAGACCCCTCGTTCATACTGGGGCTGGTCCATTAGTTCAGGCCTCTGGGCCCCAGTGTGGTCTTCTTATTCCACTGGCAAGGCACTGAGGCCTCAGTTTTAGTCTTCTTATTCTACTGGCTTAGGACTTCAGGTCCTAGTGTGGTCTTCTTATTCTACTAGCGAGTTGCCCAGGGCCCGGTGTGGTCTTCTTATTCCATAGGCTTAGGTCTCTGAGCCCCAGTGTGGTCTTCTTTTCCACTAGCGAGGCCTCCGTGTCCAAGTGTGGTCTTTAGCATAGGCCTTCGGGCCCTAATGTGGTCGTCTTATTCCAGTGGCCCAGGCCCCGTGCCCTTGTGTGGTCTTTTTGTCCCACTGTCTCAGGCCTCTAAATGTTAGTGTGGTCTTCTTATTCAACTAGTGAGGCATCGAGGCCCTAGTGTGGTCTTCTTATGCCACTGGCTCAGGCCTTCGGGCCCTAGTGTGGTCTTCTTATCCCACTTGCTCAGGCCTCTGGGCCCTAGCATCGTCTTCTTATTCCACTAGCGAGGCATTCACATCCTATTATGGTCTTTTAATTCTACTAGCAAGGCCTGTGGGCCCCACTGTGGTCTTCTTATTTCATTGGCTCAGGCCTTTAGGCTCCAGTGTGGCATTCTCCCACTGTCTAAGGCCTTCGGGCACTGGTGTGGTCTCTTGTCCTCTCAGCAAAGCCCGTAGCCAGCCTAAGGCACAGACCTCTAGCATGCCATCCACATCTACAAGCAAATTCCTCAACTAGCCTATTGTAAAGACCTCTGGCATTCGACCTAGGTCATGCCACATCCACAAAAAGCCTCAGTCAACCTGAGGCATAGACCTTTGGCATTCGAACCCATGCGATCATGTCACGTCTACATCAAATGCCAAGCCTATGTTGGGGTGCTTTCTGTCGAGACCTCAAGGTCCCAGCACTAACCTCTAGCACTTGACCCAAGTCATTCTACATCCAAACTTTAACCCCACATTCCGGACTGTGGCCGGTAACTTTTGGCACCCGACCTTAACGTCATGCCTAAAACACGCTGCTGAGACCAATAAGTCCCAGCTATATCAAAATACACCTGACCTCAGTTATGTCGATTTTAGCACTTAGCTCAAGCTGGGGCCTCCATTGGTCTGACCTTAGCATCCCAATGTAACTATTTCCCTTTATCTTCAGACAATTTTTTCTCCCATTCAGGAATCTCAATTCGACACATGTGACATCAACCTATAAGTAGAATTGGGGCTAAGCCTTTTCTAGAACAAGGTCATGCTACCTTCACCTGCTCAGACTCTAGCTAATGCTACGGCCTCTACAAACTTCATATTCAATACAGAGTCCATCCCCTGGGTCCAGCTGCACGACCAGCGTCACCTGGCCTCACAATAATGACACAAGTCCAACATTTGGTAAACTTCAGACACCAAGGCCTACGGGAGACATTCCACACATGGGAGCTGATGAGTGGATATTTCATATATTTTTAGTGGGGTTTATTCATGCACTATATCAGACAAACCCCCATTGTACATACCACTTTATCATATTTCCATGTTGTTTTACTCCTTGGGTGTTTGTGCACATTTCATATTGAATTCCAGCTTAGAGGGGCTAAATGTAGTCAAATAATCAAAGGGAAGAAACTAGCCAAAGAGATGGAATCACGAGAAGCGAGAATGAAGGGGAATCATCCACAAGTGACCGCGTGAGGTGATACACGCTGTCGTGTGTGTCGCAAACCAAGGCCCCAAATGAAGCATGGAATTAAAGATTCATGCGATCGCATGGCCATTCCACGCGATCGCATAGAAGAGCACAACCTAGAAGCTGATTGGAGCTCCCACGCGACTGGGAGACTGAGCCCAGATCAACACGACCGTGTCGGATCTCCAAACAACCACGTTGACGATGGCAGTTTAGAGCCTCTGGGACCTGCATTCGATGCGGTGGCATGTCCTTACCAAACGACTGCGTGGGATCCACATTCTGAAGACAACTTTGAGCCCAGCATGAGCCAGGATCCACGTGTCCGCGTGGAATTTCCATGCTGTCGTTTCTGGTTGGATTTCCTGCGAACCAATTAGGGTTTTGGGGGATTATTTAAACACGGGTCATCGTCAAAGTAGGAGAGACAACCCTTAGCTTTGGTTTTCTTCCCTTATTCATGTCTTTTCTTAGTTTTAGGAGTAGGAGTAGGTCAGGTTATGTTTTTATGTGTTCTCCCTTATATCAGCAAGCTTGTATTAAAGATTTCTGTATTGCAAACAATTGGAGATAAGTATTTTACCTTTGGTTTTGTATTTTGTATTTTTTTTCTATGTTTCTCTATTGATTCTATGTGCTTCTTGTGATTCTATACATGTTTAGTAAGTAATTTTATTCTAGGGCATGGTTAATCTCTTCTATGGATTGATTATTGCTTGATCTTGTTGTCTTGGCTATTGAATCATCACATTAGGGTTATTCTTAGGAAGATTAATATCCACAAATATTGATCTCCTTGTATTGATCGCTAATGGGAGTCAGGGTTATTCTAGGGATTTTAATCCTTTTGTGCGATCCATACTCAATATGTTGCCAACGGAAGTTTTGGCATAATAAGTGCCCTCCAAGCATTGACAGAGTTTCTGACCATGAAAGTGGCTAAACGGTGGTTGGAGAATATTTTCGAGCTTCATGCACTCGTCGTGTGGCCATGTGCTACGGAAGTATGCTTAGTCGCACGAGGAGTAGTTGTATCATAGCATCACGAAAGTGCGTGGCATGAGATAACATGAGGAATGATCCTATCATAGCATCATGAAAGTGGGGGGGGGGGGTAGGTGACATCCTCTAGGTTAGACAACCTCACCCTATGATCAATTTGATACCCATGCAACATGTTCATTCCCGTGCTCAAACCACATTACAGTGTTGCCTAGCCCTAGAGCCCTTTCATTCTATTTCATTCTCCATATTCCACATATGCATCTTACGTCGCTAATCAGAGCTTAGGATTGAGCTAGTACTCTGTCACACAACCTCCCTTCAGACAACCCGTTAGTGCTACGATGATGTCGTGCACTTGTGGTTACAAATATCGAGAGCTTTAGTTAGCACGACAAGTTTTCTGGCACCATTACCGAGGAGGTCTCCTTGATTGGTATTAGTTTTGTCCTAGGTTCGTTTGACTATGTGCGTACAAAAATTATAAATAAATAAACAAAAATTTTCCCCCACCACCCCATATTTGTGATATTTTGTTGCTTACTGACGCACATCTCCTTATTTTTCTTATTTATTTTGCAGGTGCACTTGGAGTATAATTGACGCGTGTTCATATTTCACCTTTTGCACACGCTCATCATCATATTTTCATATGCGTTTCATCTCATTCCATGTTGTATATATCACATTTTGGTTCATATTGACTATTGGGTGTTTTGTTTGAATTTGAGGTAAATGTCGGCATTTCGGTGTCTTCTGGAGTCAACCTTGCATGTTGGGACCAAAGCGCGCTTATACGGCAAAGATCAATTGGCCAAAGATGAGGATTTTATGTTTTGGAGCCTCAATCGATCGGGTGGACAGGTCCACCCGATCGGTTCTTGCACATGTATCAGACCCGAGGAGGAGCAGCAAATGAGCAAACCCCAACCGATCGGTTCAGTGATCGGTTGGGTGTGACAGTGTTCTCTGTCTTTTGAGCCAAACTCCACCCGACCGGTTGACTTGTCAACCGATTGGGTCACCTGTAGCAATTCTTCCCCAGCTCGAGACTCCAACGTCCCACCCAATCGGTTCAACGATCAGGTGAAGATTTTCAAAAGCTCTTACCCGATCGGTTGAACTTCCAACCGATCGGGTGGCACTTTTTCTACGGTTTTATTGGGTTTTTGGACCCGAACAGTTAGTGTTTTTGTGGGGGCCTATAAGTATGCGAGGTTGGACGACTTGAAGGGGATTCCCCTCTATTTTTAAGCAGCTTTCTGCCCCTTTCATGGGAGCTTTAGATTAGTTTAGATTAGGGTTTCTCTTTCAAAAAAATCTTGTAATGGATTGATGGATTCAAATGCAAGATAAGTATTTCTTCTCTTATTTTCATTGCTTTGGGTTATTTTCAATAAGCTTGATGGTGAATGTTTATTTGTCCCTTTTATTGCTTACTATCATGTTTTTCACCATTGAGTAGTGTTTGATGAACCCTAACATGGGTTAGAGTATGATTGATGCTTGGGATATTTTATTTGACTTGATTGCATGGCAAGTGTTTGATGGAATGTATCAATGGGGATGTCTAGCAATCTGAGACCAATCCGTACGGCAACACACTAGATGAGTTGGGGGTTGGGCTCCGGATGATTGTCCCGTCAAGATCCGCTTTGATGTATTATTAGAAATCACATTCGACCTATTTGGCCATTAGGGTTACGCAGGGGCGTTTTATTGTCTCTGGCGGGAGAAAGACTGCCTTTGACCATCGGGCCAAGGGGAAATAAAACGGGAGTTTGATCCCCTAGCCACAGCTCATACCCCTAACGTTGACATCGAGTCGTTGCACGTGGGAACGGCTTGGACAAAATATTCGGAGTTATCATTGTGGCCTTAATGCTCCCGGTTGCTGAGGGTCTTGGACATGGAAATGCCCACCATCCGAAATCGGGTAGACCTAGTGTATCATCCTGGGCATCGATCGGAATATCGGGCCCATGGGGCACTAGGTACCACCTTTTAGGGCAATGTCTCACCCTGGGTCGAGTCGAATGCCAAGTGTCATGAGTGCTCTAGCCCGTGTTAACGGGGATTCATTTCTTGTCTTTTTCATTTCTTTCCTTTATTTCTACACTACCCACTCATATCATCCGCGTTCTACACTACCCACTCATATCATCCGCGTAGCTCTCACACAACCTAGGCGAGGCTAGTAGCCTTCAAGCCATCCACCTCCATGTGTTCGATATACCCGCACCCTACCCTAACTGTGCACTTGTGGTAAAATGACACCGCGCCCTAATCATAAACGAGGCGCCGGTCAAGTTTTTGCTGCCGTTGCCGGGGAGGCGTTCGGTTTGATAATAGCGTAGCTTAGGTTTGTTAGACTACGCATAAAAACATCACAAACAAAAAAACAAAAAAACAAAAAAATACAATAAACAAGAAATTTTTCCCTCGCCACCATTACTATCATTTCTATATTCTTTTGTGCTACTGATATTTTTCTCCAGGTATGTATCTTTGTTGATCAGGTCTAATGGATTACACTACATGGACCACAGATTTTGATCAAAGTGCTTTGATGTGAGAATACTATTTTGATCAGAATGCTCAGATGGGAAAATACTATTTTGATGAGAGTGCTCAGAGGGAGAATACCTTTTGGATGGGATGCATGCTTCCATGTGGACCACAGATTCTGATCAGAATGCTCAGACGGGAGATCACCTTCTTGAAGAGATGCTTGCACATCAGAATGAAATGCAAGCCAAGATTGAAAGGGGTGATTTTCTATTGGAATCGGTGAAAAGAGACATTGAAACCAATGCGCTCATGCCTAAGGCTGCAATGATTTCCAAAGATATCAGTTCTACTTCTTCCTCTTATGGGCAAGAATCATCGCCAGTCATATTGCCGGAGCCAGAATGTGCCATCGTCGATCCAGTATCCTACGATACAGCTATTGCATATGAAGGATGGATGGATGAAGAGGCAGTGGGGGAAGCAGAAATTGAATCATATGCGCTGCCAGAGGAGGACACGTTTCAGAACTTATTGGAGGGCCGCTTGGAGTCAGTAAGGTTCACAGGATCAGTTAGCGCTACAATAGGCAATGCATTTGAGCTACACTTTGCAAGTTTTGTTATGAACCATGTTTCGGCTGCAGGAACAATTGAGGAAGACATCCATGTCAGTCTTGATTTTTTGGGGAGTAGACTACATTTTTGGATTGCTTGCGGGCATTCTCCTCCACACGATACATCCCTACAAGTTGACACACATGAGCAGCCAACATCACCATTCCAGAGAGAGCCTACATATACAGTTGATGAGGAGGCAAATGAGCACCATGTGAAGCCAGAGCATGTTTTTACGGAGGCCTTACATGCAGAGCCTGATCTTATCGACGAGGAGGTCGTGCATCGAGACGAGGACACAGCCATTCATGAGGATCCTGAGCACTACCATCCTCCATTAGAGCTTCCGTAGCCACCTCATCCTTCCACTGACGTCGAGGACTATCCCACAGAGCTTACTGCTCCTATCCAGGGAGATATTTCTACTGATTCCATTTTTGAATTATGTATTCCATTTGATATTTATTTTGATTCAGATATTCTTGACACGTCGTACCTTTTGCAGCACATGCACGATTATGTATCGAGGTATGCTTGGACGTGGCATATCTAAACAAGCCTGTCAAGGAAGTCCACACCTATGATCCATATTTACCTGAGCAGCGGAGAGAGGACACCACAGAGATATCTATCACGACACAAGATAATATTGAATTATTTCCAGGGAAGTATCGTCCACCACTATTTATTTCATATATTTCTATAGACGATCTTCTTTGGAATACTTTTATTATGAGGGTGAAATTTTTACAGCGATTTGATACATCCTATTCTCTACAGGGTACAGGTGGAGTCCTTGTGGGAATGCTGGAGGATGCATTGCTAGAGTTCGTAGGTGTTCGTGGACACACGCGCCTGGCAGAGCCACAGCAGGAGCAGTTAGAGCAGCTACCTGCCCCACTCCAAATTCTGGATCCGCCTATGCTCAGGTGTATCCTAATCTAGTAGTGTAAATATTTACCACTTTCTAGTTTAGATTAGAATAATCTTGTCTCCTCTCATTAGCGAGGAGAGCGTACCTATGGTTTGCTTTTGCATCATAAGAACTCCTCATGTTGTGTACTTCTATCATTTCACCCCCATCACCATATCCTTGTTCTTTTGGCACTTTTCATGGCCCCGTTATCATTTTTCTCCATGAGATCCCTACCACCTCCAAAGGGTGGTGATGCCTGTTTTGCCTGTTGTTCACTCTCCCCTTTATCTTTTATGCCACGTATCAGATTTTCATATCTTTTGGGCATAGCTTATATTAGCTTGGGGGAGAGTATCACACATAATCATTTTTGTTATTTTTGATGCATTTCTCCTCCCATTTAATCTTTTTCCCTCTCATGTGTGATCTTATTGCATTAAGGGCAATGTGATCGCGCCCCGGGCGTACACCCAAAAGAGCGACCGTGTAGTTTTACCTCAAGCGCACGGTGTAGCGGCGAGCGGGTATCGAACACAGGGAGGACGTATGACAGTGCCTTCTCCGAACAACCTGGCTATAAGGACAGAAAAGATGGAATTTGCCTTTCGGTGATCCTGTCACAATCGTCAGACAAAGTAAAGAGATATCAAATCAAATAAAGACGCCTAAGGAATGGGGAATCCCCGCTACTCACCGTATCTCGTCAATGTGATTCATTGGTATCACAATTGCTAGGGTAGAATTTCGGATGAACTAGTTGCAACTGAATGTAAAACCTAGCTCACGCTCTCGCGTTGTTGCCGGTCTATAGCTAACCTAGGCTCGGGCCCAATCTCTTGCAAACCCTAGCCTAGGCAAGCTAGCATTAGGATCAACATCATCGTTCAATCGTGTCCCGAGCCCACTCTCGTGCAAACTCGGGCCGCGACCTAGGTTGGGATAGTTCCTACCCGTCCAATCTCTTGCAAACGGGTATCGGTATGGAATTGCAACCGAGAACCCTAGTATTGGTCCAATCTCTTGCAAACCGATACTACGAAAACTCAATTTCAACCCAATTCGGATTTCTAGGGTTTCCTATCGAATTGGGATCCAATCTCTTGCAAATCCAAATCGATATGAACACCTAGCTATTCGTAATATATCGATCCCAAACTAACCCTAATAGCAATTCTAGCAATAGTTCTACCAAATCATCACAAATCGGAAATTGGGCTCGTAGGGTTCATCCCCACGCCCTAAGACGTAAAGACTACTCACAAATCATATCACAAATGCAAAAATTATCAATCGAAATAGCAATAGATTTCAAGGCAATATTCAAATAAGCAATAAAAATAAGATTTTTAATGAAGAGGGAGACAAACCAATGTAGTTCTTCAAGAATCCAAAAAATAAACCTTTTCTCTCCTCTCCAATCACAAGAATCAAAAGCTAAAAAGTTTAATCTAAAAGGCTGCCAAAAAGTAAGGAAAAAGCTCTCTAACCTAGGTTAGAATCAGGGGTTAAATACCCCTCAAAACTGCCCAAAAATCAGTGACCAAAATGCCCCTGCGCAGCTTGAAAATCGCAATTTACGCTACAGGCAGCGCGGCTCACTCGGCCGAGTGACAAAAGTCACTCGGCCGAGTGAGAGACCCTGAGAATTTCCAGTAAGTCTGGGGTCTTGGGGGTCTTCACTTCGGGGGTCACTCGGCCGAGTGAGTTGTCGTCACTCGGCCGATGGGCTTCTCTTCACTCGGGCGGTCGGCAATTGCCACTCGGCCGAGTGGGTCTTCTGATGCTCAGACTGACGAAAAACAGTAAGTTGGGAGTTTTTGATGGGCGTCGTCTGAGTGCCACTCGGGCGGACGGGGTTTCGTCACTCGTCCGATGTGGCTTCTGATGCTCGACCGAGTGCACACTTGGAGCGTGTCCGATCTGGCCGGCTGAGCGGGGTCTCGCTGGTCGGCCGAGTGACTCCTTCACTCGGCCGAGTGAGACACTAAAAATGCCCATTCTGAGTGTTTTTGCCTCCTCGTCGCTCCTACGACGTTCTTTCTTCTTCCGCTCCTCTCCAATCTGAAAATACCCCTCAGGGAAGTCTTCGGTGACACTCTGGAGTAGGTGTATCTCGGAATCACTCCAAATCGCTCCAAATCCCCTGAAATATGACAAAAACAACAAATCGTGAAAAGTATCGCAATATTGTTGATAAATCGTGAAAAACGTGATTTGAGCGATCTAAATGGCATGCAATCATGCGGAAAAAGGTGTAAAATGTGGAGTGATCAAAATCCCCCAAGCTTACCTCTTACTCGTCCTCGAGGAAGATAAGTAAAAGGCGAACCCGGTGGATTCAGAAAATGAAAATGGCGGAAAAACGGAAAACGAAAAACGAAGAAGAAAGAAGAAAGCGAAGAGGGAAGCTGCTAAATCATTTTTCTCAGGACTTGGGTTTTGCTTACTCATATAGCATGCACTGAATGTAACACACATGTCAAAGACTTTTATTTCGATATCATAGTATAATGGTGCAAATAAAAATAGAAAACCCAAGAATATTGATATCGCATGAAAAACGGAATAATTCTAAAATTAACATCGTCTGAATCATTTAAAGCGGTATACAATATCGCAGATCACACACTTTTCAATTGAATGCTTTCTATGAGGAGTATAAGAATATCACGCAATAGAATAGAAAGAATAGAAAAGCGTGGATTTCATGAAATGAGTGCAAGGCATAGATTTCTGGATTTCGTGAAGCTAAAACAATCTCACCGAGTATAGAATATTACTTAGCCTAGGTTGTCGTGCACCGTCAAGTTGTCACTCTCTCACACATCATTGGATTCTCCCCCCCAAGCTTATCTATAAGCGTGGTGGCATAAAAAAACAATATTTACTTCCCCATTTTTATGAAGCTCCAAAAGTAATAAAAATAAAAACAAAAAGAGGGAAGAAAGAGAGAACATGAGATGGGATCGTTTATTGAGATTCTTTTCTCTATTCTTTTTTTTCCCTTTTTTTTCTCTTTTTTTTCACATATACACAATGATCCCAAATCAAAGAGAAATAAGGGTATACAAGAATTTTTTTTCTTTTTACCCCCTTTTTTTTGTTTTGGGAAATTTGGAGCTATGATTTAATAACGGGGGAAATGCCATATATTAGAATCGCTAAGGGGAGATTCACCAATGATTTTAAAATAGAGAATTGATGTTCAAGGTATGTGGAGAAAGAAATAAATATGTCTCTCAGTTCACTCTATAAGACGTGCACGACAACTTCAGCAGGGTAATCTAATCTACTCGGTTTCGATCACAAAAAAGCAAAACTAATCCAGATTTATCATAGCTAACATCATTCAATCATCCTGAAGTGAAGTGTACAAATCATGCAAATAGAAGTGATATAGGAAAAGAAAACGGTACTCCAGATATAAGCATCCAATGCGTGAATCTTGGTGTGTTTTCTGCGATAGCATACATATGAATATTCAGACTCTGCTAATAATAAAATTTCATCCATTTTCCTACGGAAAAAGTGTGGGTTACTATCTCTAAATGCAAGGCAAATCACAGCATATGATATCAGAAATAAAATCTAAGACATGACAAATATAGCATGCATATAGAGAAAGCTAACTCCACGTCATCATCATCACAAAAAAGTCATCTCTAGCATGAGATGAAAGAAGTAAAAGATAAAGAGGGAAAATAAAGCTATTTACAATGCAGCAGACGAAGAAAATGAGAAAAAACGTGATGCATGGTAAAAAAAGAAAAAGTGATGAAAGTGAGTGCAAAAGCGGAAAATGGCGTAAAAACACTAAAAATAAAGGTGGTAAATCGAAAAGAACGTGAGAACTCACTCCCCCAAGCTAAAGTGCACAGTGTCCTCAATGTGCGAAGTGTGGCACACCGAGAGACGTGTAATGTGAGGGGAAGGTGAGGATGCATGCATGATGAAAAAGAAAATAAAAATGACGAAATGAAAAATATGATGCGGACATGATGCATGCAGATATAGGAGTGAATCAGATATAAAAGTGTGACACCAAAAATCTCTCCCTCGCTCCCAAAAATGATATAGAAAGATATGAACAAAATGTGGGCCCAGAAACAGTGAAGGGAGGGGGTGGGCAAAAATCATCAGGACCGAGCAGAGACGGGCAGCAAGACAGCAAAAAAGATCAATGGCATCAAGGGTGCCTAAGTGGGTGGGGCTGCGCCGTCTCCGTCCTGAGGCGGAGGAGGTGGTGGTGGTGGATGGGGAACAGTCTGCTGGGTGGGTGTGGGTGTGGGTGTGGAAGCAGGCTGGGGGTGTGTAGGAGTGGGGGTGGGTACCTGCTGGGTGGGTGTGGGTATGCGAGGAAGCCGCTCGAGAATCTGAGTGAGGCAATAGTGAATGCATGGAAGTAGGTCGAAGCAGCTGGCCATAGCGGTGACGGTGGCAGACATGGTCCTGAGGTCACCTCTGAGGGCACTCACCGCCCCCTCGAGAGCATGAATGCTCTGAAGTACAGTGTCGGGGGAGGTGGTGCAGAAGGACGCACCTGTCTGTGCTGTGCAGGACGGGGCTGGCGGACTCGGGTGGTGTAGTGGATGGGCTCAGCAGGCATGTGGAGGAAGGGTGATGTGCTCGCAAGTGTGGGCCTAGCCTCAGTGCGAGGCTGGGGCGCAGGCTGGTATGAGGCGGAAGCAGCAGCAGCGGAAGTGGAGTATAAAAGCGGCGACGAGGCGGCCAGAGAGGTCGGTGACACAGACGTGGGAACAGACGTCACGACACTCTCGGAAAAAACGGCTGCGGTGGAGACAGAGGTGACAACCACGGTCTCCACGACGGCATCAAAAGAGGGCTCTCCGCTCTCAACTATAGTAGATGGGCGCTCGGGTAGCGCGGAGCAAAGGGGCTCAACGGACAGAGGGCCAGCTGTGGTGGGAGTGGTGGTGGTCTCAGCGAGTGTACTCCCAACACCGGCAGAAGTGTGGACAGAGGTGTCGGGAGCAGCAGAAATATCAGGCTGTTGAGGGGCCACGGGGTCAGCGGGCGCAGCGTGTGCAGCGTGGGCCTGCTCAGCCAGCTCGGCTCCCTCGGCCTCAAGCACGTAGGCGGCGGGGATCAGAAGATCCATCGCCGGAAGCCAGTCCACCTGTGCTGGTGCTATCTGTGTCCGAGCTGGGCTCGGAAGGATCATGTAATCAGCACCGAATGGACCGTGCAACCAAACCCAGTGCCGCTGGCCGTGCGGACGAAGCATCTTCATCCGAGCCATGATGTCTATGGACAGTGAAGTGGGGCCCGGGGCTCGTCGCAGGTCAACCGGAAGGTCCTCGTCGGTCATCAGGACGAGCAGGGTGATCAGACTGCCACAACATATCGGTGAGCGAGCGCCCACCGATACGATGATGCGGTCCAAAAACCAGCTCGCGATATCAATCACGACGGCGGGGACCAAGTCGTCTCTCTCCCTAGCTAGAACTCTGGGACGCGTCATCGCATAGAGCATATAAAGCTCTGGCGTGGACATCGTCCCAGGCTCATATCTCGCCAAAAAGGTAGTCGCCATAAGGCGCTGAGCTATGCGGAGGCAGGGGTGGATGATGGCCGAGGCCTTGGCCCTACTAGGGTCAAAGGCAGCTGGTAAACCCGTGATCCGGGCCCAGAAAGCGTGTGAGTCGAAGGAAGGTGGGGGAATGTGAGTGGGGGCGTAACTACGGTCGGCCCCGGGGATATCGGGCCACGAAAAGAATGCTCTCATCATACCGAGAGTGACCTGGCACTCCCGGTCCATAAACCTAAACGAGCATCCCTCATCAGTCCGGGCAATAGAACTAAGAACCTCAAGTGTCGGACGGACAAAGGTGTCCGCCGACACTTGGAAAAAATCTCGCCAACCCACGTTGTCATACAACGTGAGCATCCCCTCGAGTACCCCCAGGCATCCTAGGTCTGCAAGGTGTGCGAACCTGGAGGGTACAATCGAGCGCTGGGAAATGCGCTAAAAAACGACGGGGTGTGCGTCGTCCCAGAACGTAATCCCCAGCGGCCCGACAAGTGGAGCCGGTGGTGGCAGTGGGTCGGCAGGGAGTGGCTGTGCGGGGTGAACAGGCTCTGCAGGCTGTGCGGGGTGTGCGAGGTCTGCAGGCTGTACGGGGTGAACGGGGTGTGGTGGTGTAGGCGAAGGAGAGTCCTCCACCTCGTGGAAGGGGCCGGCCTCATCCGGCCGCTTCCTCTTGTCGGAATCTCTCCTCGACCGCGGCCGTGTCCGGGGCGGCATGTGGGCCCCCGGGTGCTCACCAAAAGTAGTAAAAATACGTCGTGCAAAAATAAATGGAACGAGTATACCGTGACACGTCGCGAGAGCAAAGAAGTGGATGCGTGCGAAGACGACGCCTCCACGAAGCCAAAATCGCTCCCCGGAAGCTCCCCTGGGCTCCCCTAAGCTCCCCAATTTACCCTGCACATCAACCAAAGATATCAGCGAGTAATATTCAACATGTATGGGGGGTTAGGGGTATAATGGATAGATAATGAAGTTAATTTGAATTTGGGGCTCGATTAGTGCGCGGATCGTCAAAAAATACGAGAGAAATGAGAAAATAGGCAAAATAGGGGTACCGGAGCTCGGCCGGCAAGGAGGTCGCCGGCGGCGACTCGGGCGAAGGCGCGGCAGGCTCGGCCGGCGGTGAGTGGCCGAGCGCGGCGATGGGGCGACGGGTCGGGCGAGTGGGAGAGAATCGGGACTGAGGGAAACGAAAGGTCGGGCGGTTTTGCGTTTTACTCGTTTCGAAAATCGTGCCGTCCCACTCCCCCTTTTATAGAAAAAGTTACGACTCGGCCGAGTGACTAAGTCGCTCGGCCGAGTGAACGCAACGGAAATATTTTGGAAAATTCCTCCCCGCTAATGACTCGGCCGAGTGGCCTTGCCACTCTCAGCCGAGTGGAGTAAGTCCATTCGGCCGAGTGGCTCAAGCTACTCGGCATTACTCGCCCTAGGAGCGTATCAGTTTTACTCAGCCGACTGAATATATATACTCGGCCGAGTGGCATTTATACTGAAATCAAGAAAAGAAACAGAGAGTTGGGTACAGCAGACTTCCCTCGTTCGTGTGCCGCTCGGGCGGACGAACTTATGTGCTCGGCCGAGTGACTAGTATACTCGGCCGAGTGAACCCTGTTTTTTGCTGTTTGGCTTCGTTTGGGCTCTAATCTCTGTTTTTCTTCCTCCAGTCGATTTCATCCTCCTCCTAAGCATCGAGCGCATTCCTGGAGCGCTCTTTGTCGCCTTGTTCATCCTCCTATTGATAGTTATCCCTTTCTCCTCTCCTGTCAAAGAAAAATAGGACCCGTTATCACGAAATTTTTAGGCAAACGACTCAAAACACTAATAATTTCTAAAACAAAAATAAAGGGAAAAGTAAAAATAAAGCGATAACCGTCGGGTTGCCTCCCGACAAGCGCTTGTTTAAGGTCGTGAGCTCGACCCCCTTTGATTTTCAATTTAATGTGGGATATTGGGTGCATATGAGATGCACCCGTCAAATTTTCCGGGAAGAACGCTTAAATTTGGATGTTGTGGCGGCGTGTTCTTCCTCGGTGCTCCTTTGCCTCGGGTAGTGTTGTGGGTGGCTCCCCCAAGCTAGTTCTTGCTCCGGTCCTCGGCTTCACCGGTGACACCGATTTCCGTATCGGTGGAGCTTTCTTCGGGGACTTCAATTTTGAGAGCTTGCAAAGCTCTCGAATCCTTGCGACATCAGCGTCGCCTTCATCAACTTCTATGGAGGGGTCGGGGGAATGCTCCATCTTTTCTTCTTGGCCCAAGTCCAGCCCTTCCTCAAAATCATCCTTGAATAGAGCACCGATCGAATGGGGGATCGCCTCCTCAATAACCTCGTCAAGGAGGTCCATATAGTCCAACTCCTCATGATAAGGCATGTGTTTCATTGCCTTGGGTATATGAAGCTCCACCTCGATGTTGCCGACATTCAACGTTAGAGTCCCTTCACGTACATCGACAATGACACCGGCGGTGGCGAGGAACGGGCGTCCAAGTATTAGCGACGTATCTCCCTCCTCCTTGACATCCATGATCACGAAGTCACATGGCAAACATATGCCCCCCGGGACTTGTAACGGGATATCCTATGCGATCCCTACCGGCCTTGTGATCTGACCATCTGCTAGCTGTATCCGCATGTCGGTAGGTTTCAATTTTGTGCCGGTGTTTAGTCTTAGGAACATAGAGAGAGGCATGAGGCTAACACTAGCCCCTAAGTCCACTAACGCCTTTTGTAGAGGGACGCCGCCTAAGGTGCAAGGAATTCGAAAACTCCCCGGGTCTTTGAATTTGGCGGACTCCTTCTCTCTCTTGGTGAACCACGTCCCCTCCTCAGAGAGCATGATTTTCTCCTTCCTCTTTCTTCCCGTGATCAAATCTTTTAGGAACTTGGCGTATGTCGGGATTTCCACGATAGCGTCGAGGAAAGGAATGTTGAGGCTTACCCCTCTTAAATATTCGAGAAACTTGGCTAGCCGTTTCTCCATCTTTGCTCTAGCAAGCCTATGAGGGAATGGAATCGGTGGCATAAAACGCCTCTCTTCAATCAATTGCTCCGCTCTGGACTTTTCTTCCCCTTGCGGCTCTTTCTCCGTCCCAACTTCAATGACCGGCTCACTTGGCTCTACTCTCTCCACCACGGGCTTCTCGGTAGGAATCATGACGGGGGTGGTGTCCTTCCCGCCTCTCATAGTAACTGCAACCACGGCGTTGATATGGCCGGTGTTGCCCCGTGGATTTTGCTCGGGTTGAGCCAGTAACTGTTGACTGTTTCTATTGAGCAACACAAGTTGCTCCGCAATTTGTCCAACGACAGTTGTAAGAGAGTCTTGGCCCGCCTTCAAGGAAGTATTGATCTTCTTCTGCTCGACCATAAAATCCTCCACGTTAGCTTCAAATTCAAATCGTTGTTGAGCTTGTGGAGGGTTTGGATTTCTCCACCCTTGATTGTATCCGGGCGGCCTATAGGGCCCAACTTGTTGCTTTGGTGGGAAATTTTGTTGCGGAGGCCCCCTCGATGGATAATGTTGTTGTTGTTGTTATGGTGGTGGTCGAGCTTGTTGAGGTAGTTGTTGCGGCGGGTTCAATGCTCCTTCATTGTTGGCATAGGAGAAACCAGGATGGTTTCTAGTGGCCGGATTGGCCCAATATCCTTGGTTCCCCGCGACGTATTGAACTTGCTCTAAAGATCCCTCTCCTTGTTCTCCTCCCAAATACATAGCTTGGGATTGGTCTTACCAATCACACATTTGATTTGTTGGTGCGGATGTGGAAGGGGTTCCTTGGGGCTCCGTAATATACTTCTCCAGTCTCTCCACTACCTTGTGGAGAGAATCGAACTTGTTGGTCAGCCCCGCTACGGCCTTTGCCTCATAGATGCTAGATGGCTTCAAGGAGGACGAAGAGTGTCCTCGCTCGTCGCCCCATTGTTGATTGTTCGAGGCCATCTCCTCAATTAAGGCCGTAGCTTCGTCGGGAGTCTTCGATAGGATGGCCCCATTTGCCGCGGCATCAATAATTTGCTTGGTCCCCGGTTGGAGACCATTGTAGAAGCTATGGACTAGCTCCCAATCTTCAATGCTATGGTGGGGGCACTGATGCTGCAGGTCTTTGAAGCGCTCCCAAGCCTCGTAGAGTGTCTCTTGAGGTCCTTGCTTGAAGGACATGAGAGCACTCCTAATCTTTACCGTCTTGGAAGGCGGATAGAACTTGTCGATGAACGCGCTTGCCAACTCATCCCATGTGGTAAAGACTCCCTCAGCTTGCGTCCTCAACCAGTAAAGAGCTTTATCCTTTAATGTGAAGGGAAAGAGGCGCAGTCTGATGGCATCTAGGGTAACGCCCAGCATCTGGAAGGTGGCGCACTTTGATAGGAAGAGCTGGATGTGGTAGTGGGGATTTTCATGGGCGTTCCCATGAAATGGATCCTGCTGCATCAGAACCACAAGCCCAGTCTTCAACTCAAAATTCTTGTCGGCCGCCAACTCCGGCATGGCTATGGACGAGGTCGTGGAGGAAGTCTTAGGCCGGAGCCTATCTCGAATGGAAATAATCCTCGCCATTCTTGCCGCTAACTCTTCAGGCGTCTCCCGGACGTTCATAAACATCCCTTCCGTATAGGATCTCCTCTCCGCTCTGATTCTCCGAAATGTACGCTCGATCTCAGGATCAAACAATATATCGATGGGGTCCGCTGTGGATCTCGTGTACATGCACGGGAAAACAAAGTTTCAAAGAAGTGATTAGCACAATGGAAGGGTTAGATAAAAATAAAGAAATAAAAAAAAAGAAAGAAATAGCTAGGGTGGTAGGATCAAACACAATCGCCTCCCCGGCAATGGCGCCAAAAACTTGATCGCGCCCCGGGCGTACACCCAAAAGAGCGACCGTGTAGTTTTACCGCAAGCGCACGGTGTAGCGGCGAGCGGGTATCGAACACAGGGAGGACGTATGACAGTGCCTTCTCCGAACAACCTAGCTATAAGGACAGAAAAGATGGAATTTGCCTTTCGGCGATCCTGTCACAATCGTCAGACAAAGTAAAGAGATATCAAATCAAATAAAGACGCCTAGGGAATGGGGAATCCCCGCTACTCACCGTATCTCGTCAATGTGATTCATTGGTATCACAATTGCTAGGGTAGAATTTCGGATGAACTAGTTGCAACTGAATGTAAAACCTAAGCTCACGCTCTCGCGCTGTTACCGGTCTATAGCTAACCTAGGCTCGGGCCCAATCTCTTGCAAACCCTAGCCTAGGCAAGCTAGCATTAGGATCAACATCATCGTTCAATCGCGTCCCGATCCCACTCTCATGCAAACTCGGGCCACAACCTAGGTTGGGATAGTTCCTACCCGTCCAATCTCTTGCAAACGGGTATCGGTATGGAATTGCAACCGAGAACCCTAGTATTGGTCCAATCTCTTGCAAACCGATACTACGAAAACTCAATTTCAACCCAATTCGGATTTCTAGGGTTTCCTATCGAATTGGGATCCAATCTCTTGCAAATCCAAATCGATATGAACACCTAGCTATTCGTAATATATCGATCCCAAACTAACCCTAATAGCAATTCTAGCAATAGTTCTACCAAATCATCACAAATCGGAAATTGGGCTCGTAGGGTTCATCCCCACGCCCTAAGACGTAAAGACTACTCACAAATCATATCACAAATGCAAAAATTATCAATCGAAATAGCAATAGATTTCAAGGCAATATTCAAATAAGCAATAAAAATAAGATTTTTAATGAAGAGGGAGACAAACCAATGTAGTTCTTCAAGAATCCAAAAAATAAACCTTTTCTCTCCTCTCCAATCACAAGAATCAAAAGCTAAAAAGTTTAATCTAAAAGGCTGCCAAAAAGTAAGGAAAAAGCTCTCTAACCTAGGTTAGAATCAGGGGTTAAATACCCCTCAAAACTGCCCAAAAATCAGTGACCAAAATGCCCCTGCGCAGCTTGAAAATCGCAATTTACGCTACAGGCAGCGCGGCTCACTCGGCCGAGTGACAAAAGTCACTCGGCCGAGTGAGAGACCCTGAGAATTTCCAGTAAGTCTGGGGTCTTGGGGGTCTTCACTTCGGGGGTCACTCGGCCGAGTGAGTTGTCGTCACTCGGCCGATGGGCTTCTCTTCACTCGGGCGGTCGGCAATTGCCACTCGGCCGAGTGGGTCTTCTGATGCTCAGACTGACGAAAAACAGTAAGTTGGGAGTTTTTGATGGGCGTCGTCTGAGTGCCACTCGGGCGGACGGGGTTTCGTCACTCGTCCGATGTGGCTTCTGATGCTCGGCCGAGTGCACACTTGGAGTGTGTCCGATCTGGCCGTCCGAGCGGGGTCTCGCTGGTCGGCCGAGTGACTCCTTCACTCGGCCGAGTGAGACACTAAAAATGCCCATTCTGAGTGTTTTTGCCTCCTCGTCGCTCATACGACGTTCTTTCTTCTTCCGCTCCTCTCCAATCTGAAAATACCCCTCAGGGAAGTCTTCGGTGACACTCCGTAGTAGGTGTATCTCGGAATCACTCCAAATCGCTCCAAATCCCCTGAAATACGACAAAAACAACAAATCGCGAAAAGTTTCGCAATATTGTCGATAAATCATGAAAAACGTGATTTGAGCGATCTAAATGGCATGCAATCATGCGGAAAAAAGGTGTAAAATGTGGAGTGATCACAATGCAAGATTTAGCTTGGGGGAGTTGCATTTCATGCATGTTTCCGTTATTTTCTTCCATTTTTCACCTTTTTCATCCATCAAAAATTGTTCTTTTCATTTTTATGCATCATTCCCATCATGCATTTTTCTTTCTCCATTTCATTCTTGCCTCTTTCTAGATATGAACCCTCAATGATATTTTGCCACTCATGCTTCATTTTTCGCATTTGAGCACCTTTTTCCATCACGCTATTTCTTTGATTATTCAATGCTCATGTATGTGTTTTGCCATCTTTTGGGTTTATTAGCTATATTTCGAGATTGTTGGTTGTGATTGTGTTTAAGGCATGCTTCTAGCTATATATCATATTTTAATATGCCCCTCTATTTGAAGTTCCTAGATTTTCACGCTTCATTTCCAAAAAACGGTTATTTTACCATCCAACCCCCGTGCTTCTAACTCTTGCATGAAATTCTATATGTGTACTCTTATCGCATGTGTTAGCTACCTTTCAACGGGATTAGGATAACCACACCTTTGTTTAATTCATGGAGTATTTCTTGCCATGCTTGTATTTATCAAAAATTCTCTTTTGTTTTACTTTGTACATTTCCCCCTCGTCGTGCATCGTTCTCCCATTTGGGGAAGTGCACACTTTTCATATTTTTGTATAATGGTCCTTCGGTGTTCTTCATAACTCGACGCCCTAAAGCCATCTAGCTTGGGATGCGTAGGCCGTCCTTGCATTCCATTGCGATTCCGCAAGTTTGCAAGGCAAAAATATTAAATTCAAATCAAAAAACAACAAAAACAAACTATGTATATATGCCATATTCTCTCCTTTTCCCACGCTCTCCACATCTCCTATATTTGAGAGTACCAATGTATATAGGGAAGACGAGAGTTTGTACAAAGTGATCTTTTCACATCTTCTCCATCTCTTTTTGAAAATACAAGCAAAGCAAGAAAGTGTTTCAAAAATCAAAAATGCCAAGTGTGTGTGGTGATTCCTTACATCATAGAGATTGATAGTTATTCCCATGATTCATATCTATTCTTCCTTACTTCTTCATGCATGTATGGGTATATCATATTCACCGTTTGGAAGATTTGATATGAATTTTGAGCTTCCTCATATTTGGGCATATTATCTACTATAACATGCTACGATAGCTATGCCTTTGCCAATGTCACGCTTCTATCTCTTTTGTGCTCTATTGATATGAACCCATGATGCTATATTATGAGATTGAATTCTTGATTTTGATTGTGATATGCTTCTCCCTTGTGCTTAATTGTGTTGGTGATTATATTTTTTGTTTAGAGAGAGTGATCAAGGATTCTTCGCTTTCCTTTCTTGCTCTCGCACTCGATCTTCATTCCAACTCGTCTTCTTCGGGAATAGGAAGAGTTTAGCTTTGGGGCTTGACGCATGTTCATATTTCACCTTTTGCACACGCTCTTCATCATGTTTTCATATGCGTTTTATCTCATTCCATGTCGTATATTACATTTTGGTTCATATTGACTATTGGATGTATTGTTTGTATTTCAGGTAAATGTCGGCATTTCGGTGTCTTCTGGAGTCAACCTTGCATGTCGGGACCAAAAGAGAGATTATACGGCAAAGATCCGTTGGCCAAAGATGATTATTTGATGTTTTGGAGCCTCAACCGATCGGGTGGACAGGTCCAACCGGTCGGTTCTTGCACATGTATCAGACCCGAGGAGGACATGCAAAGGAGCAAACCCCAACCGATCGGTTCAGTGATCGGTTGGGTGTGACCATGTTCTCTATCTTTTGAGCCGAACTCCACCCTATCGGTTGACTTGTCAACCGATCGGGTCACCTGTAGAAATTCTTCCCCAACTCCAACTCCAAAGTCCCACCTGATCGGGTCAGCGATCGGGTGAAGATTTTCAAAAGCTCTCACCGGATCGGTTGAACTTCCAACCAATCGGGTGCACTTTTTCTGCAGTTTTATTGGGTTTTTGGACCTGAACCGTTAGGATTTTTGTGGGGGCCTATAAGTATGAGAGGTTGGACGACTTGAAGGGGGTTCCCCTCTATTTTTCAGCAGCTTCCTGCCCCTTTCATGGGAGCTTTAGATTAGTTTAGATTAGGGTTTCTCTTTCAATAAATCTTGTAATGGATTAATGGATTCAAATGCAAGATAAGTATTTCTTCTCTTATTTCCATTGCTTTGTGTTATTTTCAATAAGCTTGATGGTGAATGTTTGTTTGTCCCTTTTATTGCTTGCTATCATGTTCTTCACCATTGAGTAGTGTTTGATGAACCATAACATGGGTTAGAGTAGGATTGATGCTTGGGATATTTCATTTGACTTAATTGCATGGCAAGTGTTTGGTGGAATGTGTCAATGGGGATGTCTAGCAATCTGAAACCAATCCGAATGGCAACACAATAGATGTGTTGGGGGTTGGGCTCCGGATGCTTGTCCCGTCAAGATCTGCTTTGATGTATTGCTAGAAATCACATTCGACCTATTTGGCCATTAGGGTTACACAGGGGCGTTTTATTGTCTCTGGCAGGAGAAAGACTGCCTTTGAACGTCGGGCCTGGGGAAATAAAACGGGAGTTTGATCCCCTAGCCACAGCTCACGTCCCTTGCATTGACATTGAGTCCTTGCACGTGGGAACGGCTTGGACAAAATGTTGGGATTTATCATTGTGGCCTTAATGCTCCAAGTTGCGGAGGGTGTTCGACATGGGAATGCCCACCGTCCGAAACCGGATAGACCTAGCGTATCATCATGGGCATCGACCGAAATATTGGGCCCATGGGGTACTAGGTACCACCTTTGGGGCAATGTCTCACCCTGGGTTGAGTCGAATGCCAAGTATCTTGAGTACTCCAGCCCGTGTTAGCGGGGATTCATTTCTTGTCCTTTTCATTTCTTTCCTTTATTTCTACACAACCCACTCATATCATCCGCGTAGCTCTCACACAACCTATGCGAGGTTAGTATCCTTCAAGCCATCCACCTCCCTGTGTTCGATATACCCGCACCCTACACTAACTGTGCACTTGCAGTAAAACGACACCGTGCCCTAATCATAAACGGGAAGCCGTTCAATAATGTGGATGCCCAATGGATTTTTTGTAAGGACGGTCTACCTTGCAATACTAAACAACACACCCACTAGGAGGTGAATAGTGTAATGGCAATAATTGTCTAATTAAAAATAAAACTTGCAAATACAGAATTATAAATGAAAGAGAAGGATAATTCACACAATTAAGCAAACACAAACACAAAGAATTTTACACTGGTTTCACAACTGGGTACATCTTGTAATGCCCTGGTAGCTACTGCACAAGTACTAGAGGGGGGATGAATAGTACTTTAAAATAGTTAAGAGTCTAATTCCTAATTATTGTGCAATCACAAACAACCAAGCGGAATAAGTAAAAACAACAAGAACAATAGCAACGCAAACAAGCGATGTAATGGGTTCAGATCCACCCAAGTCTCCCCGACTTTTTCCTGGTGATCCTACGTCCCAGACACCCGGATCCCCTCCGGGTACTTGAGTTAGAATCCACTAACTCAAGGTTACACTAAATGATTTCTTGTAGAAACTACTACAAGATCAAACACTACAACAATTTGAATCGTGACTCCCACAAACCGGGATCACGAATATCTCTCACAAACCGAGAGAAAATCACCAACAATAGATTTAATGAAATAGAAATTGCTTACCACAAAATCCTATGCTTTGAGATACTTACGGATTAGGGCAAGGTAGGAAGATGAGTGGAGATCACGAAACCCTAGCACCACCAAGATGAACGACATAAGATAGCTAGGGCGAAGAAGACAGTCGTGATTCAATTTCTCAGAGGAATGATCGCACACGATCTGAAAATCTCTTGAAGGGTTTTAGGGCAAAAACGTGAGAGAGAGATTTTTCGAGATAGAGAGCTCTTGACAATTGATAATCAAATGATAGATAATTAGATCTGAAATCCAACAGATAATAGACAAATTTCCTTGTTTGAAACGAATCAAACACATATGGAAAGAATCAAAACAGATCAAGAAAAGTCGTGGTAATAAATTCTCCAACGGCTTGAAAATTAAAGCTGCTAAATCGGTCTAAGAAGGATCACTGACCGATTAATTTGAGAACTAGTCGGTCGGTGAACCTTCTTGGACCGACTAGATGGTTAACAGAGAATTCAGTGAATTAAGAAGGATAAACTAGTCGGTCTAAGAAGAAACATCAACCGACTAGTTTGACAACTAGTCGGTTGGTGAACCTTCTTGGACCGACTAGTTGATCAACAGTAACTCGGCTGAAAAACATATTGAAGACTAGTCGGTTCAAGAAGGATTTCCAATCGATTAGATTGACATCTAATCGGTTGGTCCTTCTACTTGAACCAACTGAAATGCACGGAAAGTCAGACTAAGAAGCGATAAGCTATGGAAAACTTCCTAATCGCTTCTAAGACAATCCTAGAGATAAGATACGATATATAAGAGGACTAGTCATAACCCGTGTCCGCGGGCACGGTTCATTTAATATTTTCCCTTGCGAAATCTTTGTTCCCCAAAATTTTATTTTCAAAGCCAAAATTTAAAAGAAAAACAAATTAGCTTACAATATTTAGTGGCACAGGCGCCTTCGACGTGGGTGCCTTCGGTGCGGAACAACAAATTCAGCGCATGCGCCTTTGACACAGGGCACCAAATTCGACGTGGGTGCCTTGGGCGCAGAACAACAAATTCGACGTAAAACAACAATTTCGACGCAGGTGCCTTAGGCACGGAACAACAAATCAGCGTTAAAAAATGGTGCGGGCGCCTTCGGCATGGAACAACAAATTCAGCGCATGCGCCTTCGACACAGAAAATCAAATTCGACGTGGATGCCTTCGGCGCAGAACAACAAATTCGACGTAAATCAACAATTTCGACGCGGGTGCCTTAGGCGCGGAACAACAAATCAGCGTTAAAAATTTAGCGGGCGCCTTCGGCGCGGGCGCCTTCGGCTTCATATACGTATAATCCGTGCCCGTGGGACACTGTTCATTTAAAAATCTCGGACCCACTAATTTTAAACAATCATCAATAATTATTAGTTTCCCCTGAAATATCAGCAGATGGGATCGAAATTTTACAGGGTTTTGGAACCCGGATCAATGAGTTGGCAGCGTCTCCAGCATTCATTCTCCCACAGCTCGCGTTCATTCCCAAGATGAGATTGTGTGTGTGCACAAAATTTTTTTTCATAACTAATATTAAAATGCAACTCCTAATTTCAATGTTTTTGTGTATTCCCAACAAATTTCTCTTCAACCCAAAAATTTCCCTCCAAAACTTGATGTGACATTGCCACATAGGACAAATTCAAAATCTGCCCTCAATTGTAATATAGATATTGAAGGCAAGTAATACTCAAGGCTTAATGTCACGACCCGCTTCCCTAAAATGGAGGCGAGACGTGAAAAGGTCCGCACGAGAGTGGAGCTGTGAAGCCCCAAACCCGATAAGCGTCAATAAAACATAAGCAGGTCCCTGTAACCACAAACGGAACAACAATAATAACACAAGGAGAGACAGAAATAAAATCTCATATCTCATAATTTGTCCAACATGGAAATTAAGCTCAACATCCAGAAAAGCCACCAGGCTAAAAGAAAGAGTCTAAAGGCCCAGAACAAGGCCAACAAAAAGGAACATCACAATAAAGTATAGGAGCTACGCACCGACAACAAAACAACAGTCTAAAACAAAAAGGGGAAAGCTCAACGAAGACACTAGGACTGGTCCCCAGTGTCCACGTACTCCCCGCCAAACACAGGCTCAGGCTCGGCGTCAGCAAACACCTCGTCCTCTACAATGTACTCGGGCTCAGGATCTAACATGTGTCACCCAAAAGAGTAAAGGGGCACATGTCAGCAAGTCTAAAAGACTTGGGCAAGGAAACTGAAAGTAAGGCAACTAACAACCAAGCAGTTATAGTATGCATGACATGGCAGTTATAACATGAGTGCACAAGCAAGACATGGTGAAACAATAAGTACAAGAGAACAATTATCGGGACAAGTCAAGAGTAGCCAAGCTACTAACAATCTCAATCAATTCACTAGTCACATTTCAAGTTGTTTGTAGATGTTTACGCCTTACAACTGAACGGTTTAGCGTTCACGCTGATTGGCCGCTTAACACTACCCCAAAACCCAGAGTTTACGCCTTACCACTGCAGTTGCTGATCGGGCAGACTCCCAGTTGATTGGCCGCTTAACTCTTACCCCCAATACCCACATGTAGACGAGCCAGGGTCCCTGCACACGTGCTCAGTAAATGAGCCAGGGTTGCCCCGCACAGGAGCTCGCATTCTAGTTCACGACTCATAAGCATTTGGCGTAGGGCTGCACCTAGCCGGAAACAAGCAATTCGGGCATTGGCTATCAACCAACACATGGCCCGCTTCTGGAACACGAGCCAAGAAACACAAGTATTGTAGCGAAGCTACGCAATCACGGAAACACTTAAAGAATGCAATGACATGACAATTAATTTGCGTACCGTTAATGGAAATTAAACAGGACATGGTAATTGTGCAACATGATAAATGTCGGATCTAGCTTCGTTGTCAAGCTAGTTCCTAAATTTGCGCCTAGGCGAGTATCATTTCGTCGCCTAGTCTCTTTTACGCCTACAACAAGCAAATGGCCTAAAACATGGCCTAAACCCTAAGTGGCAAGTTTCACTTGCCTAGCACCGAGGATGACGATCAATGAGGGTTCGTCCCACGGACGCTAATCTACGGGGAAGTCGTTGTTATGGGGAAACAACATCAAAACAACATTCATTTCATTAGGGTTTCACAAAAACATAACGGGTATGAAAACATTAAGAGATCGATTATTACCATATCGGAAACGGAAGAATGATGCCGAGCAAGCTCGGCAACGGAAGAAACGCTCCGGGGAACCTAGGGTTCAGATCTGGAAATGGATGGAGAAGTTTGGAGAAATAGGGTTTTGGGGGATTTTGGTGGTTTGATGAGATTTTAAGGAAGATGAGAGGTAGAATGTGTTAATGGAGAGTTTGGATGATGGATTTTGGGCTTGGGATGAAGGAATAAGGGTTTGAGGTAGAAGGGGGCTCAATGGAGGAGAAACTAGGGTTTTAGGTCGTGAGGAAGGAGAAGAAAACGTTTGGGAGGGGTTTAAATAGGAAGGGCTGGCGGCTGCCCAGAAATTAGGGTTTTGGCACTGGTTAGTCGGTCAGAGAACAACCACTGACCGACTAGTTTGGGAACTAGTCGGTCGGTTGACCAACGCAGACCGACTAAGACGGAACAGTAACTAGTACCAAAAATAGTTGATGAGTTAGTCGGTTAAAGAAGCATTGCCGACCGACTAGTTTGCAACCTAGTCGGTCAACCAACATTCTTAGACCGACTAACGACAAGCAGTAACTCCTGAGAAATTTAGAAAGCCAACTAGTCGGTTCAAGAAGGTTTTCCGACCGACTGGATCGTCATCTAGTCGGTCGGTGCCCCTTCTTACACCGGCTAATGAGCACCAAAATTTCCAAAATGGAGCGTGAAGCTTCGGGATCGATTCCTAAGACTCCTAGGCTTGATCTAACAATAAGATATGACCGATACGAAGCCCGTCACGAATGACTTACTCCAAAATCGACAATTCTAAGAAAGAAGCTAGAAAACACGACGATACGATCGAAAATGAAAGTTACGGAGACGAAAACCACATATAAGGAGAAAATCCACCAAAACATATAATATAATATAATAAATCCAGATACAAGAAAACCAGTCGTTACACTTAACATTCTAGAAGACAATGAAAATAAACAATACACACCATCTTCAAAAGCTTCAATATGAAGATTCTGAATCCATCGACTTCAAAAATACTCCTTGAGCTTCAATGAAGCTTCAGGCACATCGTTCACGCACTCAAAGGAAGTCTTGGGACGTCGCTTGAGATCTACACAGTAATTTGGCGACGATCTTCATAGCTACGCTCACAGATCATTAGTACCCAATATTTATGTTTGTTCATCATCTAAACCAAATCAGGGGAATCAATACTCAACATTCTCCCCATTTTTGGTGATGACAAACCAATATAAATATAAATCAATAATAATGATATAAATGAAATTTACTTACTCCCCCTGCATTGATGACTCGTTTGTTCCATATTAAATAATACACATAAGCATCAAGCAGAAAAGAGAAGTATAAAAACATAATGCAATTATTAAAATATGGTATCGGAATCCATTTTTATATCTTCACTCCCCCTGAATCTAACATATGAAATTAGATTTACGGTAATTGTTTAAATAATCATTTAGCACATAGTCATTATTAATTCTCTCCCCCTTTGGCATTATCCAAAAAGAGCGTGAGGACACAACGGCAACAACCAAGGCTAAAAGAAATTATAAACAAGAGAGACGAAGAAAATGACGACGGCCCAAATGGAGCCAAGAAAACATCGAAAACAAAATCAAGGTGTACCAACGAGACCATATTCGAAAAGAGAAATCAAAACCAAAATCAAATCCAAGTATTGATGAAAGGAACATACTCTCCAATATCAACATTTTTAGCTAATTGAGTACATTGAGAACAATTCATGTTTCCATTCAAACAAAGCTATAAAGTCAAGAGAATCGATGAGCAATATTGCCAGCCAACACAAAGCTATCCAATTAATTTTCATTACCCACCAAGTGCATAGAGATATGATTTGCAGCAAGAGGTATATATATATATATATATAACCAGCAAAAAGAGATACAGCCAACCAACACAAAAAAAATCTAACAACAATCGAGAGTATCATAAGTGCATGATCATACATCAATGGCACGACATCGATCAAAAAGCATCACAAAACATTCAAAACACACACGCATCTATCCTAACCCCACTCTCTCACAACTAGATATAACATCCAAATGCTCAGTGGAGAGTCCTCCAACGAAGACTCAGGAGGCGGAGGCAGGATCAGCACCAGCAGCAGGCTGTGCAGACGGAGTGGTGGTCTCTGGAGCAACAGAAGAATCCACTGAAGGAATGGTGGCAGCAGGAGTGCTCTCAAGAGCACGAGTAGAAGAAGCACCAACAGAAGTACACTCGGGGGCATGAGCCGGAGAAGCATCAGCATGCTCCTCATCCTCAGCAGCATCCATAGCCTCCTCATCAGAGACTGATGGAGGGATCTAAACGCCCAAATGCTCACAGATACTCATGAGCATCGCCTCACATCGTAAAAGACGAGCCTCCTGATGGCTCCTGGAAGTAGAAGAGGAAGAGCGAGATGACAGAGGAGGAACAGAAGGGGTGGTCCGCTGAACGTGACGCAAGGCGGCAAGAGACTTCTTGACCACAGTCGTGTTCAAGGGAGGCCCCAAGGAACGCTGATCATCAGGAGGGAGAGGAACTCCAAAGTGACGGAAGACCAAAGTCAGGAGACACGGATAAGGAATGTGAGCGGCTTTGGTCGACTTCCTGATGCACTCAAATGAGTCCATCTTGTCCAAGATGATGCGAGCCCAATTGATCTCGCTCCCATCAAAAAGGGCATAGATGAGCTTCAGGAATGGCTGGGATGGCAAGCTGGAGGAGCCATACTTCGGGAGAAGACACGACTTCAGAATCAAATTCAGGACCCACGCATTCGATTTGAAAGATTTAGATGGAACGCCAATCATGGTGAGAGGAATGACGTGGAACATGTCGGCCAAGAGGGACTGATCGAGATCGTGGATATTATCCACAGAGATATATGAAGGAAGTAGACCAGAGGAGGAGACCCCAAGTAACTGTCCTAAGATCTCTGCCATGAGGACAATGGGTTTCCCCAAAATAGTGGTCTTAATACAGTGCTTATCATCAAACTCACCCCGAACTCGATTGGCATAGAATAGTTTGACAAGTCAGGGGTAAGGGTGAGGATTCGCCTTGGGATCATGGCGAAGATATTCTAGGAGCCCACTATAGGATAAGAGATCGGCAAGCTGAGGAAAATCAGAGAACTGAACATAGTGCTCCATGATCAATGGGCAATGCTCGATACGATTGTAGGCGGATAGGCACATCGGGTCATTGCAACAAAGGGAGATATCCACCCCACCAGATGGCATGTGATCCTTCCCTTGGATTTATGAGAGGAAGGGCAAGGAGGAGGGGTAGGTTCCTTCTTGGTAGCCTCAGTCTCCGGGATATAGTCATCGTCGGAGTCAGAGGGCGAATTGGTAGGAGTTGGAGCACGATAGGGGCCTTCGGTCAAAATCTTTTTGGTCTTGGGCTTGGGTCTAGATTGGGTGATAGATTTAGAGGGAGCCGCCTTCTTCTTCTTGAGAGGAGGCAAAGAAGAGGATGGAGAGATAGGCGATGAAGGAGGCAGGCGATCGATTTTGGTGCGGCATTTGGGTGGATTAGTGTTGGATGTAGGATCTACGATCATGGGAGAGGGAGTGGAAGGTCGGATTGGGATACAAGTTCTCGCCATGAGATCATGACGAGAGATCGAACGAAATCGAACAAAACTGTAAATCGAACGAAACGAGATAAGGAAAAGAAGATACCGCTGATAGAGGAGAACGGATCTGGAGTAGGGAGGATGATCGGTGGCGACAGGGAGAGACCGGAGAGGGCGGATGACGGCGGAGGAGGTTGAGCGGCTCGACTGTTTAGGGTTTTAGGAGAGAGGGCGCACCGATTAGAATGATTTCTAATCGGTGCGGAGGGGGGGCTAATCGATTTAAGTATGGCCAAAGACCAAACTGCCCTTGCCCAGTTAGTCGGTCTGAGTTCAAGAGCTGACCGGTTAAAATGAGTTCTAGTCGGTCGGCAAGTGAACTGGGACTGACTAAATGGTAAACAGCAAGTGGGTCAAGAAATAGTGCACGAACTAGTCGGTCTGAGTTCAATGTCTAACCGACTAGAAGAGAAGCTAGTCAGTCAAGAGATGAACTGGGACCGACAAATAAATTTCAAAAAATTGAGAATTGGAAATTTGAGTTCTCTCCAAAGACCACTTGGACACACCAACAAAACACTCTCATATGAACTTATCCTACCCCATAAAACCAGAAAATCATAAATCCATCGTGCAAATCATAAAACCAAGCATAACTCCAGCATTAAAATGAGAAAATCACAGCAAATACAACAGGAGCAATGAATATCATTATGATGCAAGATCACATATAAAGGATGAGTCCTAAATCTCGGATTCACCCATAATCCCCAATTCTCGACGTAAACGCACAAAGGTATCCTCCTTGAGTGGTTTCGTGAAAATATCAGCGATTTGCTTTTGGGTTTCGACGTACACTAAAATGATGTCCTTTTTAGCTACATGATCATCTAGAAAATGGTGACGGACATCTATGTGTTTGGTATGAGAGTGCTGTACCGGATTCTTAGAGAGACATATTGCACTTAGGTTGTCCACCATGATAGGACAAGTATCACAGTTATACCGAAGTCTTTAAGTATGTGTCTCATCCAAAGAACCTGTGCACATACAGCACCGGTGGCAATATATTCCGCCTCAGTGGTTGAAAGTGATACAGAATTCTGCTTCTTGGAAAACCAAGAGACAAGAGAATTTCCTATAAAATGGAAAGTGCCACTAGTACTTTTTCTGTCGAATTTGCATCCAGCATAATCTGCATCACTATATGCGATTAATTTATATGTGCTTGACTTTGGATAGAATAATCCGTAGTCGAGTGTGTGACTTAAATAACAGAAAATACGTTTAACCGCTATTAAGTGTGATTCCTTAGGTTGTGATTGATACCTAGCATAGACACATACTGCAAACATTATATCTGGCCTACTAGCAGTAAGATATAATAAACTACATATCATATCTCGATATAGACGAATGTCTACATCTTTGCCGCCTGTATCTTTATTAAGGTGTGTAGTAGTGCTCATTGGTGTCTTCTTGCTAGAGGCATTCTCCAATCCAAATCGCTTTAGCAGCTCCACCGTGTACTTGGTTTGGTGGATGAAGATTCCATCGTTCATTTGGTGAATTTGGAGTCCTAAGAAATATTTGAGCTCACCCATGTGGCTCATCTCAAATTGGTCCTTCATAACATTAGAAAACTCTTTGCAAAGAGTGAAGTTAGTAGCACCGAAAATGATATCATCTACGTAAATTTGAACTAAAATAATGTCATGGTTTGCATACTTAACAAAAAGCGTTGAATCAACCTCACCCATTTTGAAACCCAAATCCAAAAGAAAGTTCTTTAGGTGGTCATACCAAGCTCTAGGAGCTTGTCTCAAACCATAAAGTGCTTTCTTAAGTTTGAAAACGTGATTTGGACATTTTCATTTATAAAACCCGGAGGTTGAGAAACATAAACTTCCTCAACGACATCTCTGTTTAAAAACGCACTTTTTACGTCCATTTGAAAAAGTTTGAAATCTTTATGGCATGCAAATGAAAATAACAACCTAATAGATTCTAATATAGCTACAGGTGCAAAAGATTCATCAAAATCTATACCTTCCTCTTGCCTGTAGCCTTTAGCAACTAACCGGGCTTTGTTCCGGATGACGTTTTGGTTCTCGTCTGTCTTGTTCTTGAAAATCCACTTCGTTCCTATAACGTTGTGGTTTTTCGAAGGCAATGGAACTAGCTCCCAGACCTCATTCCTCTCAAACTGAATGAGTTCCTCTTCCATGGCTAGGATCCAAGAACTATCTTCGCACGCCTCGTTGATATTCTTTGGCTCCACTGAAGAGACAATGGCACAGTGAGGGAAGAAGTTGACTTGAGATCTTGTTTTGACACCATCTTGTATGTTGCCAATGACTTGCTCATGGGGATGGTCACGAACTGTTTGAAGCCGTCTGGGAACACCCTGGTCACTAGGAACATTTTCAAAAGAGTCATTAGTGGGGTTAGTATCAATAGAATCAATAGGATCAGATTTACCAATAGAGTCACTAACAACTTCCATAGAATCATCGTCATCGATAATTCTAGGAGGCACAAAATTTTCATTAAATGAAACATGAAGAGATTCCTCGATCGTTGAGGTTCTTTTGTTGTATATCCGGTAGGCTTTGCTACGGGAGGAATATCCAACAAATATCCCCTCATCAGATCTTGGATCAAATTTGTCCAAACTACCATACATGTTCTTGATAAAACATTTTGCACCAAAAACTCTAAAATGTTTAACTTGAGGCAACCTACTAAACATCAATTCATAACAAGTTTGTTTGGTGCCAGGCTCAAGAGAATCCTATTAAACACATAGCAAGCGGTATGTACCGCTTCTGCCCAAAATTGATGGCCAAGTTGGCTATCATCAAGCATAGTGCGAGCACATTCCACTAGCGTCCTATTCTTTCTCTCAACAACACCATTTTATGGGGGTGAGCGAGGGAAAGAAAAGGTGTGAGTAATACCAACTTCATCACAGAAATTTGAGAAAGACTCGTTCTCAAATTCCCCTCTATGATCACTACGAATAGTGACAATGGTGGTTCCAATGAGATTTTGTACTTTCTTAACAAATACTGTGAAGTTTTCAAAAGCATCATTTTTATTAATTAAAGTAAATACCCAAGTAAATCTAGAAAAGTCATCAACGATGACAAGTCCATATCAGGCATTCCCTAATGAAGCGACTCTAGTTGGCCCAAAAAGATCTAGATGTAAAAGCTCTAGAGGCCGTTTAGAGGATATGCTTTTCTTAGGTTTGAATGGCGATTTTGGAAGTTTGCCTCATTGACACGAGTCACAAAAGCTTTTCTTCTGAAAGGCAAGCTTAGGGAATCCTTTTATAGAATTTAGCTTGGATAGTTTGAAAAGTGTTCCAAAGTTTGCATGACCAAAACGTTGATGCCATAAGTGTTGTTCACTTGTGTTGGCAATGCGACATTGTTCATGTGAATTTGGAATATCTAGGATATATATGTCCTTATGGCGTATGCCAGAGAACAACACATTATTATTATCATTTCTTAAAATATGGTACTTTCCTTTCTCAAAGCTAACTTTGTAACCCTTGTCACAAAGTTGGCTTATTGAGATTAGATTGTGATTTAAGCCTTTAACAAGGTAAACATCACTTATAAGGGGTTTAGAGGCGTGACCAACTTTTCCAACACCGATGATGGTTCCGCTTTCGTTGCCTCCAAAGACTACTCGGTTTCCATTTTCAATGGGCACTACTTCGAATAACAACTGAGCTTTACCAGTCATGTGTTTTGAGCACCCGCTATCAAGTATCCACCCATCCTTGGAGCCAAATTTTGATTTGTTGCTCCTTTTCTTTTTCTTGAGTACCTGACGATAAAAATATCGTAACATGGTACCCAAGGTCATTGGGTCCTAAGAGATTAGACCTTTGGAAGCCAAGTCCAATTGGACTTAGACTTCCCAACATAGTCATCATTGTGCACAACATTCATGAAATAAGAATTAATATATGCTTGTTTCACATACATGCTTGTGTCCTTCGGGCCCCAAATAGTGAATTTCTTAGGATCCCTTTTCCTATTGGGAACATGCATATTTTGTTGATTTCTACGTGGTGCATGTGTTCTACGAGGAAGTGGCCTAGTGTATGCATGAAGTGGATAAGCATAGGGCACATGATGAAGTGGTGGTGTTAACATATGATACAGTGCATGATGGTAATCATTCATATAGTAGTGATGTGGGTGAACATAAGCATGTGGGGGAACACGTACGTGAGTGTGTCTCACTTGGTGTGCACGTGCTCATGGACGTGGAGCATAGAAATCATCATATGTGTGAACAGGTGGAGTATGAGGTGTGTTCCTATGTGGCATAGTATTGGTGTACATAAATGCATGACCCTTCTTTGGAGGTCCACCCAAAGTGGGTTTCTTTCCAAGAGGGGGTGTGTACTTAGTGAAAGTACCATTGGCAGATGAACTACCCATGGGGTGTTTACTCCCACTAGTTGAGGCATCGGAGGATGGCCTTACAAAGGTGGTGGAGGATTTGGATGAATTTTCCTTCTTATACCCCAAACCAATACGATGATTGGCCAGAAGTAAGTCATTCAGAATATTATCCAAATGATCCTTGCCTTTGTTGAATTTCTCAATTCGGCCTATTGTGGACTCATATTTCTCAGTGAGAGAAAGTATAGTATCATCCAAAGTGGACACTTGTGTACTGAGTTCACAAACATGTGACTTGAGATTCTCATTTTCAATACTCAAAGTTGAGTTTCGAGAAATCAAATCCGCTATCTCATGTTCCTCCGAATCCTCAAGGTTAACATGTTCAAGTTGAGATTTGAGATTTACAATCTCAGTTCTTAAGGCTTCAACAACGGTGTCGTTGTTGGTGATGATAGGCTTAGGTGTGGTCTGCAGACTAGTTAACTCATCTTTGATCTTAGTATATCTATTTACCAACTTAGAGTACTTAGACCAAATTTGTTCATTAGCTAGTCTTAGATCATCCATAGTTACCTCTTCACCTTCATCCTCGCTTTCATCTGAAGCGGTCTCTTGATTATGTTTCTCTCTTGCCATGAAGCACATGTGGGCTTGCTCTACTTTTCATCATCTGACTCTCCACTTGAGGAGTGCTGTTCTGAGTCGGTGAATGTACCGACAAGCCCTTTATTGTACTCCTTGTACTTTCGTGACTTGTCAAACTTGGGTGCTTTCCACTTCTCATTTTGTTTGTTGAGAGGACAATCTACCTTGATGTGTCCTAGCTTATTACATTTGAAACACAAAGCAGCAGAGGCATTAGTAGAACTAACTTTAGATTTATTCTTAAAGTTACCTTTTTGGAAGAACCAGTTGAACTTCTTTGCCATGAGGGCCAGAGATTCCAAGTCCAACTCGTCTTCCGATTCTTAACTATCAATAGGTGTAGTAGGAGCGGCCTTGAAAGCAATTGCCTTTTTCTTTGGCTCTTCTTGCTTCAAGAACGCCTTCATCTTGTCCTGCATCTTGATCTTACAGTTCTTGCCTACCTCATAAGACATTAGAGTACCCATTAGTTGTATAACGGTATATTTGGACATATCGTTACCTTCCTCGATAGCGTAGGTTTGCTTTTCCCAACTCGAAGGAAGTCCGTCAATAATCTTCGTGACTTTCTCTTCTTGGGTATAGATCTTCCTAAGGGCTTCCAACTCGTTGGTTATATCCACGAAGCGAGCATAGTACTCCTTGATCCTTTCACCCTGTTCCATGTGAAACAACTCGAATTCTTTGTTAGCAACAGTGAGTTTGGAGTGTTTTACCCCCGCTCGTTCCTTTGTGCAAGATTAGGAGTTGGTTCCAAATCTGATATGCACTCTTACAGGTGCATATCTTGTTGAAGTCTTCAGGCTCCAGTGCACATTGTAAGGCATTCATTGCCTTGGCATTGTTCACCTCCGCGGCGACCTCCGCGGCAGTCCACTTCGTGAAGTCTTCTTCAGTGGGCTCAACATACTCCGTTAATGTGGCTCTCCAGAGTGATGCACTCCGGAGGAAAGTTTCCATCCGGCATTTTCAGTCCCCATAGTTGGTACCGTTGAAGTGGGGAGGCCTAGTTGAGGAGTGTCCTTCCATCACTGAAGAGGCTCCTTCACGATTCTTGAAGGTGTTGTAGTCGGAAGGTGGTCGAACGGCCTTGTTGTCGTTGTTTGTCATAGCTATGAACTTGGCTCTGATACCAAATGTAATGCCCTGGTAGCTACTGCACAAGTACTAGAGGGGGGTGAATAGTACTTTAAAATAGTTAAGAGTCTAATTCCTAATTATTGTGGAATCACAAACAACCAAGCGGAATAAGTAAAAACAACAAGAACAATAGCAACGCAAACAAGCGATGTAATGGGTTCGGATCCACCCAAGTCTCCCCGACTTGTTCCTGGTGATCCTACGTCCCAGACACCCAGATCCCCTCCGGCTACTTGAGTTAGAATCTACTAACTCAAGGTTCCACTAAATGAATTCTTGTAGAAACTACTACTGTTGGATCTGGATCCTAGCTTAGAGGGGGGTGAATAGGCTTAAAAAATAATTCGTGCAACCCACGAATAATCACACACAGTTATAGCAGCAACATGGTAAATAAAAAGCAGACACAGAGTACACAGCAGATTTACCCTGGTTCGGTCGACCCTTCGACATACTCCAACCCCCAAAGCAGATACTATTAGTGAATAGCGCAATAGGTACAAAACCATAAGTTAGAGCACGCTTGGAGTACCCTCTACGTCTCCACACTCGCCAGGCTCTCAGTACCCCACATACAGTGTTTCCTCTCACTATCAATCCTAGTAATGATTTCTACCAGCTAGTCCCAAATTAGCTGGGTCCCACTTGTCTAGCCCCAACCAGACAAGTCCCAAAATAGTCACAAAATAAAGGTAAAGTTTCTCCTACAGAGAACGTTATACTAAGACACAAATAAAAGAGTTTAAGGGTTTAGAAATGCTCAGTTTGTGTCCGTGTAGGCGTCTCTGTCAATCAGCACGTCGTCAACTCCAATCTGACGCAAACGGTGTCTCAATCCGACGCAAACGGTGTCTCAATCCGACTCCTGGATGTCAAGTTGTGCACTGGTTCGTGCGTAAAGCAATTGCAGTTCAAATCCCAAATATAGTCGGTCTGTGCGCTTAGTAACTCCTTTTGAATCAAGCGGTCTGTGCGCAGAGAAGTTCAGTTCAAATCAATATATAGGAGGTCGGTGCGCACATCAACTCCTTATAACTAATCCTTAATTCCACGTCAGCTTGAATTAATTCACTTCGCTTTCACGTGATCTCGCAAGTCACTCAGCCTCGCCACGTCAGCAAGGGATTAGATCAGCGTCGTTGATGTTTTCCTTTTGCCTTCTCCGTTTACAGCTAGGGCATGCATGATCACGATGGCAGATGACGACGATGACGATGACAGCTCACGGTGACGGTCTGCTTGATGGCGATGGCAGCGCGATCTCTCAGCGATAAGGCGAGGTCCAGCAGCAGCTTCCGGCGGCGAGTTCTTCTGAGGCGATGAGTACGACGCCGGAAACCCACAGTGACGATGATAATGGTCTTCTCCGATGTTGCTTCGCCTCACGACGGCGTCAGCGAAGAACTCCTCGACGGCGAGAAAAGCTCCGATGTCTCCAGCGATGGGGTGTTGAGCGGCGGCGTGTTGATCTGAGTTCGGCGACGAGTGCTCCTTCTTCATGGCGTGCAGGCTACGGCGACTGCTCACAACTACTCCAGCGTCTTCAACTTACAGCGACAGCAGTGGGAGTTCTATGACATTGGCGAACTCCTTCTTCTTCACGACGACGGTGATGGGCGAGATCTTCTCTGGTGGCGGCTTTCGTAGCTCTCCAAGCGATGGCGGAAGCTCCTTCGGCAACGACAGCTCCTCTTCTCCGATGTACGAGCGCTTCGACGGTAGCATCGCTCCACGGCGACGGTGTTCTTTCAGCGGCGAAGGTTCCACGGTGCAGTGGCGATGATCTCCACGTCTCCTTTGACCATGACGTCATCTTCTTCTTGATGCTTGCTAGCGGCAGGGGCTCCTCTGCTTGAGTTTGTTGACGAAGATGTGAAAGATTTTTGATTGCATAAAGCTTTAGAGAGTTGTGATCTGAGATTACTTGGGTGCCATCCCTTTTTGATGCTGGGTTTTTAGATATGAGCTCCTAGAAAAGAGGCCTTCATGAAGATTTGAAGATTACAGTTTAATGATATGGGCTAGGGAATTTGAATGCGTGACTCCTCTCTTGGAAACACAAAGACGTCCCCCGTTGTTTGTTGTTTGCCGCACACTTGGGTTAATGGGAAGAGGAGTTTTTATAGAGGAGCTTAAGGTTTTTTAAGAAGTAGTTGGGATTTTGAGAAGATTTGTAGATGTTTGAATAGGAATTTGGTATAGACAAATAATTGCAAATCTAACCAAAAGATTTGATCAAATCCCTTTTGAATTCAAATTTGGCTCCATCTCTTTTCCTCTTTGGACTAAGTCCATCATGCTATATGAATAGATTTTTGACCAAGTCCACTTTGCTTAGGCCAAAGCTCTCTCTCACACCCATATAGCTATATGAATAGCAACTCCTTCAAATATAACGTTTCCTCAATCCTAAAACACACTAAGCATACACGTCAGATATAACGACATGTTTGTCATCATCAAACCAAGATCCTAGATCGTTGCTTCCAACAATCTCCCCCTTTTGGTGATGAAAAACATGTATAAGATTTGTGCAATAAGTATGGGTGTGTGAAGTGTGTTGAATGATGTAATGCTATATGATATTTGAATGTAGCGTACACAATGTTATAAAAAATATAAAAGCATGCTCCCCCTTCTCCCAAGCTCCCCCTTCAACATTTCTTTTCTTTCTCCCCCTTTGTAATCACCAAAAGTGGATTAATGAAGTTACAAAAATATTCCATGCAAAAGTAAACCATTATTAAATGTAGCGTACAATTTGCATGAGTTTTCTAATTAGCAAACAATTCAAGCTCATGGAATTTCATAAAGTGACTTCTCCACCTTTGTGTAAATGTAATGATATAGACAATAAAGTACTAAGGGAGATTCAATTTTAGAACAATCAACCAAATCAATCCGCATTTTCCAATTTTTCATGAATATCACTAGGATTGATTTTTCCCACCTCCTCAAAGATGAGTTCAAGTTACCGAACCCCAAAAAATGGCCTAAAGGACTTTTAAATGTGGGGTGGCATTGCTTGACGAGTTATATACACCAACACTAATGATTACCCATTTAGCATAAGTTGGTTACTCGTGGGTTGTGTATTAGCCATGAAGTGTATCCATTTTTCATACGGAGCAAATATAGATTTTTTTTCAATTCTTTTGTGCTCAATTTTAATTCATGGTTAAACACTTCATATCCCTTAGAAATTCAGAAATTAATCATTCCTACATTCACTTTCCATTATTCTTCAAAAGAATCTCCAAAAGCACTAAAAATTCAATTATCGTGAAAGTGCAAATGTAGGTGTAGAAGTCAAATTCGAAATTTATGAGACATGTCATGGCTACTAAAAAGAGAACAACATGTTCATGTAGCTACAACAATAATGAATTAACTTCTACAAGGGATAGACTTGATCATTCATACAATACCACTTAAGATAAATCATAAAGGGTATTCTTTTACGCTCATTTTTTTGTAAATTTTTTTTATTTTTTTCAGAAATAAAAACATTAAAAATCATGCAAACAAGCACACAAACAAAAAATAAATCAATCACACAAAACAATCTATGAATGTATGCAATGAAATACAAAGAGGGAAAAAAATTATACCTTCGCATCGCTATTTGGCCAAGGAGCTAGAAATAGAATGAGACTTTAAAAATTTGCTCCTCGCCAAGCCTCCATCACACCTACATGAAAGGTGTTAAGTATGACCTTGGAATCCAACAAGGTCCACGAGGGTTAGCCATTAAAGATTTAGGAACCCAAACTTGTTTAAACTTGATATTTGTGTTCCTAAATTTACAATAATATGAAGTGTGGCCTACACTATCACAAGTAAAGCACTTTGCATATTTGTTCTTTGCAATAGAAGGTACATTGTGGAATTTTTTGAATTTTTTGCTTTTCAACGTTTTTCAGACCAAAACCAAGACCTCTTCTATTATTGCCATATAATTGATTCTCTAAAATAGTGTCCAACGATTGTTTTCCCATAGAGAATTTCTTAATGACCACATCAAGATGAGAGACTTTGGTTTTTAATTGTTTATTTTCTTCCACAATCATCGTGCATTTACTAATAAAAGCTCTCTTGTTTTCCTCTTCCTTCTTTTCAAATTCAATTATTTTTCTTTTAAAGTCATTATCCAACATGCAGAATTTATCATTAAGCTCTCTAATCACATAGTCTTTTTCGGTTTCGAGCTTAATCAAATCAAGTTTAAGCATGCTAATATTATTCATCAAGGAAGGGCAAGAGAGACAAGGTGCTTCATCATTAAAACTGGACTTTTCCTTTTTCAAAATGTCAATAGTAGAGTCACGAGCAACAATTTCAATTTTTAGTTTTTCAATCTCTTTAGACATATCATATTCAGATTGTTGCATTTCAAAGTTCTCATTTTGATAATCATTTATAGTGGATTCAAGCTCTACTATTTTATCTTGCATTTCTTTACAAAGAGTAAGGAGTTCAGTTTTACTACCAGAAATTACCTCATCATGTATTCCCATCAATGCCATGCATGAGATGGCAACATGATCATCCTCCTCACTCTCAGCTTTGCTGTCCATATCCCAAGTTAGCACCTTGGATTTTCCTTTTTCCTTAGCAATCTGAGCTGTCTCATGTGGGCAGTCCCTCCTTCGATGTCCTCTTTTCTTGCATTTAAAACAAGTCATTCTATTAGTAGTATTCTGATCATAAGTTTGCTTAGAAGACTGAAAAAAGTTAGAGCGATTAAACCTGGGTGCCCTTTCTTCTCTTCCTTGCTTGGTCTGGACATACTTTCTGAAATTTCTGACCATTAGCGCTATGTCCTCATCATCATCTTCACTTTCGCCAGCTTTCAGAGCAAGTGGCTTTGTAGCTTTCTCCTTTTCCTCAGGTTTCTCTCTTTCATCAATATTTTGCAATTCAAGCTCGTGAGACATTAGATTACATATTAAGTCCTCCACCCTCATCTGTAACAGATCTTTCGCTTCTTGGATGGCAGTGACTTTAGGCCTGAAAGAGCTTGGCAGTGCTCGTAATATCTTTCTCACCTGTTCAAGGCTAGAATATGGCTTACTGAGCGAGCTAGACTTGTAGACAATGTTGGTGAACCTCGCAAACATCTCTGATATGGTCTCTGATGGTAGCATGCGAAATCCCTCGTACTCTGTGCTCAGAAGTGCAAGTCTATACTTCTTCACCTGTGACGTTCCCTCGTGCATCACCTCCAAAGTATGCCATATTTCCTGTGTAGTTAAACAATGTGAGATTCTATTATATTCAGATTTATCAAGTGCATAAATGAGAGCATTCATAGCTTTATCATTTAAAGAATAAGATTTCCAATCATTATCATCCCATTTATCATTTGGTTTTTCAATCTCAACACTATCTACTTTAATAACAGCAGTTTATAACCTTTTTCAATTATTTGCCAAGTTTTGTAATCAACAGAAATCAGGTAGATTTTCATTCTATTTTTCCAATATGCATAATCACCTCCATTAAACCTAGGGGACGGGAAACTGACTGACCCTCAGCAAAAGCACTATCCATATGGTTATTCATGGTCAAACCTAGGCTAGATCCTAAAACCTGCTCTGATACCACTTGTTGGATCTGGATCCTAGCCTAGAGGGGGGTGAATAGGCTTATAAAAATAATTCGTGCAACCCATGAATAAGCACACACAGTTATAGCAGCAACAGGGTAAATAAAAAGCAGACACAGAGTACACAGTAGATTTACCCTGGTTCGGTCGACCCTTCGACCTACTCCAGCCTCCCAAAGCAGATACTAGTATTGAATAACGCAATAGGTACAAAACCACAAGTTAGAGCACGTTCAGAGCACTCTCTACGTCTCTACACTCGCCAGGCTCTCAGTACCCACACACACAGTGTTTCCTCTCACTATCAATCCTAGTAATGATTTCTACCAGCTAGTCCCAAACTAGCTGGGTCCCACTTGTCTAGCCCCAACCAGACAAGTCCCAAAATAGTCACAAAATAAAGGCAAAGTTTTCACTACAGAGAACATTACACTAAGACACAAATAAAAGAGTTTAAGGGTTTAGAAATGCTCAGTTTGTGTCTGTGTAGGCGTCTCTGTCAATCAGCACGTCGTCAGCTCCAATCTGACGCAAACGGTGTCTCAATCTGACTCCTGAATGTCAAGTTGTGCACTGGTCTGTGCGTAAAGCAATTGCAGTTCAAATCCCAAATATAGTCGGTCTGTGCGCTCATCAACTCCTTTTAAATCAAGCGATCTGTGCGTAGAGAAGTTCAGTTCAAATCAATTTATAGGAGGTCGGTGCGCATAGCAACTCTTTATAACTAATCCTTAATTCCACGTCATCTTGAATTAATTCACTTCGCTTTCACGTGATCTTCCAAGTCTCTCAGCATCGCCACGTCAGCAAGGGATTAGATCAGCGTCGTTGATGTTTTCCTTTTGCCTTCTCTGTTTACAGCTAGGGCATGCAGGATCGCGATGGCGGATGACGATGGCGGATGACGATGGCGGTGATGACAGCTCACGGCGACGGTCTGCTTGATGGCGATGGCAGCATGATCTCTCAGCGATAAGGCGAGGTCCAGCAGCAGCTTCCGACGGTGAGTTCTTCTGAGACGATGAGTACGACACCGGTAACCCACAGCAACAATGATAATGGTCTTCTCCGATGTTTCTTCACCTCATGACGGCATCAGCGAAGAACTCCTCGATGGAGAGAAAAGCTCCGTTGACTCCAGCGACGGGGTGTTGAGCGGCGGCATGTTGATCTGAGTTCGACGACGAGTGCTCCTTCTTCATGGCGTGCGGGCTACGGTGACTGCTCACAACTACTCCGGTGACTTCAACTTGCAGCGACGGTAGCGGGAGTTCGATGACAGCGGCGAACTCCTTCTTCTTCACGACGACGGTAATGGGCGAGATCTTCTCCGGTGGCAGCTTCCGTAGCTCTCCAAGCGATGGCAGACGCTCCTTCAGCAACGACAGCTCCTCTTCTCCGACATGCGGGCGCTTCGACGGTAGCAGCTCTCCACGGCGACGGCGTTCTTTCGGCGGTGAGGGTTCCACGGTGCAGTGGCAATGATCTCCACGTCTCCTTCGACCTCGAGTCATCTTCTTCTTGATGCTTGCTAGCGACAGGGGCTCCTCTACTTGAGTTTGTTGACGAATATGGGAAAGCTTTTTGATTGCATGAAGCTTTAGAGAGTTGTGATCTGAGATTACTTGGGTGCCATCCCTTTTTGATGCTGGGTTTTTAGATATGAGCTCCTAGAAAAGAGGTCTTCATGAAGCTTTGGAGATTGCAATTTAAAGATGTGGGCTAGGGAATTTGAATGCGTGACTCCTCACTTGGAAACACAAAGACGTCCCCTGTTTTTTGTTGTTTGCCGCACACTTGGGTTAATGGGAAGAGGAGTTTTTATAGAGGAGCTTAGGGGTTTTAAGAAGTAATTGGGATTTTGGGAAGATTTGTAGATGTTTGAATAGGAATTTGGTATAGACAAATAATTGCAAATCTAACCAAAAGATTTGGTCAAAACCCTTTTGAATTCAAATTTGGCTCCATCTCTTTTCCTCTTTGGACTAAGTCCATCATGCTATATGAATAGATTTTTGACCAAGTCCACTTTGCTTAGGCCAAAGCTCTCTCTCACACCCAAATAGCTATATGAATAGCAACTCCTTCAAATATAACGTTTCCTCAATCCTGAAACACACTAAGCACACACGTCAGATATAACGACACGTTTGTCATCATCAAACCAAGATCCTAGATCGTTGCTTCCAACAACTACAAGATCAAACACTACAACAATTTGAATCGTGAGTCCCACAAACCGGGATCACGAATTTCTCTCACAAAAAGAGAGAAAATCACCAACAATAGATTTAATAAAATAGAAATTGCTTACCACAAAATCCTATGCCTTGAGATACTTACGGATTAGGGCAAGGTAGGAAGATGAGTGGAGATCACGAAACCCTAGCACCACCAAGATGAACGGCGTGAGATAGCTAGGGCGAAGAAGACGATCGTGATTCAATTTCTAAGAGGAATGATCGCACACGATCTGAAAATCTCTTAAAGGGTTTTAGGTCAAAAACGTGAGAGCTATTTTTCGAGATAGAGAGCTCTTGACAATTGATAATCGAATGATAAATAATTAAACCCACAGATAATAGACAAATTTCCTTGTTTGAAACGAATCAAACACATATGGAAAGAATCAAAATAGATCAAGAAAAGTGTGGAAATAAATTCTCCAGCGGTTGGAAAATTAAAGCTGCTTAATAGGTCTAAGAAGGATCACTGATCGATTAATTTGAGAACTAGTCGGTCGGTGAACCTTCTTGGACCGACTAGATGGTTAACAGAGAATTCAGTGAATTAAGAAGGATAAACTAGTCGGTCTAAGAAGAAACATCAACTGACTAGTTTGACAACTAGTCGGTCGGTGAACCTTCTTGGACCGACTAATTGATCAACAGTAACTCGCTGAAAAACACATTGAAGACTAGTCGGTTCAAGAAAGATTTCCAACCGATTAGATTGACATCTAGTCGGTTGGTTCTTCTACTTGAACCAACTAAAATGCACGGAAAGGCAAACTAAGAAGCGATAAGCTATGGAAAACTTCCTAATGGCTTCTAAGACAATCCTAGCGATAAGATACGATATATAAGAGGATATTGAAGGCAAGTAATACTTAAAGCTTAACATTCTAGAAGACAATGAAAATAAACAATACACACCGTCTTCAAAAGCTTCAATATGAAGATTCTGAATCCCTCGACTTCAAAAATACTCCTTGAACTTCAATGAAGCTTCAGGCACATCGTTCACGCACTTAAGGAAGTCTTGGGACGTCGCTTGAGATCTACACAGTAATTTGGCGACGATCTTCATAGTTGCCCTCAAAGATCATTAGTACCCAATATTTATGTTTGTCCATCATCAAAACCAAATCAGGGGAATCAATGCTCAACACATCCAGCCATACCAATATTTATTATGATCATACACAAGGAAGTGAATACAATCCTTACATAAGGGATTTGCCCTACACAAGGACTCAACCAACCCTACAAAAGGGTTAAACTCCTTCAAAGAGAGAATCTAACTCCCACAAAAAGAATTAGGGTTACAACTCAACCAACCCTACACAAGGGTTAAGCTCCCACATACAGAGTAACTAACTTCCATACAGAGAGTTAGGGTTTCAATCACAAAGATGAAATAAATAGTCTCTTACCTATGCCTTGATGAGATGAACTTACTCAATATGGATTGCAAGGCATGGAAGATGATCTCCAAGTGTTGAGATGAGCTTTGATTGCACTTAGAGGATTTCCCTTGAGCTAGCTTCAATGCAAGAAGATGAATGTGCTCATGAGAGGGAAATGCAAAATAGGAGTGGCTAATTTATTCTCTATGATATTCAATATGTGTCAAGTTTGTCCAAGAGTTCTAATAGAACTAAGCCATCTCTTATAAATATGAGGCCACAAAACCCCCTCAAACCCAAGAAAAAGTCCAAAGGAACACATCTGTAATGGCTAGAACTTGGGCTGAAACGTCATGGACATGCGCCTAAAGAACAAAGGTCAAGTGACTAATCAACAACTAGATTTTCATCTATGGCTACAATCTAAGCCCGGGCAAGTACCTGTAGATGACTACACAGGCGCATATACAACTGTGCAGATGCTGGTAAAGACTTCGTAAGGCGACTGTCACATGGGATGGAATGGAGCTGAGAAATGTCAACTTACGCACTTATGCATTCAGGAGACTAATGAACAAAGTCCAGGCGCTTGAGGACTGACAGGAGACTGTAAACTCTACATCAGTCGGCTGACACACAAGATGGAGTGATGCACAAAATTGATAAGTTATGCACTTTGGCACATAGGCGACTGATAAACAATGTCCAGACGCCTGATGGTTGCTAGGAACCAGGCAGCGTGGCGACGCGGCCTCACCCAGACCACACGATCATGATCTAGCGGCCATCGTCCACTCCAAATCAAAAGCGGATCGAGAAACGTAACAGCCATATGGCATAATCTTATGCGCCCCCTAAATCGAATGCTTCAGAGCGTTGGCGACGCGGCCGAATATTACCCGTACGATGACAATCCAACGGTTGTCGACAACTTCGAAGCGGATTCAAATGACATGCGGAGCGGGCGATTTTATCGGATCCAAGGGACACGTGTCTCATCCACGTCCAATCCTGCAAGTATCCAACGGTTGAGAATAGCGGTGGCAGAGAATTCGGGTTTTAATTGATTTTTCGGTGTGGGTTTGAACCTGTTAAGCCCTTAAAACCTGCAATGTATCTATTTAAGCGTATTCTAGGGTTTTTGGATGTATTCATTGCATATTGGAGGCTCTCTTGTGCGTATTTTCGTGATATTTTCTGGGGCTTTGGAGACAGAGGCTAAAAGCTCTTGCAGAAGCAATCTTAAGGCTTTTTGAGGAGTTTTGGTGATATGAATCTCAACTTATACCTTGTATTTCACATATTTAGCATGTATTTTGACCTTTTGATCATGTATTTGCTAATGAAATTGAGTTTTCTTCTCTCCATGCGTGGCTAGTACCCTTATGTGTTGGTTGTAAGGTAATTAAGGCTATGTGATCTCTGAATTTAATGTCTTCTTGCCGTATTATCATGATATATTAAGTATTTCATTGATCTCTACGTGTATTCTTTGTGATACGATCTTTGCGGATGTACCACCACCCTAGCAGGAATTTGTGCTTATATTCTCTATGAAATTAATGATTTGCTTGATTACATATGGTGCTATTTGATGCTCTCTATTGTTATAGCTTCCGATGCTTTATACCATTGCCGGATGAAACATCTTGTATCGATTTAGGTTAAATAATTGGTTCTAACATTTTAGATCTAGATTCACACACATATCGCGAGGACTCCAAGAGGACGATGTACCACGAGGATACATCTATGTGTGCAAACCCGAAGGGACCCGAGAGGGTGATGATCCGCGAGGCTCATCTATGAATCTCGATTGAAAACGTTATAAACCAATTGATTAACCAATAAAATACATTAATATTCATTGATTGCAGATCCCTAATGACATCACAACCGACACATACTCCTCATTGATACCTTAGTATATCGACTCTCCGTGCTTGTTTTAGTATTATTTTCTCGTTTACTTAAAACCATCATCACGATTATCTCACCTTCGAAAGGTGGTAGTTTTTCATCGTTTTATTAATCTTTAGAAACTGATTCTTTTGGTTTACAGGTCGACTGTCTCATGGATTCGATAGCTGACTCTCCAAGTTTACTACTTGATCGATCTCCTACACTTGGGAGTAGCGCTCGCACATTTCGAGACGAGTCAAGTTTTTGGCGTCGTTGCCGGAGATAGCGGTACTTGTGAACCATTCTCTCAGTTTCTCTCGAGGAATATTCGGTGAGATCTTTCCATCTTTTAGTTTAGGAATTTTACTTACTTTGTATTGCATAAAAAATACATAAAAATATAAAAACTTAAAACCAAAAAAACATCATTTTCTGGTAGTTTATGTGGCATAGATCTCTTACATCACATAGATTAGTACGAACCAAAATTATGGCAAATAATAATGATGAAACACTTATTACAAACCCTACACAAGAATGACCTTTATTGGATTTTATTTGCCATCTAGGGTGGTGTCTGATTCAGGCATAGTTCTGCCTGCTGATGCTCATAATTTTAATCTTAAATCATCGACAATTCAACTCATAACCACTGTTCATGGTATAGAGAGCGAAAATCCTTATCAACATCTTAGAAATTTTGAGGAGTTATGCACCACATGTTTTGATGGAAAAGTTAGTCCTGACGATGTATATCTTAAACTATTTCCATTCTCTTTGAAAGATAAAGTGAAACATTGGTTAAATGCATTGCCACATGGATCTATCTCTACTTGGTTGCAATTGCAAACTGATTTATACAAAAACCTATTTTCTTCGTATTGAACCCACACATTAAAGAGACAAATCATATCTTTCTCGCAGAGGGACACGGAGACATATGACCAAGTATGGGAAATATTCAAGGACCTGTTGATAGCTTGCCCACACCATGGATATGACAAAGGTCGGGCCATTGGATTCTTTTATGATGGTCTGCGGTCGTATACAAAGCAATACGTGGAGATGATGTTCAATGGCAAGTTCTTTCAGAAGACTCCAACTGAAGCATGGAATTACTTGGAGAAAATAGCTGAGCATGCAAAGAGATGGGAGTCTAGTTCAGAGTTTGATAGATCAGAGCCAATCCCATCGTTACGAGGAGGCATGCGCTCATTAAAGCCAGACGATGCATTGAGAGCACAGGTGGATGCACTATTGACGCAGAAGTTACAAGGTCTTGATTTGAGAGCGATGAAAGTAGTTGAAGCAAAACTATATTGCACCATTTGTGAGAAGTCAATTCATGACATGTCAGTTTGTCCTGCGATCCCTACCATGAAAGAGACTATAAGGAACCCTCAAACTGAAGTGAATTGGGTATCAAATCAAGGGGTAAATTCGAGATGGGCTCCACAGCAGCAGGTGCAACAGACAACCACCCCTGAATATTATCCAAATCATTCAAATTACCAAGGAAAGAAAGAGCAGAGAATGATGTCACAGCCACATTGCTGCAAATGATTCTGATACAAAATCAACAGCTTCAACAATTCAATGAAAATCTTCTGCACATGCAAAAACAACAACTTCATCTCAATGAAAAATTTTCAATACTAGCATCATCATTTGAAAGAGGTAAATTACCAGCTCAATCTGTTGCAAATCCTAACATAAATCCATCTTTTTTTCAGGTGATAACATTAAACCATGCCAAGCGGTGACCACATTGCGTAGCGGGAGAGAAATCGAAAAGCCAGAACCACCTAGGCATAAACAAGAAGCTAAGGAAAAAGAAGAAAAACAAGTGCCACAAATTTTGCAAGATGAGGAGAAGGGTGCAGAAAAGGAGGAGGAAGCTAAAGAAAAAGAGGCAGAATCTTATTCACCTCCAGCTCCATTCCCACAGAGACTCCTTCCACCAACAAGAGATAAGTATCAAGCAGACATTAGGGATATCTTCCAACAGGTAAAAATTAACATCCCTTTAGTTGATGCGATAAATCAAATACCTGCTTATGCTAAGTTCTTGAAGGAGTTATGCACGGTTAAAAGAAAATTTAATGTTAAAAAGAAAACCTTTCTCACGGAACAAGTAAGCGCTATTATTCAACATAATAACCCACCCAAATTCAAAGATCCAGGTAAACCTACTATTACTTGCACCATTGGCACTAAAAGGATAGGGCAAGCTTTACTTGATTTGGGTTCGAGCATTAACATATTGCCTTATACCGTTTTCTTGCAGCTAGGTTTGGGGGAGTTGAAGAAAACACCAATTATACTTTAGTTGGCAGATAGATCAGTGAAGATACAAAGAGGATGTGTTAAGGATGTTCCGGTTCAAGTTGAAAATTTCTTTAACCCTGTCAATTTCATTGTGCTTGACTTTGAATGACCTAAAAACGGTAACTCTACTCCAATTATTTTAGGACGACCTTTCCTTGCGACTATTAATGCTATAATAAATTGTAGGAATGGAAATTTTCCAATCACATTTGGAAACATGAACATTAGACTTGAATATTTTCAATGCTTATAAGTTTTCGACATCAATGGAGGAGGAGCCAGAAGAGCTAAATTTAATTGACGCTATGATTGATGCGCACTTTGAAAAAGCGCCTGAAACCATGCCTATGATTGATTATGATTATGATTTGGATTGGTGCAACAAAAAGGTAAGCTCATTGGTTTTTCATGATGATTATGTACAACACATATTATTCGACGACCAGTTGCATTCTCATGTTTCTAATACATCCTATTTGCTGCATGGAATTGGAGGGATTCACATAGAAGATGATTTGGAAATAGCGGTGCATGGATATAATGATATGAAGGCCAACATGGCGTTGAAAGAGAAAGAAGTAGAGTTGATTGAGGAGTTGCTACCACCCACATCGTTTCGACAACCACCTCCTGGCGGTACTTAAACCGATGTGTTCTTTCCTTACTCAGCAGTAGCAGATTTTTTTTCTTTATTTTGAACTTTTTATTTTTGTTAGGAGATTTTGCATATAGTATTCTCCTTTCAACATTGAGGACAATGTTTGTCTTTAAGTTGGGGGGAGTGACATTTTGTTAGGAGAGCTTTTTTAATCTTAGTTTTTTTTAAAAAGAGAGAAAAGAATAAATCACCATCACTCATCTTCTAACCATATCTAAGCCCTCTTAAAGTGTCACTTTGTCGGATGGTTATGCATTAATGGCATTCTAAAAATTGTTTATGGGTTGATATCATTATTTTTCTCTTCATGGAATTAATCATTAATATGTCCCTTATGAGAAGTTTCAAATCTCATGACTAATATCTAGAAATGTGCGAGAGCTACTCCAATATTGGGTACATCCAGCCACACCAATATTTATTATGATCATACACAAGATAGTGAATACAATCCCTACACAAGGGATTTGCCCTACACAAGGACTCAACCAACCCTACAAAAGGGTTAAACTCCTTCAAAGAGAGAATCTAACTCCCACAAAAAGAATTAGGGTTACAACTCAACCAACCCTACACAAGGGTTAAACTCCCACACACAGAGTAACTAACTTCCACACAGAGAGTTAGGGTTTCAATCACAAAGATGAAATAAATAGTCTCTTACCTATGCCTTGATGAGAAAAACTTACTCAATGTTGATTACAAGGCACGGAAGAGGATCTCCAAGTGTTGAGATGAGCTTTGATTGCACTTAGAGGATTTTCCTTGAGCTAGCTTCAATGCATGAAGAGGAATGTGCTCATGAGAGGGAAATGCGAAATAGGAGTGGCTAATTTATTCTCTATTTAATATTCAATATGTGTCAAGTTTGTCCAAGAGTTCTAATAGAACTAAGCCATCTCTTATATATATGAAGCCACAAAACCCCTTCAAACCCAAGCAAAAAGTCCAAAGGAGCAAATCTGCAATGGCTAGAATTTGGGCTGAAACGTCGTAGACATGTGCCAGAAGACTAATGGTCAGTCGACTGATCAACAACTAGATTTTCACCAACGGCTATAATCTAAGTTAGGTCAGGCAACTATAGAAGACTACACAGGTGCATGTACAACTGTGCAGACGCTTGTAAAGACTTCGTCAGGCGACTATTACATGGGATGGAATGGAGCTGAGGAATGTCAACTTACGCACTTGTGCATTCTGGCGACTGATGAACAAAGTCTAGGCGCCTGAGGATTGACAAGCGACTGTAAACTCTACATCAGTCAACTTACACACAAGATGGAGTAATGCATAAAATTGACAAGTTACACACTTTGGCACATAGGCGACTGATGAATAATATCCAGACACCTGATGGTTGGTAGGCACCTATCTTTTTTACTTCAGTAGCCTGAACCAAAAGCTCAAGTAAGAGTCAAGAAAATATTGACTTGATCTGTGCAGATCAGCCACCTGTAGAAGGCTGGCCAGATGCCCAGTGAACCACCAGTCGCATGTCCTGCATTCAGTAGGTGCCTGATAAAAGGCCAGAGACTCCAATAAGAGTTCATGGCATGGGGAACCTATTGGGTTGGATTCTATGATGATCCTAAGGTTTTCTAAGATGGTTGATGCATATGCATGAATGAACGAGACCATCTAATCAAGGCATTACAAATTCCTAGATTCAAAATGAGTTAAGCAAGTAATAAGAATCACATTGATTACAATTTTCTTCCCCTAGAGTCTAAGTCCTCAAGCATGAGTAGCTTTAATCTCCACATCATCTTCCAAAATTTGGCACCACTTGATGAGATTCCATTTATCAAGTTCCAAGCTTTGGCAATGCTCCTCTTGATGTCCATCCTTGTACCAAGCTTTTAGTTTTCAAAATGCTATTCTTCAATTGTTATACAAAAGACTAAAACATTAAGAGTCTTTAGCAACAATATAATGTTGTTATCATCATCAAAACAATATTGGTCTAAAACACCAATACCTAACATTTTATGCAGAAAGTTCTAATGGCTCTATGACACATGATGCTCAGATGGGAAACTACGATGATCTTTGCATGTTGTAGAAGTCTGTAAAGCATGTGGGATGCAAGGACATGTTGATCGCTCCGGGACGTACACCCAAAGAACGGTTGTAGTTTTACCGCAAGCGCACGGTATAGCGGCGAGCGGGTATCGAACACAGGGAGGACGAATGACCGTGCTTGCTCCTAATCAACCTGGCTATTCAAGAATAGAAAGAGTTGCCTTGGGCGATCCTGTCACAATCGTCAGACAAATGTGCGAAATATCAACTCAAATAAAGAACGTCTAGGGAATGGGGAATCCCCGCTACTCACCGTATTTCATAGATGTGGTTCGTCGGTATCAAAATTGCTAGAATGAGAATTTGGATGAACTAGTTGCAACTAAATGTGGAACCAAGCTCACGCTCTCGCGCTGTTGCCGGTCTATAGCTATCCTAGGGTCGGGTCCAATCTCTTGCAAACCCTAGCCTAGGAAAGCTAGCATTAGGATCAACATCATCGTCCAATTGCGCACCGAGCCCAATCTCTTGCAAACTCGGTCCACAATCTAAATTAGGATAGTTCCTACCCGTCCAATCTCTTGTAAACGGGTATCGGCACGGAATTGCAACCGGAGATCCTGGTATCGGTCCAATCTCTTGCAAACCGATACTTCGAAAATCCGACTCCAACCCAATTCAGATTTCTAGGGCTTCCTATCAAATTGGGATCCAATCTCTTGCAAATCCCAATTGATATGAATACCTAGCTATCCGTAGTAATTCGATCCCAATCTAATCCCTAATTATTGATTCTAGCACAATTTCTACCAATTTATCACAAATACGAAATTGGGCTTGTAGGGTTCATCCCCACGCCCCAAGACGTGGAGACTACTCACAAATCATAGCAATAGCACAAAAATAATCAATGAAATAGACAATGGAATTCATCACAACAATGATATAAACAATAAAAATAGAGTTTTTGGGGAAGAGAGATGCAAACCAAAGTAGTTCTTCAATTAATCCAACAAAAATCCAAGTTTTTCTCTTCTCCAATCACAAAATAATAAAGCTAAAAAGTAATCTCAAAAAGCTGCAAAAAATCTAAGAGATGGCTCCTAAAACTAGGGTAAAACAGGGCTTAAATAGCCCCAAAAATCGTCCAAAAATCCTGACCAAAACGCCCCTGCACAGCCTGTTTTCCGCAAATTTCGCTACAGGCAGCGCATCGCACTCGGCCGAGCGACAAAAGTCGCTCGGCCGAGTGAAAACCCTGTCATTTTCCAGTAAGTCGGGGGCTTCAAGGGTCTTCAGTTCGGAGGCGGCTCGGCCGAGTGAGTTGTCGTCACTCGGCCGATGGCTTCACTGCACTCGGGCGGACGCGGTTTACCACTCGGTCGAGTGGGTCTTCTGAAGCTCAGGTTGCCGAAAAACAGTAACTTCGATCTTTTTGAGGGCCTTCGTCTGGGCGCCACTCGGGCGGACGTGGTATCGTCACTCGGTCGATGTGGTCTCCGTCGCTCGGCCGAGTACACATGGAAAACGTGTCTGAACGGGTCGGCCGAGCAGTGTCTCGCTGGTCGGCGAGTGGCTCCTCCACTCGGCCGAGTGGGACACAAAAAATGCCCAATCTGATTGTTTTGGCCTCCTCGTCGCTCCTGCGACATCCATTCTTCTTCCGCTCCTCTCCAACAGTAAAATATCCCTCGGGGAGGTCATCGGTGGCCGTGTAGAGTAAGCGCGTCTCGAGATCACTCCTAATCGCGCCAAATCACCTGAAATGTGACAAAAACAACAAATCGTGAAAAGCATCGCAATATCGTCGATATATCGTGAAAAACGTGATGTGGGCGATCTAAATGGCATGCAAATCCACGGGAAAAAGGTGTAAAATATGGAGTGATCAAAATCTCCCAAGCTTGCCTCTTACTCGTCCTCGAGGAAGATAAGTAAAAGGCGAACCCGGTGGATTCGGAAAACGAAAACGGCGAAACACGAAAAAAAAATGAAAAACGAAGAAGAATGAAAACCAAATGAAAATAAAGACGAAAGAAAGAAGCGAAGAGGTAGGGTGCTAGATCATTTTCTCAGGACGTGGGTTTCACTTACTATTATAGCATGCACCGAATGAGAAATACATGTCAAAGAATCTTATTTTGATATCATAGTATAATAGTGCAAATAGAAATAGAAAACCCACGAACATTAATATAATCATGAAGAACGGAATGATTTTAAAATTAACATTGCCTGAATCATTTAAAGCGGTATACAAATCACAGATCACACACTTTTCAATTGAACGCTTTCTATCTGGAGTATAAGAGTATCACACTATAGAATAGAGAGAATGGAAAAGTTTGGATTTCATGAAATGAACGCTAGGCTTAGATTTCTGGATTTCGTGAAGCTAGAAACAATCTCACCGAGTATAGAATATTACTTAGCCTAGGTTGTCGTGCGATGTCAAGTAGTCACTCTCTCACACATCAATGGATCCCCTCCCCCAAGCTTATCTATAAGCGTGGTGGCACAAAAATATTTACATCCCCATTTTTATATAGCTCCAAAAGCAAAGAAGAGAAAGAAGAAAGAAAGAAAGTGAGATGGGATCTTTTATTGAGGATTTTTCCTCTTTTCTCCTTTTTTTTCTTTTTTTTTCTTTTTTTTTCTTCAATAAGCAATATATACACAATGATCCCAACTCAGAGAGAGATAATGATATACAAGTATGTTTTTCTCTCTTCCATCTATTATTATTATTATTTTTTTGGAATAGGGGATTTGGAGCTAGGAATAAATAGCTGGGGAAATGCCATAAAATAGAATCACTAAGGGGAGATTCACCAATGATTTTTTTAAAAGTAGAGAAATGATGTTCAAGATTTGTGGAGAAAGAAATATATATAACTCTCGGTTCACTCTATAAGACATGCACGACAACTTCAGCAGGGTAATCTAATCTACTCAGTTTCGATCACAAAAAAGCTAACTAATCCAAATATATCATAGCTAACATCATTCAATCATCCCGAAGTGAAGTGTACAATTCATGCGTATAGAAGTGATATAGGAAAAGAAATCGGTACTCCAGATATAGGCATTCAATGCGTGAATCTTGGTGTGTTTTCTGTGATAGCATACATATGAATATTCAGGCTCAGTCAATAATAAAACTTCATCCATTTTCATGCGGAGAAAGTGTGGGTTACTATTCTAGATGCAAAGCAAGTCATAGCATATGATATCGGAAATAAAATCTAAGACATGACAAATATAGCATGCATATAGAATAAGCTAACTCCATGTAGACATCATCACAGAAAATTCATCTCTAGCATGAGATGAATAAGGAAAGAAATAAAGATAAGAAAAATAAAACTATGCAATGCGGCACACAGAGAAATAAGAAAAACGTGATGCATGGCAAAATGAAAGAAAATAAAGAAAAATGAGTGCAAAAGTGAAAAGAAACGGTGTGAAAAACTAAAAATAAAGGTGGCAAATCGAAAAAGAACGTGAGAACTCACTCCCCCAAGCTAAAGTGCACAGTGTCCTCAATGTGCAAAGTGTGGCACACAGCGAGACAAGTAATGAGAGGGGCAAGTGAGGATGCATGCATGATGGAAAGAAAAAAGATAATAAATCGAAAAATAAAGAAACGAAAGTATGATGCGGATATGATGCATGCACAGATATGAGTGATACGAGTATAAATGGGTCACCAAAAGCTCTCCCTCTCTCCCAAAAAAGATATATAAAGATACGGCAAATGAGAATCTCAATAAAGTGAGGGGAGGGGGTGGTCAAAAAGGCATCAGGACCCAGCAGAAACGGGCAGCACAACGGCAAAAGGAAACGATGGCATCAAGGGTGCCTAGGAAGGTGGTGCTGCGCCGTCTCCGTCCTGAGGCGGAGGAGGTGGTGGTGGTGGTGTAGGATGCTGAGCTGGGGTGGGCGTGGAAGTGGAAGCAGGTCTAGTGTGTGTGGCAGTGTGAGTGGGAACCTGCTGGGTGGGTGGTGGTACGCGAGGAAGACGCTCTAAGATCTGTGTCAGGCAGTAGTGGATCTGAGGGATCAGGGCAGAGCGTCCAGCCATCGTAGAGACAGTGGAGGACAGGGTCCTAAGGTCAGCTCTAATACCACTCACCGCCAACTCAAGAGCACGTATGCTCTGCAGTACAGTGTCGGGCGGGGGTGGTGCAGAGGGACACACCGGTCTAGGCTGCGCGGGGCGGGGCTGGCGTACGCGAGTGGAGTATGTAACGGGCTCAGCAGGGAAAGGGACAAAAGGTGCTGTGCCAGCAAATGTGGGCCTGGCCTCAGTGTGAGGCCGGGGCACCGGCTGGTGAGAAGTAGAGGCAGCGGCAGCAAAGGAAGCGTGCAAAAGAGGCAACGGGGTGGCAAGAGAGGTCAGTGGCCCAGAAGTGTGGACAGACGCCACGACGCTCTCGGAGAATACGGCGGCTGTGGAGACAGAGGAATCTACCGCTGGGGCGGAACTGTGTGGACCAAAAGGCGCAATCCCAGCGGAGATCATGCTAGCCATGGTCTCCACGACCGCGGCAAACGAGGGCGCTCCACTCTCGACAAAGGTCGGCGGGCGCTCGGGGAGTGAGGAGCAAAGAGGCTCCACGGACAGAGGGCCGGAGGTGGCAGCAGGGGTGGTGGTGACAGTGGTGGAAGTGGGCTCAGCAAAAGTGCTCTCGACACTGACAGAGGTGGGGACAGAAGTGTCAGGAGCAGTGGAAATGTCAGGAACAGGCTGAGGGGCCACAGGATCGACGGGGTCGGCAGCAGGCTCGGCAGGGTGTGCAGCAGGGTCTGCGGGAGCAGCCTGGGCAGCGTGGGCAGCGTGGGCCTGCTCGGCCTCCTTGGCCTCGAGCACGTACGTAGCGGGGATGATGACGTCCATCGCTGGGAGCCAGTCAACGTGGACCGGTGCAATCTGGGTCCGAGCTGGGCTCGGGAGAATCATGTAGTCGGCACCGAAAGGGCCGTGCAACCAGACCCAATGACGCTCACCATGCGGACGCAGCATCTTCATCCGGGCCATAACGTCTATCGACAAGGAAGTGGGGCCCGGAAAGCGTCGCAGGTCGTCAGGCAGGTCCTCGCCGGTCATCATGGTAAGCAGGGTGATCAGACCGCCGCAGCATATCGGTGAGCGAGCGCCCACCGACACAATGATACGGTCTAAAAACCATGCCGCAATGTCGATCACGACGGCGGGGACAAGCTCATCTCCATCCCTAGATAGAGCTCTGGGACGTGTCATCGCGTAGAGCATGTAAAGCTCTGGCGTAGACATCGTGCCCGGCTCATATCTGGCCAAAAAGGTGGTCGCCATAAGGCGCTGGGCAATACGTAGGCAGGGGTGGACAATGGCCGAGGCCTTGGCCCTACTAGGGTCAAAGGCGGCGTGGTGGCCTGAGATCTGGGCCCAGAAGGCACCGGCGTCGAAAGAAGGTGGGGGGATGTGGGTAGGGCCGTAACCGCGATCGGCTCCGGGGACTGCGGGCCATGAGAAGAACGCTCTCATCATATCGAGAGTGACCTGGCACTCTCGATCCATGAACCTAAATGAGCATCCCTCATCGGTCCGGGCGATCGAACTCAAAACCTCAAGTGTCGGGCGGGTAAAAGTATCCGCCGACACCTGGAAAAAATCTCGCCAGCCCACGTTGTCATACAACGTGAGCATCCCCTCAAGTACCCCCAGGCGTCCTAGGTCAGCAAGGTGTGCAAACCTAGAGGGTACGATCGAGCGCTGGGAGATACGCTCGAAGACGGCGCGGTGTGCGTCGTCTCGGAACGTAATCCCGAGCGGCCCGACCAGTGGAGCCGGTGGTGGTGGCTGTGGATCGGCAGGGAGAGGCTGTGCGGGCTGTGGGTGCACTGCAGGCTGTGCGGGGTGTGCGGGGCCTGCATGCTGTTCTGGGTGTGCGGGGGACGGCGGAGGAGAGTCCTCCAACTCGTGGGAGGGGCCGGCATCATCCGACCGCTTCCGCTTGGCGGAAGCTCTCTTCGACCGCGGCCGTGTCCGGGGCGGCATATCTGCCCCGAGCGTGCGCCGAAAAGTGAAAAGTGCGGCGTGTGCACAAAGAGTGGAAAGAGTTTACCCAAACACGCCGCGAGTGCTAAGCAGTGGAAGCGTGCGAAGTCCACGCCTCCACGAAGTCCTGAGCAGCCCGTAGAAGCTCCCCTGAGCTCCCCTAAGCTCCAAAAAGCAACCCTCGTTCGTGAGCGGCTCGGCCGGACGAACTTCTGGACTCGGCCGAGTGACTAGTATACTCGGCCGAGTGAGCCTTGTGTTCTGCTGTTTGTCTTCATTTGGGCTCTAAACTCCGTCTTTCTTCCTCCAGTCGATTTCATGCTCCTCCTAAGAGTCGAACGCCTTCTTGGGGCGCTCCTCGTCGTCTCGTTCATCCTCCTCATGATGGATCTACCTATCTCCTCTCCTGTCAAGAAAAATAGGACCCGTTATCACAAAATTTTTGGTCGGATGACTCAAAACACTAAAAATCTCTAAAACGAAAATAAAGAAAAATTAAAAATAAAGCAAAAACCATCGGGTTGCCTCCCGACAAGCGCTCGTTTTAGGTCGTGAGCTCGACCCCCTATAATTTTCAATCAATGCGGGATGTTTGGTGCATATGAGATGCACCCGTCAAACTTGCCGGGGAGCGCGCTTGGATTTGGACGTGGCGGCGTAGCGTGCTCCCTCGGAGGTCTCTTGTCTCGAATAGTGTTGGGGGGAGGCTCCCCCAAGCTAGCATTTGCCCCGGTCAACGGCTTAACCGGCGATGCCAATTTCCGTACCGGCGGGGCTTTCTTTGGAGACTTTGATTTCGAGAGCTTGCAGAGCTCTCGAATCCTTGCGACATCAGCGTCGCCTTCATCTTCATCAGCGGAGAAGTCGGGGGAATCATCATTATTGTCTTCATGGCCTAAATCCGGGCCTTCTTTAAATTCTTCATCAAAAAGGGCGCCAATTGAGTGAGGAATCGTCTCCTCTATCACCTCATCGAGGAGGTCCATATAATCGAGCTCCTCATGGTAAGGCATGTGCTTCATTGCCTTGGGAATGTGGAGCTCCACCTCGATGTTTCCGACGTTTAAGGTTAAGGTACCTTCGCACACGTCGACGATAACTCCGGCGGTGGCGAGGAATGGGCGTCCAAGTATCAATGAGGTGTCTCCCTCTTCCTTAATGTCCATGATGACGAAGTCACATGGCAAGCATATTCCACCCGGGACTTGAAGTGGGATGTCTTCGGCAATCCCCACCGGCCTTGTTATCCGGCCATCGGCTAATTGAATGCGCATGTCGGTGGGTTTCAACTTTGTCCCGGTGTTAAGCTTTAAGAACATGGAGAGGGGCATGAGACTCACACTAGCCCCAAGATCGACCAACGCCTTTTGGAGAGGCACGCCGCCCAAAGTGCAAGGAATCCGAAAACTCCCCGGATCTTTAAACTTTGCCGGCTCCTTTTCTCTCTTGGTGAACCAAGAGCCCTCCTCGGCTAGCATGATCTTCTCCTTCCTCTTTCTCCCCGAAATCAAGTCCTTCAAGAATTTAGCATACATGGGGATCTCCGCGATGGCGTCGAGGAAGGGGATACTCGAGGAATTTCGCTAGCCTTTTCTCCATTTTCGCTTTCGCTAGTCTTTGGGGGAATGGGACCGGTGGCATGAAGCGCCTCTCCTCAATTAATCGCTCCGCCCTAGTTTTCTCCTTGTCTTGTGGCTCCTTCTCCTTTTCAATGTCAACTATCGGCTCAATTGGCTCCGAGCTTTCCTCCACGGGCTCCTCAATAGGAATCATGGCGGGGGTGGTGTCCTTCCCGCCTCTAGTAGTAACGGCAACTACGGCATTGATGTGGCCCGTGTTGCCCCGTGGGTTTTGCTCCGGTTGCGCCGGCAATCTTTTAGTGTTCCGATTGAGCAACGCCAATTGCTCCGATATTTGAGACACTACGGTATTAAGAGACTCTTGCCCCGCCTTCAAAGTAGCATTCACCTTGTTTTGCTCGACCATGAACGCCTCCACTCTAGTTTCGAAATCGGATCGTTGTGGAGTTTGCGGAGGGTTTTGATTTTGATTCCTCCACCCTTGGTTGAATCCGGGAGGCCTATAAGGTGGAACTTGTTGCTTTGGTTGGAAGTTTTGTTGCGGAGGCCCCCTCGGCGGATAGTATTGTTGTTGGGGTGGTGGTGGTCGAGCTTGATTAGGCGGTTGTTGTGGCGGGTTCAAGGCTCCTTCATTGTTGGCGTAGGAGAATCCCGGATGATTTCTTGTGGCCGGATTGGACCAATACCCTTGGTTCCCCACAACATATTGTACTTGCTCCAAGGACCCTTCTCCTTGCTCTCCTCCCGAGTACATGACTTGAGATTGGTCTTGCCAATCACACATTTGGTTGGTCGGTGCGGAGGTGGATGGGCTTCCTTGGGGCTCCATGATGAATTTCTCCAATCTCTCCACCACCTTGTGGAGAGAATCGAATTTGCTCGTGAGCTCCGCTACGGCCTTTGCCTCGTAGATGCTAGTTGGCTTTAAGGAGGATGTGGAGTGTCCTCGCTCATCGCCCCATTGTTGGTTATTTGAGGCCATCTCCTCAATTAGGGCCGTAGCTTCCTCGGGAGTCTTTGACAAGATTGCACCATTCGCCGCGGCATCAATAATTTGCTTGGTCCCCGGTTGGAGACCGTTGTAGAAGCTATGAACTAGCTCCCAATCCTCTATACTGTGGTGCGGGCATTGGTGCTGCAAATCCTTAAATCGATCCCAAGCTTCATAGAGCGTCTCATGTGGTCCTTGCTTGAAGGACATGAGAGCGCTCCGGATCTTCACCGTCTTGGATGGTGGATAGAATTTGTCAATGAATGCATCCGCCAACCCGTCCCAAGAGGTGAAAACTTCGTCAGCTTGCGTCCTTAGCCAATAGAGTGCTTTGTCCTTTAGCGTGAAGGGGAAGAGGCGCAATCTGATGGCATCGATGGGGACCCCCGGCATTTGGAAAGTGGCGCACTTCGACAAGAATGATTGGATGTGGTAGTGGGGGTTCTCATGAGCGTTCCCATGAAATGGGTCTTGTTGCATCAAAACCACCAATCCCGTCTTTAGCTCGAAGTTCTTGTCGGCCGCCAACTCCGGCACGGCAATGGATGACGTAGTAGAAGAGGTCTTAGGCCGAAGCCTATCGTGAATAGAAATTATTCTCGCCATCCTCGCCGCCAATTCTTCGGGAGTTTCCGGGTTGGTCATAAACCGCCCTTCCGGATATTGTCTCCTTTCCGCTCTAAGTCTCCGCGCGGTACGTTCGATCTCGGGATCGAATAATAAGGCTTCGGGGTCCGCCGTAGATCTCGTGTACATGCACAGGGAAAACAGAGTTTCAAAGAGATGATTAGTACCGTGGAAGGGTTAGGTAAGAATAGTAGGAAATAATAATAATGGTAATAAAAATTAATAAAAATAAAAGAACGAAATAGCTAGGGTGAAAAAGAATCAAACGCAATCGCCTCCCCGGCAACGGCGCCAAAAACTTGATCGCTCCGGGACGTACACCCAAAGAACGGTTGTAGTTTTACCGCAAGCGCACGGTATAGCGGCGAGCGGGTATCGAACACAGGGAGGACGAATGACCGTGCTTGCTCCTAATCAACCTGGCTATTCAAGAATAGAAAGAGTTGCCTTGGGCGATCCTGTCACAATCGTCAGACAAATGTGCGAAATATCAACTCAAATAAAGAACGTCTAGGGAATGGGGAATCCCCGCTACTCACCGTATTTCATAGATGTGGTTCGTCGGTATCAAAATTGCTAGAATGAGAATTTGGATGAACTAGTTGCAACTAAATGTGGAACCAAGCTCACGCTCTCGCGCTGTTGCCGGTCTATAGCTATCCTAGGGTCGGGTCCAATCTCTTGCAAACCCTAGCCTAGGAAAGCTAGCATTAGGATCAACATCATCGTCCAATTGCGCACCGAGCCCAATCTCTTGCAAACTCGGTCCACAATCTAAATTAGGATAGTTCCTACCCGTCCAATCTCTTGCAAACGGGTATCGGCACGGAATTGCAACCGGAGATCCTGGTATCGGTCCAATCTCTTGCAAACCGATACTTCGAAAATCCGACTCCAACCCAATTCGGATTTCTAGGGCTTCCTATCAAATTGGGATCCAATCTCTTGCAAATTCCAATTGATATGAATACCTAGCTATCCGTAGTAATTCGATCCCAATCTAATCCCTAATTATTGATTCTAGCACAATTTCTACCAATTTATCACAAATACGAAATTGGGCTTGTAGGGTTCATCCCCACACCCCAAGACGTGGAGACTACTCACAAATCATAGCAATAGCACAAAAATAATCAATGAAATAGACAATGGAATTCATCACAACAATGATATAAACAATAAAAATAGAGTTTTTGGGGAAGAGAGATGCAAACCAAAGTAGTTCTTCAATTAATCCAACAAAAATCCAAGTTTTTCTCTTCTCCAATCACAAAATAATAAAGCTAAAAAGTAATCTCAAAAAGCTGCAAAAAATCTAAGAGATGGCTCCTAAAACTAGGGTAAAAACAGGGCTTAAATAGCCCCAAAAATCGTTCAAAAATCCTGACCAAAACGCCCCTGCACAGCCTGTTTTCCGCAAATTTCGCTACAGGCAGCGCATCGCACTCGGCCGAGTGACAAAAGTCGCTCGGCCGAGTGAAAACCCTGTCATTTTCCAGTAAGTCGGGTGCTTCAAGGGTCTTCAGTTCGGAGGCGGCTCGGCCGAGTGAGTTGTCGTCACTCGGCCGATGGCTTCACTGCACTCGGGCGGACGCGGTTTACCACTCGGCCGAGTGGGTCTTCTGAAGCTCAGGTGGCCGAAAAACAGTAACTTCGATCTTTTTGAGGGCCTTCGTCTGGGCGCCACTCGGGCGGACGTGGTATCGTCACTCGGCCGATGTGGTCTCCGTCGCTCGGCCGAGTACACATGGAAAACGTGTCTGAACGGGTCGGCCGAGCAGTGTCTCGCTGGTCGGCCGAGTGGCTCCTCCACTCGGCCGAGTGGGACACAAAAAATGCCCAATCTGATTGTTTTGGCCTCCTCGTCGCTCCTGCGACATCCATTCTTCTTCCGCTCCTCTCCAACAGTAAAATATCCCTCGGGGAGGTCGTCGGTGGCCGTGTAGAGTAAGCGCGTCTCGAGATCACTCCTAATCGTGCCAAATCACCTGAAATGCGACAAAAACAACAAATCGTGAAAAGCATCATAATATCTTCGATATATCGTGAAAAACGTGATTTGGGCGATCTAAATGGCATGCAAATCCACGGGAAAAAGGTGTAAAATATGGAGTGATCACATGTCTACACACAATGCCAATATTATGCCCATCCCCAAACCCCACACCAATATACTTACAACCTACACCTAGAGCCCTCCCATTTATATCCCGAGACCCATGTACCTCCACCTCCACCAAATCCTAGCTTGAGCTGTTATTAGAGAGCTACCTTTCAAACCAAGACCAGTTGACTTCAACTTCCCTCATCACTCCGATCGACACCCACCTAAATGAGATTGCCCGAAATCTAAGCCAAGTTCCTAATCCACAAAGGCAATTAGGTCATCATGATTGGGATCAAATCATTGAGGATATATCAACGAAAGGGAAGCTCATGCCATTTAGTACATTCCCTACACCCACTTGTCTTCCATGGCCTGATGGAGGAGGTACCATTTCTACCTTTAGGGATCAGGCGAAATGACACCAAACACCAAGGGATCAGATCACATGCTTCACCCAGCTCTACGGAGAGACTCTTTGACAAGTTTGGGGTATGTTCAACAATCTGGTGAATGGACTGTCACACCATGTGATTAACACATTTTGGCTCCTTCACTTCTTTATTGGAGGACTGCAAGTACACTTACATGAGCTCGTGACAAGAATGATGGAGGCCAACTATTTGACATGCCACCTGAAGCATCTTAGGAGTACATAGAAGCCACTGTTGTGTCTCATGCATCATCGACAGCCCTCACTATCAAAGGCAACTCATCTAAACTACAAATTTAAATTTTTGATATGAGTTCATGTTCACATATAGGTACCCTCTCTGAGACATGTGCCACCAATACGGACACCCAATGACATTCCCTAAACGACGATGATATAGATGATGAGCCAAGCATAGGACTTTGCACGATGATATTTCAACCCAGCAAGGCTGATGGCAGGTAAGGGGCATGTAAGGGACCATCTGAGGTCTCTAAATCTGAAAAGCCCAAGACATTCTTCCTGCTTGATCACATCCCCCACTACGTACCTTGCGAGAGCACCTAGGAGAATGCATGAGTTTTATACATCGACAAGGAGGAAGTGCATGAGGGTATGGACATGACGATCGATTCGGTAGAGCTCGAGATAGCCCCCTCTTCACCTTCACCTCCGCAAGCCCTATCAACTCCACCAGAGGCACTGCATCCACCGGAGCTTAGTTCTCCTGCTCAGGGAGATATTCTACACTACATATCTTAATCTCATATTTCATTATATACTTCTTTAGATTTGAATTCTTCTGACACGACGTACTTCCCACATGATTCAGGTACATATTATACAGAAATATGTTGGGTCATGGCAGCACCTGACGAGTATTTCGGTGGAAATGTCAAGGAGTTAATAACGTCAGGCTCAGGGAGTAGCGCACTATTCTCATGGAGTTTTCATCACCCGATCCCATGTTTTCCATTTCCTTTTGATGATTCTATCTAGGATATTGTTATTACGGGGAAGAATTTTTCCTTTGAGGCTGACGCCCCTCGTTTCTCGTAGGACTTAGGTGGAGATCCTGGAGAGATGCTGGGAGGATCATTGTGGGGCCAGACAGATTTCGTTGGAGGTGACCTATTGAGCCACGAAAGGAGCAGATAAAGCAGCTGCCTGCTCCAGTTCATATTTTGGATCTTCTTTTTGACTAGGAGAATCCTACTCTATTGGTGTAGATATTTTGTTTACGCTTTCTAGGATCGTAGCTTGAATAAACTCGTCTACTCCCGATAGCGAGGGGAGCGTATTAGGATTTTCTGCTTTCCTTTAGTTTAAAAATAAATGAATAAACACTCACCTCTCATGCGGCTCACACCATCACTTTAACCCAAAACCCATTATGTGCTCTAATGCCCATTCTTCGACTTTGTCTTACATTTTATGACTCCCATTCCCATACCCCCCTCCAACACATACACCCTAGCTTTCATTCTATTTTTCATATTCGGGTGTGCTTTTATGCTAGCTTGGGGGGAGATATTTTCATGCATGTATCATTCACATTCCCCCATTTTCCACTTTTCAGCATTAAGGACAATGCTTGAATTAACCTTGAGGGAGGTGCACTTTGTGCATCATTTGTCCATTTATCGCATTAAGAATTCCATCACTCCAAGTTTTTATATGCATGTACATTTTAGTGAAATTTTTTCAGATTTACATATTTCTTTGTTCAATTTCTTATCATTTATTGTGATATATGCTCATGGGATATCTTAAGTGTTAGATCTCATTGCAATATGCTTATTATGCGTATGATCATAATCTTTAGAATAGAAGTACTCGAAACATGCATATGTTATAATTTTTTATTAAGAACCCATCTTATGCATGCATCTTGAAATTTTTAGTTGAGAATGCTGGTAAGCATTCTGATAGGATTTGGATAACTGCATGCCTATACTGTACCTAGGAGTGTAGTTGCCTAGCTTGTTCATGTTTTTAAAAAAAGAATAAAAATGTTATAGAAAAATGAAATGAATAAGTATGCATCGTTCTCCCAGCTGAATTGAGTAGCCGGAGTCTCGTGCCTCAGGAAGCATTGGGAACTCATGCCAAATGGTTAGCTTGGGGGAGTGCATAGGAATAAATGTTTTTGGTTGATTTGAACTAGTAGGTCCTAATGGTCCTTCTTGGCCCAATGCCCTAAGGTCGTCTGATTTGGGAGTCATTGACCCAACGCTCCTTACACAAACCAAATAAGAACACAAAAATAATGAAAACAAGAAAATGAATAAAAGCTAACAATCCCACAACCCAAGGAACGATAGCGTGTCATTATTTCCACCTCCTTGATAGATTCGTTGCCCATTATACAATACTAAATCTTCTCTTGATCCATCGTATAATTTAGGTTCCCATTCTAATAGCTTACACAGGATAGAGGAACTATTTTAGAATTTGAGCATAACCATGATAAAGTATATTATATGTTGATTTATACTAAAGGTAATGTCCTATGCTATGTCTCGATAGATTGATAGAGATTGACATGGTGATTAATTCCATAATCTAAAAGTTTTTATTTTCCAAGTATATATGTTTGTCGTTGTGAAATTCTTGATATCATTTATTGAATGCATACATACCCCCACTCTCTACTCTTTCTTTGTCTTCCTTGATGATAAGGAAGAGTTTAGCTTGGGGGATTTTGATAAGGGGATATTTCATATATTTTTAGTGGGGTTTATTCATGCACTATATCACACAAACCCCCATTTTACATGCCACTTTATCATATTTCCATTCCATTTTACTCCTTGGATGTTTATGCACATTTCAGGTTGAAATCCAGCTTAGAGGAGCTAAATGGAGTCAAATAATCAAAGGGAAGAAATAAGACAAAGAGATGGAATCAAGAGAAGTAAGACTGAAGGGAAATCAACTCCAAACGACCGCATGAGGTGACACACGTGGTTGCATGTGTCAGAAACCAAGCCCCCAGATGAAGCATGGAATTAAAGATCCACGCGGTCGCATGGGCATTCCATGCGATTGCGTAAAAGAGCACAATCTAGAAACTGAAAGTAGCTCCCACGTGACCGTGTCAAACGATCCCATTAGTCATTTAATGGAGACTGAGCCCAGATCGACGCGACCGTGCTGACTCTCCAAACGACTGTAGAGACGATGACATTTTACCGTCGCTGGGGCTAGCATTTGATGTGGTGGCATGGACTTCCATATGACCACATCAGATCCACATTCTGAAGACAACTTTAAGCCTAGCATGAGCCAGGATCCACGCGACCACGTGGAATTCCCCCGTGCTTGTTTTGGGTTGGATTTTCTTTAAACCCATTAGGGTTTTGGGGGATTGTTTACGCATTGGGGCGTCGTCAAAGCAGGAGAGACGACCCATAGCTTCGGGTTTCTTCCCTTCTTCATCTCTTTTATTAGTTTTAGGAGTAGGAGTATGTTAGATTAGGTTTTTATGTGTTCTCCCTTATTGATGCAAGCTTGTATTGAAATTCTGTATTGCAAACAATTGGAGATAAGTATTTCACCTTTGGTTTTGTATTTTGTATTTTGTTCTATGGTTCTCCATGGATTCTATGTGTTTATTTACATGCTTAGTGAGTAATTTTATTCTAGGGAATGGTTAATCTCTTCTACGGATTGATTATTCGTTGATCGCGTTGTCTTGGCTGTTGAACCACCACATTGGGGTTATACTTAGGATGATTAATATTCATATATATTGATCTCCTTGGACTAATTGCTAACAGGAGTTAGGGTTATTCTAGGGAGTTTAATCACTTTGTGCGATCCATACTCATTATGTCGCCAACGAAACTTGGGACGTAATTAGAGCCCTCCTAGCATTGACCAAGTTTTTGACCATGAGAGTGGCTAAATGGTGGTTAGGGAATATCTTCGAGCTTTGTGCACTCGTCGTATGGCCACGCTCTACGGAAGTAGGATTAGTCGCACGAAGTGTCATCATGTCATAGCATCATGGAAGTGGGGGACATGAGATAACATAAGGAATGATTCTATCATAGCATCACAGAAGTTGGGGGGGAGTAGGTGACATCCTCTAGGTTAACAACCTCACCATATGATCGATTTGATAGCCAAGCAACGAGTTCATTCCCGTGCTCAAACCACATTAAAGTGATACCTACCTAGCCCTAGAGCCCTTTCATTCTATTTCATTCTTCCTATTCCATATATCCATCTCACATAGCTAATTATAGCCTAGGATTGAGCTAGTACTCAGTCACACCACCTCCTTTTTGATGACTGTTAGTGCTACGATGACACCGTGCGCTTGCGATTATAAATATCGTGAGCATTAGTTAACACGACAGGAGCAAGACATTACAAGCAAACATGGCACATACAAACAAGATTAAGGCAAAAAGTAGACTTCTATTCGTCCTTCCAAAAACTTACAAAAGTTGCGACCTCGTGACTCAATAAGAAACAGAGCAAAAGTTACATAGCAGGCCCTGAATCAGGCTCATTCTCTCCTATAACCTCTCCTTTGCTTGGGGCCACCCTGGCTAATGTCCGAACTCTGTAATCAGGGGCCCCTCTCGATGGATCGCCAGCAACGACTGCAGTACAACTCCCATCTCTAAGAACGCGAGCATGCTGAAATATTTCGGGAACATCCCAGAAATATTTTCTTCATAAATCTGACCCCAGCATCGAAGTCCATGTCAGCCCTGGCCTTAACTTTCTCGAGCTCCCAATGGTAGGCTTGGGCCACCAGCACAACCTCGTCCTTTAGCTCATATATGTCTTCTTCGGCTCGATGAAGGTCATCCTTCAGATCCTCCACTTCTGCATTGAGCATGCAAAGCTGGTCCCTGAGGCAAGCAAGGTTGTCCTCTAACTCCACCACTCTACATCTGCATAAGCTCAGACTATGATGGTAGCGGCACATCACCACTGCTCCCTGAACAAATGAAAAGGAAGGTCATTACAACCATGGAAGCATAGGAGAAATAGGCTGCAATAAGGCTTCCTGGTGGACCCAATGGATGGCAAGTGTAAACTCATCCATGTCCAACTTGGGCAAGTCTGTCACATCCATGGCTTCTCACAGCATATATTCTAGTACTCCGGTGCTAAGGTTCTCAGCATCGCCCTTGACCAGACGACGGGTCAGCATGCCTCCTCCAGGCTGACATAGAATCCTAATCTTCTTTGGTAGTAGGAGGTCAGCCGCCCCCTCTCCTTCTTTACCTTTCCTCTTCTGCATATGATCATCCAGGACATGACAATAAAGCTTGACCTCTTTGACCGAATCACCTTGGACCATCGGAGGAGTCTGACTAACGTCGAGGCCTAGCCATTGAGCCACAGACTGGGCGGTGCTAGTGCCACTTCGGTAGAATCACTGCCTCTCTGCCACGACAATAGGACTTCCCACTCTCCTCAAACCAGATCCTTCCTCCCGCCTAGCAGAAGACGATTGATCCTTTGACGATGGTGATGAGTGGAAAGCCACTGGCCCTGAAGGAGACGGTCATATTAACACATGAGCAAGCAAAGAAAGGGGATGAGAGGCAAAGCACAGGTACAGATCTGCAGTCTTTCCTCCCATTTTACCTAATTTCTGAGGGAATAGCACAAGCCTATGGCAACCGTTCAATCTAATCATTGCAAATCACGACCATCCGAGATCAATGCAACTGGACAATCCACATATGGCATACAGGTAGACCGTCTCCCTCCACATCAGCATACATTGACAGATTGACCCGTATTTTCAAACCCCACATTAAATGCAAGTCCCTTCGATGCTCTCGCCTCCATTCCCAGGGTGATTACTTTCTTCATTCGGAATGTCAGGATTTCTCTCTCTAAGGCGATGTCCTTGGATTTTTTCTTAACTTAACAAGGGGAACTACCCCCATCAGATAAATTCAGGATGGTTTGGCTTTACATCCCAACCCCATAATGGCAGCTTGGGCCAATAATGCCTGACCTCGATGCCTCGGAGATGAATGGTGCTCAACCCGGAGTCTAAATGGTCTAGATAACATAGCCTAAGCTGGGGCCATATCTTGCTCCGACGAGTCATCTGAAAGAATTTGGCAGTGATGGCTACTTCGAGACTAGGCTACCAGCTCAAGCTCCACGAGTCCTTTCTTCGAAGGCTTGAGCACAACTGCATGTATGCTCTTTCAGCTAGGAAGACTGATCCAAATGCTTGACCAATGAATTTAAATCTGAGTTTTCCGCGAAATCTATTTCAGTAGAGCGTATGATGTAGATGGCCCGAGGTAGAGCACTCAATGGGCTAGGGTGGCCCCCATTTCGCTTTACCAACCCCAGAGAAACTCCGAATACAGGCCGTCATCGTTTGTACAGGTCACTTTGCCCAACAAAGGAATTACAACCCAAGCGTCTCGATCTTGACACAAGTGAATTTACTAAATTTTCCAAGCTTACACAGGTGCAAATAATAGGCATTTGCGATGAAAAAATCCTTTAATTTCATTGGCTAAGGGCTACAAATTGACCGACTTACCAGCGTACATCTTTCAAAAAAGACAAAATGGGAGGGGAAGACCACGGTCACGTGATTGGTCCCATCCCAATTCTATCATTTTGTGGTGCACCTCCCTTGCCATGGCTACCTCTGGCCTTCTTCAGCTCAGCTTTGACCCACTTTAGCTGGGTCTTCGTCTCCTCTAAATCCTCCTTCATCTAGTCGACCAGTCTATTGAGGAAGGCATGCGACTTATTCAGGTCCCTCGCATGCCTTTTATACTAGTAGTATCTGTGGTAGAAGTGACAGAGGTGTCCCAAGTCCTGCAAGCAGAAGATAGAAATGTTAACCGAGGCCAAAGGCATTCGAGCAAGTATCAGCAGAGGGACTTACCATGCCCAAGCGTCTCGAAGACTTATACAGCCTACAGAGCCTCAGGCATGATGGCTAGTGTATGCCTCCCCAATCGACTTCAACATTTGCTCCACCGCTTCCAGGCCTAAGAGCTTTGTGACCGCTTCTAGATTGGATTCTAGTAATGCTTCACGACTTAACACCCAGTAACTGATAGCCAGTACATACCAGGTTGAGTGTTCTCCCCTGCCTCGGATAATGGTGGACTCGATGCTCACATAGGCTCCACTTCCCTCCTTCATATCGATGGAGATACAACAGACAATCCTTCATTTCTGGGCCTTTTGCCCTTTCGTGATTGCTTAGCTAGGGCATCATGATTGGAATCTGCTACCTCCTCGATCATCGTAGCTCCTGCTCAACACCAACTTCTCACATGATGGCTATGAACCTTGCCATCCAGGCACGCCTCATCCTTGGCTCTCCCCTCTACCTTAAATAAATGCATGGTGAAGAGGGTGACATTGGCATGAATTAGGAATTAGTAACGTCAGGGGAGCTGGGGAACTCAAGAATTTTCTTGCACGAGAGAGAGAGAGAGAGAGAGAGAGAGAGAGAGAGAGAGAGAGAGAGAGAGAGATATATATATATATATATATATATATATATATATATATATATATGTTGGACACAACGATGTTCTATATGTTTGATCGTGATCGAAGCCTAGAGGGGGATGAATATGCTTATAAAAATTTTTGCGAATACAAAAATTGTAGCCTACTCAATCAGACAGTCACAAAGCAAATATGGTGCAGAAAAAAATAAAGCGGAAGCAAACAAGAGTGCACACAGTATTTACCCTAATTCGGTCGCCACCGACATACTCCAGCCCCAAAGTAATTACTAGAATAATAATGTCAAGAAACAAACCATACAGAACTTCTTGCTCTAACACTCACTTCACCAAGTCTATATCTCACTCCCCAAAGTGTCGAACTCTACTACTCTAGCTAAAACGGTTCCTTGACTTGCCCCAACTAGTCAAGAGCCCAAAATACCCCCAAAAACAAAAATTAAAAATAATACAAAGATCTAAAAATAGTATCTAAAATATAAATGAGATAAAGAGTTTAGAGTGCTCAGTTTGTGATATTTAGATAGTACCTATCAATTAGCATTTTGTCAGCTTTGCGCTGGTGCAAACGGTGTCTCAATCTGATGTCTGGATCAAAAGCTATAGCCCTCCAAAATTTGCTGGCGTAAATCTGCATGAATCTAGTCTATGGTAAATCAATTCTCAGCTCTACAGAATCGACAGCAATCTGTGCGTAAAGTAATTAGATACCACGTCTTCCAGAAAATACTGTAAATTGACCCGAGCTTAGAAAAATCGGAATAAATACTCGTTGGAATTGTGAGCTCGTCCACTTCGACTTAAATAATAATAAATCGCCGATTTGGATCCTATTGTGGGAAAATTTTTTAGGATCTTTGAAGCTTGTTTAGGAAGTGATGATTCTTCAAGATACTTGAACTTTGTGGCGTAGAGATGTCTTGATGCTTGTATGTGCCTCCAAACATGAGTTGTTTGGCCCCTATGATGGATGGTTCCTTGTCTTGTGGCAAGGCTTGAAGATGATCGAGTACTTTAGCCTAATAGATGATGAAGACTATGAAGCTATTCAGAATACAACTCACATTAAAATAAAAAGCAATGATTTAATACAGAGATTTAGATCAGAACAATATCACCATAGCATAAAGCATTGAGTTTTGATCGTCCCGGTGAAAATGTTTCATCGATCCGAGCTCTTTGGATCGAGTTATGCACTATTAAGTGTCGTCCGTCGAGCTCCTTCTTCTTCATGCAAATTTGATGATCTATTTGAAGCTTGGAGGAGAAGAATTCAACCAAGGAGGAGGAGGATTAATCTTTGACGCTTTTGGGCTTAATGGGATGCAATGGGGATGTTTCTCTAAAGGAGGGGTTTATATATAGGTAGGATCCAAGAGTTTAAGTCTATTAGGAACTCCCCATTTGTTCTTAGATAGAATCCCCTTTAATTAAAACTCCTTGAGATTGATTTGATATGATTCGTTCGTGCCATCCTACGGGAAGTAGAATTCTTTTTATCCAAATTAAATCTAATTTGAATCCAAATTGAAATGAAATTTGACCAAGTCAAATTCTCTTAAGCCAAATTGATTTGAACTTGATTTGATTGTGTATTTGAATTTTGCTCCTTATCCCTCCATGTCATGTTGAACAAGTGCAATACTTTTAATCACGAGATTGCCATCTCCCCATCTCTTTAATTTCCACATTGCCATTGTGCCTAATTTGTAAGATTACCATTGATCAATATTCACCAGTTTGCCACTATTTGCTCCATGTTTATTTCCACCTAACAATACTTAACAAACACATGGAAAATATTCATGAATGTTTGTTATCATCAAACACGAAATCATAGATCGTTGTACCAACTACGCTGTATCCAACAATCTCCCCCTTTTGATGTTGACAAACCGCAATAAGATTTGATTAAAAAGCTCTATGTGATGTCATCGTGATATGTGCTTGTGAAGTGTGGTGATGCATGTCAATACGATATAAATCATATGCAAATTACTCCCCCTATTGATATGCTCCCCCTATCAATGTGCTTACTAAGATCAATCTATCCCATTTTCTTCCCCTTTTGTTCTCATCAAAGAGCACCAAAAGAAGTCCATGTCATATACAATGTAAAATTAAAGTATTATTTGCCAAAACATATTATCACAGTAAGACAATTAAAAACAACCACTTGGTATTCAATTAATCCCATAACAATGATTAATACACCTGCATGCTCGTGTGACGATTAAAAGTTACAACATATAGGGAGAAGTTTCAGGAAAATCAACCAAAACAAACCAACTTTTAATATAACATATGCTCTTTTCAAATTGATATTTCCCACCTCATGAAGCATGAGTTCAAGTTACCAACACCCATACATAGCCAATAAGGACAATTAGATGAGTGGTGGCTGTTCGAGCCCTGGTATGCACACGCACCCGGGACAAGCGACTCGTAGTCTTACCGCAAGCGCACGGTGTAGCGGCGAGCGGGTATCGAACTCAGGGAGGAACAATGACAGTGTCTCTTTCCAATAACCTAGCTATCGAAATGGTCGAGAATGATTCGGGGTGAAATTGTCACAATCGTTCAAATGTCTATGGATAGGGAATCCCCGCTACGGACCGTATCTCATTGTTGTGATTCGTAGGTTTCATCATTGCTAGACTTGAATCTTAGGTGAACTAGTCGCAACTAGATGTAGAACCAAGCTCACGCTCTCGCGCTATTGCCGGTCTATAGCGAACCTAGGATAAGGCCCAATCTCTTGCAAACCCTAGCCTAAGCCACTAGCATTAGGATCGACATCATCGTTCAATCGTATCTCGAGCCTACTCTCGTGCAAACTCGAGCTACGACCTAGGTTGAAATAGTTCCTACCCGTCCAATCTCTTATAAACGGGTATTGGTATAGAATTATGATTGAAAACCCTAGCCTTGGTCCAATCTCTTGCAAACCAATCCTAGAGGAGTCCAATCGTAAATCTAAATCGAATTTCTAGGGCTTCCTATCAATTGGGACCCAATCTCTTGCAAATCCCAATCGATATGAATCCATAGCTATCCGTAATTTATTAATCCCAACCTAACCCTAATCAATTCTAGCAAGAATTTCACCAATTCATCACAATTCAGAAATAGGGTTCATAGGGTTCATCCCTATGCCCTAGGACAATAAAACTACTCACTAATCATCATGCAATTCATAAGAAATTCAATAACAAAACCAACACAATTCATTGCAATAGAGAAATTATCAACAAAAATGGGGTTTTTGATAAGAAAAGAGACAAACCAATGAGAATCCAATAGCATCCAACAAAAGTAGCCTTTCAAATCTCCCAAAAAGCCTAAATCTAATTACCAAAAAAGCTCTCTAAAAAGGCTGACAAAAGTATCAAAAAGTTCTCCCAAACTAGGGCAAAACTGGGTTTAAATACCCCTCAAAATAACCCAGAAATTGGAGACAAAAATGCCCCCGCACAGCCCAGAAATCGCACTTTACGCAGCTGGCGGGGCGGCTCACTCGGCCGAGTGACAAACCCTGTACATTTACAGTAAGTTGGGAATTTTCGGGGGTCTGTCTTCGGAAGTGACTCGGCCGAGTGGCTTTACTCACTCGGCCGAGTGGCTTTTCATGCTCGGCCGAGTCGGAACCCTCAGTTGCCTGTATATTTCCAGTAAGTCGGCCTCTTTTGATGGTGGATTTTCCCGTGCCACTCGGGCGAGGGGATTTCCATACTCGGCCGAGTGGACTATCGTCACTCGGCCGAGTGCACGCTGATTTCCTTCGGTGGTGCGTGTCTGGTCTGGTCGGCCGAGTGGTCTTCTTGCTCGGCCGAGTGAGTGATTCACTCGGCCGAGTGAGATGCTGTAGATGCCCAATCTTCATCGTTTCGCTTCCTCGTCGCTCCTACGAAGTTCCTTCCTCTTCCACTCGTCTTCCATCGCCGAATAGTCCTCAGAAGAGCCTTGGGTGACACTCTGGAGTGGGTGCAAATCCTCTTGATCTCAAAATCACTCTGAATCGCTCTATATCTCCTGAAATACGACAAAAACAAGAAATCGTGAAAAGCATCGTAATATTGTCAAATAATCGTGAAAAATGCGATATGAGCGATCAAAGTGGCATGCAAACATGCAGAAAAAGGGTATAAAATATGGAGTGATCAAAATCCCCCAAGCTTACCTCTTACTCGTCCTCGAGGAAGATGAGTAAAAAGTGAGCCTGACGGGCAAAATGATGGAAACGAGGGAAAATAAAAAAAAATAGATTAGAAAGCGAAGAAGGGGGGGCGCTAGATCATTCTTCTCAGGACGTGGGTTTTGCTTACTCATATAGCATACATCGAATATAGAACACATGTCACAGACTTTTATCTCGATATCATAGTGTAATAATGCATTCGAAATAGAAAACTCCAAAATATCAAAATAGCACGAAATATGGAATCATTCTAGGATTAGCATCGTCTGAAGCATCTAAAGCGGTATGCATAACCATAGATCACACACTTTTCAATTGAATGCTTTCTATAAGTAGTATAAGAGATATCACACGATATGGAATAGTAAGAATAGAAAAGTATGGTTTTCATGAAATGAATGCTAAGTGTCGATTTCTGGATTTCGTGAAACTTTAGCAATCTCACCGAGTATAGAAGATTACTTAGCCTAGGTTGTCATGCACCGTCAAGTAGTCACTCTCTCACACATCATTGGATCCTCTCCCCCAAGCTTATCCATAAGCGTGGTGGCATAAACAAATCAATATGTACATTCCCCATTTCTTTTGAAGCTACAAAAAAAAAATAAAAATAAAAACATAAGAGGGAAGAAAGAGAGATGGTATGAGATGGGATCGTTATAAACCGCTTTTCTCTTTTCTTTTCTTTTTCTCAATTTTTCTCTTTTTCTCTTTTTTAAATAAACATATATACATAAGCGATCCCAAATCAAAAGAGAGAAGGATATACATGTATATATATATATTTTTTCTTTTCTTTTTGATTTTGGGAAATTGGAGCATGGGATATAATAGCAGGGAAATGCCGATAATAGACTTGCTAAGGGGAGGATTCACCAATGAATTTTAAGTAGAGAAATAATGCTCAAGATATGTGGAGAAAGAAATAAATGTATCACTCGGTTCACTCTATAGGACGTGCACGACAACTTTCAGCAGGGTAATATAATCTACTCAGTTTAATCTCAAAAAGTAAACTAGTCCAGATATACCATCCTAGCAAACATTCAATCAACCTGAAAGTGAAGTTCATGCAATAAGAAGTGATATGAGAAAGGAAAGCAGTACTCCAGATATAAGCAATCAATGCGTGAAGCTTGGTGTGTTTTCTATGAAAAGCATACATATGAATCATCAGACATCAGCTAATAACAGAATTTCATCCATATTCATACAGAAAAAGAGTGGGTTACTATTTCAAATGCAAAGCAGAGCATAGCATATGATATCTGAAATAAAAGCTAGGACATGACAAAATAGCATGCACATAGAGATAAGCTAACACCACGTCGTCATCATCACTGAAAAGTCATTTATAGCAAAAGACGAAAGAAATAAAGATAAAAGAAAATAGAACTATATATACAATGCAGCATACTCAAAAAAAAGATAAGAAAACGTGACGCATGATAAAAAATGAAAAAGTGGGAAAATAAGTGCAAAAGTGGAAACAAAATGTGAGAAATAAAAAATAAAGGGCAGTAAAAATAAAAATTGTAAGAACTCACTCCCCCAAGCTGAAGTGCACAGTGTCCTCAATGTGCGGAGTGTAGCACACCGAGAGACGTGAAGTGGGTGGGGTGGGTGAGGATGCATGCATGATGAAAAAGAAAGAAAATAAAAAGAAAATAAGATGTGAATGAATGTGATGCATGCAAAGATTAGGATGGTGCAAATATAAGTGTCCCCAAAAATTCTCTCCCTCACTCCCAAAAAGATATAAAAAGATATGATCAGGAAGGCACCAAAATAGTACGTGGAGGAGGGGGGCAAAAAATCACCAGGCCCAAGAACAAACGGGCAGCAAAACAACAAAAATATCAGAGGCATCAAGAGTGTGCCTAAGCTGGTGGTGGCACTGCACCAGCACCGTCCTATGGCAGAGGTGGTGGTGGAGGTGGTGGGCGTGGTAGCTGCTAGGTGGGTGTCGGTGGTGGTGGCAGACGCGCCAGAATCTGATCAGGCAAGCCTGAATATCGAGAAGCATGACGACGCGGGTCTACACGGAACTGACTATGGCAGAGAGAGCCCTAAAGTCCCCTCTAAGTCCACTAACAGCCCCCTCAAGAGCACGAATGCTCTAAACTAGAGTGTCAGGGGGTGGTGGAGCAGAGGGACGCACAGGTCTAACAGGTGAAGTGCGGGGCTGTCTCACGTGGGCAGTGTAGAGGATGGGTCCAGCAGGGTAGTGGGGTAGTGGTGCTGTGCTCACGACGTGATGCCCAGCCTCGGTGTGAGGCTGGGACGCAGGCTGTGTCGAAGCGGAAGCAGCATCAGCAGAAGTGGAAGTCAAAATGGGCGACGAGGCAACATGAGAGGTCAGTGACGCAGACGTGGGAACAGAAGTCACGACGCTCTCGGTAAAGACAGGGGCGGTGAAGACCGAAAGGTCGACGACTGGGGAGGCTGTGAAGGTCACAAAAGATGACTCCCCAGGAGTCGTGGACAGCAATCGGGAGAGGGTCTCCACGGCAGTAGTAAAGGAAGACTCGCCGCTCTCAAGAATGGTGGGTGGACGCTCGGGGCTCAGTGTGGCAATGGGCTCGACAGAAATAGGCGCGGTGGTGGTGGTGGTGGACAACTCAGCTAAAGTGCTCCCGACACTAACAGACGTGTGGACAGAGGTGTCGGGAGGTGCAGACAGTGCAGGCGCGGGCTGAGGGATCACGGGGTCGACAGGGGGTGCAGTGTGTGCCTGCTCAGCACTGTAACGACCACTTTTCGTTGTACGTTGTTCGTGCACGTGCTTTTGTCCGTGCACGTGTTTATTTTAGACTTTATTTGATAGTGAATACTTTTGTGTGATATGCCGTTGTGAACGTCTCTGAGAGTATTAAATAGTGGCACTATCTTAGAACGACGTTTCTCGAGTCGTTTTCCCACAATTTAAACTTACTCGATGAGACGTGACGATTTCCACTTTTGACGGGAGACGTTTCTATTTTTAGTTCCGTCGTCCGACGTCGAAACTGAGATCCGTCTTCTTAGTTAGCTCACATTCGTCGCCACGATCACCACGTTATTTATTTAATAATTTTTGGAGTTTATTTGACCACTTTTATAATTTTTACAAGTTTTATAATATTTTTAATAATTAATTTATAAATTATTTTCGGCCAAATAAAATTTATTTGAGTTTTAAACGTTTTAAAGAATTTTTGAGCCAATTTCCAGCTCATTTTGACCAGGTCAAACCCTTGGATGAGTTGGAGTAATTGAATTTCAAATTTTAAATCTTTTTGAACTTCTAATCCTATTAGATTTAGCCCTAGACCAAGTCAACCCATCTATACTATATAAGCAACCCCTAGCAAGACCTATTTTCCAAAGAAATTAGCCCTAGCCTCTTCCAAACTTGAAATTGGACGTTGCGACGAATCGTCGCAACGTTGCGACGTTCAGCCCCCGCACGACCGAGAAAACCCACCGCATCCGCCCGCTCCGACCGATAGCCGCCCCCGCATCCTCGCCGTCCGCACGCTGCAGCAGCCGCCCACGCCCGTTCCCCCCGCTTGGCCGAGAGAGGCCCTCGGTCTGACCGAGGCCCCGCTCCGCACGAGCGCTCCGCATCGACCCGCCCCGTCGCCCCGCTCCGCTCCGTGTCTGACCGGTCGCCCCGCCCGCTGTGACCGAGCGCCCAAGCGCTGCACGTTGCAACGCTGCCCCGCCTCGCATCCCAAGCGCACGACCGAAGCCCCCGACCGGTCTGACCGAAGGAAACGCCCGCCCCCGCTGCTGCTACCGACCCAAAGCGTCGCACAGCGCCGTTCCTAGTGTCTGACCGAGAGATTTCCCCGCACCGAGGCTGTACGACCGAGAGCCACTCGTCGCAACCCCGCATCCGTCGCACCGCTTGCCACCGTGGGCCCCCCCAAGTTCTCCAGAGTTATTGTGGGTCCCCCAAAGGTCCCTGGAGTACTGTGGGCCCCACCTAGGTGCTTGCTCTTCGAGGATCTGTTGCGTACGACATCGTCGCACGTCGTAGCCCGTCGCCGCACGTATTAGCTTTGGAATCTGGAATCGTCGCCCGGGTTGATTGCTCTGAAATTTCCAGCGAGGAATCTAATTGGAATCTGGACTTGGAGCGCGATCTTTTATTCCAACCCCCGGCGTCGCTACCCGACGCCGGTGTAGCTTTAGCGTCGTGTTGAGGTAACGTTTTGCACCCCTAGGACCCCCAACCCAATTGCATGCTAATCAAGACTAAAAATCAGTATTTTAAAGTATTTTAAATGTTTTAGAAATCACTAATCAAGATTAATAAAACGGATGTAGGCCGGTGGACTTGTGCACGTAGGAATCGTGACTTTGGACTCGTTGGACGGTGTTTTCTTGACGTGTTAGTTGCAGGCAAGTGAAACTTGCCAACTCTTGTGTATGGCCATGTTTTTAGGCCATTTTCTTGTTCCTAGCGTAAAAGAGACTAGTCAGTGAAATGATAGCTGGCTAGACGCCTACTTGATCTAGTTTGACAACGAAACTAGATCCGTCACCTAAATGATCTAGCTTGACAACGAAGCTAGATCCAACCCTTTAAACTTGTCATTCATACATGCTAAACTGTCACGTTTACTTTTCTTACTTGTACGCTTTACTACTTGTCATGCCATGTCATCCATGCATTGATTGTTGCATCGTAGCACACGCTACAATACTTGTCCTCGTACTACTTGTCCGGCTAGGTGCACCCCTACGCCATACTTGTTTACACACTTCCTGGCTCGTGGTCCAGAAGCGAGCATTCCGTGTTCGGGGGTAATGCCCTGGCTCGATACACGTGGAGGGGTAGGGATAAACGGTCGCTTGAGCTTAGGAGTTGGCCCGCGCAGCCACTCTAGCCAAAAGACGGAATCTCTGTGCACGAGGTGCTTACTTTTCTTGTCTTGTACTTGTCTTGTGAATGTCATGCCATGCTCGTACTTTACTTCGCTTTACTTTACCTGTCGCACTCATTACTTTAACTGCCATGTCATTGCATCATGCTAGAACTTTTAGGTTGCTTTTACTTGTACTTTCAGTTTCACTTGCACAAGTCTTTTAGACTTGCTGACATGTGCCCCTTTCTCTTTGGGTGTCACATGTTAGACCCTGAGCCAGAGATAGTTGTTGAGGTCGAGGTGTTGCTGACGCTGAGCCTACGTCCGTCGAGGAGTTCGTAGACACCGGAGACCAGTTTTAGAGACTGTGGGCGTTGCTGTTGCTTTAGGTTGCTGTTAGATGTCGGTGCTTGCACCATTACTTTGTTTCTGTACTTTGTACTTTTGTTGGCCATGCTGGGCCTCTTTTAGACTCTTTTATTTTAGCCTGGTGGTTTTTCTGAGATGTTGAGATTTATTATTATGGATATTCTGAGATGTTCTTTTGGTCTCTTTCGTTATTATTATCTTTGTTTCGTTTCGCGTTGCAAGGACCTGCAGTTTAAAGTGATTGACGCTTATCGGACTTGCGGATTTGTAGCTTCAAGTCTGAGCGGACCTTCTCACGCTTCGCCTCCACGTTTTTGGGAAGTGGGGCGTGACAGGTTTTGTTGGTGGCCCATGCAGGTCCGGTCTTGCAATTGCAAATTAACGGAACAACGATAATAACGGAATGTCCATTAAATAAATTGCAACATCCGAGTAATAAGCCCTGAGTTTAGTTGTTTTCCTGGGACACTAGGTGATAGGAAGGCTTAGTTAGACATCTGTGCTTGCTAGTTAGAGGCCCTGATTGTAGTTAGACTCCCTGACAGCAATTGATTTAATTGTCGTAGGAGTGACCTTAGGGGTTCTTGTCTAACCCTGACCCTATTAGACTCCTAGAATTTCCTTCTGTCGTTCGTTTGGGGCCATCGATTTCGGACCAAGCTGAACGCATTTCATTACCGTCTAGCTCCTTAGAAAGTCTTAGTGCCTAGTTCCAAATCTTTAGTTGGTCGACCGTAGGAATTTCCCCGTAGATCCTTCAGAATCATATCCTAGGCGTATGAATGTTTTGATCATCCGACCAATTTCCTTGCCTCGATTCACGAGATCGCCACGTGACGATCATCGTCAATTTTCAAACATCGCCATTGCTAATCTTGAACCTTCTGAAAGTATTTTCTTTTGATTTCCTCTTTCCCTAAGTTTTAAATTTGTTCAAATTTTAATATGTATACATACTTATACTTCATGCTCCTCGTTGATTTAAATTTTAAAAAAAAAAAAAACTTTGGTCGAAATTTTTGAATAATAGTTTATAATACTTCTTCAGCCTACACTTTTGTACCTATGAAAATACATATTTCCTTTCATATATTAATTTCTTTCTGAACTATACTTTAGCCTTGCCCAAATCGATTTATAATTTTCCTTCTTATTTGTGTTATTCGAATGATGCGTCGTGTACACTTTAATATACTTTCAAGACACATGGAATCTCAGCTTTCAGCAAGTTGGACTTTGCTCGTCGTTTTCGCTACTCCAGATTTTTGCAAAGTACTATTTTCATAGCCTCTTCCTGCTTTAGACCCTCCCTGATTTGATTTTAAAGATTTGCTATTCGATCTTGATAATTCTTATGCTAAGTTACTATTATTTTCTTCCGCTCACCATACACGCTTTTAGAAAAATTTCTAAACCAAATTGAATTTCAATTATTTTTATATCCGTGCCAGACTTGTTGAGTTCGTATATTAAGAACCATGCGTAAATCAGTTTTTTTTTCATTTTTGGCAAACCCTGGTTCTCTAAAAGCAGTTTCAAATTGATCATTTTAAAATTTTCCATAGCCTAAAGTTTTGAAGCATTTAACATGAGTTTAAATTCTTCCGTTACTTGATTTCATTCTTTGACTTTCAAAAAAAAAACTTTTGACAACATTGTATTAAATTACTAACGTATAAGATTTCTAAAACCTCGTCCTTGATATTCGTGTAAATGATTTTACTTCCTTTTACATTGATTTTATATAAACCAATAAAACATTTTCTCTTATTATGAATAATCGACTCAAACTTATTTCAACTCGCTTTATCGATCTTCAAATATTTTATACAGAAGAGGAATTCCAATTTTTTTGAAGTGCAACAGTTTTCAATTTTGCGTATTTTAACTCATGCTAATTACCCTACTTTCTTTTTCCCCTCCTACATAAACATCACCCTTTTCCCTCAACCTAAACATCACCATTGAGTCAATGTTTCGCCTAACCAAGCTGTCTTCTTGTATTCGTCCTATCTGAACTCGTGCTTATCAATCCTTCCCTCGTCACGCTCTCGACCTCTCTTTATTGCTTAGGCCTTAGGGTCCTTCAATGTCTGTGTCAACTCTAAATTGTTAGCAGGCCCTTGGACCTTGTGAGGTAGTCATAGTGCACGTACCTAAGTTGTGTACGTGGGCTTGAATGAGTGTACCCCCATAGTATATTGATGCTTGCCTATTGTGTGGTATATATATATATATATATATATATGTATTCGGAGTTATTCGTGATAGTATGAAGTTGTTGTGTGTTAGTAGTTATAGATTTTGTGTGGATAGCTATACTATACTAGGGATGCCTGTGTATATAAGAGTTAGCGTTGAATTATCTAAGTTGTGTATGTAATTAGAAATACTTATAATGGTTGAAATAAAATGATTGGTAAAGCTATGTATATGCTAGGTGTGATGATAATGGGTGAACATATATATAAGTAAGAAGGCCTATTGAGTGACCTATATACTAGTACGAGTGAGTATGTGCTCGTAGGTAGATATATATGGTGCTTATATGTAAGTAGTTATGTTTTATATATGTGTTATACATATGATAGTAGGATTATAAGTTTGATTGGTGTTGCTTGCTTTTGCGGGATGTTGCATGCGTGCATACCATGAGGTATACACGACTATTGCACATCTTAATTATGTACGTATAGAGGTGTTAGTATACTAATTATAGGTAGTAGGCTATGGTGTGAATATGTATACATTACTTATGTGTGACTATACGATGAATGTTTGTACTAGGGAGGGTAGTATAAATATACGTGTGCTGATGTCTGTGTTACTATTATTATGGTATATAAATTGATTTAACTATGTGGGTGTTACCTGACTAAATATTAAAGTGTGATTGACTTATGGTATGCATATGGTTGTATTGGTAGACATATATAAATATTGGAGTGGTATTGGTATATGTATGAATGTCGTGTTACGTATATAGAATATTCTGATGTATGTATTAAGTCTCACTCAAGCTTGAGTGGGTATACTCTAAGTATATTGAATGAATGTTTGTAGTTTGAACATAGCAATGCTTGATGTATGTATAGTGATAGAAGTGTTTGTGCCTGGTTGAGTTACGCACATGATTGTGGGTCGCTATACCAGTATATAGTTATAGGTGTTGGTCTAGCTAATTACTAAGGACTTGCTCGTGTGAACGTATGTGTACTAGCTAAAACTAGGTGTGCATGTGTGCTAGTTATATAATAATATGATTGGGATACGTGAATGAAAAGTTAGCGTGTATGGGTGTGCACCATGCACGGGTAAGTATGTGCTTAGTTATAGGAATTGATGACTACGATATATGTGGCGTGTCGTAAATACAGTTATAGGACAGTATGTGATGAGAATATATGGTGAACTATTTGCATGCACTGTATGACTATATGTTGTGAAATTATAGTAGTGGTGAGTGTATATTACATATGGTGAATTTGTTTTAATAGTGGTATGGTGTGACTATATGTGTTGAGATGTTTTGTATTGGATGAATATTAGAGGGTAGTATACCCTTGATGTTTGTGCATAGGTAGCTACCTATAGGTAGAGCAATGATTGTATTGGCTAAGTGTGAGACTATCCTTATGTGAGTATCTGAACTATTGTTTTGTGAGTAGTAGTATATAAGGGATGTATGTTTATATATATTTGATTGAAATACATGTATGAATTTTACTGTCTATAATAGGTATAAGTGTATACGTACGTGAATGTATATATATACTTATTGGTAGTATATTTGTTTGACTACCTAGTGCGTATATGAGCACATGTAATGACTATACCTGGTTTGAAATATAATGTGACTTGATTTGGGATAGTTATTTGAGTGACTAGATATATTAGAAATTCCGAGGACGGACTTTATTCTAAGGTGGGGAGGATGTAACGACCACTTTTCGTTGTACGTTGTTCGTGCACGTGCTTTTGTCCGTGCACGTGTTTATTTTAGACTTTATTTGATAGTGAATACTTTTGTGTGATATGCCGTTGTGAACGTCTCTGAGAGTATTAAATAGTGGCACTATCTTAGAACGACGTTTCTCGAGTCGTTTTCCCACAATTTAAACTTACTCGATGAGACGTGACGATTTCCACTTTTGACGGGAGACGTTTCTATTTTTAGTTCCGTCTTCTGACGTCGAAACTGAGATCCGTCTTCTTAGTTAGCTCACATTCATCGCCACGATCACCACGTTATTTATTTTATAATTTTTGGAGTTTATTTGACCACTTTTATAATTTTTACAAGTTTTATAATATTTTTAATAATTAATTTTTAAATTATTTTCGGCCAAATAAAATTTATTTGAGTTTTAAACGTTTTAAAGAATTTTTGAGCCAATTTCCAGCTCATTTGGACTAGGTCAAACCCTTGGATGAGTTGGAGTAATTGAATTTAAAATTTTAAATCTTTTTGAACTTCTAATCCTATTAGATTTAGCCCTAGACCAAGTCAACCCATCTATACTATATAAGCAACCCCTAGCAAGACCTATTTTCCAAAGAAATTAGCCCTAGCCTCTTCCAAACTTGAAATTGGACGTTGCGACGAATTGTCGCAACGTTGCGACGTTCAGCCCCCGCACGACCGAGAAAACCCACCGCATCCGCCCGCTCCGACCGATAGCCGCCCCCGCATCCTCGCCGTCCGCACGCTGCAGCAGCCGCCCACGCCCGTTCCCCCCGCTTGGCCGAGAGAGGCCCTCGGTCTGACCGAGGCCCCGCTCCGCACGAGCGCTCCGCATCGACCCGCCCCGTCGCCCCGCTCCGCTCCGTGTCTGACCGGTCGCCCCGCCCGCTGTGACCGAGCGCCCAAGCGCTGCACGTTGCAACGCTGCCCCGCCTCGCATCCCAAGCGCACGACCGAAGCCCCCGACCGGTCTGACCGAAGGAAACGCCCGCCCCCGCTGCTGCTACCGACCCAAAGCGTCGCACAGCGCCGTTCCTAGTGTCTGACCGAGAGATCTCCCCGCACCGAGGCTGTACGACCGAGAGCCACTCGTCGCAACCCCGCATCCGTCGCACCGCTTGCCACCGTGGGCCCCCCAAGTTCTCCAGAGTTATTGTGGGTCCCCCAAAGGTCCCTAGGAGTACTGTGGGCCCCACCTAGGTGCTTGCTCTTCGAGGATCCGTCGCGTACGACATCGTCGCACGTCGTAGCCCGTCGCCGCACGTATAAGCTTTGGAATCTGGAATCGTCGCCCGGGTTGATTGCTCTGAAATTTCCAGCGAGGAATCTAATTGGAATCTGGACTTGGAGCGCGATCTTTTATTCCAACCCCCGGCGTCGCTACCCGACGTCGGTGTAGCTTTCGCGTCGTGTTGAGGTAACGTTTTGCACCCCTAGGACCCCCAACCCAATTGCATGCTAATCAAGACTAAAAATCAGTATTTTAAAGTATTTTAAATGTTTTAGAAATCACTAATCAAGATTAATAAAACGGATGTAGGCCGGTGGACTTGTGCACGTAGGAATCGTGACTTTGGACTCGTTGGACGGTGTTTTCTTGACGTGTTAGTTGCAGGCAAGTGAAACTTGCCAACTCTTGTGTATGGCCATGTTTTTAGGCCATTTTCTTGTTCCTAGCGTAAAAGAGACTAGTCAGTGAAATGATAGCTGGCTAGACGCCTACTTGATCTAGTTTGACAACGAAACTAGATCCGTCACCTAAATGATCTAGCTTGACAACGAAGCTAGATCCAACCCTTTAAACTTGTCATTCATACATGCTAAACTGTCACGTTTACTTTTCTTACTTGTACGCTTTACTACTTGTCATGCCATGTCATCCATGCATTGATTGTTGCATCGTAGCACACGCTACAATACTTGTCCTCGTACTACTTGTCCGGCTAGGTGCACCCCTACGCCATACTTGTTTACACACTTCCTGGCTCGTGGTCCAGAAGCGAGCATTCCGTGTTCGGGGGTAATGCCCTGGCTCGATACACGTGGAGGGGTAGGGATAAACGGTCGCTTGAGCTTAGGAGTTGGCCCGCGCAGCCACTCTAGCCAAAAGACGGAATCTCTGTGCACGAGGTGCTTACTTTTCTTGTCTTGTACTTGTCTTGTGAATGTCATGCCATGCTCGTACTTTACTTCGCTTTACTTTACCTGTCGCACTCATTACTTTAACTGCCATGTCATTGCATCATGCTAGAACTTTTAGGTTGCTTTTACTTGTACTTTCAGTTTCACTTGCACAAGTCTTTTAGACTTGCTGACATGTGCCCCTTTCTCTTTGGGTGTCACATGTTAGACCCTGAGCCAGAGATAGTTGTTGAGGTCGAGGTGTTGCTGACGCTGAGCCTACGTCCGTCGAGGAGTTCGTAGACACCGGAGACCAGTTTTAGAGACTGTGGGCGTTGCTGTTGCTTTAGGTTGCTGTTACATGTCGGTGCTTGCACCATTACTTTGTTTCTGTACTTTGTACTTTTGTTGGCCATGCTGGGCCGCTTTTAGACTCTTTTATTTTAGCCTGGTGGTTTTTCTGAGATGTTGAGATTTATTATTATGGATATTCTGAGATGTTCTTTTTGTCTCTTTCGTTATTATTATCTTTGTTTCGTTTCGCGTTGCAAGGACCTGCAGTTTAAAGTGATTGACGCTTATCGGACTTGCGGCTTTGTAGCTTCAAGTCTGAGCGGACCTTCTCACGCTTCGCCTCCACGTTTTTGGGAAGCGGGGCGTGACAAGCACCCTCGGGCTCAAGCACATAGGCGGCGGGGATAAGAAGATCCATCACTGGAATCCAGTCCCCATGAGTCGGTCCAATGTGTGTCCGAGCGGGGCTCGGGAGAACCATGTAATCAGCGCTGAAGGGACCGTGCAACCACACCCAGTGCTGACGACCATGGGGATGAAGCATCTTCATCCAGGCCATAACATCTATCGAAAGCGTAGTGGGGCCCGGAGCTCGACGCAAGTCGTCAGGAAGGTCGACGCCGGTCATAAGGGCCAAAAGGGTGATCAGACCGTCGCAATAGATAGGGGAGCGAGCGCTCACCGAAATGATAATGCGGTCTAAAAACCAACTGGCAATGTCGATCTCGACGGCGGGGACCAAATCGTCACTACCCATATCTAGAACCCTAGGGCGAGTCATCGCGTAGAGCATGTAGAGCTCTGGAGTAGACATGGTCCCGGGCTCATACCTCACGAGGAAAGTAGTCTCCATAAGGTGTTGTGCAATGCGGAGGTAGGGGTGGAGGATATCAGATGCCTTGGCCCTACTAGGGTCAAAGCCGAGTGGGGATCCCGTGATCCGTGTCCAGAAGGTGCGGGTGTCAAACGACAGGGGTGGGATGTGCGTGGGATCGTAGGCGCGGCCAGGGTCATGGACGGCGGGCCACTGGAAAAATACTCTAAGCATGTCGAGAGTGATAGTGCACTCTCGATCCATCAGATGGAAGGAGCATCCTCCAGGGGTCCTGTCAATGGAACTGAGGACCTCTAGTGTCGGACGGATGTAAGTATTTGCCGACACCAACAGAAAATCACGCCATCCCACATTGTCGTACAACGTGAGAAGCCCCTTGAGTACCCCTAGGCGGTCTAGGTCAGCTAGGTGTGTAAACCTAGAGGGTACTATCGAGCGATGGCAGATACGCTCGAATCTGGCGCGGTGTGCGTCATTTCGAAACGTAATCCCCATCGGCCCGACGGCGGGAGCGGGTGGAGGGACGGGATCAGCAGGGATAGGCTGTGTAGGTGGCAGTGGTGATGGTGGACTAGGTGGAGGGGAGTCCTCCCTAGTAGAAGAGGGACCAAGATCATCGGTCCTCTTCCGCTTCAAAGCGGCTCCCCGTGTACGCGGCCTAGTGCGCGGCGGCATGTGTGCCGCGAGACGTGTCCCAACCAAATATGTAATGCAACATGCTAAGTGATGGAACGAGTGTACCTGAACACACCACGAGAGCAATCAGCAGTGTGTGCGAAGAGACACCTCTACCGCGAAGCTTAAAGCACGTCCAAAAACTCCCCAAAGCTCCCCCAAGCTAGCCTGCAAATCAAACGATCAAATCAGCAAATAATATTCAATATATATGGGGGAGATGGGGGATAATAGATAGATATGAAAATTAATTTGGATTTGGGGCTCAACGGGCGTACGAATCAAGAAAAACGGTGAGAAATGGGATTTTTGGGTTGAAAAACGGGCGATCGGAGGCGGTGGCGGCCGGCGCCGGCGAGGGGGGGTGGTGGCCGGTCGTCGACGGTCGAGGGGTGGTCGATCACTGGCGATGGGAGGTCGGCTCGGGCGCGGCAGGGGTCGTAGCAGGCGAGGGAGGGAGTCGCAGCGGCCGAGGAATACGAAATGGCAGCGGGTTTGGGAATTTTTTTTGTTTCGATTTTCGCGCAGCCCGCAGCCGCTTATATATAGGAATTGTTATGACTCGGCCGAGTGATGATGTCACTCAGCCGAGTGGCGTAAACAATAAGATTTTTCAAAGTCTCTTCGCCACTTACGACTCGGTCGAGTGGCTTTGGTTCACTCGGTCGAAGGGAGAAACTCCACTCAGCCGAGTGGGTCTGCCACTCAGCAATTCTTAAGCTAGGAGGGTATCTGTTTCACTCGACCGAGTGACAAGTCACTCGTCCGAGTGGCAATTAAAACTAAAACTTACAGAAATTGACAGAGAGTTGGTCTGCAGAAACTTCCCTGATTGGTGCTCCACTCGGCCGAGTGGAGTCTTTGCTCGGCCGAGTGGCATATGCTACTCGGCCAAGTGATGTGCTGTTTTCTGCAACGGCTCTTCGTTTTCGCTCCAGTCTCTGTTTTTCTTCCTCCAGTCAACTTCTTTCTCATCCTAAGGCCTGAGCGCGTTCCTGGAGCACTCTTCCTTGTCTCGATCATCCTCCATATGATTGGTCCCTCTTTCTCCTTCTCCTGTCATGAAAATTAGGACCCGTTGTCACGATTTTCATGGACTCAAAATTCTAATAAAATTCTAAACCAAAAATGAAAATCAAATAAAAAACAGTGTAAAAACCGTCGTGTTGCCTCCCGACAAGCGCTCGTTTAAGGTCGTGAGCTCGACCCCTTAAGATATTCGTTTAGCTCGCGATATTGGGCGCATACGAGATGCGCCCATCAAACTTGCCAGGAAGACCACTTGGATTTGGGTCGTGATGATCATTGGTCTTCCTCGGTGCCTCCTCATCATGGACAATGTTGGGGGATAAGTCCCCCAAGCTAGAGCTTGTTCCTATCTTCTTCTTGGCCGGTGACACCGATCTTTTGTTCGGTGGAGCTTTCTTTGGTTTCTTGGCCGTTGAGAGCTTGAAAAGCTCCCGTATTCTTGCGACATCAGTGTCACCTTCATCATCATCCATGGAGCTATCTGGAGGGTCCTCCAACTTCTCTTCATCGCTAGAAGCTTGGCCTTCTTCGAAGCCATCGTCATGGAGAGTGCCAATAGAATGGGTGATAGCTTCTTCAATCACTTCATCGAGGAGATATGAAAGATCGTGGGGATGTCCCTTGAGTAGATACACACGATCTACTTCGCCAGAGATGACTCCTTTGGAATAATGCTTGAGCCGTTGTCCATTCACCTTGAATGTGGCTCCGTCTGTCCCTTCCAATTCAAAGGCCCCTCCCGGTTGTATGTGTTTAATATTGAATGGTCCGGACCATTGCGATCTCAATTTTCCGGGAAAGAGTCAGAGCCGGGAATTGAATAGGAGGACTTTATCTCCGACCTTGAAATCCGTAACGGTGAAGCATGCGTCGTGGAGGATTCGAGTCCTTTCCTTATAAATCCTTGAGCTCTCATAAGCATCTCGTCTAATCTCATCAAGCTCATTAATATCTAAAAGTCGCCTCACCGCCGCACTCTTGTAATCATAATTGAGTGTCTTAATAGCCCAATATGCGCGGTGCTCCAACTCTACCGGCAAGTGACAAGCTTTCCCATAAACAAGACGGTACGGTGTGGTGCCAATTGGAGTGCGATAAGCCGTGCGATAAGCCCATAATGCATCGTTCAACTTCATTGACCAATCTTTTCTAGATCTATCTACGGTCTTTTCTAGAATTTGCTTGATTTCTCGGTTTGACACCTCCACTTGGCCACTCGTCTGAGGGTGGTATGCCATGCCAACTCTGTGGTTCACCCCATATCTTTTCAACATGGCTTCAAATTTGTTTTTTATAAAGTGGCTTCCCCCATCTCTTATCAAAGTACGAGGCACCCCAAAGCGTGGGAAGGTGTTTTGATTGAAAAACTTGGACACCACCCTCGCATAATTAGTAGGGGTCGCAATGGCTTCCACCCATTTAGATACGTAATCCACGGCTAATAAGATGTACTTGTTTTCCTTGCTTGACGGAAAGGGTCCCATGAAGTCCACTCCCCAACAATCAAATAGCTCAATTTCTAGGTGGTCCGCCACAACGTTGTCCGTTCCCTTCTTGTCTCTAATCTCCAAGTCAAATTCTTGCAACAAAAGTATCCATCTTATCAATCTTGGTTTTGCCTCTTTCTTGCTTAGAAGATACTTCAATGCCGCATGGTCGGTGTGGACAATAACCTTGGATCAAAGGAGGTAGGAACGGAACTTCTCGATGGAGTAGACAACCGCTAAAAGCTCTTTGTCGGTGGTAGTATAATTTTTCTGCGCGTCGTCCAATGTTTTGCTAGCATAGAATATAGCATGAAGCTTTTTGTCTTTCCTTTGTCCTAGCACCGCCCCAATGGCTTGGTCACTTGCATCACACATAAGCTCGAAGGGAAGGCTTCAATCCGGCGGTTGTATGATCGGGGCGGAAATGAGCGCTTCCTTCAATGTATTAAATGCTTGCAAACACTCTCCTGAAAAGACGAAAGGGGCATCTTTAGCAAGTAAGGAAGTAAGGGGTCGGGCAATTTGGGTAAAGTCCTTGATAAAGCGGTGGTAAAACCTCGCATGACCAAGGAAACCTCTAATGCCCTTTACATTAATGGGAGGAGGGAGTTTTTCGATTACCTCAACTTTCGTCTTATCAACCTCAATTCCTCTAGAGGACACAAGATGGCCAAGTACTATCCCCTCGGTGACCATAAAATGACATTTTCCCAATTAAGAGTGAGGTTGTTTTGTTGGCATCGTTCGAGGACTTTAGTAAGATTAGCCAAACAAGAATCAAACTCACTTCCGTATACGGAAAAATCATCCATGAAGACTTCCATAATATTTTCAATGTAATCAGAAAAGATTGATGTCATGCATCTTTGAAAAGTGGTGGGAGCATTGCAAAGTCCAAAGGGCATTCTACGATAGGCATATGTACCATAAGGACATGTGAAAGTGGTCTTTTCTTGGTCGTCTTCATGCAAGGGGATTTGAAAGAATCCCGAATAGCCATCCAAATAACAGAAGTATTTGTGTTTAGCAAGACGCTCAAGCATTTGATCAATGAAGGGCAATGTGTAATGGTCTTTCTGGGTGGCTTTGTTTAATTTCCTATAATCAATGCACATTCACCGTCCCGTGACGGTACACATAGAAATGGGTTCTCCCTTTTCGTTTTTTATAACGGTCATCCCCCCCTTTTTCGGGACGACGTGAACGGGGATAACCCACCGGCTGTTAGAGATGGGATAGATGATACCGGCTTCAAGTAAATTAAGAATCTCTTTCTTAACCACCTCCTTCATGTTAGGGTTCAACCGCCTTTGAGGCTCTATGGAGCTGGCTTCAGTGTTTTCCAAGTGGATTCTATGCGTGCAAAGCCTAGGGCTTATTCCCTTAAGATCAGAGATGGTGTAGCCAAGAACATCCTTGTGACTCCTAAGGACATCTAAGAGTCTCTCTAGTTGATCATGGTTGAGGTGGGCATTAACAATAATAGGATAGGTCAATTTATCACCCAAGAAAGCGTACCTTAGATTTGGTGGTAATTGTTTAAGCTCTACCTCAGGTGGCGTTGTACCCTCCACTTCTTCTCCTTGTGTAAGCTTGATTTCTCCTGCAACATCTGGGCTTAGTTCTTTCTCCTTGAGTGGGCTCCCCCATTCAGACTCAGATTCACTTCTTGGTGAGGACGGCGCATCGGAATAAATGCTGCACAACTCCGCACGGGCATCGATGGGATCACCATCGTGCTCCGGTCCAAACATGAGATCAAGAGATGCGTCAGTAGGTTCATAAATATAAGAGTAAGGGTCGTAAAGTGTACTTCCCTGAATCTCAGCAAGACCAGCGGACTTCTCGGAAGCGTTATACTCTTCGGTGCATGCTCTGTCGCTTTCAAAATATAACTTGTCGTCTCTCACATCAACTCTGACGTTGCCCTCGATAGTCCCTTCTGGGGAGACTCGATCCATTACAAAAATGGCAAATTGTTGCTCAATGGGGTCCTTGACATCAACGGAGAACGCCCCTGTGGCATGAACCTCATCAATAAGTTCTCTAAGAGGGTTCGCGAAGGAATCATCGTCCCCCGAGCTAGACTCAATCATCAAAATTGCGTCGTCCATGTTCCTGTCAAGGTCTCATGGAGAATACGGGGAGAGAAAGTAGATTGGACAGCAAACAGAGTCAGTAAGGAAAAATAAAGAAAGAAAGGTGGATAGATGGTAAGGGATAACCGGGTGATCAAAATTAAAAACCGTAAAATACCCATCCCTGGCAGCGGCGCCAAAAACTTGTTCGCGCACCGGTATGCACATGCGCACGGGACAAGCGACTCGTAGTCTTACCGCAAGCGCATGGTGTAGCGGCGAGCGGGTATCGAACTCAGGGAGGAACAATGACAGTGTCTCTTTCCAATAACCTAGCTATCGAAATGGTCGAGAATGATTCGGGGTGAAATTGTCACAATCGTTCAAATGTCTATGGAAATATCAATAAAATAAAACGCCTAGGGATAGGGAATCCCCTCTACGGACCATATCTCATCGTTGTGATTCGTAGGTTTCATCATTGCTAGACTTGAATCTTAGGTGAACTAATCGCAACTAGATGTAGAACCAAGCTCATGCTCTCGAGCTATTGCCGGTCTATAGCGAACCTAGGAAAAGGCCCAATCTCTTGCAAACCCTAGCCTAAGCCACTAGCATTAGGATCGACATCATCGTTCAATCGTATCTCGAGCCCACTCTCATGCAAACTCGAGCTATGACCTAGGTTGAAATAGTTCATACCCGTCCAATCTCTTGCAAACGGGTATTGGTATAGAATTATGATTGAAAACCCTAGCCTTGGTCCAATCTCTTGCAAACCAATCCTAGAGGAGTCCAATTGTAAATCTAAATCAAATTTATAGGGCTTCCTATCAATTGGGACCCAGTCTCTTGCAAATCCCAATCGATATGAATCCCTAGCTATCCGTAATTTATCAATCCCAACCTAACCCTAATCAATTCTAGCAAGAATTTCACCAATTCATCACAATTCAGAAATAGGGTTCATATGGTTCATCCCTATGCCCTATGACAATAAAACTACTCACTAATCATCATGCAATTCACAAGAAATTCAATAGCAAAATCAACACAATTCATTGCAATAGAGAAATTATCAACAAAAATGGGGTTTTTGATAAGAAGAGAGACAAACCAATGAGAATCCAATAGCATCCAACAAAAGTAGCCTTTCAGATCTCCTAAAAAGCCTAAATCTAATTACCTAAAAAGCTCTCTAAAAATCCTGCCAAAAGTATCAAAAAGTTCTCCCAAACTAGGGCAAAAACTGGGTTTAAATACCCATCAAAATCACCCAGAAATTCGTGACAAAAATGCCCTTGCGCAGCCCAGAAATCGCACTTTACGCAGCAGGTGGGACGGCTCACTCGGCCGAGTGACAAACCCTGTACATTTACAGTAAGTTAGGAATTTTCGGGGGTCTGTCTTCGGAAGTGACTCGGCCGAGTGGCTTTACTCACTCGGCCGAGGGGCTTTTCATGCTCGGCCGAGTCGGAACCCTCAGTTGCATGTACATTTCCAGTAAGTCGGCCTCTTTTTGATGGTGGATTTTCCTGTGCCACTCGGGCGAGTGGATTTCCATACTCGGCCGAGTGGACTATCGTCACTAGGCCGAGTGCACGCTGATTTCCTTCGGTGGTGCGTGTCCGGTCTGGTCGGCCGAGTGGTCTTCTTGCTCGGCCGAGTGAGTGCTTCACTCGGCCGAGTGAGATGCTGCAGATGAACAATCTTCATCGTTTCGCTTCCTCGTCGCTCCTACGAAGTTCCTTCTGTAATGCCCTACCAGCTACTGCACAAGTACTAGAGGGGGGGTGAATAGTACTTTAAAATAATAAGGAGTATAATTCCAAATTAAATTGCAAACAACTACCAAATCAATTTGCGGAAGCTTAAATTGAATGACAACACAAAATTAACAATGCTAACAAACGATGTTAATGGGTTCAGATCCACCCAAGTCTCCCCGACTTGTTCCCGGTGATCCTACGTCCCAACCACCCGGATCCCCTCCGGATACTTGAGTTAAAAACCCTAACTCAAGATTTCCACTATGAAATACTTGTGAAAAACCTCCACAAGTCAAATCATACAAAATGTAATTTGTGACTCCCACAACCCGGGATCACAACCACACTCTCACAACCGAGAGTGAAACTTACAAATCAAATATGAAATGAAATAAGAAAAACTTCTTACCGAACAAAATATCTATGCCTTGAGTATTGCTTACGAATTAGGGCAAGGATGATTTTGGGGAAGAAGTGGCACCAAACCCTAGCTCCAAGATGTAGATCAGCGATGGAGAGCTTTGGGGATGTTGGTGACCTAGAATCAAGCACTTGGCGTGGAAGGCTTCACACTCAATGAATCTCTCTTTGGAAGTAAGAGTGAGGAGAGATTATTGAATGGAAAGAATGAGCTTTGAATGCACTTGGAATGATTTATCTTGATCTCTAAACTTGCAATAATATCAGCCTTGGCAGCAATGAATGCAGTCCAACAAGTATATATACGATTGAGGAGAGAGAGAGAGAGAGAAAAACGTTTCAATTAAAGCTCCAACGGCTCTTTTCTGAACCCAACTAGTCGGTCAAAGAACAACCACTGACCGACTAGTTCATCAACTAGTCGGTCGGTCAATTAACGTAAACCGACTAATGAGTAATCTGAGAAAAGATCAAAGTACAGACTAAGGAACTAGTCGGTCTAAGAAGAGTAGCTGACCGACTAGTTTCACAACTAGTCGGTCGGTTACTCAACGTTGACCGACTAACAGATAAAACTGAAGTCTGAGAAGAATTGTACTTATTCGGTCCAAGAACAAATGTTGACCGACTAATTCACCAACTAGTCGGTCACCAAATGAACATAGACCGACTAACAATAAACAGTAAGTATGGTGAAAAATTTGGCATGTACAGTAAACTAAACTAGTCGGTCCAAGAAGGAAAGTTGACCGACTAGTTCATCAACTAGTCGGTCGATCAATGAGCACAGACCGACTAATGATAAACAGTAGCTCAAGCTCAAATGTGCATTTTCAGGGAAAGCTTAACTAGTCGGTCACAGAAGCATCACTGACCGACTAGTTCACAAACTAGTCGGTCGGTGAGTCAACTTAGACCAACTAACTGTAAACAGTAAAGAGCTAAGAATTAACTGACAGAAACTAGTCGGTCCAAGAAGCTTGGCTGACCGACTAGATCACCATCTAGTCGGTCAGTTCTTCTTCTTGAACCAACTAACATGCACAAGAAGTCCCGAATCGAAGCGCGATGCTTCGGGAAGAATTGTATGGACTTCTACAAAGATCCTAGAGCTAAGATATGAGCATTATGAAGAATTAAAACGTAAGACCTACTCAAGGCTTAACATTCTACGAAAGAAGCTAAAAGACTATAAATTAAACTTGACGATACCGTCTTCAATAGCTTCAATCGAATCTTCATGACTTCTAAATAGGTCCATAAGCTTCAACGAAGCTTTAGGCATACGATCACGTGCTTTGAGAAGTCTTGAGACGTCGTAATTGATATTCATGTGAATTTGACGACGATCTCCATAACTGCGCTCACAAAGTGTTAGTTCATATTATATTTATGTTTGTTCATCATCCAAAACCAAATCCGGGGAGTCCAATATCCAACATTCTCCCCCTTTTTGGTGATGACAAACCAACATAAATAATAATCAAAAAATAATAATTCAAATGAAATTTACTTACTCCCCCTGCATTGATGACACGTTAATTCCAATTTAAACAATAATAATTCGCATCAAGCAGACGAGTGAAGTAAAATAAATGATAATCGATTATTGAATTATTGAAATACCAAACGTAGGTTATTGAAATATCGGATTTGAAAATCCATTTATATATCTTAACTCCCCCTGAATCTAACACATCAAGTTAGATTCTTGGAGAAATGCTTTAAATTTTCATTTGGCACATCATTATTATTATATCTCTCCCCCTTTGGCATAAGCAAAAAGAGCGGGAGGATAACAACGACAACAACAATGGCTTCAAATTAAAAAGCACGGGAGTCGTAGAATACGACGAAGGTTCAAGTGACACCAAAGAGAAAAATACCAATAGAATCAAGGCGTGTCAAAGATACCAAAGTCGAAAAATCGTAAAACGAAATCATCAAAACTCAAATCAATTTAACGGATTGAGTTATGGAATATACTATCCAATATCAACATTTCTTGGTTAATTTAGTGCATGGAAAACAATTCTATGTTTTCATAGAAGAAATTTCTATGAAACCAAGTGAATATCGTCGAGCGACGTAATCAAACATTAGAGACATAAAAATTATACATTGCACAGAATAATGAAATGTCAACGGCGATGTATTTATCTATTCTATAAAACATGAAGAATTTGAATGTTTGTCCTACGTGGCAGGGGTTTGTCCTACGTGGACAAAGAAATGATGACTGGGATAAAAAAATTGATGACTAGGACAAGTGTTTTGGGGGGAATTTGTGGGGGAAATATTTCAAAATTGAAATTGGTTTGAAAATTTTAAAATTTGAAACCTTGAAAACAAAAATTTTGGGGGGCCAAACTAAAACACGCGCGCGCACACTCTCTCAGCCCCTGCCCCCTAAAACCCATTGCTTGATCGCACAGAAAGAAGTAGTATGAGGAAGTCTCTCTCTCTCTCTCTCTCTCTCTCTCTCTCTCTCTCTCTCTCTCTCTCTCTCTCTCTGCTCCCTGCCCCCAAAAACCCACTGTAAGAGGCTCTCCCAGACATGGGCTCGAGGTATGGTTCTTGATCATCCCTTTTTATAATTTGGTTGATGCTGCAAGTTAATTTAAGTTGCATTTGTTTGTAATTTTAGTTTGCTCTGTGAATTTGGGCAACATCAACTTCAGAATCACCCGCCTACGAGATTCGGGCATGGAAGAAAATATTCAAGTAGAACAAACATGAGGAGGATGTGATGAAATGGATGGGGATATTCTTGATAGAGGGAGAACCAGAGGAGAAGTTGAAAATGTGTATTACTTGGTGAATTAATTTTTTTCTTTTTATGATTCTTCCATTTTTTGACAACCCTAATTGTTAGATTCAGGTGGAACATGTTGATGGATGGAGTACATGGCATGATGACGACGATGATGACGATGATGATGAAATGGATGGGTCTCTTCTTGATGGGGACAGAACCATATGAGAAGTTGAGAATGAGTATGAACTGGTTAGTTAATTTTTGTTTTCTTTGTTTTGTTCTTTTTATCAATCTATTGATACCATGTAATGCTATAATCTTATGGTTGAACTGGGATTTAAATTGGAGAAAACCTTCAGGTTAAAAATTCTCTTCTTCAAATTATAGGAATATTGGGTTATGATTGTTTATTGTGGTAAGACAGAGATTGTTTATAATTGTTGTTATGAGAAATATTGTTGGTTATAATCTTATTGTTTATAATTTGATCACAATCTCTGTGTTTGCATATGAGAAAAAACAATTGTTGTTATGAGAAATATTGCCAGTCAATGCAACTGCTGGTTGTCTAGAACATCTACTTTGATCAAAATTTCATTGTTGGAGGGGTGACATCGCTCAAAAATTGTTGGGATGTTTCAGTAATGTGATCAATATAGGATGTGTTTTCATTTCATTTCGTTTGATCAATTTTTGAGTTCAATTTGGTACTGGATTTCATCAATATATAATTTTTGAGTTCAATTATAGCTGAGCACATTAGCATCCCTTAGCACATTAGCATTTCCATCACTGAGCACATCTACATGAATATCTGGTTCATTTCTTGATGCAGTTGCCAGTTAGCTATATAAGAAAACTTATGATTTTCTATTTGATATCTTTGTTCTTCTTTTTTCTATAACATTTTATTAGGTAATCAGTATTTGGAGTGTTAAAAATGTCCTGATTCTGATATTGCTGTAAGTTACTTTGCATGATATCAAAACAAAATTCATGTTGTTTTCCTTTCTCTTTTGACTCCCTTATATTCTCAGCTATAATGAAATGCTCAGCACATTGAAGGAGCTTTGAAGGATATTACTGAAATTTGAAATGAAGTCACATTGGAATTTGGTTTCATTTCACAGTGTAAATGGGATTCATTTCATGCTATCAAAACAAAGTTTAATTGTAAGTTAAACTGTAAGTCCATATCAAAGCATGAAATTGGATTCATTTCACAGTTTAACTGTAAGTTACTTTGCATGATATCAAAACAAAGTTTTTATTCCAAATTCCAATGGGATTTCTTTTGGTTTCATTTCACAGTTTAAATGGGATTCCAAAATGTGTAGCTGGTTTCATTTCAGTTCATTTCAAATCAGGCATATTGAAGGAGCTTTGTTTTTCCTTTCATTATAGATGGGTTTCATTAGTACTAAGCTTGGGTGATCCATCTGACTTTTCTGAAAAGATCAATATAAATTTGATACTAATACTTGAATTGTTTTGAGTAGCATTGTCAGAATATACTTTGATTGAGATACTTTAAATTTATTTAACTTTGGGCTTGATTTACATTACAGAGTGTTCAGCCTGAGGTTATATTTGAATTCATATGACAATGACTAAAAAATGTTGACTGATTTGTGAAAGGAGTTAGAAAAGAAGTTGACTGACTTAAAAAATGTTGACTGATTGGGATACTTTAAATTTATTTAACTTTGGGCTTAATTTACATTACAGATTGTTCAGCCTGAGGTTACATTTGAATTCATATGAACTTGAAATGAAATTGAAATGAAATTGATGAACTCATATTATATGAGTTCATAATGAAACCCAGGCTATAATGAACTTGATATCCATTACAAAGTTAAATTGAAATGAAATTGATGAGCCCACAGTTAAATTGAAACTTGAATGGGATATAGGATATGCACTCAAATTTTTAATATCCCAGTCAAGTTAAATTTTGAATATCATTCAATATGAATATCCTGTCAATTTTGACAGGTGAACTTTTGAATTCCCAACAAATTTAGAAAGTTGCTGTGAATATCAGAATTCTGATATTGCTGTGAAAGGTGCTATGAAAATTGTTTTGAAAGTTGCTATGAATGCCATATCCAATTCTGATATTGCTGTGAATTGGATATCAAAAATGTCTTGATTATGATATTGCTGTGAATTTTAAGGAGTTAGAAAAGAAGTTGATTGACTCAAAAATTGTTTTATGAATATCTTATGAATTGGATATCAGTATATGGATATCAAATAGAAAAACCTGTGAATTGGATATGGCATTCATATCTTATATCAATCCTTCAAATTTGATATGGCATTTATATCCTTCAAATTTGAAATTTAAGAGCTAATCTGAATATCCTTCAATATGAATATCCTGTCAAATAACAATTTTGAATATCCTGTCAATATGAATATCCTTCAATATGAATATGCACTCAATTTTGAAATGGGATATAGGATATGCTTAAATTTTGAATATGTCAACATTGAAATGAATTTGATATCCACAATTATTCAATTTGGGCATTCAAACTGTGATAAAATCTGGGCTCACCAAATAACCCAGATTATTGAATTTGCTCAGATTTTTGAATGCGCAGATTTTTGAATCCACACTTATTCAATTTGCTCATATTTTTGAATGCCCAGATTTTTGAATTCTATGAATATCATTCCAAATAGCCCAAATTTTATCACAGTTAAATTTTGAATATCATAATTATTCAAGTTTGAAGGTTCCTTCAATATCCCAGTTAAATTTGGAGTTAACTTCAAACTTGAAATGAATTTGATGACTTGGCTCATCAATTTGGAGCCCACAATTATTCCATTTGTTATAGGCTCACTAAATTTGGGTATTCTCTATGTTATAACCAAAATTCTCTTTGTTATACCCAAATTCATATGAGCAAATGACTGTCCTGTTGGTTATAACCAACTGCTCATATGAAGTTTGGTTAGGACATATGTCAATTCTCTAAGAATTGATTAGCATCTGAATATTAGCATTTGTTATAACCAAAATTCTCTATGTCCTAACCAAATATAACCAAATTCATAACCAAAATTCATAAACAAATATTCATAACCAACATTCATAACCAAATATTCAGATTAGCATTCCTATAACCAAATTCATATTCCTATAACCAAATTCAATTGGGTCCTGTCATATCTGAATACTGCATAATTGATTAGCATTCCTATAACCAAATATTCATAACTAAATATTCATAACCAAATATGCATATAGAGAATTCTGTTATTTGAATATGAATATTTGCTATAGAGAATATTTGGTTATGAATATGAATAACCAATTATTCAGATATTTTGCTCATAACATCTGAATTTTTTTGCTCATAACCAACATAGCCAATTCTGACATATAGCCAATTTTTGCTCATAACATGTTGGTTATGAATATCTGATAACAAATATTTTGCTCATGTTATCTATGTCCTGATAACATATAGAGAATGTCCTGATAACAAATATTAAATAGCCAATTCTCTCTGTCCTGTTGCATGTAAGTTTTCACTTAAACAATTTGATTACCATTGACAGTTCAACACATATTAGACTACAGGACCAGGCTCACAATTATATCAGGTTAGGGATATGGAGATTGTTATCCAATGACAAGTAGGGTTACATTATTGTGAAGGTTTAAGATATTGAATTGGTTTAATGTTATTAACTTTGACATTACAGTGAAGATTTGATCTTTTCGATCTGTGATCTTTGGTCTTTTTGAATAATTTTCAATTTAATTTATGGTTTTTTAGTCTTGCTTTACAGGCCTGATGCATTTTAATCTTTGATATTTGGATTGCTCAAACATAAAGTAAGTTTGACTATTTCCAGCTCTCCACTATTCATGTATCTTGAAATTTTAAGTCCAGCCTCTATATAATGGCCAGAGAGTATGAAAGTGGTGAGTTAGTTAACTAGCATTGTTGCTTATAGAAATGTTTATATCTTTCAGATATTAATAGTTTTGTTGGAAATTGATTGCATATTTGCCAGTTTTTTGTGCTTTTGTCATTTTTTGCATATAATCACAAGGTATATGAATTATGATTGAACAGTGATTACAGGAAGTGTCTCTGTTTTTCGGTGAACCTGGGTTTTGTTGGGGCAGCTATTGCAACAGGCTTCATTGAGTGGATAATGCTCTTGATTCTCTAGATTCTGGGAATTATCATAAAAGAATGAATGTGTGGCCTATTTTTAGGACTACAACTTGATTCAAAGCAAAAATGATGTATACATGTATATTTACATGTATTGCACATGGCTTTTTTGTCAGAGCATCATGTCTATGGGAGTCTGGTTGTAGTGTAAAATTTATAGTTTGAGTAGCGGGACTCTTATCAAAATAGGCCTATAACATTCATTATAGTCTTACTGTTTTTAGCCTATAGGAACTGTTAGACTCTTATCAGAACATGCCTCATGTCTTTGGCTATTGGTGTTTGTTTTTTGGTCAATAATGTTTTTGCATGATAAACTTGCAATTGTGTGATTTGAATTCATTACCGCTGTAAATGGGAAAACCAATGATTTTAGACTACGACCTCCCAGAAAGCAAGGTGCTTCATCTCAGTGTGACAGGTTTGCTTTGCACCATCAATGTAAATGGCGTTTTGGTTGAAGTTTCTCAAGTTTATCTGGGCTTTAGTTTGCTTAATACAATATAATTAGTTTTGATTTACAGGGGAGTTGAATCTTCATTTGTTTTCATAAACAACTAAAATCTACATTAGTTTTCATAATTTCATCCTTTTATGTTTGGTAATTAAAATGTATTCATGTAAACAGGTTCTTGAGCTCGCCAGGAATGCAATAAGGGGCAACATGATGAACAGAATCATCCCAAGGCACGGCCAATTGGTAGTGAGGAACGCTGAGGAGCTCTCCAAGTTATTGGGCACTATCACCATTGCCAACGGTGGAGTGATGCCAAACATCCATAACCTCATGCTCTCAAAAAGTCTGGCTCTTTAAAGGCTGTTGCCGAAGATGAGCACAGAATAACTTTCTTTGTTTTTGAACTTTTATTTATGTACCTTTCTTTATCAGCATTGTATATTTAGATGCTTGGTTCTAGATCTCGATGTCATGTGGGGTGTTTTTAGGTTCAGAGATTAGCTTCCATGTGTCCTGTAATCTTGGATTATTAGTTTGTGTAATGAAATTTTAAGTTTTATCTGAGTTTGGTTGTTAAACAATGGATTTGGAACAATGGAGTTTGGTTGTTATCCAAGGTCCAAGGTTCATGGTTGGATTGTTGGTGAATACTTATGTCAATATGTATTAGAAATTTTTCAGAGTTTTGTGTAATTATCATGGTTTGGATTGCCACAATAATTTTTATTTTTTGGTATGGTATAATATTAGGGATGAAAAATTAACTTTAAAACAATTGGTAGTGGATGAAGGATTTTTAGAATTTGGAAGATGACAAAAATTTTGGGGCAAAAAGATTTAGGGAATCCAAGATTTTGAGGGAAGAATATCTTAAATAAACATTGCCCTATGGACAAGCTGACTAGGACAAATAGGTTGATAGAAAGACGGCTCGGATTTAATCTTGATGAGTGAGTGGTTGGGATGATAGAATGTGAAAACTATTATATAAAACACAACTTTTTTGAATTCTAGGGCTGACTAGGACAAGATGACTAGGACATACAGGTTGATAGAAAGACGTCTCAGATTTAATCTTGATGAGTGAATGCTTGGGATGATAGAATGTGAAATTATTTTTGGGGTGGGGGACTTTTGGAGGGGAACTAAATTTTTAGTGCAACATTATTGCTATTCATTTAAATTTAATGCATAAAAATTTTTGCTCTACCTTTGAAACTTGGGCCATCCTCTTTACTGTAAGATATTTCTATTCGAAGGCGCCCGCGTATGCTAAAAATCACGAGTAATAAATTTTTATCTGAATAGTCATTATGACATGCATGCTAAAAACCAAAGAGGACCAAAGATCACGAGTAAAAATCACGAGTAAGAATTTTTCGCCACATGCATCATAAAATGTAAAAAAAAAGTGTGTTGTATGCCCACAAAAGCCAATTATTTTGACTTGCTTGATTTGTAGGATAGAAAATCCGAAGTCGCCCGCGCCGAATTTGTTGTTCCGCGCCGAATGCGTCGAATTTTTTGTTCTGTGCCACTGTACCGGCGCCGAATTTGTGGTTCCGTGTCGAATGCGCCTGTGCCGAATTTGTTATTCCGCGCCGAAGGTGCACATGCCGCTAAATATTTTTACGCTAATTTGTTGTTCTTTTAAAGTTTGGATGTGGAAATAATTTTTTGGGGAATAATGATTTCGTGGGGGAAAATCTTAAATGAACCATGCCCGTAGGCACGGGTTATTAAAACCCAATTGTTTTTGAATTCTAGGGCTGACTATGACAAGCTGACTAGGACAAACAGGTTGATAGAAAGACGGCTTTGGATTTAATCTTGAGGAATGAATGGTTGAGATGAGATTTTGTGGAAAGTTTTGGAGGGAAAAACATTTGTAGGGAAATGAAAGTTTCTGGGGAAATGAAACTTTATGGGGAATGATAGTTTCTGGGGAATAGCATAGTGCACGTAATTAATGCATTTGGAAAAATAAAATTTAACTTGCAATTAATGCTGCATATCAAATGATCTCTCCCTCAACGCGGGGCCCACCGTCTCTTCGACGCATGCGGCAACAAGATGAGAATAATTTCACGTGCCGTAGGCGTCCACGATCTCTTCCTCAATGCAGGGCCCACCATCTCTTGACGCATGTGGCAACAAGATGAGAATAAGGCGCCCGCGTCGATATTTTTTTATACTAATTTGTTGTTCCGCGCCGAAGACGCCCGTGTCGAATTTGTTGTTCCGCGCCGAAGGTACATGTGTTGATTTTGTTGTTCCACGTCAAATGCGTCCGTGTTGCTAAATATTTTTACGCTAATTTGTTTTTCCGTACAATTTTGACCGTGAAAATAATTTTTTTGGGGAACAAAGATTTTGTGGGGAAAAATCTTAATTGAACCGTGCTCGTGGGCACGGGTTATGACTAGTATATATATATAATATGAAGCAGATTACATCACCGATATACAAACCATCGATCGACTGATCGGTGCACAAAAATACATCATCACATGACAAAATATCGGAGTGTCAACAAAAAAAATACATCATCATCAAACATATCAAAATACATCATCAAAATGATCCAAAATACATAGCCACCCACACTATCCTACCCAACATCTCTCACAACTAGATATATCATCCGATGAGTATCAAGAGAGGCCTCGGAGAAACTCAAGAGGCAGCGGGAGGACCAGAAGCAACTGCAGGCTCAGCAGGAGCAGAAGAGGTGACTGGATCAGCAGGAACGTCCGGAAGATCAGCAGGAGAGACGACTGAAGTGGCAACCTCTGAAGCAGCAACCGTAGTGGCCTCGGGAGCACCAGTCAGAGTATCCACCATAGGAGTGGTGGCAACAGGTGTGCTCTCGGGGGCACCAGCAGAAGAAGCAGCAACAGCATCACCAGAAGTGGTAGCACCAGCAGCAGCAGTACCAGCAGAAGTGCCCTCGGGGGCACGAGTCGAAGCACGGCAAAGCTCCTCAATGTCCTCCTCAGCCATCTCATCTAACTCCTCATCCTCAGACACGGAAGGAGGAAGCTCAACACCCATATGACGAGCCATACGTCAGACTACCTCCTCGGTACGAGCCAAGCGGGACTCGTGACGACGAAGTATCCGTAGGACATCATCCAGGGTGGCAGAGGGAGTAGCAGAGGCACTGGCAGAGGCAGGGACAGACACTGAAGGTGTCGTCCTCTGAACGTGACGAAGCGCCGCAAGAGATTTCTTGACGGCCGTCGCGTTCAGGGGAGGACCAAGGGGACGCTCATCGTCACGAGGCAACGTGACACGAAAATGACGAAATACGAGGGTCAATAAGCAAGGAAATGGGATATGAGCCGATTTATTGGACTTGCGAATACACTCGAAAGAATCAATCTTATCGAGTATAATGCGAGCCCAATTAATCGAGCTCCCCATGAAGATAGCATAAATAAGCTTCAGAAAGGGCTGGGACGGGAGAGACGAGGAGCCGTACTTGGGAAGCAAGCACGACTTCAGAATCAGATTTAGGACCCATGCATTAGGCTTGAACGATTTAGAAGGCACGCCAATCATGGCAGGAGGGATCTGATGGAAAATCTCTGAAAGGATGGTCTGATCAAGAGAAGAAATATCGTCAACCGAGATATCAGATGGAAGAAGGCCAGACGAAGAGATACTCAAAATCTCTCCTAAGATTTCCGCAGTGAGGACTATAGGAGTCCCCAAAACGGTCGTCTCAACAGAGTGGGTCTGATCGTACTGACCCCGGATCCTATTCGCATAGAAAAGCTTCACTAATCTAGGGTAGGGGTGAGGATTCGCCTTCGGGTCAAATCGAAGGTAATCGAGGAGACCCGACGACGAGAGAAGATCAGCTAACCCTATAAAGTCGCTAAACTGGACGAAATGCTCCAGAAGCAGAGGGCAATGTTCGATACGGTTGTACACCGCGAGACACAAAGGGTCATCGCGACACAACGAAATATCGACACCGCCCACCGGCATCGGACCCTTTCCCTTAGGCTTACGGGTAGACGTACGAGGGTGTGTGCTAGACTCGGGATAGATAGGAGGAGTGGGTTCCCTATGAGTCTCGGTCTCGGGGTTATACTCCGTATCAGAATCGGTAGGAGTATGGAACGAAGACTGAGAGGCAAGAATTTTGGCCTTGGGCTTAGGCTTGGGCTTGGGTTGACCTCTAGGCTTAGCGGTCGTCGTCCTCTTCTTCTTGATAGGAGGCGAAGACGATGAAGGTTGGGTGGTCTTGGCACGGCGTTTCGGAGGAGTTGGATGCTCGGGGTCCGAAGGGGTTTGGTCTACGGTCATCGGTGAGGGGCTAGATGGAGTGATCGGGATACGTGTTCTTGCCATAGTCGAAGCAAGACACGTCACAAGAAGATCAAAAGAAGAAGCCCTAGCCGAAAAAGACTTAAACCCTAGGAGCCCTAGAAACCCTAGAAACCTTAGAAACCGAGCTAACCATAGTTCTAGGAATGGAAATCTAACCCTAGAAGGGGAAGAAATCACCTAGAAAGAGGGGCCGACGATGGAGATCGACGGAGATGGCCGGAAAACGGCCGGAGATCGATCGGAAGACGAAGGGACAGCGAGGGGTCGGGGGTTTCGAGCTGAGGGAGAAACACTTTGGACCGATTAGAATGAGAACAGACCGACTAAACTGAGTTTAAGTCGGTCGAGATCGCAAATGACCAAACAGTCCCTGGCACAACTAGTCGGTCACAGTTCAAGCACTGACCGACTAGATCACGATCTAGTCGGTCGGTCAATGAGCTTGAACCGACTAGTTGCAAACAGTGGCTGAGACCAAGATTTACTTACAAGTTTTAGTCGGTCTGAGTTCATTTACTGACCGACTAGATCTAAATCTAGTCGGTCGGTCACTGAACATGAACCGACTAAAAAGTCGAAATGAAGAGGAGACTCAAAAAGCATGAGTTAGTCGGTCTAAGTTCTTCTACTAACCGACTAGATGAACATCTAGTCGGTTGGTGGTTGAACTGAAACCGACTAAGAGAGTCCAAAAAGTGATAATTAAGTTCTCTCTTCAATACGCTTGGACGATATATCACAAAACTCTCAATAATCATCTAAACTACCCCATTAAACATCGAAATCTTAAATACGACATTCAAAACATGAATTCGAGCAAAAATTCAAAAAAATCACATAAATTCCCGAAAAATCCAATAAGTCTAGCATGAGCGAAATATTTCGAAATATAATAGCATGCAAGAATATTGAATGAAACATGAATCCTATATCTCGGATTCACCCATAATCCCCAATTCTCGACGCAACCGCACAAAGGAGTCCTCCTTTAGGGGTTTCGTGAAAATATATGCGATTTGCTTTTGGGTTTCAACGTACACTAAAATGATGTCCTTTTTAGCAACATGATCATCTAAAAAGTGGTGTCGGATATCTATGTGTTTCAAACGGGAATGGTGTACCGGGTTCTTGGAAAGACATATTGCACTTTGGTTGTCAACCATGATAGGGCAAGTATCACAATTAATACCAAAGTCTTTAAGTGTGTGTCTCATCCAAAGAACTTGAGCACACGCGGCACCGGCGGTAATATATTCCGCCTCGGTGGTTGAAAGTGACACGGAATTTTGCTTCTTGGAAAACCAAGAGACAAGAGAATTTCCTATAAAATGGCAAGTGCCACTAGTACTTTTCCTGTCGGATTTGCATCCCGCATAATCGGCATCACTATATGAGATTAACTCATATGTGCTAGATTTTGGATAAAGTAATCCAAAATCAAGTGTATAACTTAGATAACGGAAAATACGTTTTACCGCTACTAAGTGAGACTCCTTAGGTTGAGACTGATAACGAGCACATACGGATACGGCAAACATAATATCGGGCCTACTTGCGATAAGATAAAGTAAACTACCTATCATACCTCGATATAGACGAATGTCTACATCCTTACCGCCCGTATCCTTGTCAAGATGCGTAGTCGTGCTCATTGGAGTCTTTTTCCCGGAAGCACTCTCCATTCCAAATCGCTTAAGTAACTCCACCGTATACTTCGTTTGGTGGATGAAGATTGCATCGTCCATTTGGCGAATTTGGAGACCTAAGAAATACTTGAGCTCACCCATGTGGCTCATCTCAAATTGGTCCTTCATAACATTAGAAAACTCTTCGCAAAGAGCAAAGTTAGTAGCACCGAAAATGATATCATCAACATATATTTGAACTAAAATTATATCGTTATTCGCATGCTTAACAAAAAGTGTAGAATCGGCTTCTCCCATTTTAAAATTCAAATCCAAAAGAAAATTCTTTAGGCGATCATACCAAGCTCGAGGAGCTTGTCTCAAACCGTAAAGTGCTTTCTTTAGTTTAAAAACATGATTTGGAAATTTTTCATTTATGAAGCCCGGAGGTTGAGAAACGTAAACTTCCTCAACGACATCTCCGTTTAAAAATGCACTTTTAACATCCATTTGAAGTAATTTAAAATCCTTATGGCATGCAAAAGACAATAGTAATCTAATCTATTCTAATCTAGCTACCGGAGCGAAGGATTCTTCGAAATCAATACCTTCCTCTTGTCGATAGCCTTGAGCAACTAACCGAGCTTTGTTCCGGACGACGACTTGGTTTTCGTCGGTTTTGTTCTTGAAGATCCACTTTGTCCCTATGACGGTGTGGTTCTTCGATGGCAATGGAACAAGCTCCCAAACTTCATTCCTCTCGAATTGAATGAGCTCCTCCTCCATGGCTAAGATCCAAGCGATATCTTCGCATGCTTCATGAACATTCTTTGGCTCTATTGAGGAGGCAAAGGCACAATGAGCGAAGTAGTTCACTTGCGATCTCGTCTTGACACTATCATAGATATTGCCAATGACTTGCTCATGAGGATGGTCACGAACGGTATGAAGCCGTTTGGGAATACCTTGGTCACTAGGAACATTCTCAACAACTTCATTAGTTGGGTTAGTCTCAATAGAATCAATAGAATTATTAGACTTAGAATTATCAAACAAATCACATAAAACATCCAAAGAATCATTATCATTTGAAATTCTAGTTGGAACAAATCCTTCATTAAAAGAGACATGAAGCGACTCCTCGATCGTTGAGGTTCGTTTGTTGAATATCCGGTAGGCTTTGCTACGCGAAAAGTATCCAACAAAAATCCCCTCATCGGATCTTGGATCGAATTTGTCCAAACTACCATACGTGTTCTTAATAAAACATTTCGAACCAAAAACACGAAAATGTTTAACTTGAGGCAACCTACCAAACAACAATTCATAACAAGTTTGTTTAGTGCCGGGCCTCAAAAGTATTCTATTAAACACATAGCAAGCGGTGTGTACCGCTTCCGCCCAAAATTGATGGCCAAGTTGGCTATCATCAAGCATAGTGCGAGCACACTCTACTAGCGTCCTATTCTTTCTCTCAACTACACCATTTTGAGGAGGTGCACGAGGGAAAGAGAAGGTGTGTGTAATACCAACTTCATCACAAAATGTCTCAAAAGACTCATTCTCAAATTCACCTCCATGATCACTACGAATAATGACAATGGTGGTTCCTAAGAGATTTTGTACTTTCTTAACAAAAATTGTGAAGTTTTCAAAAGCTTCATTTTTATTACATAATGAAAATACCCATGTAAATCTCAAATAGTCATCTACGATGACAAGTCCATATCTTGCATTTCCTAAGGAAGCAACTCTAGTTGGCCCAAATAAGTCTAGATGTAATAGCTCTAGTGGCCGTTTAGTAGAAATTCTTTTCTTAGGTTTAAATGAAGATTTAGGAAGCTTGCCACGTTGACAACAATCACAAAAACTTTTCTTTTCAAAAACAAGCTTCGGAAAACCTTTAATGGAATTTAATTTTGAAAGCTTATAAAGTGTTCCAAAGTTCACATGTCCAAAGCGTCGATGCCATAAGTGTTGTTCACTTGTGTTGGCAACGAGACATTGTTCATAAGACTTAGGAAGATCCAAAATATAAATATCTTTATGACGAGTGCCGGAAAATAATAATTTATCATTATCTTTTCTTAAAATATGACACAATCCTTTCGCAAAGCTAACTTTGTAACCTTTGTCACAAAGTTGGCTTATTGAAATAAGATTATGATTTAAACCATTAACAAGATAAACATCACTAATTAAGGGTTTAGATGGGTTACCCACTTTACCAACACCTATGATGGTTCCGCTCTCGTTGCCTCCAAATACGACGTGGTTTCCATTTGCTATGGGAACCACTCCGGAGAGCAAACTAGCGTCACCCGTCATGTGTTTTGAACACCCGCTATCGAGTATCCAATTTCCCTTGGAGCTAAATTTAAATTTGTTGCTCCTTTTCTTTTTCTTTTCCTTGAGTACCTAAAGATAGAGAATTTCATATCATGGTACCCAAGGTCATTGGGTCCAAAAGATTAGACCTTTGGAAGCCAAGTCCAATTGGACTTAGACTTCCCAACATAATTTCTACTATTCACAACATCCGAAAAATAAGCATTCATATACATTTGTTTTTCGTCCATGCTTGTGTCCTTTGGGCTCCAAATTGTGAAAATCTTAGAAGCCCTCATCTTATTGGGTGCATGCATTCGACGTTGATTTCTACGTGATGAATGTTGTGGATATGCATAAGGAACATGATGGAATGGTGCACGACGATAATTATTCATATGATGTTGTGGGTGAACATATGCATGTGTGGGAATACGTGCGTGAGGGTGTCTCACATGGTGTGCACGTGCTCGAGAATGTGTTGCATAAAAATCATCATATGTGTGAGACGGTGGAGTAGGACGTGTGTTCCTACGTGGCATGGTATTGGTGTACATATAAGCATGCCCCTTCTTTGGAGGTCCACCCAAAGTGGGTTTCTTTCCAAAAGAGGGTGTGAACGAGGTGGAAGCACCATTGGTAGATGAACTACCAATAGAGTGTTTGTTACCACTCGTAGAGTCACCGGAAGTTGGCCTAACAAAAGTAGTGGCCGATTTGGATGGACATCCCATCGTGTACCCCAAACCAATGTGGTGATTGGCCGGAAGTAAGTCACTTAGGATTTTATCCAAATGGTCCTTACCCTTATTGAATCTATTGATTCGGCCTAATGTGTTCTCATATTTCTCTTTGAGAGAACGCATAGAAGTATCCAAGTTGGATACTTGCGATGTGAGCACATAAACACGAGATTTAAGATTCTCGTTCTCAATACTCAAAGTTGAGTTTTGAGAAGTTAAATCCGCAATCCTATGTTCTTCCGGATCATCAATGCTAACATGTTCAAGTTTAGATTTGAGATTAATAATCTCATTTCTCAACTCTTCAACAACGGTGTCGTTGTTGGTGATGATAGTCTTAGGCGAGGTTTGAATGCTAGCTAGGTCATCTTTTACCTTAGTATATCTATTTACTAATTTAGTGTATTTTGACCATAATGGAGAGTTAGCATTCCTAAGATCATCCATAGTTACCTCATTGTTGCCCTCGTCATCACTATCATCGGAAGAGGAGGATCCTTGATCATGCTCCTCTCTTGCCATGAAGCACATGTGCGCTTGCTCCACTTGCTCATCGTCCGACTCTCCGCTTGACGAATCCTCGGAGTCGGTGAATGTTGCTCCGACAAGTCCCTTCTTGTACCCCTTTTTGTACTTCTTGGACTTATCGAATTTTGGCGCCTTCCACTTCTCCTTTTGTTTGTTGAGGGGACACTCCGCTTTCATGTGTCCTGGCTTATTGCACTTGAAACACAAAGGAGAGGAAGAGGCGTTAGAAGAACCAAATTTAGCTTTGTTCTTATAGTTACCTTTTCGGAAGAAACGGTTGAACTTCTTGGCCATGAGTGCCATGGACTCCAAGTCCAACTCGTTTTCCGAGTCTTCATCATCGGTTGATGTGGATGTGGATGGAGCGGCCTTAAAAGCAATAGCCTTCTTCTTTGGCTCGTCTTGCTTTAGGTAGGACTTCATCTTTTCCTGCAATTTGAGCTTGCTATCCTTGCGTACCTCGTATGACATTAAAGTACCCATTAGTTGAACTACGGTGTACTTATTCATGTCATTACCTTCCTCGATGGCGAAGGTACGCTTTTCCCAAGAAGAAGGAAGTCCTTCGATAAGCTTCGAACACTTCTCCTTTTGGGTGTAGGATTTGCCGAGAGCCTCTAACTCGTTTATGATGTCGACGAAGCGAGCGTAATACTCCTTCATCTTCTCGCCCTGTTGCATATGAAACATTTCGTAATCTTTGTTTACAACTACGAGTTTAGAGTCTCTTACCCGACTCGTCCCTTCATGAAGAATGAGGAGGGAGTTCCAAATTTGATATGCACTCTTACATGTGCATATCTTATTGAAGTCCTCGGGCTCCAATGCGCATTGCAAGGCGTTCATTGCCTTGGCATTGCTTACCTCAGCGGTGACCTCCGCGGTTGTCCATTTCTCGAAGTCTTCTTCTACGGGCTCGATGTATTCCTTCATTGTAGTCCTCCATAAGGATGCACTCCGGAGGAAGGTTTCCATCCGGCATTTCCAGTACCCGTAATTGGTACCGTTGAAGAATGGAGGCCTCGTAGAGGAATGTCCTTCCATCACCGAAGATGCTCCTTCACGGTTCCTGAAGGTGTCATAGTTGGAAGGTGGACGCACGGTCTTGTTGTCGTTGGCAGACATAGCTAAGTATCTGGCTTTGATACCAAATGTAATGCCCTACCAGCTACTGCACAAGTACTAGAGGGGGGGGGGGTGAATAGTACTTTAAAATAATAAGGAGTATAATTCCAAATTAAATTGCAAACAACTACCAAATCAATTTGCGGAAGCTTAAATTGAATGACAACACAAAATTAACAATGCTAACAAACGATGTTAATGGGTTCGGATCCACCCAAGTCTCCCCGACTTGTTCCCGGTGATCCTACGTCCCAACCACCCGGATCCCCTCCGGATACTTGAGTTAGAAACCCTAACTCAAGATTTCCACTATGAAATACTTGTGAAAAACCTCCACAAGTCAAATCATACAAAATGTAATTTGTGACTCCCACAACCTGGGATCACAACCACACTCTCACAACCGAGAGTGAAACTTACAAATCAAATATGAAATGAAATAAGAAAAACTTCTTACCGAACAAAATATCTATGCCTTGAGTATTGCTTACGAATTAGGGCAAGGATGATTTTGGGGAAGAAGTGGCACCAAACCCTAGCTCCAAGATGTAGATCAGCGATGGAGAGCTTTGGGGATGTTGGTGACCTAGAATCAAGCACTTGGCATGGAAGGCTTCACACTCAATGAATCTCTCTTTGGAAGTAAGAGTGAGGAGAGATTATTGAATGGAAAGAATGAGCTTTGAATGCACTTGGAATGATTTCTCTTGATCTCTAAACTTGCAATAATATCAGCCTTGGCAGCAATGAATGCAGCCCAACAAGTATATATAGGATTGAGGAGAGAGAGAGAGAAAAACGTTTCAATTAAAGCTCCAACGGCTCTTTTCTGAACCCAACTAGTCGGTCAAAGAACAACCACTGACCGACTAGTTCATCAACTAGTCGGTCAGTCAATTAACGTAAACCGACTAATGAGTAAACTGAGAAAAGATCAAAGTACAGACTACGGAACTAGTCGGTCTAAGAAGAGTAGCTGACCGACTAGTTTCACAACTAGTCGGTCGGTTACTCAACGTTGACCGACTAATAGATAAAACTGAAGTCTGAGAAGAATTGTACATAGTCGGTCCAAGAACAAATGTTGACCGACTAATTCACCAACTAGTCGGTCACCAAATGAACATAGACCGACTAACAATAAACAGTAAGTATGGTGAAAAATTTGGCATGTACAGTAAACTAAACTAGTCGGTCCAAGAAGGAAAGTTGACCGACTAGTTCATCAACTAGTCGGTCGATCAATGAGCACAGACCGACTAATGATAAACAGTAGCTCAAGCTCAAATGTGCATGTTCAGGGAAAGCTTAACTAGTCGGTCACAGAAGCATCACTGACCGACTAGTTCACAAACTAGTCGGTCGGTGAGTCAACTTAGACCGACTAACTGTAAACAGTAAAGAGCTAAGAATTAACTGACAGAAACTAGTCGGTCCAAGAAGCTTGGCTGACCGACTAGATCACCATCTACTCGGTCAGTTCTTCTTCTTGAACCAACTAACATGCACAAGAAGTCCCGAATCGAAGCGCGATGCTTCGGGAAGAATTGTATGGACTTCTACAAAGATCCTAGAGCTAAGATATGAGCGTTATGAAGAATTAAAACGTAAGACCTACTCAAGGCTTAACATTCTACGAAAGAAGATAAAAGACTATAAATTAAACTTGACGATACCCTCTTCAATAGCTTCAATCGAATCTTCATGACTTCTAAATAGGTCCATAAGCTTCAACGAAGCTTTAGGCATACGATCACGTGCTTTGAGAAGTCTTGAGACGTCGTAATTGATATTCATGTGAATTTGACGACGATCTCCATAACTTCGCTCACAAAGTGTTAGTTCATATTATATTTATGTTTGTTCATCATCCAAAACCAAATCCGGGGAGTCCAATATCCAACACCTTCCTCTTCCACTCGTCTTCCATCGCCGAATAGTCCTCAGAAGAGATTTGGGTGACACTCCAGAGTGGGTGCAAATCCTCTTGATCTCAAAATCACTCCGAATCGCTCGATATCTCCTGAAATACGACAAAAACAAGAAATCGTGAAAAGCATCGCAATATTGTCGAATAATCGTGAAAAACGCGATATGAGCGATCAAAGTGGCATGCAAACATGCAGAAAAAGGGTGTAAAATATGGAGTGATCAGTGGCATTGCTTGATGGATATACCACTAATGCTAATGATTAATCTTAAAGCATAAGTTGGATATACGTGGGTTGTCACCTTACCATTGACCGCCTCCATTTTTTTATATGGAGCTCTTTTCTTCGCTTTTTAATTATTTGCAATTTTTTCATTTTTTTCTTTTTTTTCATGAGCTCTAATTTTTATCCATGGAAAGGTACTTCATATCCCGTAGAATAATATGTTTTTCAATATTTTTTTAATTCATTCACCGACAAACACTTTCCCAAATTTCATGAAAACAATTCCATATGTGCAATAACAATTAATCTCGTGAAAGTGTAGGGTGAATGTTTAGAACTCAAGTCATTCAATTTATTGAACATGTCATGATCATTTAGAAAGTTTATTATGCAATTATTAAGGTCAAAAATGGTGTTAACGGTATGTGGGTTGACATGGACCTGTCCTGTTGAGGAGGAGCCTCATCAGCTAGTTGTGTAGGACACTGGTTAGTAGAACCTGGGTCGCTGATAGACAGATTTGGTAAGTGGAAGTCGCTCAACCCATTGAGCCGAACGAGGCTCGAGCTATCGTCGATATAGATGTGACCTTCTTGTTGGGACGCTCCAAGATCTTCCTATATCACAAAGGAACATCCGGGGGGTCCAGATCTGGGTCCCGACCCAAATCCCCTCCGATTGCTTAAGTTAGTACGGGACTTAAGGGAGGGAGTTTGGAGCTGCCATGATCGACCCACGAAGGTCCATCTCAAGTCAGGCGTTGTAAGCTCGTTAGAGGAAGAAATATTAGGTGGAGTATAGAATGTCAGAGTATCGGATCTCATACCTCCCTTGTTCTGTTCATCTTCCATATATTTATAGACCTCATCGGTCTCTTCAGTGACGTTGAGAGGATAACTGTCACCAATTATGGCGCCATGATCCTTCCCCTTAATAGGAGTAACCGTCGCCCACGTCCCCATCATTTATGAGCTTCTTTCGATCCCTTGTACGATATGTGGGAATGCAATGGTCAAATGGCAAGTGGCCTTTGACTGAGTTTGCTTCAGATTTCCTTTGTGGCCTTTGTGGGCTTTAGTCGCTCGCTGAACGAGCCCCTCCAGTGTCGGCCCAATGACGCAACAATGGTCCCTGTCACTCGAGCTAAGACAGTTTGCATGTTGGGGTCAAGCGACGTTACATCTTATGAATGGGGCACATCAGTCGAGGAACTAATACTTGAGTTTTAGGCGACAAAGCGCCCGCTTTACTGATTTGGATGATGCAACGGTTTGAAATCCAATATATTAAGAGGTTTGGATCTCTGACACGTGTCTTAACATATTGAGGTCGTCTTGTCAAAATAAGATGGTTCTGGAGGGAAAGTTGAAGTCATCGTCTTTGTGGTTCATAAATTAGATTTTCTCCTTTGAAAATGGATTCGTTATCTATCCATGCCTCTGGAAGAAGCTCGGCTTCTGTCGTGCAGAAGAGTAAGGAGAAGCTATGGTTTACAGACTGATCATCAACCAAATATCCAAAGTGGGAGCCGATCAAATCCCTGAATTTCAGGAAAAATATGTCTGGCTCGACTACCAAATCTGGTTGCCGGAGAGGGATGAAAGGGTTCATCGTCCTGGCGATCGGGAAGTTGGGGTTTTTGTCAAAGCCTTCCATCAAGGGCTTCAATTCCCTATGCATCCTTTCATGCACTACTTACTGAGTACATTGAACCTTTCCCTTTGCCAACTGATGCCAAAAGCCATATGGGTGTTGGTCGGTTTCATCGCTCTGTACATGAAGAAAAAGATTGAACCAACGATGTGGTTGTTCAATTACTTATTTTCGATTCCCCCCTCAAGAATCCAGGTTGGTATATGATATTAACCTGCCGATGCACAAAGCTATTTGATGATCTCCCTTCCCCGGATTCAAATTGGAACGACGAATTCGTATTTGTGGTCTTTCAAGGCAAGGTGAGCTTTTGCACTGAATGGGGTGTGCCTGATTTGGGTCCGGCCGAGGACAAGCCTTTATCCAAAGTGGAGAAGGAAGTCGTAGATGCACTGTTGAATCTTCCAGAGAGGATAAGGAAAACGAAGTGGTTGTGGTCCGACTCGGTGCTACGACATACTGTATGGACAAATGTTCGATCCAACTTTGCCCATCAACCTTTTGATCTTCGTCTTATTGAATTTTGTTTTTTCCTTGCAGGCATGGTTGGTCTAGAGTACCAGGTGGACCCTATGCTAAGGGAGGGGGTCGAGGCTTCTATCAGAGAAGCCGAGGAGAGCATGGTATCTCCTTAAGTGCCCTTTCTGGAGGAAGGAGTGGTACAAACCTATAAGGATTTGCCCGTTGTCGTTCATGGGGCTTCTCAGCTGGTTCGTCTCCAGTGGAAGAAAAAGAAAAAGCGACCCACCGAAATTGAGTTGGTTGTAGTTGTAGTTGAGGGGAAGAAAAGGAGGCGACAACTTCGCCTTCGTGACTCAGAGCCGTCTGGGTTGAATGATGCCGTGGGTTGGTCTGTGCCTTTGGATGCGAGTCAATTGCATGGCGAGGCCCATCTCCATGAGTAGGAATAGGGAACTCCTTTAGAAGGAGATTCAAGGGAGCCCCTGTTGGGTTTTCTTGGTCCTTTTGGCAAAAAAATCGACGTCCGACCTTAGTCAGACGAACGAAGAGATCAAACAAGCAACTGAAAAATCAACTTCAAACTATTTTAAGTCTAGCCCTAAAGAAACAACCCTAGCCAAGATCTCTACTATCCCGAGGTTGAGTCCGACCAACCTCTAGGATAGATCTATCTAACATTTGTAATCATAAACACATGAATATTTAAACTACATACCTTTCACTTCGTTTCTGCCACATACGAAGCGTAGTTTTTAGCAACATTTCTTTTGCCCCGCGCCGCTTCTCCCAAGCCAAACGCGTCTTGGGCCGCACCTTGTCCCAAACCGAACCACTACCCGAACCGCACCGCGTCCCGTGGCTAGCATCACCCTTGTTGCCGAGCCAACCACGCACCGAAGAAAGTTTCACCTTGAGTGGATCCTCCGTTAAGACTTCGGATCCGATTCGAACTCCTTCGTAGCTTTGCTAGAGCTCGATCAGGAGCAAGAAAGAATTTAGGGAGAAAAAGAAAATATTTTCTTTAAGCTCAGATCCGGGCTTGCTCACGTTTAATGGAGCTACTCAGATCTGGGGCTTGGGACAAGTTTCAAGGAGGAGGGTTGCACCGATTTATATAGGCGGCTGACCCCTCCCCTTTCTGCATATCCGATGTGTGACTAAAAATTGGAGTGGTAAAATCAATTTAAAGTTGGCCTTTCATAAATGCCAATCTTTTATGAATTTTTCCTCCCTCACCATTGAGCTCCAAGAACGATGTCACACATTGTAGCGAAGAGGGTTGAACGGTGAACGTGCAGGAAAAAACAGAGACTCATTCTGAGTTCGTTTGACCCCTCACGAGGCTCCAAAGTTGGCCAAAAATTAGCTTTTTCGCAAAACACAGCCATCCACAATTATGGGCACGAAGCCCTAGTCTATGGGGCCCCCACGCAGGCCCCTTATGCTCTGCATGCGTAGTGCACGCACCTAGGCATGTACAAGGCACAGGCGCGTGCCTTGCACGTGCTCAGTGGGTGCATGCACGCGGGCGGGGCCCAGCCTACATGAAGCGGGCCGGCCCTGCCTGGCGGACCTTGGCGTGCGCATACCTTAGCGGGTGTGCACCCACCCACCTTGCGAGCTGTGCGACCTGCGGGTCGGGCGCCTGCGGATGCGGGCCCCGACCCGCAATATCCTTAATGGGCTTTTATTTTGTTTTGGACTTAATCTTCACGTTTGGAGTCCGATTTGTGATCCGTTTAAACCTGCGTTTAGACCAGAACGATCCCGTCATCCAGGTAACTTTTTTCTCGCATTTATTGTATTAAATATGGTCGTAAACATTTTAAGACATATTTAACTCCCTTAGCATCATTAGAAAAATTCCCACCTCTTAATGTTAAAGTCCATTTGCATCAAATACAAATGAACTGAGGGCATATATCACTCAACATCTCCCACTTGCACTCAGGATCCTTTATCCCGAATCCAGAAGCCATCTGCAAACTGTTTGCGGTTTTCTGTCTCTTGCACAAATGCATTTTCTCCCTAATTTCTACCTATTACTTGACGAAGGTCTCACTCTGTGTGAGACCCTACAGCCTCACCCTATAACAGATGGGGCTCGAAACCCCAGATGGTAATGACCACGAGCAGTAGGTGCCGTCCCTGTTTTGATATCATACTCATGTTGTTAACTCATTGACATGAGTGTTGTCGAGACCACCCTGATTGTGTCCGTGATGAATTTCACAGTTTTAGTATCTTCATCAAAACTATGCCTCTTAGTCAAGCCTAGGGTAAGGTCAGATGTCAACCCTACTAGCTTGAACTTCGTTAGTCTCCATCGATCTTTAGTCAAATAATATTGGGCTTCTTCCAACATACTCTGGCTAGATTTTTTACTAAAGATCGAACTAACACGTGCGACAATAACTCCCCTTGACCGGGGGGCGAATCCTATCTTGGTCATTACTCTCCTCGCATGCTTCAAATGTCACCCAACCAAAGACCTTTCAACGGGGCTTTACCAAGGCTAGATCAGTTATCTAAGTGACATTGTTCACGAACAGGTTCGTACAAGGACCTCAAGTCAAAAGACCAACTTACTTATCCTCACTAAGAGTCCTCATTGAGAGATTGGTTAATATTAACCATATGATAACTCTTGTTGGGTCGTTCAGTGAACTCATTCTCCAATGAGCACATGTGTCTCGTCTTCGACTTCGCTACGTCAAACGACCATGAGATCATCGTCACTATTACACGATGAAGACTAAGACACATTGGTATATTCGATATGTCGATATCCTTATCTTGAAACATCTACGACCACGAATGTTTTTAGACCTATGCTACAATCGGTCAAATACTTCTCTATGATCGAGATGTCCATCTTGATACATATTTGACCTTGCATTAGGTCTTAGTTAAATCATGATATAGTTGGTGATACACTTGAGATCTCCATCTTGATACATATCTTAATACTTCTTGATACAAATTACAGTAAGCTGTATGGTAAGCATATATCTAAGTTAAATCATAATGTAGTTATCATTAAAAACCTAGGTAAAGTCATAAGACTTATTGCAATGTCAAACATGTATGGAGATGAGGATATCGATCATGGAGAAGTGTTTGACCGTTAGTAGCATAAGTCTAAAAAGGCTCGTGGTCGTAGATGTTTCGAGAAAAGGATATCGAAACATCGGATAGACCATTGTGTCATAGTCTCCACCGTGTAGCAATGACGATGATCTCATGATCGTTTGACTTGGCGAAGTCAAAGACGAGACACAGCTGCTCATTGGAGAATGAGTTCACTAAACGACCCAACACGAGTTATCATATGGTTATGATTGACCAATTTGTCAATGATAACTCTTAGTGATGATATACAAGTTGGTCTTTTGACTTGAGGTCATTGTACGAACCTGTATGTGAACGGTGTCACTTAGATCCCTGACCTAGCTTCGAGACAGGGTCTGTCGAAAGGTCTTTGGTTGGGTGACATTTGAAGTGTGCGAGTAGAGTAATGACTAAGATAGGATTCGTCTCTCCCAGTCAAGGGGAGTTAGTGTCGTAGTGTTAGTTCGATCCTTAGTGAAAACTCTGGCCAGAGTATGTTGGAAGATGTCCAACATCATTTGACTAAATATCGATGGAGACTAACCGGTTTTGAGCTATTGGGATTGACAGTTTGACCATACCCTAGGCTTGAACTAACGGCATAGTTTTGACGAAGAGACTAAAACTGCGGAATTCATCACGAATACAGTCGGGGTGGTCCTGACAACACTCATGTCAATGAGTTAACCATATAAGTAAGATACTGAAACAGTGACGGCACTTGTTGTTTGTGGTTACTACCGTCTGGGAGTTCGTGCCCCACCTATAGTAGGGTCAGGCTATAGGGTCTCACATAGAGTTCGACCTTCGTCTAGTAATAGATAGAAATTAGGGAGAATATGCATTTGATACAAGGGATAGAAAACTGCAAAGAGTTTGTAGCTAGCACATGTATTCTGGATATATAATCTTGAGTGCAAGTGGGAGATTTCATTTGTATAAGATGCAAATGGATTTTATAAAGTCGCAAAGAGTTTGCGATATATATTAGATGTGGAAAATTTTGCATTTGATGCAAAAGAAAATTTAATGCATCATAAATTGTTTACGTGCATATTTAATTAAAGAAAAGTAAGGAAAAGGTTACCTGGATGACGGGAACGTCCCGGTCTAAATCCAGGTTCGAACGGTGTCCAAAACGGACGCCAAATGCACAAGATATTGAAAAACCATCCAAGGGGTCAGCCCAATCTGTTGGGTTGAACTCAGCCTATAAGAAGCCCAGAGAACAGCTAGGTGGGCCTGCACCCAGCCTAGGGGCTGGCCAGCCCGCCCAAGGATGTGTGGGTCAAGGCCCGCCCTCAAGGGCAGGTGCCCGACCCGCCCGCCCTTGGGCGGGTCGAGCCCGCCCGCATGGGCGTGTGATCGTGCCCGGATATACACCTGGAAAACGATTGTAGTCTTACCACAAGAGCACGGTGAAATGGCGAGCGGGTATCGAACACAGGGATGTCAAATGACAGAACTCTATCTTGATCACCTAGCTATTGATGGAAGAATGGAATGGTTTGGATAATAATGTCACTGTCATTCAAATAACAAATAGAATTCTATGTAATAAAAGCGTCTAGGGCTAGGGAAATCCCACTACAGATCGTCACTTATCCTTGTGGATCATGAAACTCAATGTTGCAAGGCTTGAATTAAGGTGAATTAGTCGTAACTGAATATAGAACCAAGCTAACGCTCTCGCGCTATTGCCGGTCTATAGCAACCTAGATTAGGGCACACTCTCGTGCAAACCATAGCCTACGCAACTAGCATAAAGATTGACATCATCATCCAATCGCATCTCGAGCCCACTCTCGTGCAAACTCGAGCTACGATCTAGGTTTTGATAGTTCTTATTCGTCCAATCTTTTGCAAACGAATATGGGTATAGATTTATAATAAAAATCCTAGCTTTGGTCCAATCTCTTGCAAACCAAATCTAGAGAATCTCAATTATAAACCTAAATCGAATATCTAGGCCTTCCCATCGATTGAAATCCAATCTCTTGCAAATCCCAATCAATGGAAATTCCTAGCTACTCGTAGTAAATCAATCATAACCTAACCGTCTATCATTCCTAGCTACAATTCAATTCAATTCATCACAACTAAGATCTAATCCATAGGGTTCATCCCCATGCTCTAGAACAATGAAACTACTTACAATTCATCATAGCAATCTCATAAATAATGAATAAGATCACATCACAATTCATGATTGAGAGAAAACAATTCATAAAAACAAGAAATTTAGATAGAAAGGACAAATCAAATTGCGCGTCTTTGATCTCCAGCTGAGAATTACAATAATAATTGTCGTCAAAATTAAATTCAAGTCTCTCCGAAAACTAGGAATAAAACTAGCCTTAAAAACAAGTCAAAATCGTCCAGAATATCCTGACAGATTTGCCCCTGGCGTAGCCAAAAACCCTAATTCGCGATACAGTCGGACTGCGCCACTCGACCGAGTGGAACATGTCACTCGGCCGAGTGACAACCCCAAAGAAAAACAAAGAAATAATGGGGTTCGGGGGTCTGTCATCCTGTCACACTCGGGCGAGTTATCTTCTTCACTCGGCCGAGTGAGCTTTCTTGCTCGGCTAAGTGGGTCTTCTCCAAATTCTAGTAAGTCGGATGATTTTCGGGAGAAAATCCCTATCATACTCGGGCGAGTGGGTTTCTTCACTCGGTCGAGTGATATTTCTCACTCGTTCGAGTGGACTTTGACTCAACGTGCCCCTGTATCTATTTCACTTGACCGAGCACGCTTATTCACTTGGCCGAGCGAACTCTCTGTTCGACCGAGTTGGCTGCTTATTTGGCTCTTTCTTCTCCTCCTCACTTCCTCGTCGATTCTGTCGAACTTCTTCCTCTTTCGCTCATCATCTAGCGCTGCTAGCTCCTCAATAAGGCCATGGGCGATGCTCCGGTGCGCGTGAAAGTTCCTTGATCTCATTTTGCTCCAGATCGCTCCATATCCCCTGAAATCTGACAAAAACAAGAAGTAGTGAAAAGCAACACAATATCATCGAATAATCGTGAAAAACGCAATATGGGCAATCAAAATGACATGAAAAAATGCAGAAAAAAGGTGTAAACTAAGGAGCGATCAAAATCCCCCAAGCTTACCTCTTACTAATCCTTGAGGAAGATGAGTAAAAAGGCGAACCCGGCGGGTAAAAATAAGGAAAAAAGGAAAAAGAAGATAGAAAAGAAAATGAAGAGGGAGGTGGTAGATCATTTTCTCAGGATGTGGAGCTGACTACTCAAATAGAATACGACGAATAAAAACATGCCAAAGATTTTTATCTCGATATCGTGATCATATATAAATGCATTCGATTAGAAACCTAAGAATATCAGAACGATATGAAACATGAAGTCATTCTGGAAATAGCATCGTCTAAGGCATCTAAAGTAATATACATAATCATAGATCGCACACTTTTTAATTGATCACTTTCCATTTGGAGTATAAGAGGTATCACACAATATGGAGCAATAAGAATAGAAAGAAATGGTATTCATCATATGCATGCCAAATTTCAATTCGTGGACTTCGTATCACTCCTAGTAATCTCCCTGAGTATAGAAAATTATCTAGCTTAGGTCGTCATGCATAAACAAGTAGTCACCCTCTCACACATCATTAGATCCTCTCCGCCAAGCTTATCTATAAGCGTGTGGCATCAAATAGAACAATACAACTTTTCCCCACTTTGTGAAGCTCCAAGAAAAATATAAGAGGGAAGAAAGAAAGAATGAAATGGGATCGTGTATAAACTTCTTTTTGTTTCTCTCTTTTTTTTCTTTTTCTCTTTTTTTTCTTTTTTTCCCTGAAACTCATATACACAATAACAATTCCAAATCAAAAGATAGAGAGATATGCATGTATTTTTTCTTTTTGATTTTGGAGTGTTGGAGCATGGAATTTATAGCAGGGGAAAGATGCCAATATTAGATTTGCTAAAGGGAGATTCACTAATGATTTTAAGTATAGAAATGATGTTCAAGATATGTGGAGAAAGAAAAATATGCAACGCTCAGTTCACTCTTTAGAATGTGCATGACAACTTTCAGCAGAGTAATGTAATCTAGTTTGATTCAGAAAGTAAACTAATCCAGTTATATCAAATTGGCACACATTTAATCAACCTGAAAGTCAAGCGTACAAGTTTCATGCAAAAAGAAGTGATAGCAGACAAAAAATCAGTACTCCAAATATAGGCAATCAATACGTGAAGCTTGGTGTGTTTTCTATGAAAACTATACAATATAAATCATCAGACTAAGCTAATGGTAGAATTTCAAGCACATTCATATAATGAAGGTACATGTTACTATTCGAATGCATGGTAAAGTATAGCATATGATATCTAAAATAAAAATGATGGCATGACAAGAGAATGTGCATATAAAAGTAAACTAGCTCCAGGTCATCGTCATCCCAGAAAATTCATCTCTAGTAAAAAGAGATAAAAAAATCAAGGATAAAGAAAAAAATAAGAATTACTATACATATGTAGCACACACAAAAAATAAGAAAACGTGATGCATGAGAAAAATACGAAAAGGTGGGTGAAAATAAGTGTAAAATAAAGAGAGGTGGAAAAAATGAAGATAAAAATGAAGAAAATGAAAAGTACGTGAGACACTCACTCCCCCAAGCTAAACTGCACAGTTTCCTCAATGTGCTGAGTATGGCAGAAGGAAAGATATGATATGGGCGGGGTGGGTGAGGGTGCATGCATGATAAAGTATGAAAATGATAGAAAATAAGATGGATACGTAAGTGATGCATGCAGAGATCAAGATGGTGCAATATAACTGTCCCATGAATAGCTCCTCTCTCCCAAGATGATATAGACAAATCTGAACAAAAAGTGACCAAAATGTGTGGGGAGGAGGTGCGCAAAATTGGCAAAAAAGATGATATCAATCACAGCAGCGGCAAAAATGTGGGGGGGGGCATCAAGTGTGCGCCTAAGCAGGTGGTGGAGCACCAACACTGTCCTGTGGTGGGGGATGGTGGTGGAGGCTGCTGGAAGTGGGACTGATAGCAGCAGGTGGAGGCTGTGATAGTCGCGCAAGAATCTGGTTCAGGATTAGCCTGAATACTATGGAGTAGAGCGACGCGAGACTGCACAGAACTAACCATGGTGGAGAGAGCCCGAAAATCTCTTCTGAGCACACTAACGACCCCCCTCTTGAGCACACAGGTGCTGAACTAGGGTGTTAGGGGAAGGAGGGTTAGAGGGTCGAATAGGTGGTGATCGAGGCTGCCGAGCACGGCTACCGTAGATAAGTGGTGCCGCTACGGGGTGAGGGTGTGGTCTTGTGCTCACTAAAAGATGCTCAGCCTCTGTGGGAGGTTGAGACGCAAGAATGCTCTCAGAAGTGTGAGCAGCGACAGAATCTAAAGCGGTGACAGATGGCGAGAAGGGCAGAGAGGTCGCTGACACAGAAATGGGGACAGATGTCACGATACTCTCAGTGAAGACAGCGACAGCGGAGACGGAAGGGTCGATGACTGGGGAGGTCGTGAGGTCTAGAGAAAATGACTTTCAAGCGGTCGAGAAATCTGGTGAGGACAGTGTCTCGGCTGCTGAAACAAAGGATGGCTCGCATCTCTCAAGAATAGTGGTGGGGGCACTCTCAAAACTCACATAAGAGATGGGATCAATGGCCATCGACACAGAGGAGGAGGAGGAGGTGGTGGTGGACTCAGCAAGTGTGCTGCTGACACTGACAGAAGTACAGACGGAGGTGACGTGCGTTTATATTTCATATATTCACGTACGCTTTCTTTTGTGTTTTTCTGTTGTTTTCCACCGTCTTGTATTCGTTTTCTCGTGTTTTCTTGTTTTCTTTCAATTTTCCGTGTTTTTTGTATTTTGCAGGAGTTTACTGGCGTAGGGGACATATAACGATGATACTATGAGTCCCCAGAGCAACGGGAGGAGTCACGCGAGATCCAGGGGATCAAACGACGAAGATATCATCTTTCAGCCCCTCACCCGACCGGTTGGTCACTTCCAACCGATCGGGTGATTCACGCGTGCACCACCCGGACACAAGCTGAAGCAGGCGGAAAGTCAACCGGTCGGTTCAGAGACAGGTTCAAGCGCCTCAACTCTTAGGAATTTGATGCTGAATTCCAACCGATCGGGTGACCTTCACCCGATCGGTTCATATGTAGCCCATTCTCCGAAGCCAAAGACACGGAGAGCTCAACCGACCGGTTCACCCGACGGCACGAAGATCCAACCGATCAGCTTCAACCCTCAACCGACCGTTAGACCCGACCACGGTTCGGTTCGAACCGTGGAACCGAACCGAAACCGAACCGATTTGGAACCGAACCGAACCGGAATCGGCCGACCGGTTCCAAGAACCGGAACCGGAACCGTGCCAAGCCGGTTCGGTTCCGGTTTGCCCTTTTGTGGAACCGAACCGGAAACGGCGGTTCCGGTTCCCCGGTTCCCCGGTTCGGTTCCCCGGTTCCGGAACCGGGGAACCGATTCGGTTTTGGTCAATTTGCTCACAAAGTTTTCTCACATTCCCCCGGTTTGATTTGTTACATACTCAATTTTCTCATATGTAACTTGCATTAAGTTGATTAGTGACAAGATATATTTCTTTTTTAAGTTATAGCCTTTAAATTTTGTTTGCTTTTCATATATTTTCATCACAATCGAACCGGAACCGACCCCAAACCGACCCCAAACCGGAACCAAACCGGAACCGGAACCGAAATGAAACCAGAACCGGAACCGAAACCGGAACCGCCCGAGAACCGGAACCGGAACCGAACCGCTTCTAAAGCGGTTCGGTTCCGGTTCCGGGTTTTGCCGGAACCGGAACCGGAACCGGCGGTTCGGAACCGGAACCGAACCGGAACCGAACCGCGGTCGGGTCTGCCGACCGTGTCATATGACCGGGTGAAGTCCCGTGCTGAGCTGCCGAATAAACGAAGCATGTCACCCGATCGGTTGACTTCTCAACCGATCGGGTGATATCGTATTCTATACATAGGACCCCTAGGTTTTCCAGAAACGGTAGTTGTTATTTTTGCTGTTTTTTCTCTCTCTGGACGGCTGCAATTTTTCATATATTTGTAAGTTTTTCGATCTTTACCAAACTTTAATATAGTGTTATTAGCAATACTCTTACTGCTTTTCAATCGCTTGATTATGTTTTTAACGGTCGATTTTGGTTTAGATCGCTTTTTAGTAAATATGTGTGAGTAGTTCCTAAATCTGGGATTTTGGTAGAAACCCATTCGTGGGTCCTCCCCGATGCGTCCATAGGACTAGGAAATCGATAGGGATTAGGAATCTACCGATTACGCGGGGTGTTTTATTGTCATCGGTGGGAAAAAGACCGCCTTTGACCGTTGGGCCAAGGGGGAATAAACTTGGCGTTTGACTCCCTAGCCGTAGCTCATGCCCTTAGAGTAGACGTCGAATCCTAGCGCGCGGGAGCGGCAGGATGAGACGTTGGGAGTTATCGTTGTGAGCTTAGTGCTCCCGGAGTCAGTCAGTGTTAATGGACATAGGAATGCCCACTGACCGAACCCGGGAAGTCCGGCATATCATCCTGGGCACCGACCAAAATATCGGGCCCATGGGACGCTGGTACCACTCATTAGAGGCAACGTCTCACCATTAGACCCTAATTTCGATCGCTATCCTACCCGTAGGCCGAATCGGCGAGAATCGCATGATAGGGTGGAAACCGAAGTCCTAGGTTTTCCCTTTATATTGTTTATCCCTTGCATTCCATTTTCCGTGACAACCCATCATCCGTGTAACGGTCGGTTTTCGATCGTACTCTTTTTGTGCACGTGCTTTTGACCGTGCACGTATTTATTTCTGACTTTGTGTGTTCTTGACATACTTTTGTGTGATATGTCGTTGTGTTCGTCTCTGAGAGTATTAAATTGTGGCACTGATTTGGAACGACATTTCTCGAGTCGTTCATCCATGGTTTGATTTTATTTGAAGAGACGTCACAATTTTCAGTTTTGACGTGAGACATTTTTATTTTTAAGTTCGTTTCTCGTCGTCGGAATTGTGATCCGTCTTCTCTGATTTCTTTCTCTCGTAGTCCCGGTCATCCCAGTATTTATCGTACGATTTTTGGGCTTCGTTTGACCTACTTGCACTTTTGGCCCAACCTATTGTATTTTTTTAACCCTATGTTCATTTGGTTTTCCATCCCCTATAATTAATTATAATATACATCCAAATCAAGTGACCTAGCCTCATTCTTTTGCCTTGTCACGCTGCACATGGGAGAGAGGGAGAGAGGGGGAGTGAATCATTTTTTTATATTGTTAATAACAAATTCCTTAAAAGAAAACAAACCTAACTAATAGCCCTAGACCTAGCCAATACTCACGTGACCTTTCCTCTCCTATTTAATTATAATAACCTAGGTTATTTTTTTAACGTCCAACAACGAAAGCAGCCGCCGAAAATTTTCTCCTCACGCAACACTTTTTCACAGCGCCGCACCCTCTTGTTTTCGCACGCAACGTACCTCGTCGCCGTGACTTTAGCCCACCACCTTCGCCCTCAACTCCTCCGACCCACCCCCTAGCCACCTTGAACCGCTCCCAGCAGCGCTTCCGGCGCTGCAGCCATCGTACTCTCCGCCGCAACTGCCGCTTCCGTCGTCTTCTTCTTCCAGGAGCCGCAGCAGCGCAGCAGCTGCTACAACCGCCGCTACCGCCGCCGTAACCGCCGACTGGGGCTCTGACCTCCGCAGTCCGCCTCCCCACGACGTCCTCGTTCCCCACCTACAGCCAACAGAGAGGAAGAAGCTTACAAGAGGTTAGTTACATGTGTTGAGGTTGATTGTTAGTTTAAGTTATATTTAATTTGTTTTTAGGGTTAGCTTGCTACATACTGTTGTTAGGTTAAGTTTTGAAACCTGAGGAGTTGTTGTATGAAGGCTGTTTTTGGATAAATATATGTTAGGGTCAGTTACTATTAGAAAATATGTGTTAAGATGTGTTAGTATAATGTTATACTTAAGTTTTAAGGTTAGCTTGAAATTTCCTATTGTTAAGTTAAGTTTTTTTTACCTGAGGGGGGGTTGGTGTTACCTGATATTGCCATTGGATATATAACTATTTGGGGTTAGTTGCCTTGGAATTTATATATGGGTTAGCTTTTTATATACAGGGCTAGCTGGGTTGGAGTTTGAGTTATATTTCTTTCATAGGCCATGCTAGGACCTATTACATATTATCAATGTTTGCCCCAAGCTAGAGCTTTTATATAACAAGCTATTCTTTTAGGTTATATTTTAAGTCCGTAACTAGATTAATAAGTGTTACTAGATTATCAAGTCAGTAATTATATTTTAAGTTGGTATAAGTTAGTTATGTTAATTAGTAATATCAGAGGGCGCTTAACCTTTTACTGCATGTTGTAAATCTTTTGTACTAGCGACTTAACTCATTTAGCAAGTTTATAACATTGATAATGATGTGACACCCACCATAGGACTAAAACTTAATTAAAACTGGGTCACTAAACGTTTTAGAGCTTGCCTAATTATTCTAGCCGTTGTCTCAAACTAATCTGTGCACGTATCTTATTGACAGTGAACCGGACGTTTCCGTACCATTCACACCACCGGAATCCAACCCCTGACATCGCTACCCGACGTCAGAGTAGCTCTCACGTCGTGTTGAGACGGACTACCGAGGATGCGACGCTTGGACGAGGCGCTCTGGACGGACGACACACTCGCCACCGCAGGCAAGTGTATCCCACTTGCACTTTTGGCCGTGCTTAGGCCTTAGTTGGTTAGAACTGATAACTGTGAACAAATAGAACCGGACGTGAAATGATAGCGTCCGGGACGACCCTTGACGGCTCAGACTTGACGACGAAGTCTGAGCCTGACAACAACAACTTTTGATATCGTAGGGCTATCATGTGTGTGCATGTGTGTGGATACCCTAGAATAACCCTTCATGTCTTGTCACGTCATGTCCCGTCTTGCACAGCCTGTGGGCAATAGGGCACTCTCCGAGTGATCCCTTGTACTAATTCACAGCCTGCTGGCAATAGGGCACTCTCCAAGCTAGAGAGAGTGATCCGTTGTACTGATACCCAGCCTGCGGGCAATAGGGCACTCGCCAAGCTAGAGCGAGTGATCCATTGTACTGTTTGTCTTGTCTTGTCTTCCTTGGGGTTTGGGGTTGGGTTGAGCGTGCACACGGTAAGAGGGTCTGATCCCCCTCGAACCGTAAGGCGTGAACCCTTTTCGTGTCTCACTTGTCTTGTCCCGTCTTGTCCCATCACGTCCCGACTTGTCTTGACACCTGTAGGTTAGTCCCGTAGTTGGTAGCACACGCTACGACTACTACCTGTCCCGTTTTACTTTCCTGCTGCGTTACTTCCTTTTGTGTTACTCTGTTATAACCACAGCATACTAATCAACCAGTAAACTGTTGTGTAATAGAACCTCAGCATGCTAATCAACCAGTAAACCGTTGTTTAAAGTTCGGTGCACTTGCAGTAAAGTCTAACCCTTCTTGTAGACTTTACCTGACGTACAGTTCCTTTCTCTTGGGTGCTGTACGTCAGGTGCTCAGCCAGAGTTCGTGGAAGAGCCAGACTCACAGGAGTACAAGGAGCCGAGGACGTCGACCCAGAGTACGTGTCTGACGAGGACCAGACCTTGAGGTCTTTTTAGTCGTCACTTTCAGAGGTTACTGCTTTTAGTTTGCTTTTAGATATTTTGTTGCCATGCTTAGGCTTCTTTTAGACTTTGTACTTGTTGGATATTATATCTCTAATTTAATGAATACAACTTCCTTTCTGTACTTCCTATGGTTTCGAACTTTATTAATGCAAGAGCCTGAAACTTTCAAAATGGTACCCCTACAGACGCTTATTGGGTCCAAGCTTCTCAGCTCTGGCCTAAGCGGGCCTTAGTCACGCTTCGCCTCCATATTTTTGGGAAGCGGGGCGTGACATGTTTTAGTGGTGGCCCATGCAGGTCATGCAAAAGTTCGGAACAATAAGAGTACCACATTCATTTAAATATCCATGTACAAGTCTAAATTAGTTTTCCCAGTCTTAGATGGTAGGAAGACTTAGGTAGATGTCCAGGCTTGATAGTCTGACGCCTTGGTTAAGATTTAGTCATCACCGTCCTAGGATACCTTAGTAGCCCTCACTTGACTTTTACCGTGTTAGATTTCTAGAGCCCTTCTTTTAGTCGTTCGCTCGGGTCCATCAACTTCGGGTCCGGCAAAACGTGATCTGGATTCTCTTAGGGCCCTTCCCTGAGACCTCTCTATTACAGTCTAGTTCATTAGGAGACTTAGTACCGAGTTCTCCTGATCTTTAGACGACCCGATGATTAGAATCCCTGATTTCTAGCATCATTCTGATCATTACCCTTCTGTGTCTTTGACCGTAGGATTCCACCGTGGCTTTTCATGGTTCATCTCCTAGTCATATTTACGTTTGGATCTTTCGATTCTTTTCCTTACCCTTGAACCACGTGATCCGTTCGTCGTTAGTCGACAATCGTTGAATATTTTCCATTCAGCCTCCCGATCCTTCTACAGAATTTTCAATCTTATATTTTTCGAATTCCTCCCCCAGTTTCAATTCCTTGAAAACAAAACATGAACTTAGATTTCCTACCTTTCGGTTTACTCGAATGCATTCTTTCAATTTCAAAATTTCTCATCAAGAATCTTTAATTACCGTCTTACGATCACATTCTTGTCCTCGATTCACGTGATCGCTTCATGACACTTATCGATAATTCTTCAAATCCATACATTGCGAACCCTCCTTTCTTTGAAAGTGTTTTCGAAATTCATTATTAAATTCTTCGCTCGGTTTAACTTCTTTGAAAACTCTTTCTTATATATTTAAAATTTCTTGCTTTTCGGTAAATTAAAATTCCTCCTTGGATTATAAAACTTCCTTAGTTATAAATTTTCAAGTTACTATCTTGTAATTATTTCTAACCGGTATTTTCCGTATTTCTGTTTTTTAAAACCTTGTTATCATTTTGATAATTCAATATATATATTATTCTTTTTCTAGACTACAAAATTTATTTCTAACCACTTACCTTACATACTTTTAAAATATTTTCCTAAAATAAAGGGAACTTCAATTTTTATAAATTCTATGTTCATCGTGCTCACATTTCAAAAAAAATCTTTGTATAACTTATTTATTTACTTATTTATTTTTCATTTGCAAAACAATCGCTATCTCATCCTACTTATATTTCTTCATCTAACTCTTTTCCAAATCATAATAATCTGCTCACTCTTCCCTACATATTTTTATAATTATAAAAGTATATGATATCATATTTTACACGTAATTCTCCTTTCATCTATCTAATTATTTTGAGAAATATTTTTTTCCCATCCAACCAACTATCTCCTTATCCCGCCTTATTTGAACTCGTTCCTTCCGATTCATTTCGTTACACTCCTGGCATCTATTTTTTTCCCCTTAGGTTGTGTAGACATTAGCCCTTGTAGTTGTCTATGTTGTCTCCGGTTTAGGAGTAGGCCCTTTGGTAGGTGATGTCGTCGTGGTGCATGAGTATAGGTAGAGTGCGTATACCTGTGTGAGTGTGTATTCTTTAGGATCCCGATGATTGCCTTTTTGTGTCTTGAAGGTGTACTCAGTGTTAACCACGATATGCTTGAAGTTGTCTGAATGACGGTATTCATACTTATATGAATAGTGTCATAGTAGACAGTTTCTTAGACTTAAGTTTTAGTTTTAATGAATGGTTATCTGGGCTGTATGTGACTGTGTCAAAACTTTGTTTTCTTTTAAACCAAATCATTAAAGTTTTGAAACTAGCTCACAAGATCACAAATCACTTATCCTCCCTCATCCATTACCGCAACACCATACATTTTTCCAAATGTTTTAAAATATTTCTTTGGCCTTAAGTCTCTCTTTCTCTTCTCTTCTTTCTCCCTTAAAGAAAATTTTTGTGTTTATTGTTGTTATATTAATTGGGATTAGCTATTATCGTTATAGGATTTTGTTTGCAGGTAGGCTTGGAGTGAGATGAGTTTTATATGGCAATGATTAATTGATTTTGGGAACACAATGATGTTGGATTAGAATTTCTTTCGGATATAAAGAGTGAGATGTCCAAGACTTATTTATAATAGCGATGTGTGACGGACTCAATGGAGAATTCTGGTTGGATGAAATTATATGCGAGGAGATGATAACTTATCAGACCTGAGGCTTAGACGAGTGGTAGATAGGAGTAGCTACGGAGTATAGTATGAGTTAGGATGATCATGAGAATGAGTAGAGCATTTAAAGCATCAAGACTTGATTGTCGAGTTGACGTGAGGAGACATTGAGAATGACACGATGTGTTGAGAAAAAAAAATGGATGGCTAGGTAGTTGGACTTAATATTGTTTGGGGTTAATTATAGTGAGTGGGATAAGATGTGATTTTGATAGTTCAATTAATTGGCGGATAAATTTATGGGAAGCTAGGACAAGGAACGTATTGAGGACGCGGCGATTGTTGATTTGTGAAAGGTGTTATAAGATAGACAAAGTTTTTGTCTTAGATTGGTGATCGACTAGAAAATCATTTTTTTGGCGATTGATAAATATTGGGAAGAGACTGAGAAATTTAAAAGATGTTATTGAGCGATGATGTTTAGCGGAGTGGTATGGTATGAGGAGATGATTATTTTTCTTTTATGAAAACTTGGAGTTGGAAATTTGAACAGCAGTAATGGCTCTAAAGCTAAGGGTTAAGGGGTGAGTTCAGTCGTGGCTTTATCCAGAGAAAAGAAGGATTATGATGAATTATTTGAGGAACGATGTTGAAGTATAGGGTTAGAGACCATTGTGTGGAGGATGGGAGTTATAGGCTTAAGTATTTACTGATTTTATAATTAGTCTTAGTATAAGTGATTCCGAGGGCGGAATCATTTCTAGGGTGGGTAGAATGTAACGGTCGGTTTTCGATCGCACTCTTTTCGTGCACGTGCTTTTGACCGTGCGCGTATTTATTTCTGACTTTGTGTTTTCTTGACATACTTTGGTGTGATATGTCGTTGTGTTCGTCTCTGAGAGTATTAAATTGTGGCACTGATTTGAAACGACATTTCTCGGGTCGTTCACCCACTGTTTGATTTTATTTGAAGAGACGTCACAATTTTCAGTTTTGACGTGAGACGTTTTTATTTTTAATTTCGTTTCTCATCGTCGAAATTGTGATCTGTCTTCTCTGATTTCTTTCTCTCGTCGTCCCGGTCATCCCAGTATTTATCGTATGATTTTTGGGCTTCGTTTGACCTACTTGCACTTTTGGCACAACCTATTGTATTTTTTTAACCCTAAGTTCATTTGGTTTTCCTTCCCCTATAATTAATTATAATATACATCCAAATCAAGTGACCTAGCCTCATTCTTTTGCCTTGTCACGTTGCACATGGGAGAGAGGGAGAGAGAGGGAGAGAATCATTTTTTTATATTGTTAATAACAAATTCCTTAAAAGAAAACAAACCTAACTAATAGCCCTAGACCTAGCCCATACGCACGTGACCTTTCCTCTACTATTTAATTATAACAACCTAGGTTATTTTTTTAACACCCAGCAACGAAAGCAGCCGCCGAAAATTTTCTCCTCACGCAACAATTTTTCACAGTGCCACACCCTCTTGTTTTCGCACGCAACGTACCTCGTCGCCGTGACTTTAGCCCACCACCTTCGCCCTCAACTCCTCCAACCCACCCCCTAGCCGCCTTGAACCGCTCCCAGCAGCGCTTCCGACACTGCAGCCATCGTACTCTCCGCCGCAACTGCCGCTTCCGTCTTCTTCTTCTTCCAGGAGCCGCAGCACCGCAGCAGCAGCTACAACCGCCGGTACCGCCGCCGTAACTGCCGACTGGGGCTCCGACCGCCGCAGTCCGCCTCCCCACGACGTCCTCGTTCCCCACCTATAGCCAACAGTGAGGAAGAAGCTTACAAGAGGTTAGTTACATGTGTTGAGGTTCATTGTTAGTTTAAGTTATATTTCAATTGTTTTTAGGGTTAGCTTGCTACATACTGTTGTTAGGTTAAGTTTTGAAACCTGAGGAGTTGTTGTATGAAGGCTGTTTTTGGATAAATATATGTTAGGGTCAGTTACTATTAGAAAATATGTGTTAAGATGTGTTAGTATAATGTTATACTTAAGTTTTAAGGTTAGCTTGAAATTTCCTATTGTTAAGTTAAGTTTTTTTTACCTGAGGGGGGGTTGGTGTTACCTGATATTGCCATTGGATATATAACTATTTGGGGTTAGTTGCCTTGGAATTTATATATGGGTTAGCTTTTTATATACAGGGCTAGCTGGATTGGAGTTTGAGTTATATTTCTTTCATAGGCCATGCTAGGACCTATTACATATTATCAATGTTTGCCCCAAGCTAGAGCTTTTATATAACAAGCTGTTCTTTTAGGTTATATTTTAAGTCCGTAACTAGATTAATAAGTGTTACTGGATTATTAAGTCAGTAATTATATTTTAAGTTGGTATAAGTTAGTTATGTTAATTAGTAATATCTGAGGGTGCTTAACCTTTTACTGCATGTTGTAAATCTTTCGTACTAGCGACTTAACTCATTTAGCAAGTTTATAACATTGATAATGATGTGACACCCACCATAAGACTGAAACTTAATTATAACTGGGTCACTAAACATTTTAGAGCTTGTCTAATTATTCTAGCCGTTGTCTCAAACTCATCCGTGCACGTATCTTATTGACAGTGAACCGGACGTTTCCGTACCGTTCACACCACCGGAATCCAATCCCTGACGTCGCTACACGACGTCAGAGTAGCTCTCGCGTCGTGTTGAGACAGACTACCGAGGATGCGACGCTTGGACGAGGCGCTCTGGACGGACGACACACTCGCCACCGCAGGCAAGTGTATCCCACTTGCACTTTTGGTCGTTCTTAGGCCTTGTTGGTTAGAACTGATAACTGTGAAAAAATAGAGCCGGACTGAAATGATAGCGTCTGGGACGACCCTTGACGGCTCAGACTTGACGGCGAAGTCTGAGCCTGACAACAACAACTTTTGATATCGTAGGGCTATCATGTGTGTGCGTGTGTGTGGACACCCTAGAATAACCCTTCCCGTCTTGTCACGTCACGTCCCGTCTTGCACAGCCTGCAGGCAATAGGGCACTCTCCGAGTGATCCCTTGTACTGATTCACAGCCTGCGGGCAATAGGGCACTCTCCAAGCTAGAGAGAGTGATCCGTTGTACTATACACAGCCTGCGGGCAATAGGGCACTCGCCAAGCTAGAGCGAGTGATCCCTTGTACTGTTTGTCTTGTCTTGTCTTCCTTGGGGTTTGGGGTTGGGTTGAGCGTGCGCACGGTAAGAGGGTCTGATCCCCCTCGAACCGTAAGGCGTGAACCCTTTTCGTGTCTCACTTGTCTTATCTTGTCTTGTCCCGTCACGTCCCGACTTGTCTTGACACCTGTAGGTTAGTTCCATAGTTGGTAGCACACGCTACGACTACTACCTGTCCCGTTTTACTTTCCTGCTCCGTTACTTCTTTTTGTGTTACTCTGTTATAACCACAGCATGCTAATCAACCAGTAAACTGTTGTGTAATAGAACCTCAGCATGCTAATCAACCAGTAAACCGTTGTTTAAAGTTCGATGCACTTGCAGTAAAGTCTAACCCTTCTTGTAGACTTTACCTGACATACAGTTCCTTTCTCTTGGGTGTTGTACGTCAGGTGCTCAGCCAGAGTTCGTGGACGAGCCAGACTCACAGGAGTACGAGGAGCCGAGGACGTCGACTCAGAGTACGTGTCTGACGAGGACCAGACCTTGAGGTCTTTTTAGTCGTCACTTTCAGAGGTTACTGCTTTTAGTTTGCTTTTAGATATTTTGTTGCCATGCTTAGGCTTCTTTTAGACTTTGTACTCGTTGGATATTATATCTCTAATTTAATGAATCCAACTTCCTTTCTGTACTTCCTATGGTTTCGAACTTTATTAATGCAAGAACCTGAAACTTTCAAAATGGTACCCCTATAGACGCTTATTGGGTCCGAGCTTCTCACCTCTGGCCTAAGTGGTCCTTAGTCACGCTTTGCCTCCGTATTTTTGGAAAGCGGGGCATGACAATCCGATTCGGGCTAGCTCGCCCACGGGGTGAATCCGATCCTTCTTGACACAAGCACAACCATGCCTCCCTGAGTTCGACCCCCAAGCCACACTACAATACCGTGCACTTGCGGTTATAAATATTTAAATCTCACGCCCCCAATCATAAATTATGCACGCCGGTCGTGTGCAAACGCAGGTGATGTCAAGCTTTATGGCATCGTTGCCGGGGAGGCAACGTGCTTGTTATTTTAGGATTTCATGAACCCTTGAGTCTAGCTCATATCCCCATCTCGTGATAATTTTTGCATTCTTCTTTTTTCCATTTCTATTTTGTTTTCTTGTTTTTATATTTATTTTTTATTTTATCTGTTTCTTTCCCTCTTTTCGCTTCACGGGTGTTTGTTGTTTTTAATGCGCATGAGTTCAAGAAGTCTCGACGACTTGATTCCCGTTGATCCGGAGATAAACGCCACCCTAAGGCGTCTTGCCGCAGAGAAGCGAAGAAGAGAAGAGTCGGAAACAATGGGGGAGAACACCCCACCTCACAAGTCCTTGCTGGAGTACTCGATGCCATCCGTCGAGTCCACCTCCACCATCCGTCCTCCTGCTATTACGGCTCAAAGCTTCGAGCTTAAGCCGTCTTTGGTGACATGGATCCAACAGGATCAATTCTCGGGGCACCCATGGAGAGCCCCATTGAACATTTGGACTCCTTGGAGAAATGTGACACCTTCCAGATAAATGGTGTCACAACTGAAGCGATCCGTCTGAAGCTATTCCCCTTCTCTCTGCGAGATAAGGCCAAGCTGTGGCTTAGGGGGAAGGAACCAAACACGTTCAACACCTGGGAGTATCTTTCAAATGCCTTTCTAACGAAGTTCTTTCCTCCGGGAAAGACTATGAAGCTGAGGAGTGAGATCTCCTCCTTCTCCCAGGCCAGCCACGAGTCTCTGCATGAAGCCTGGACCAGATACAAGGAAATACTACGAAGATGTCCCCACCATGAGCTCCCCAAGTGGCAGATCACAAATCTGTTCTATAATGGGTTGAGTGACGATTTAAAATCTTCCATGGACGCCGCAGCTGGAGGGTCCTTCATGTCCCGAAGCGAAGAAGATGCCGAACAGATTCTGGAAAACATGGCATCGAACAATGAGCGGTGGTGCGACGAGCGTGCCACACCTAGATCTAGGGGAATCCATAGGGTCGAGGACGTCGACTGATTATCCAGCAAGTTTGACTTGCTGTCGACCCAGATCTCTGCTTTGATGGTAGGCGCCGGTGGCGCCGGAGCACAACAGATTACTGCGGTGGAATCTGAAGTCATGGGGGATTTCGAGGGGGTGACATTTCACCCCCGGTGGACCAGGCGAGCGCTTTATTTTACAATCCTACGGGGAATGCGCCTTTTCCACCGCGAACCAACGCCAATCCGGCCTATTCTCCGAACAACCGGAACCACCCCAACTTTAGCTACCGGACACCGTATCAGCAACAGCAGCAGCTGGTATATCCGCCACCTCAATAGCAGCAACAACAGATATATCAGCCGGCTAGGCCTCAGCAGCAGCAGCCTCCACAGTAATATCAGCAATATGCTCCCAGAAATCAACAACCAGTTTAGCAGCAGCAGCAATATGGCCAACAGAGGGCCATCTCTCCGGTTGAGTCCCTTTTGACTCAATATATATCCAACCAGGAGAAGATAATTTTGAAGCTGGAAATGGGACACCGGGCTCTCACGGACCAAGTAACCCAGCTGTGGTTATAAGTGGCGAATCTTTCAAGGTCACAAAACTTATTGCCGCCACAACCGGAGGTGAACCCGAGGGGAGCAAATCAGACCTTGGCACTCACGCACGACTATGCGAACGTGTCCGCTATCGTCTTGAGGAGCGGAACACAAATCCCCACAAGAGTGTCCCCAAAAGAACCGGAAGCACCATTGGTCGTGGAGCGACCGATTGAAAAATTGAATGATGCCGGTGCTTCGTCGTTAAAGCCAACTACTCCGGAGGAAATCCATGAAGAGGAGAAGAAAAAGGATGAGGAAGGGAACCTCAGGGTATTCAAGCCCGTTGTGCCTTTTCTGCAACGGTTAGCCCAAGCCCAAATAGACAAGAAGTATGGTAAATTCTTTGCCATGGTCAAAGATCTAAGCCTGCAAATCCCCTTCCTTGAAGCTATAGAGACGATACCCTCCTACGCGAATTCCTCAAGGATTTGGTGACAAAGGGTTCTAGAAAGAAGAAGGTCGTTCTGACGGCAGAATGTAGTGCTCTTATCCAGCGAGCAAATCCTCCTAAGCTTAAAGACCCGGGGAGCTTCTCTATCCCTTGCGCGATCGAGGAGGTAAAGATACATCGTGCGCTCGTCGATCTTGGAGCGAGCGTCAGTTTGATGCCCTTGTCACTATATAAGAGGATAGGAATGGGTGACTTGGAGCCCACCAGAATAACCCTACAGCTTGCAGACCGTTCGGTCAAATACCCGGTGGGGGCTGTAGATGACCTACCCGTCCATGTTAGAGGAGTGCATGTGCCTGTGGACTTCGTTGTCATGGACATGCCTGAAGATGCACACACCCCTATTATCCTTGGACGACCTTTCATGGCCACTATCGGCATCCTGATAGATGTGAAGAATGGGAAGCTTTCCCTGAACGTCGACATCGAAAAAGTCGAGTTTAACTTGGGGTTGTCAATGAAGCACCCCGATCCCCCGGATGATCCAAGATGCAATGCGCTGGAGTTTGAAGAGGAGAGAGCTGTGGAGGAGAGCTCCTGGGAAATCCTTTCAAGAAATCCCCCCGATAGCTTGGAGAACTCAGAAGAACTTGTCGGCCCGAAAAAGAATGATGTTGCTGGGATAATGGATGCGGCACACACGATCCCTCCCGAATTCCAAAGGTTCCTCCTATGAGGAGAAAAGGCAAAGAGCCTATGGGGCTCACCGGGGATGAGGTCCGGATCCTTAAATGAGTGGCGGTGGACGCCAATATGAGGGAGAAGCCCCCGGACCCCGTCAACAAAGGGAGAGTCGTCGAACAAATTTTCTTGTCGCCACCGACTACACCAAAAGCTCCCGGCTCTGAAGCTGAAGCGATACCAAACTTTGGGCATCACCCGTCTCGCCCACCTTGAACATCATCAACGGGCGTCGAGCTAACGACGTTAAACAAAAGTGCTTCATGGGAGGCAACCCATTCTCAAAACCTTTGTTTCCAATTTTTAGGACTAATTTTTTAACTTTATTTCATCTATTTTAATAAGTAAATGCAGCCGCAAGAACTTCTGTTGAGGGACTTAGGCCGTTTGTGGACTTTTCCAGAAAACAAGGCCCCAACCAATCGGTTGAAAACTCAACCGATCGGTTGGGATTTATCAGATGCTGGCCGTATCAGTCACTCAATGAACCGATCGGGTGAAGACGTGTGCGACCGGGTGGCTGACCGTGTGATCTGTGCAGAAGTCTCGGGAATTTTGGGGAGTTGATCAATCGATCGGGTGAAGCTAATCGTAACCGGGTGGGAGACCGGGTGAGCTGTACTAAACTTTCGGGAAAAAAAGTGTGAGGCGGCGAACCGATCGGTTGAGTGCTCAACCGACCGGGTCGCCTGTAGCCTCTTTTCGGCAAATTATTCGACTTAAAAATCAACCGATCGGGTGACATTTCACCCGATCGGTTCGACTTAAAATCCTATATATATCTGTCCTCCACCCGTTCATTCCCCCCCTCGCCCGATTTCTAATTCCCATCGCTGTTTCGAATTCTCCTCGCTCGCCCAACCTCGCTCCTTCTCTCAGCTGACCCACACCCCCCAATCGATCTTGCCCCTCTTCTTTTCCATCTCTCCATCGATCTCTCCCCCTTCCTTTTCGATTTCACCCGCACCCAAAGCCCTAATTTTCGCCCATCCCCCCCCCATTTTCGAAATTTGCTGAAAGGATTCGCTGTGGCTTCTCACTTGTCCCTGTTGCTCTCGTCGCACACAAGCCCCCACCCAACCCACCACCACCACCAATTCATCCACCACCCCACGCCCCTCTGACCCCGTTTACATTGGCGATACCGAATACCAAGTGTCATTCCATGACGACGACCAAGCTGACCGGTTCATGTCCATGCTCCTCCTAGCAGGAGTTGGTAGTCCGGTAACTCAGCAGTCAGTCGAGCGTGACATACTGGTCGCACCGGAACGCAACCCAAGAGCACAACCTAGTCAAAGACTTGGTCGGCCCCGAATTCACACCCGGAGAGCGATTGTAGTCTTACCGCAAGCGCACGGTGTAGCGGCGAGCGGGTATCGAACATAAGGAGGGAAAATGACGGTGTCTTCTTCAATTCACCTGGCTATAAGAATAGTCGAGAAATATTCGCAATAAAGCTGTCACAGTCGTTCAATTGTATAAAGGAAATATCAAATTAATAAAGATGCCTAGGGGTAGGGAATCTCCGCTACAAACCGTATCTCGTCATTGTGATTCGTAGGTTTCGTAATTGCTAGACTTGAAATTCAGGTGAACTAGTTGCAACCAAATGTAGAACCAAGCTCACGCTCTCGCGCTATTGCCGGTCTATAGTGAACCTAGGGTAGGGTCCAATCTCTTGCAAACCCTAACCTAGGCAAGCTAGCGTGAAGAAAAACATCATCGTTCAATCGTATCTCGAGCCCACTCTCGTTCAAACTCGAGCTACGACCTAGGTTGGGATAGTTCTTACCCATCCAATCTCTTGCAAACGGGTATTGGTATAGAATTGCAATCGAAAACCCTAGTTTCGGTCCAATCTCTTGCAAACCGATTCCAGAGAAACCCAATTGTAACCCAATTCGAATTTCTAGGGCTTCCTATTAAGTTGGGATCCAATCTCTTACAAATCCCAATCGGTATGAATCCCTAGATATCTGTATTAAATCAATCCTAAACTAACCCTAATCAATTCTAGAAAGAATTTGACCAATGCATCACAAATTAGAAATAGGGTTCGTAAGGTTCATCCCTACGCCCTAAGACGATAAAACTACTCACAATTCATAATGCAAATCATTAGAAATTCAATAACAAAAACAATGGAATTCATTGCAATAGACAATATATCAATAAAAATGAGGTTTTTGATAGAGATAGACAAACCAATGAAGATTCAATAGCATCCAACAAAATAGAACTTTTTATCTCTCTCCAAAAAGCTCAATCTAATCTCCTAAAAAGTCATCTTAAAAAGGATGCAAAAAGTTATGAAAAAGCTCTCTAAACTAGGTTAAAAACTGGGGTTAAATACCCCCCAAAATCGCCCAAAAAATTGTGACAAAACTGCCCTTGCGCAGCTTGAAAATCGCACTTTAAACTACAAGCAGCGCGGTTCACTCGGTCGAGTGACAAATGTCGCTCGGCTGAGACAAACCCTGACGGATTCCAGTAAGTCTAGACTTTTGGGGGTCGACTACTCGGGAGTCACTCGGCCGAGTGACTTTCTTTGCTTCGGCCGAAGGGACTTCTTCACTCGGCCGAGTCGGAACTCGGGGCTGTACTGACGGATTACAGTAAGTTGGGAATTTTTGGTTGCCGTCGTCTTGATGCCACTCGGGTGAGTGGTGTCTCCGTGGTTCGGCCGAGTGGGCTGGCGACATCGGCCGAGTGCACGCTGATACTCAATCTGTTGCGTGTCCGATCTGGCCGGCCGAGCGGGCTGTCGATGGTCGACCGAGTGACTCCTTCACTCGGCCGAGTGACATGCTGAAAATGCCCAGTCTTCATATTTTTGCTTCCTCGTCGCTCCTACGATGTTCTTTCTTCTTCCACTCCTCTCCAATCGCAGAATTCCCCTCAAAAGAGTCACGGGTGACACTCCGGAGTGGGTGCATCTCAGAATCACTCCAAATCGCTCCAAATCTCCTGAAATACGACAAAAACAAGAAATTGTGAAAAGCATCGCAATATTGTCGAATAATCGTGAAAAACGCGATATGGACGATCAAAACGGCACGCAAACATGCAGAAAAAAGGAGTAAAATATGGAGTGATCAAAATCCCCCAAGCTTACCTCTTACTCGTCCTCGAGGAAGATGAGTAGAAAGCGAACCCGGTGGATAAAAATAATGGAAACGATGGAAAAATGGAAAATGGAAAATGAAGAAAAAAATAGAAAACGAAGAAGGAAGTCGCTAGAACATTTTTCTCAGGACGTGGGTTTTACTTACTCATATAGCACGCATCGAAAATAAAACACATGTCAAAGGCTTTTATCTCGATGTCATAGTATAATGGCGCATTTGAAATAGAAAACCCAAGAGTATCAATTTAGCATGAAAAATGGAATAATTCTAGAATTAACATCGTCTGAAGCATCTAAAGCGGTATGCAAAATCGTAGATCACACACTTTTCAATTGAATGCTTTCTATAAGGAGTATAAGAGATATCACACAATAGAGTAGTAAGAATAAAAAAGCGTGGTTTTCATGAAATGAATGCTAAGCGTAGATTTCTGGATTTCGTGAAACTTTTAGCAATCTCACCGAGTATAGAATATTACTTAGCCTAGGTTGTCATGCACCGTCAAGTGGTCACTCTCTCACACATCATTGGATCCTCTCCCTCAAGCTTATCCATAAGCATGGTGGCATAAACAAAACAATATTTACATTCCCTGTTTCTTTTGAATCTCCAAAAGTAAAAGAAATAAAAATAAAAGCAAAAAGAGGGAAGAAAGAGAGAAAGGGTATGAAATGGGATCGTTTTCGAACTTCATTTCTCTTTTCTTTTCTTTTTCTCAAATCTTTTCCTTTTTCTTTTCTCTCTTTTTCTTCTTTTTTTTCGAATAACATGTATACACAAATGATCAAATCAAAAGAGAAGGATATACAAGTATTATTTTCTTTCTTTTGGTTTTGGGGAATTTGGAGCATGGGATATAATAACGGGGGAGATGCCAATAATAGAATTGCTAAGGGGATATTCACCAATGAATTTAAAATAGAGAAATAATGTTCAAGATATGTGGAGAAAGAAATAAATGTATCTCTCGGTTCACTCTATAGGACGTGCATGACAACTTCAGCAGGGTAATTTAATCTACTCAGTTTGATCTCAAAAAGTAAACTAGCCCAGATTTATCAATGCTAGCAAACATTCAATCAACCTGAAGTGAGGCGTACAAATCATGCAATAAGAAGTGACATGAGAAAAGAAAGCAGTACTCCAGATATAAGCAATCAATGCGTGAATCTTGGTGTGTTTTCTACGATAGCATACATATGAATTATCAGACGTCAGCTAATAATAGAATTTCATCCATTTTCATACGGAAAAAGAAGTGGGTTACTATTTCTAAATGCAAAGCAGAACATAGCATATAATATCAGAAACAAAAGTTATGACATGACAAAATTAGCATGCATATAGAGAAAAGTTAACACCACGTCATCATCATCACAGAAAAATCATCTCTAGCAAAAGATGAAAGAAATAAAGATAAAAGAAAATAGAACTATTTACAATGCATCACACAAGGAAAATAATAAAAACGTGATGCATGGCAAAAAAAACGAAAACGTGATGAAAAATGGGTGCAAAAGCGGAAAAAACGCGAAAAACAAAAAATAAGGGTGTTAAAAGCAAAAAGTGTGAGAACTCACTCCCCCAAGCTAAACTGCACAGTGTCCTCAATGTGCGAAGTGTGGCATACTAAGAGACGTGAAATGGGTGGGGTGGGTGAGGATGCATGCATGATAAAAAGGAAAGGAAAATAAACAGAAATTATGATGCGGATGGGATGCATACAAAGGTCAGAGTGATGCAGAAATGTGTAACCAAAAATACTCTCCCTCTCTCCAAAGAAAGATATCAAATGATGTGATCAGAACATGGACCAAAATAGTGAGGGGATGACGGGGGACAAAATACTCCAGGACTAGCAGAAAATGGGCAGCATAACGACAAAAAATAGCAATGGCATCAAGGGTGTGCCTAAGCTGGTGGTGCTGCACCATCTCTGTCCTGTGGCGGAGGTGGAGGTGGGGGTGGGGGTGGGGGTGGGGGTGGAGGGCGTGGCTGCTGGCTGGGTGGACGTGGAGGTGGAGGCAGTCTCGTAAGTATCTGGGTCAGGCAATCCTCAATACTGGGAAGTAGCTCTAGGCGAGTCTGTATGGCGGTGACTGTGGCGGAGAAGGCCCTAAAATCGCCTCTGAGTCCACTCACTGCCCCCTCTAGAGCACGAATGCTCTGAAGTGTAGTGTCGGGAGAGGGTGGAGCAGGGGGACGCACAGGTCTAGGCTGTGAAGGACGGGGCTACCGCACACAGGTGGGGTAGAGTATGGGGCCAACATGAAAGTGCGGGAAGGGTGCTGTGCTCACTAGTGGGTGCCCAGCCTCAGTGTGAGGCTGGGACACATGCAGGGACAAGGTGGGAGCAGCAGCAGTGGTGGAAGGCAAAATCGACGACGAGGCAGCAAGAGAGGTCAGTGACACAGGTGTGGGGATAGACGTCACGACGCTCTCGGATAGGACAGCTGTGGTGGAGACAGAAGGGTCGACCAATGGGGAGGAAGTGTAAGGACCAAAAGTTGACACACCAGTGGACAGTAAGCTAGACAGGGTCTCCACAACGGCAGAGAAGGAAGACTGGCCGCTCTCTAGTATGGTGGGTGGACGCTAGGGAAGAAGTGAGGAAATAGGCTCAACCGAGGTAGGCACAGCAGTGGTGGGGGTGGTGGTAGACGTGGTGGACGTGGTGGACGACTCAGCAAGGGTACCCCCCGACACTGGCAAAAGTGGGGAAAGAAGTGTCAGGAGGTGCAGAAAGTGCAGGCTCAGGCTGAGGGATCACGAGGTCGACAGGTGCATGTGGTGCCTGCTCAGCTCCCTCGGCCTCTAGCACGTAGACGACGGGGATCAGGAGATCCATCGCTGGAAGCCAGTCCACGTGTACCGGTCATATATGTGTCCGAGCGAGGCTCGGGAGGATCATGTAATCGGCACTAAAGGGACCGTGCAACCATACCTAGTGGCGCTGGCCGTGGGGATGAATCATCTTCATCCGAGCCATAACATCTATCGAGAGTGTAGTGGGGCCCGGGGCTCGTCGAAGGTCGGCCAGAAGGTCCTCGTCGGTCATCAGGGCTAGCAGGGTGATCAGGCCGCCGCAACAGATCGGTGAGCGAGCACCCACCGAAATGATGATGCGGTCTAAAAACCAGCTAGCAATATCAATCTCAACGACGGGGACCAGGTCGTCGCTACCCCTATCAAGAACTCTAGGGCGAGTCATCGCGTAGAGCATATAGAGCTCAGGCGTAGACATCGTCCCAGGCTAGTACCTCGCAAGGAAGGTGGTCGCCATAAGGCGATGTGCTATGCGGAGGCAGGGGTGGACTATAGCTGAGGCCTTGGCCCTACTAGGGTCAAAGCCAAGTGGAGAACCTATGATCCGTGTCCAAAAGGCGGAGGCGTCAAACGACGGCGGTGGGATGTGCGTGGGCACGTAGGCACGGTCAGGGACAGTGACAGGAGGCCACTGGAAGAATGCACGAAGCATGTCGAGAGTGATCTCACACTCTCGATCCATCAAGCGGAAGGTGCATCCCCCAGGGGTCCGGTCGATCGAGCTCAGGACCTCAAGTGTCGGACGGATGTAAGTATCCATCGACACGGCAAGAAAATCACGCCATCCCACGTTGTTGTACAACGTGGGTAGCCCCTCTAGTACCCCTAGGCGGTCAAAGTCTGCTAAGTGTGCAAACCTAGTGGGTACTATCGAACGATGGAAGATACGCTCGAAACAGGCGCGGTGTGCGTCGTTTCGGAACGTGATCCCCATCGGCCCGACAACGAGAGCGGGTGGAGGGACAGGATCGGCTGGGATAGGCTATGTGGGTGGTGGTGGCGGTGGCGGGCTAGGTGGAGGGGAGTCCTCCCTAGCATGAGAGGGACCGGGGTCGTCGGTCTGCCTCCGCTTGGGGGCGGATCCCCTCGTATGCAGCCTAGTGCGCGGTGGCATGTGTGCCGTGAGTGCTCACCCAACTAGAATAATATACGACGTGCTTAAAAAATGGAACGAATGTACCTGAACACGCCGCGAGAGCAATAGGCGATGCGTGCAAAGAGACGCCTCCGCTGCGAAGCTAAAAATGCGTCCAGAAGCTCCCCAAAGCTCCCCCAAGATAGCCTGCAAATCAAAATCAAACAACGATATCAGCAGAGAGTATTCGAAATACATGGGAGAGATGGGGTATAATAGATAGATAAAAGAATTAATTTAAGTATGGGGCTCAATGGGTTGACGGATCGAGAGAAACAAGGAGAGAATGGGATTTCGGGGCAAACCGAGGTGATAGGGGGGAACCGAGGCAGTGCCGGCGAGGTTGGAGATGGCCGGCGGTCGGCGCGACGAGGGGAGGTCGGTCGCCGGCGAGGTGTGGGCTGATTTGGGCGCGGGGTTCTCGCAGCGGGCGAGGGAGACGAAGAAGCACGAGAATCAGGCGAAATCGGGGTTTTTTGGGTTTTAAAAATCGCGCCCGTGCCTCAGTTTATATATAAATTGTTACGACTCGACCGAGTGACAATGTCACTAGGCCGAGTGCATAAACAAAAGAAATCTTGAAAATCTCGTTCCCACTTACGACTCGGCCGAATGGCTTCTGTCCACTCGGTCGAAGGGAGAAAACTCATTCGGCCGAGTGGCACTGCCACTCGACAATTCTTAGGCTAGGAGGGTATCTGTTTCACTCGGCCGATGGGATTTCTCCCCTCGGTCGAGTGGCGTTTAATACGGAAATACACAAAAAAGACAGAGAGTTGGTTCCGCAGACTTCCCTGGTTGGTTCCCCACTCGGCCGAATGGGGTCCTTTGCTCGGCCGAGTCGCATATGATACTCTGCCGAGTGACGTGATGTTTTCTGCTACGGGGCTCCGTTTTCGCTCTACTCTCTGTTTTTCTTCCTCCAGTTGGTTTCTTCCTCCTCCTAAGGCCTGAACACACTCCTGGAGCACTCTTCCTTGCCTCTATCTTCCTCTTATGATTGATCTCCTTCTTTCCTTCTCCTGTCATGAAAAATAGGACCCGTTTTCACGATTTTTATGGGCAAAAGACTCTAAAAACTAACAAAAGTCTAAACCAAAAATGAAAATCAAATAAAAATAGTTCAAAAAAAAACCGTCGGGTTGCCTCCCGACAAGCGCTCATTTAAAGTCTTGAGCTCGACCCCTTTGGATTTTCAATTTAGCGCGGGATGTTGGGTGCATATGAGATGCACCCGTCGAATTTACCGGGAAGACCGCTCGGATTTGGATCGTGGTGGTGCGTGGCCTTCCTCAGCGCCCCTTTATCATGGGCAATGTTGGGGGATGGCTCCCCCAAGCTTGAGCTTGTTTCGGTCCTTGACTTCGCCGGTGACATCGATCTTCGAATCGGTGGAGCTTTCTTTGGATTCTTCATTGTCGAGAGCTTGCAAAGCTCTCGTATTCTTGTGACTCAGTGTCACCATCATCATTCGCCATGGAGATATTGGGAGATTCCTCCAACGTCTCTTCTTCGCTCAAATCTTGGCTTTCTTCAAAGCCATCATCGTGGAGTGCACCGATGGAGTGGGGGATAGCCTCTTCAATGACCTCGTCGAGGAGGTCCACATAATCTAGCTCCTCATAATACGGCATGTGCTTCATAGCCTTTGGTATATGGAGCTCTACTTCAATGTTACCGACGTTCAAGGTAAGAGTCCCTTCCCGCACATCGACGATCACACCAGCGGTGGCGAGGAATGGGCGTCCAAGTATGAGCGATGTGTCACCCTCCTCCTTGATATCCATGATAACAAAATCACAAGGCAAGCATATGCCGCCCGGAACTTGGAGTGGGATGTTCTCCGCGATCCCAACCGGCCTAGTGATCCGACCATCCGTGAGTTGACTCCTCATGTAGGTCGGCTTTAAATCGGTGCCGGTGTTCAACTTCCGGAACATGGTGAGAGGCATGAGGCTCACACTAGCACCCAAATCAACCAATGCTTTTTGTAAGGGGACGCCTCCTAGTGTGCAAGGAATCCGGAAGCCCCCGGGATCTTTAAATTTGGCGGGCTCCTTTTCCTTCCTAGTGAACCAAGTTCCTTGTTCCGCGAGCATGATCTTTTCTTTTCTTTTTCTTCCCGTAATCAAGTCCTTTAAGAACTTCAGGTAGGATGGGATTTCCACTATGGCATCTTGAAAAGGGATATTGAGGCTCACTCCTCTCAAGTATTCGAGGAACTTGGCTAGCCTCTTCTCGATCTTGGCTCTAGCTAGCCGTTGAGGGAAAGGCACCAGTGGCATGAATCGGCGCTCATCAATAGGTTCCTCCACCCTAGATTTTGCTCCTTCTTGCGACTCCTTCTCTTTTTCCACCTCAATTGCCGGCTCGCTCTCTTCTAGAATTTCCACTACGGGTTCTTTGGCTTGAGTCATGACGGGAGTGGTATCCTTCCGGCCTCTTGTCGTCACCGCAACCACCGTATTGATATGGCCGGTGTTGCCCCGTGGATTTGGCTCGGGTTGAGCCGGTAATTGTTGGTTGTTTCTATTGAGCAACGCAAGTTGCTCCCCAATTTGAGCGACGACGGTGGTAAGTGAATCTTGACCCGCCTTCAACGTGGCATTAATCTTTCTCTGATCCACCATAAACTCCTCCACCTTAGCTTCAAAATCCGAACGTGGTTGAGCTTGCGGAGGGTTGGGATTTCTCCAACCTTGATTATACCTGGGTGGCCTATAAGGTCCCACTTGTTGCCTAGGTGGGAAGTTTTGTTGCGGTGGCCCCCTTGGTTGATAATTCGGTTGTGGTGGTGGAGCCCGAGCTTGAGGAGGTTGTAATGACGGGGGGTTCAAGGCACCATCATTATTAGCATAGGAAAAACCCGGATGGTTTCTAGCGGCCGGGTTGGCCCAATATCTGGAATTTCCCGCAACATACTGAATTTGCTCCAAAGCTCCTTCTCCATGCTCTCCTCCTACATACATGGCTTGGGATTGTTCTTGCCAATCACTCATATGGTTTGTCGGTGCGGATGTAGAAGGAGCTCCATGCGGCTCGGTAATGTATTTCTCCAATCTCTCCACCACCTTGTGGAGAGAATCAAATTTGCTAGCAAGCTCCGCCATGGCCTTGGCCTCATAAATACTCGTGGGCTTCAAAGAGGACGAAGAATGTCCTCGCTCGTCGCCCCACTGTTGGTTGTTGGAGGCCATCTCCTCTAGCAAGGCCGTAGCTTCATCGGGGGTCTTTGACAAAATGGCTCCGTTGGCGGTAGCATCAATAATCTGTTTTGTGCCCGGTTGGAGTCCATTGTAGAAACTGTGGACAAGCTCCCAATCCTATATGCTGTGATGAGGGCATTGATATTGCAAGTCCTTGAAGCGCTCCCACGCCTCATAGAGAGTCTCCTGTGGTCCTTGCTTAAAGGACATGAGAGCACTTCTTATCTTCACCGTCTTGGAGGGCGGATAAAATTTGTCGACGAAGGCACTCGCCAATTCATCCCAAGTGGTGAAGATTCCTTCAGCCTGCGTCCTCAACCAATATAAGGCTTTGTCCTTGAGTGTGAAGGGGAAGAGGCACAGTCTGATAGCATCTATGGAGATGCCCGGCATTTGGAAGGTGGTACATTTTGATAAAAAGAGCTGGATGTGGTAATGAGGGTTTTCATGGGAATTCCCATGAAAAGGGTCTTGTTGCATCAGAACTACCAATCCGGTCTTCAACTCGAAATTTTTGTCGGCCGCCAACTCCGGCATGGCTATGGACGTGGTCGTGGAGGAAGTCTTAGGCCGGAGCCTATCTCTAATGGAAATGATCCTCGCCATTCGCGCCGCCAATTCTTCGGGTGTCTCAGGATGGGTCATAAAATTCCCTTCTGTATTGAGTCTCGTCTTCGCTCGGATCCTCCTCAATGTACGATCGATCTCCGGATCGTATAGTATTTCTTCAGGGTCCGCCGTGGATCTCGTGTACATGCAAGGAAAAACAGAGTTTCAAAGAAATAGTTAGCACAAAGGAAGGGTAAAATAAAAAATAGAAATAATAAAACAAAAAGAAAAATAGCTAGGTAGGTAGAATCAAACACTATCGCCTCCCCGACAACAGCGCCAAAAACTTGGTCGCACCGGAACGCAACCCAAGAGCACAACCTAGTCAAAGACTTGGTCGGCCCCGGATTCACACCCGGAGAGCGATTGTAGTCTTACTGCAAGCGCACGGTGTAACGGCGAGCGGGTATCAAACACGAGGAGGGCAAATGACGGTGTTTTCTTCAATTCACCTGGCTATAAGAATAGTCGAGAAATATTCGCAATAAAGCTGTCATAGTCGTTCAATTGTATAAAGGAAATATCAAATTAATAAAGATGCCTAGGGGTAGGGAATCTTCGCTACAAACCGTATCTCGTCATTGTGATTCGTAGGTTTCGCAATTGCTAGACTTGAAATTCAGGTGAACTAGTTGCAACCAAATGTAGAACCAAGCTCACGCTCTCGCGCTATTGCCGGTCTATAGCGAACCTAGGGTAGGGTCCAATCTCTTGTAAACCCTAACCTAGGCAAGCTAGCGTGAAGAACAACATCATCGTTCAATCGTATCTTGAGCCCACTCTCGTGCAAACTCGAGCTACGACCTAGGTTGGGATAGTTCCTACCCATCCAATCTCTTACAAACGGGTATTGGTATAGAATTTCAATCGAAAACCCTAGTTTCGGTCCAATCTCTTGCAAACCAATTCAAGAGAAACCCAATTGTAACCCAATTCGAATTTCTAGGGCTTCCTATCGAGTTGGGATCCAATCTCTTGCAAATCCCAATCGGTATGAATCCCTAGCTATTCGTATTAAATCAATCCCAAACTAACCCTAATCAATTCTAGCAAGAATTTCACCAATGCATCACAAATTAGAAATAGGGTTCGTAGGGTTCATCCCTACGCCCTAAGACGATAAAACTACTCACAATTCATAATGCAAATCATTAGAAATTCAATAACAAAAACAATGGAATTCATTGCAATAGACAATATATCAATAAAAATGAGGTTTTTGATAGAGAGAGACAAACCAATGAAGATTCAATAGCATCCAACAAAATAGAACTTTTTATCTCTCTCCAAAAAGCTCAATCTAATCTCCTAAAAAGTCATCTAAAAAAGGCTGCAAAAAGTAATGAAAAAGCTTCCTAAACTAGGTTAAAAACTGGGGTTAAATACCCCCAAAATCGCCCAAAAACTGTGACAAAACTGCCCCTGCGCAGCTTGAAAATCGCACTTTACGCTACTGGCAGCGCGGTTCACTCAGCCGAGTGACAAATGTCGCTCGGCCGAGTGACAAACCCTGACGGATTCCAGTAAGTCCGGACTTTTGGGGGTCGGCTCCTCGGGAGTCACTCGGCCGAGTGACTTTCTTTGCTTCGGCCAAAGGGACTTCTTCACTCGGCCGAGTCGGAACTCGGGGATGTACTGACGGATTACAGTAAGTTGGAAATTTTTGGTTGCCGTCGTCTTGATGCCACTCGGGCGAGTGGTGTCTCCGTGGTTCGGCCGAGTGGGCTGGCGACATCGGCCGAGTGCACGCTGATACTCAATCTGTTGCGTGTCCGATCTGGCCGGCCGAGCGGGCTATCGATGGTCGGCCGAGTGACTCCTTCACTCGGCCGAGTGACATGCTGAAAATGCCCAATCTTCGTATTTTTGCTTCCTCGTCGCTCCTACGATGTTCTTTCTTCTTCCACTCCTCTCCAATCGTAGAATTCCCCTCAAAAGAGTCACGGGTGACACTCTGAAGTGGGTGCATCTCAGAATCACTCCAAATCGCTCCAAATCTCCTGAAATACGACAAAAACAAGAAATCGTGAAAAGCATCGCAATATTGTCAAATAATCGTGAAAAACGCGATATGGACGATCAAAATGGCATGCAAACATGCAGAAAAAAGGTGTAAAATATGGAGTGATCACCTACCCGTCCTTCAAAGCCTCATTCGTCACATTCGCACTAACTCACCCGATGTTTCCGAGCTTCACACCCCACCCCCCACCACTCCTGGTCCTCAGCACAGGGCCCCATCATCACCCCCAGAGGGTAGCACCTCTTCTTGATATATTCCCATCCAGTTTTTGCCTCCCCCTATTTTTCGTGCCCATCTGTCTTTACGGGGCCCTGCTTTACCACAGCTTGGGGGAGGTCCAATCTTTCTGTTCGCTGTCGTGTATCGTTTTCTTTGTGCGTTTGTTTATTCGTCGTGTCGTGTGATTTTCCCTTTTTAATTCTTTTATTTTCTGTTTTTCTGGCGTGTGGTGTGATTTTTCTTTATTTTTAGTTCCGTTTGTGTGATTTTCTTGTCTTTCTTATATTTTTGTGTCGGTGCGTATTTCCCCCCCATTTTCATTGCCCTCCCGTATTTAATTTTATTGCATTGAGGGCAATGCAAACTTCAGCTTGTGGGAGTCGCACTTCGTGCATCATTTGTGTCATTTTTCTTCGTTTTTGAGTCGTTTTCCATCGTGTTTTTCTTTTTTCTTCTCATCTTTTGTTCTCTCTCTCTCCTAAAGATGACCCCATATGATGAATTGCCACTGAAACACACACACACACACACACACACACACTCTCTCTCTCTCTCTCTCTCTCTCTCTCTCTCTCTCTCTCTCTCTCTCTCTCTCTCTCTCTCTCTCTCTCTCTTAGCATGGCATCGATAATCACATTCACTAACCCTAGGATATCGAGTCCTCTTGCATTTCATGCATCGTGGGTCCACTTAGCTTTTTTGTGAGTCGTGCGTCGTGCCTAGCTGTTTGGTGTGCTTCTACTTTGTGATTTTATTTTATATACCTGTCCAGGAATGACCCCTAGATTATCATGTTTTGATTTGAATATGCGGTATTTGCCTCTCTTATCTGCTTCTGTATGCATGAATATATATATCGTATGCTTCATTTCGCATGTGTCGGGATTCCACAGTTAGGACCTGGATAACCCATTTAACCGACGCTCTGATTAGTGAAATATCTCCCTTGCCCAAGTGTCTAGAATCCGATTTCTTTTTTGTTTTACTTGATGCAAATCCCCTTGTCGTGTACCGTTCTCCCACTTGGGAGAGTACACATGTGTATAGCCAAAAACCCAAAAATAAAAAAAAGAGAGAAAACCCCAAAAAGAAAAGAAAAGAGAAAATTGTATAGCCAAAAGCCAAAAAAATACATATATCCAAAAACCCAAAAAAATATATGAGTGTGAATATTTTCCTACTTACCGAGAACAAAGGGAAGGCGAGAATTTGCACTGAGTGTTCTACTTTACATCATCTCAACCCCCATCGCTTTCGAAAACACTTGGAATAGGGAATTTCTTGCTATTATCTAGGTGATAGTGTGGTGATGTCCGAGCCCCTAGCTGTGGAGTCCATGACGCATGATGCATGTCCATTCTCATACTCTTCTCTTGCATGCTTAAGCCATATATTCACCGCTATTTCTAATTCGATTCGATATTTGGGTCATTACTTGGATTTGTGTATATGGAGTTTATCGCACAATGTAGACAGTTACACCGTTTGCTAGCACACGACCACACTCACTCGCGCTTCACGGCATGGACCCACTGCACTTGTCTGGACTCGTATTCCTTGGTTTAGTGGTGTGATTTGGCGGTTGTTGGCTTGGTGTGTGTTTTTGATTTTGCTGGCTCTGACGGGCGATTTAGGATTTTTGTTTCCTCCTTTCCTCTCTTCCTCTCTATTTTCTCCCTCCGAGCTCCTACTCTCACTCGTCTTCCTCGAGGACGAGGAAGGTTCAGCTTGGGGGATTTTGACGTGCATTTATATTTCATATATTCACGCACGCTTTCTTTTGTGTTTTTCCGCTGTTTTCCGCCGTCTTGTATTCGTTTTCTCGTGTTTTCTTGTTTTCTTTCACTTTTTCGTGTTTTTTGTATTTTGCAGGAGTTTACTGGCGTAGGGTACATATAACGATGATATCATGAGTCCCCGGAGAAACGGGAGGAGTCACGCATGATTCAGGGGCTCAAACGACGAAGATAGCATCTTTCAGCCCCTCACCCGACCGGTTGGTCACTTCCAACCGATCGGGTGATGCACGCGTGCACCACCCGGACACAAGCTGAAGCGGGCGGAAAGTCAACCGATCGGTTCAGAGACCGGTTCAAACGCTTCAACTCTCTGGAATTTGATACTGAATTCCAACCGATTGGGTGACCTTCACCCGATCGGTTCATCTGTAGCCGATTCTCCGAAGCCAAGACATGGAGAGCTCAACCGACCGGTTCACCCGACGGCACGAAGATCCAACCGATCAGCTTCAACCCTCAACTGACCGTGTCATATGACCGGGTGAAGTCCCGTGCTGAGCTGTCGAAGAAACGAATCATGTCACCCGATCGGTTGACTTCTCAACCGATCGGGTGATATCGTATTCTATATATAGGACCCCTAGGTTTTCCAGAAACAGTAGTTGTAATTTTTTGCTGTTTTTTCTCTCTTGACGGCTGTAATTTTTCAGATATTTGTAAGTTTTCCGATCTTTACCAAAATTTAATATAGTGTTATTAGCATTGCTCTTACTGCTTTTCAATCGCTTGATTATGTTTTTAACGGTCGATTTTGGTTTAGATCGCTTTTTAGTCAATATGTGTGAGTAGTTCCCAAATCTGGGATATTGGTGGAAACCCCTTCGTGGGTCCTCCCCGATGCGTCCATAGGACTAGGAAATCGATAGGGATTAGGAATCTACCGGTTACGCGGTGTGTTTTATTGTCATCGGCGGGAAAAGACCGCCTTTGACCGTTGGGCCTAGGGGGAATAAACTTGGCAGTTGACTCCCTAGCCGTAGCTCATGCCCTTAGCGTAGACGTCGAATCCTAGCGCGCGGGAGCGGCAGGACGAGACGTTGGGAGTTATCATTGCGAGCTTAGTGCTCCCGGAGTCGATCAGTGTTAATGGACATGGGAATGCCCACTGACCGAACTCGGGAAGTCCGGCGTATCATCTTGGGCACCGACCGGAATATCGGGCCCATGGGACACTGGTACCACTCATTAGAGGCAACGTCTCACCATTAGACCCTAATTGCAATTGCTATCCTACCCGTAGGCCGAATCGGCGAGAATCGCACGATAGGGTGGAAACCGAAGTCCCAGGTTTTCCCTTTATATTGTTTATCCATCGCATTCCATTTTCTGTGACAACCCATCATCCGATTTGGGCTAGCTCGCCCACGGGGTGAATCCGATCCTTCTTGACACAAGGACAACCATGCCTCCCTGAGTTCGACCCCCAAGCCACACTACAACACCGTGCGTTTGCGGTTATAAATATTTAAATCTCACGCCCCCAATCATACATTATGCACACCAGTCGCGCGCAAACGCGGGGGACGTCAAGAGGTGTCGGGAGGATCGGTCAAATGAGGTGCAGGCTGAGGGATCTGGATCTCGGGGTCCAGAGGGTGGAGAAGGGCCTCCTGCTAAGCGCCCTCAGGCTCTAGTACGTACGCAGCTGGGATGAGGAGGTCCATCTCTGGTCTCCACACCCCTCCTGCAGGTCCAATGTGGGTCCGAGCGGGGCTCGAAAGCACCATGTAATCTACACCAAATGGATCGTGCAGCCAAACCCAGTGGTACTGACCATGAGGACGTAACATCCTCATGTGGGCCATGACATCAATGGAAAGGAAAGTGGGGCCTGGGGGTCGTAACAAACCAGCTGGGAGGTCAACTCCACACACGGGAGCCAGAAGGGTAATCAGACCGCCACAACAAATAGGCGTCCTGGCGCCGACAGAGATAATGATGCGGTCTAGATACCAACTGGCTATATCGATCTGAACGGCAGGGAGTAAGACGTCTCCACCAACCTCAAAGCTTTCGCTCTTGTCATCGCATAGAGCATGTAAAGCTCGGGTGTAGACATTGTCCCAAGCTCATACATCGTGAGAAAAGTGGTCGGCATAAGGCGCTGTGCAATGCGGAGGCATGGGTGGACGATAGCGGAGGCCTTGGCCTGGCTAGGGTCAAAGACAAGGGGTGATCCCGTGATGAGTGTCCAGAAGGCATGTGTGTCAAATGACGGTGGGGGATGTGCGTGGGACTATAAGCTCGATCGGGGCTCGGGACGGGGGGCCACTGAAAATAGGCTCGGAGCATGTCGAGGGTAATCTCGAACTCGCGATCTATCAATCGAAATGAGCTACCCCCAGGAGTCCAACAGATGGAACTAAGGACCTGGAGTGTCGGTCGGACGTAGGTGTCCACCTACACCGACAGAAAATCATGCCACCTGACGTGCGTTTATATTGTATATATTCACGCACGTCTTCTTTGTGATTTTCTGCTGTTTTCCGTCGTCCCGTACCCATTTTCTTGTGATTTTTAGTTTTCTTTCACTTCTTTGTGTTTTTGTGTGAATGCAGGAGATTACCAGCATATGGGACATATAAAGAAGATTTCATGAGTCCCCGGAGCAACGGGAGGAGTCACGCACGATCCAGAGGGTCAAACGATGAAGATCGCTATATTTCAGCCCTCAACCGATCGGGTGGACACAGCCACCCGATTGGTTGATGCACGCTTATCCGACCCGGACGAAGGTTGAAGTGAAGAGCAGTGCAACCGACCAGTTCGTTGACCGGTTGAATCCAACAGAGCTCTCGGCCATTTGAAGCTGAATTCCAACCGATCGGCTGACATCTCACCCGATTGGTTCATCTGTACTGAATTTTCCAAACGATGACCCGGAGAGCTCAACCGATCGGTTTGCTGATCGTGCGAAATCAACAGAACTCTCTGCCTTTTTGGGGATAATTCCAACCGATCGGTTGAATACTCAACCGATCGTTTCACCTGATGCCGCGTCGCTCCAACTATCGAACCGATGACTCCACCCGCTCTCCTCAGCGCCCGGTTGAAGCTTCTGAAGCCGATTGCAAAAGCGCCAAGCAGCTCACCCGATCGGTTGATGCTTCAACCGATCGGATGACATCGATTTCTATATATAATTGACCTAGGGTTGTTGAAAACGAATCCTATGATTTTTTTCTGTCTTTTTTGTATTGCGATGGCTGGAATTTTATCTGTTTTTGTAAGTGTTCCGATCGAATTGAAACTTTAATATAGTCTTAATTGCATTGCTAGTATTTCATTTCAATTGCTTGATCATGATTTCTACCGTTGATTTTTGTTTAGATTGCATTTTAGCTATGAATTGTGAGTAGTTCCCAAATCTGGGATTTTGGTGGAAACCCTTTCGTGGGTTCTCCCTAATGCGTCCAGAGGACTAGGATTTCGATAGGGATTAGGAATTTAGATGGTTACACGGGGTGTTTCATTGTCATTGGCGGGAAAAAGACCTCCTTTGACCGTCGGGCCAAGGGAGAATAAATCTGGCGGTTGACTCCCTAGCCACGGCTCATGCCCTTAGCGTAAACATTGAATCCTAGTGCGTGGGAAGACAGGATGAGATGTTGGGAGTTATCGTTGCGATCTTAGTGCTCTTAGAGTCAGTCGGTGTTAATGGACATGGGAATGCCCTCCGACTGAACCCGGGTAGTCCTAGCGTATCATCCTGGGCACCGACCAGAATATTGGGCCCATGGGACGCTAGGTATCACTCTTAGAGGCAACGTCTCGCCACTAAACCCTAAATCCTATCGTATTCCTATCCATCGGTCGTAATAGTGAGAACACGTGATCGGGTGAAAACCAAAGTCCTAGGTTTCCTTTTATATCGTTCATCATTCGTATCTATTTTTCGTGACAATCCATCGATCGTTCGGGCTAGCTCACCCATCGGGTGAACCGGTTCCTCTCTGACACAAGCACAACACACGCCTCCCTGCGTTCGACCCCCAAGCCACACTAAAACACCGTGCGCTTGCAGTATAAATATTTAAATCTGGTATCTCCAATCCTATTGCACTTTTATGCTCAAACACTAGGGGACGTCAAGCTTTATGGCACCGTTACCGGGGAGGCAACGAGCTTGTTTATTTTAGGACCATTTGAACCCTTGAGTCTAGTTCATATCCTCACCTCGCGATAATTTTCGCATTCTACTTTTTCATTTTTTATTTTTCTATTTTTATTTTCTGTTTCTATCTGTTTCCATACCGTACTTGCTTCACGGGGTGTTTGTGATTTTTCATGCGCAGGAATACAAGGAGTCTCGACGACTTGATTCCCTTAGATCCGGAGATCAACGCCACCATGAGGCGTTTGAATGCAGAGAAGAGAAGAAGAGAAGAAGAGAAGAGTCTGCAGCCATGAGAGAGAATACCCCACTACAGAAGTCCCTGCTGGAATACTCGATGCCATCCATCGGGTCCACCACCTCCATCTAACCTCCGACTATCACGGTCGTGAATTTTGAGCTAAAGCCGTCACTAGTGATGTGGATCCAGCAGGAACAATTTTCTGGGGTGTCCATGGAGAGCCCTATTGAACATCTGGACTCCTTCTTAGAGAAGTGTGACACATTCAGGATCAACGATGTCATGGCTGAAGCTATCCGACTGAAGCTATTCCCCTTCTCTCTGCAGGATAAGGCCAAGCAGTGGCTTAGGGGAAAGGACCCGAACACCTTCACCACTTGGGAGAAGCTATCAAATGCCTTCTTGAGCAAGTTCTTTCCCCCGAGGAAGATGATGAAGTTGAGGAGTGAGATCTCCTCCTTCTCCCAAGCCAGCCACGAGTCCCTACACGAAGGTTGGATGAGATACAAGGAGATGCAGCGGAGATGCCCTCACCACGAGTTTCCAAAATGGCAGATAATTAATCTGTTCTATAATGGGTTGAGGGATGACTTGAAATCTTCGATGGACGCCGCAGCTGGGGGGCTCTTTATGTCTAGAAGCGAGGAAGATGCCGGCAACATTTTGGAAAACATGGCATCGAATAATGAGAGCTGGTGTGATGAGCGCGCCATGCCCAGGTCTGGGGGCATTCATAGGGTCGAGGATGTCGACAAACTATCTAGCAAATTCGATTTGCTATCGACTCAAATCTCGGCGCTTATGGTAGGAGCTGGTGGTGTCATCACCCAACAAGTAGCAGTGGTGGAAGCGGAAGTCCTGGGAGACTTCGAGGGTGGCGATATCTCACCACCGGTGGATCAGGCTAGTGCAATTTTCTTCAACCCGACGGGTAATGCGCCATATCCACCAAGGACTAGCTCAAATCCGGCTTATTCCCCCAATAACCGGAACCACCCCAATCTGAGCTACAGGGCACCGTATCAGCAGCCCCAACAGCCGCAGCAACAAGTATATCAGCCACCTCGATAACAGTAGCAGCAATATCAGTAATAGCAGCAGTATCAGCAATAGCAGTTGCCACATCAAATGTACCAGTAGTATCCCCCCAGGAATCATCAGCCCATGCTGCAGCAACAGCCATATGGCCAGCAGTGAGTTATCTCCCCGATCGAGAGCCTCTTGACCCAGTATATTACGAACCGAGAGAAGATCAACTTGCGGCTGGAAATGGGACAGAAGTCGCTAACCGACCAAGTAACCCAGCTGGGGTTGCAAGTTGTGAACCTTCAGAGGGCACAAAACCAATTGCCGAGTCAACCGGAAGTAAATCCAAGTGGGGCGAATCAGACATTGGCACAAACGCATGATCATGCGAATGTATCTGCTATCGTCTTGAGAAGCGGGACACATATTCCTAGAAGAGTGCCCGCTAAGGAACCTAAAGCTCCATTGGTCGATGGACGACCAAGTGAAAAAGCTAATGACGACAGAGCTTCGTCATCAAATGCTATAACTCTAGAGGGAGTGTCTGAGGAGGAGAAGAAGAAGAATGAAGAGGGGGCCTAAGAGTCTTTAAGCCCGTTGTGCCTTTCCCACAATGACTTGCACAAAGATTGATGAAAAATATGGCAAGTTCTTTGCTATGGTCAAGGATTTGAGCTTGCAGATCCCTTTCCCCAAAGACATAGAGACTATTCCTTCCTATGCAAAATTCTTGAAGGACTTGGTGACGAGGGGTTCCAGAAAGGAAAAGGTCGTTCTCACAGTGGAATGCAGCGCTCTAATTCAGCGAGCGAACCCGCCGAAACTCAAGGACCCGGGAAGCTTCTCTATTCCTTATTCAATTGGAGAAGTGAAGATTAACCGGGCGCTCGTCGATTTGGGGGTGAGCGTCAGCCTGATTCCTCTGTCACTATACAGGAGGATATGAATGGGAGACCTTGAGCCAACCGGTATGACCCTTCAACTAGCTGATAGATCATTCAAATATCCGGTGGGGATTGTGGACGACCTACCAGTAGACGTCAGTGGAGTGCATGTGCCAGTAGACTTTGTTGTGATGGACATGCCCGAAGACACTCATACACCCATCATCCTCGGGATGCCCTTCATGGCCACCGCTGGCGTGCTGATAGATATGAAGAAATGGAAGCTATCCCTTAATGTTGGCGACCAGAAGGTTGAATTTGACTTGGGGTTATCTGTGCAGCACCCTTCGGATGAACCGGGTTGCAATATGCTGGACGTTGAGAAGGAAAGAGCTGTAGAAGCTGGGGCCTGTGAAATTCTCTCAAGGAACCCCCCCCCCCCCCCCCCCCCCCCGACAGCTTAGGGGACCTTGAAGAGCATGTCGGTTTGAAGAAGGAAGAAGTTGCTCGGGAAGCGGGTGTCTCACATACGACCCCTCCCGGATTCCAAAAGGCTTCTCCGACAAGGAGAAAAGGAAAAGAGCCTATGGGGCTTACCGCTGATGAGATCCGGATCTTACAAAAAGTGGCAGTCGACGCCAATGTGAGGGAGAAGCCTCTGGATACCACCAACAGAGGGATTGTCGAGTGCGTCTACTTATCACCGCTATCAACACCAAGGACCACCACTCCAGAATCTGAAGGGATGCCAAACTATGGGCATCACCCCCGTCCTCCTTGAAAATCATCTACCGGGCGTCGAGCAAACGGCGTTAAACAACAGCGCTTCATGGGAGGCAACCCATGTTCTAAACTTTCGTCTTTATTTTTAGGGTTATTTTTCTTATTTTGTTGAATTAATTCAGCAACGGGAGCTTTTGTCGAGAGACATAGACAATTTTTGATGTTTTGCAGGAAACAAGCCTCCAACCAATCGGTTGAGCCCTCAACCGATCGGGTAGGATGTATCTGAAGATGGCCTCTATCTGTCCATCAACGAACTGCTCAGGTGGAACAAGCTGAGACTGGATGGCAGATCGTGTGAGAAGAGCAGAGCTCTCGGGAAAATTTGGGATTAATTCAACCGATCGGTTGATCTGGAGCTCTGACCGGGTGGTTGTCCGGGTGAAGTCGGTGATGCTCTCGGGAAAATTGTGAAGCGGCCAACTGATCGGTTGAAATCTCAACAGATCGGTTCGCTTGTAGCTACCATCCAACGAAATTTTTCGAAAATCGCCTCAACCGATCGGGTGAAATCTCACCCGATTGGTTCATCTAAACCCTATAAATACCCCCCGCTTCACCCGATTCATTTCTCTCACCCGATTTCGAATTTTTTCCGTCGTTTCGTCTCCCCACTCCCTCAACCGGCCTTCCACTTCCCCCAAACGATCTCACTCCCTCTCAACTGATCTCCCCACATCCTCCTTCTCCCCCTCCACCAATCCCACTCTCTCTCTTCCACATTAAACACTAATCTTCGCCCTAACCTTAGCTGTTCTAACCCATTTCAAAAATCTGTTGGATCGGCGTGCCGCAGCTTCACACTCCCATCAATTGCATAGCATTGGGTGTTTTGTGAGCATGGATTAACTTTGCTACTGGGTAAATTCGTTCTTGATCTCTATTTTTAATATTGCCCTAGTAATATATTTTTGCTCAATTATCTTTTGGTCGTGTGCACTCATATAGAGTTGCATACACTTGCATCACACATTACCATGGCCAGGGACATGGATAAGGGTAAGGCTATAATGCATGAGGAGGAGCCGTATCGCAAGAGACCGAAATCCACACGTCCACCTAGTTCACGTCCTCCTCCTACACCGCCTACACAACCCCCACCCCAACCAATTATCCCTCATGTGGACCCACTGATGGGACCGCGAGAATACCGTTTCTTGAGTCGTGAACAAAAAGATCTTTACAACCGGCTCAATGAACAGGGACACCAAGCCACTAAATTTGCACATGCACAAACCCTTATCGATCTCCGAGTTTTCTCCGGGGTCGAGACTTTATTTGCAAATTTAGGTTGGATAGGGTTCCTAAACGCCCATGCATCATCTTACCCCGCCCTCACACTAGAATTCCTATCTTCCCTCAATTGTGTGGCGGGGTCCATCGTCGATTTCCGCGTCTGAAACCGAAGTATCTACACCAACCTAAACACAATCAATAACATTTTCAGTTTCCCGATACTCGACGACGACTCCATCCGCCCCTACGATTATCACCACGACTTTGATGTCGATATATTTTGGTTTCGCCTCACCCTCCACGACCATTATCCTCGAGGCAAGGCCAAGGCCTCCTCCATCATTCACCCCATATTCCGTCTGGCACACCGCATCATTTCTAGCACATTCTTCCCCAGGGATGAGTCCGGGACCGTGACTATCCCTGACCTTTTTATTTTATGGGCCATGACATTTGATTTTATTCGCAGTGATGACGGGATCGCCTTTGGGGCCCCTTGCATACCCATTCATGGCGGCGCTTGGCTTATTCAAAAGTTAGTTGATATTAGCCTCGCCGGCAAAGGGAAATACTGTTGCGGGGGCCTCATCACCATCATTGCTTTGCATCCCACATTCAATATCATTATCCCTAGAGATTTGCCACGTGCTGCGGGATCTACACACCTAGATCTTGATGTCATGCGGCACATACACATGATCAGACTCCGCCCCGACGGTCGTTTTACCTTCTACTACGGGCACCCCCTGCTCCTTACACCATTCTGCCCAACCCTGGTCATATATCTATCGTTCTTATGGCAGATTGGACGTTACCTCCTGACCCAGAGTTTCTAGGGGGTTACATCTTCAGTTTCGTATCCCGGGCGCACCCAGATCACCTTCCCCTGCCGCCTACTTAGGTGAGCAGGATATCCCTGCGTCCCGAGGAGACCCCTGGGTTGGTCCCAGTAGTTCCACCCCAGCTTCTGGCCCTACCACTTCTGAGGCTTTCACTGAGGCCCTCTTAGGCCTAGCCTCCGGTGCCGGCATGACCACTGCTGCTGGCACCACTTCCACATCCCGTCCAGCCACTACTTCTTATGTTCGTCAAGCCATCTCCGCTCACCTCGCTCTCGAGGCTGAGCTCGCTTCACTGCGTGCTGGCACTTCATCCTATGCCCCCTCGGACCCATCCTCTTCTATCTTCTCGCACCCACGTTTCCTTGCGCTAGAGAGGAACGTGTCCACCATACTCCGCCACCTCACTCACATTTACAGCCCTCCTCCACCCACTCCTCTCACCTCACCACCCCCTTCACCTCCTCGACGATCTTCACCTCCCCCATCACATTCATCACCTCCCCCATCACATTCATCACCACATACATCACCCCCTAGGTGACCTTCCCCTCTCGCCACCACTGTTTCCATTCCTGCCACTACACCTCCACTCACGACCACTTCCGTCGATCCCACAGATCCATCACCCTCCACTTCCGTCACCCCGTACTCGTGCCGCAAGAAATTATAGGTGCGCTCGAGATCACTTCCCATACCATCCACTTTTATCCCCGTATCTCACCCACCCTCCACCGCATTGGTCGACATATCCCTTCCACTCACCATCACCACCACCACCACCACTCTACCCATTGTCCACACCACCACCGCACCCATCCATTCACCCCCCCCCCCCTCTCGCCACTTCTCCGCACACCCATCACCTCTCCCGCCCACTCCCCTCTATCTTCTACCGAGGAGGATGAGGACAGTTCCTCTCCCGCATTTTGACTTCTTTATTTTTCTTTTCCGACCTTCCCCCTTGCATATTTCTGCATCACCATTGATCATATCATTCTGGTTGTTGCCACCAAGTCTCTTGCTCCTATTAAGCTCAGCCTTAGTAGAAGTGGGTATTGCTAGCTTTGTCATGTTTAGCTTGGGGGAAATCGATTTCTGTGTGTTGTCATGTGTTTTTCGTCGTGGCGTGCGTGTTTATTTATGTCGTGCTGATGTGCTTTTCTATCTCTTATTTTGTGTGTTTGTTTTTCTTTATTTTTCAGTTTCGCTTGTGTGTTTTCCTTGTTTTTCTTTCTTTTTGTGTCGGTGTGTATTCCCCTCATTTTCATTGCCCTCCCGTACTTACTACTTTTGCATTGAGGGCAATGCAAGTTTCAGCTTGGGGGAGTCTCACTTCGTGCGTCATTTGTTTCTTTTTCTTCATTTTGAGTCGTTTTCATCGTGTTTTTATTTTTTTCTTCTCATCTTTTGTTTTCTCTCTCCTAGAGATGACCCCAAATGATGAATTACCACAGAATCACACAAACACCTAGCATGGCTTCGATAATCACATTCACTAACCCTAGGAAGACGAGTCATATTGCATTTCATGCATCGTGGGTCCACTTTGCTTTTATGCGAGTCGTATGTCGTGACTAGCTTACAGTGTGCTTCTACTTTTTGATTTTGATTTATATACATGTCCTGGGATGACCCTTAGATTATCATGCTTCGATTTGAATATGCGGTATTTGCTTCTCCTGTCTACTTCTATATGCATGAATATATTTATATCGTATACTTCAATTCGTATGTGTCGGGATTCCACAATTAGGACTAGGATAACCCATTTAGCCTATTATCTGATTAGCGAGAAATATCTCCTTTACCCAAGTGTTTAGAATCTGATTTCTTTTTTATTTTACTTGGTGCAAATCCCCTCGTCATGTACCGTTCTCCCACTTGGGAGAGTACACACACGTATATACCCCAAAATCCAAAAGTCCAAAAAAAGAGAGAAAAGAAAAGAGAAAAGAAAGAAAAAAATATGTATACCAAAAAAATACTTATGCCCAAAATCCTAAAAAATTCCAGTGTGAATATTTTCCTACCTACAGTGAATAAAGGGAAGGCGAGAATTTGCACCGAGTGTTCTACTCCACATCTTCTCAACCATCATCATTTTCGAAAACACTTGGAATAGAAACTTTCTAGCTATTATCTAGGCGATAGTGTGGTGATTTCCTAGTCCCTAGCTGTGGAGTCCTTGACGCATGATACGCTTCGATTCTTACTCTGTTCTCATGCATGCTTGAGCTATTTATTCACCGCTTATTTCAAATCGAATCGATATTTGGGTCTTTCCTTGGATATGTGTATCTGGAGCTTTACTGCACAATGTAGATAGCGACACCATCTGCTAGCACACGACCATGCTCACTCGCGCTTCATCGTGTGGGCCCACGTCACTTCTTTGGACTCATATTTCCTTGGTTTAGTGATGTGTTTTGTCGTATGCTTGTTTAGTGTGGCGTATCTGATTTTGTTGGCTCTGATTGGCGATTTAGGGTTTTGATTTCTCTTTCTCTCTCTCTCCATCTATTTTCTCCCTCCGAGCTCCTACTCTCACTCGTCTTCCTCGAGGACAAGGAAGGGTTCAGCTTAGGGGATTTTGACGTGTGTTTATATTTTATATATTCACGCACGTCTTCTTTGTGATTTTCTACTGTTTTCCGTCGTCCCGTACCCATTTTCTTGTGATTTTTAGTTTTCTTTCACTTCTTTGTGTTTTTGTGTGAATGCAGAAGATTGCCAGTATATGTGACATATAAAGAAGATATCATGAGTCCCTGGAGCAATGGGAGGAGTCACGCGTGATCCAGAGGGTCAAACGATGAAGATCGCTATATTACAGCCCTCAAACAATTGGGTGGACACAACCACCCAATCGGTTGATGCACGCGTATCCAACCCGGATGGAGGTTGAAGTGAAGAGCAGCTCAACCGACCGGTTCGTCGACCGGTTGAATCCAACAGAGCTCTCAGCCATTTGAAGCTGAATTCCACCCGATCGAGTGACATCTCACCCGATCGGTTCATATGTACTGAATTTTCCAAACAATGACCCGGAGAGCTCAACCGACCGGTTCGCTGATCGTGAAAAATCGACAGAACTCTCTGTCTTTTGGGGGATTATTCCAACCGATCGGTTCACCAGATTCCGCATTGCCCCAACTATCGAACCGATGGCTCCACCCACTCTCCTCAGTGCCCGGTTGAAGCTTCTGAAGCCGATTGCGAAAGCACCAAGCAGCTCACTCGATCGGTTGATGATTCAACCGATCGGGTGATGTCGATTTCTATATATAGTTGACCTATGGTTGCTGAAAACGAATGCTGTGATTTTTTCTGTCTTTTTTGTATTGCGACGGCTGGAATTTTATCTGTTTTTGTTAGTGTTTCGATCGACTTGAAACTTTAATATAGTCTTAATTGCATTGCTAGTATCTCATTTCAATTGCTTGATCATGATTTCTACGATGATTTTTGTTTAGATTGCATTTTAGCTATGAATTGTGAGTAGTTCCAAAATCTGGGGTTTTGGTGGAAACCCCTTCGTGGGTTCTCCCTAATGCATCCATAGGACTAGGATTTCGATAAGGATTAGGAATTTGGATGGTTACGCGGGGTGTTTCATTGTCATTGGTGGAAAAAAGACCGCCTTTGACCGTCGGGCCAAGGGAGAATAAACTTGGCGGTTGCCTCCCTAGCCACAGCTCACACCCTTAGCGTAGACATTGAATCCTAGCACGTGGGAACGGCAGGATGAGATGTTGGGAGTTATCGTTGCGAGCTTAGTGCTCCCAGAGTTGATCGGTGTTAATGGACATTGGAATGCCCACCGACCGGACCCAGGTAGTCCTAGCGTATCATCCTAGACACCGACCAGAATATCAGGCCCATGGGACACTAGGTATCACTCTTAGAGGCAATGCCTCACCACTAAACCCTAAATCCTATCGTATTCATATATGTTGGTCGTAATAGTGAGAACACGTGATAGGGTGGAAACCAAAGTCATAGGTTTCCTTTTATATCGTTCATCCTTCGTATCTATTTTTCGTGACAATCCATCGATCGTTCAGTCTAGCTCACCCATCGGGTGAACAGGTTCCTCTCTGACACAAGCACAACACACGCCTCCCTGAGTTCGACCCCCCCAAGCCACACTACAACACCGTGCACTTACGGTATAAATATTTAAATCTAGTATCCCGAATCCTATTGCACTTTTATGCTCAAAAACTGGGGGACGTCACCACCCCACGTTGTTATACAACTGGCGTCGGCCCTCAAATACCCCTAGGCGCTCGAAATCTGCAATGTGTGCAAACCTAGAGGGGACAATCGAACGATGAGAGATTCTTTCAAATCTGGCGCGATGTTGACTCGTGTTCATATTTCAACTTTTGCACACGCTCTTCATCGTGTTTTCATATGCGTTTCATCTCATTCCATGTTGTATATATCACATTTTGGTTCATATTGACTATTGGGTGTATTGTTTGTATTTCAGGTAAATGTCAGCACTTCGGTGTCTTCTGGAGTCAACCTTGCATGTTGGGACCAAATCTCACTTATACGGCAAAGAACCGATTGCCAAAAATGAGGATTTGAAGTTTTGGAGCTTCACCCGGTCGTGTGGATGAGCCACCCGATCGGTTTGTATCATGGCATCAGTCCTGCGCTCCACCCGGACAACACAGTGCGCCGCCCGATCGGGTGGATGACCGGTTGGTGAGGAGACAGAGTGGCATTCATGAGAGAGCTTTCCAACCGATCGGGTCATCCCCTTGGGTCATCTTAGGGAAGAACTCACCCGACCGGTTGACACTTCAACCGATCGGGTGGCCTTTTCTTCCTCTTTCGTGCACTGCAGATGCATTCATTGAAGATCTACTATCATTCCAGTGTGATTTTGGGTGATCTCTTATTTTTCTAGCGTCGGCATCATCGTTAGCTTTTCAACGATAGGTTGCATGGCAAAATCCGATTTTTCTACATTTTTTTGGAATTTTCTGAGCGCAGCTAGGTGTTGAAATTCTGGGTTGTCTGGAATTTGAATTCAACCGATCGGGTGAGCTATCCAACCGATCGGGTGAGCCCATTTTCAGCAGTTCTGAGTTACTGTTTGTTTCCACCCGATCGGTTGAACTTTCAACCGATCGGATGGCCCTTTTTGAGCAGTTTTAGTGGGGTTTTGGACCCGAACGGTTAGGGTTTTATGGGGGCCTATAAATATGAGATGTTGGACGACTTGTAATGGGTTCCCCCTCTATTTTTCAGGGCTTTTCTGCCCCTTTCATGGGAGCTTTAGATTAGTTTAGATTAGGGTTTATCTTTTAATAAATCTTGTAATGGATTGATGGATTCAAGTGCAAGATAAGTATTTCTTCTCTTATTTCCATTGCTTTGAGTTATTTTCAATAAGCTTGATGGTGAATGTTTTGTTGTCCCTTTTATTGCTTGCTATCATGTTCTTCACCATTGAGTAGTGTTTGATGAACCTCAACATGGGTTAGAGTAGGATTGATGCTTGGGATATTTCATTTGACTCGATTGCATGTCAAGTGTTTGATGGAATGTGTCAATGGAGATGTCTAGCAATCTGAGACCAACCCGTATGGCAACACACTAGATGGAGTTGGGGGTTGGGCTATGGATGCTTGTCCCGTCAAGATCCTCTTTGATGTATTGCTAGAAATCGCATTCGACCTATTTGGTCATTAGGGTTATGCAGGGCATTTCATTGTCATCGACGGGAGAAAGACCGCCTTTGACCATCGGGCCAAGGGGAAATAAAACGGGAGTTTGATCCGCGAGCCACAGCTCACACCCCTAGCGTAGACATTGATTCCTCGGACGTGGGAACGGCTTGGATGAAATGTTGGGAGCAATCGTTGCGAGCTTAGTGCTCCTGAAGTCGGGCGATGTTGGACATGGGAATGCCCACCGTCCGAATCTGGGTAGACCTAGTGTATCATCCTAGGCATCGACCTGAATATCGGGCATATGGAACGCTAGGTACCACTATTAGAGGCGACGTCTCACCCTGGGTCGAGTCAAATGCCGAGTGTCATGAGTGCTCTAGCCCGTGTTAGCGTGGATTCATTTCTTGTCTTTTTATTTCTTTCCTTTATTTCTACACTACCCACTCATATCATTCTCATAGCTCTCACGCAACCTAGGCAAGGCTAGTAGCCTTCAAGCCATCCACCTTCTTGTGTTCGATATACACGCACCCTACACTAACCGTGCTGTTGTGGTAAAACGACACCGCGCCCTAATCATAAAGGGGGCACTGGTCAAGTTTTTGGCGCCGTTGCCGGGGAGACGTTCGGTTTGTTATTAGCTTAGCTTAGGTTTGTTAGACTTCTCACAAAACATATATATATATATATATATATATATATATATATATATATATATATGAAAGGTAAGCGTGTTAATTTATTGATTGAAGTACAAAATATACAACGAAAGCTAAATTGGGTGTAAAGATGCAAGAGAGAGGATATGGCACAAGCGCCGTCACTCTCAACTTGCAACTTCACCCCCATTCAGACAAAAACCAAAAAGACATCAAAACCAAACAGACCGGATTGGTTTGGCGAATATGGCATTAAAGGTGATGAGCGGGATTTACGGTCTGGCGAATCCGGGTGATTCGTGTGTTCCTCCGAATGGCGGCGTTCAAACTCAGGTCAGCGGATCTGGCAAGGGTGATTCTCGTTTAGTAGGGGGTGGCCACGGTGATTTGGGTGCGGGTTCTTCGAAGGCTTCTTTGATCGGGAGCTCATCTGGCGTTGGTAGAACGAGATCTGCTATTCACAGGTCGGTGAGTTCAGATGGTTGGCAGGAGGTAAGGAGGGGTCATGCGCGGTTCACCAAGAATGGGGCGAGCAATGTGCAGGCAAGTAAGAGTGGGGCTCATCTCTGGAGGCCTTAAGATTTGCTGATGCGTAGAAATTCCTCCCCTGTTGCTGCGGCCATGTCTGGGATTACTGGTACTAACTCTGCCCGTCAGGTGTTTGGTAAAATTCCCCTTAGGCCTAATGTTCCAATTACTATTGATACCAGCGTAGAGAAGAGATCGTGGCTGGATGTATGTGCCGATAGGCGATCCTATGATTCGGGATTATCTATGACTAAGGTTCTTCCTTTGATTACTGATGATGGTTCTTCTCGTGCGAGGGTTCCAGGTGCTTTGGTTGAGTGGGGTGCAGAGAAATGGAAACACACGCTTGTGGGCTATGTCCTTGGTGATGACCCTTACTATGGACAGATTGTTGCTTGGGTGGAGAGGCTATGGAGATTGAAGAAGAGAATTCAGGTCTACAGTAAAGACAATGGTTTCTTTTATTTTCGATTTGAATCACCTGACGAATGTGAGCGTATATTGAAGGGTGGACCTTGGCTATTTGACGGAAGATTGGTTGTGTTGAAAAAATGGAGTATGAGCCTGCGCCATGACCGTGATATTCTCACTTCGGCCCATGTTTGGGTCCAACTGCATGGGGTACCGTTGTATATGTGGAATCTCGAGACTCTAAATATCATTGCTTTCGTTCTTGGTACTATGTGCCTTGATCGTGCAACGGCTAATTTAGATAGGATCACCTACACGCGGTGTCTTATCGAGGCTGATGAGTTGGCCCCGTTACGTAAATCTGATGAAGTTGAACTAGATGGAGGAGTTATCATTACAATTGAGGCAAAATACGAAGGAGAACCCCCGCGGTGTAGTAAGTGTGTCTGTTTTGGTCACTCTGACGCCCAATGTCCAGCGAGTCTGGAGCACCCTTCAATCCAAGAAGATGGTGGAGTTAAGCAGCAAGAGGATGATGGTTTGGTGAGCAACATCATACATACTGAGAAATCTGTTACACCTGAAATAGTTAACACATCTTTGGGAGATAAGGGAGTTATCTTTCCCAACGTGGACCTGGGCATTGGTCCTGTATAGGACTCCATCGCAGGGGAGAATTTACCGGAACCGGTGTTAAATTTGGTTGAGTACCAGCTTGGTGGCTCTAATGAAATGGCCGCCCCTGCATCAACCCAATCGGTTTCTGACATGTTGCAATCGGGCCGGGGACTGGCGGACACCGGTCCTGTTGACTCTGCAGCTATTAGCAATGAGGCTGGGGTTGAATGCCGGAGAGCTACACCATTGCCTTCACTTCTTGAGGACTCACTGGAAGATGATTTGGATAGGATACCACCTGTGCTAGCTGTGGATAATCCCGATTGGGAGGTAGAAGAGCTGAATTGTTTACAGCAAGCTGAAGCAGTTAAGAAGGGTAAGAGGAAGACTGATTTTCATGTGGAATCCAGTGCTAGGAGGAGCTCCAGGATACAGGGAAGCACTCCTAAAAATCCTATTAGTCATTAATGACTGTCTTCATATGGAACACCAGGGGGTTGAACAACCCTGTTCGTCGTAGAGATCTCCGGGATATGGTATCTTCTATAAAGCCTTCGGCTCTTATTCTCTTGGAGACAAAACTTAAATCTCCTTTGGATTTAAAGAATCCTGTTTTCCCAAAATCTTTGCTTTCCTTCACCAATATTGACAAAGCTGCTGGTGGCCGAATCTTAGTTGGGCTGGACTCTGTGATTTGGAATGCAACCCTCAAGTCTTCTTCTGATCAGCACATCACATTGCTGTGTACTAATGCTGGCGATTTAACTTTAGCTCTTACGGGAATCTATGCCCGTAACACAGTTGGTGAAAGAAAGGTGTTATGGAACCTCTTAAAATCTGATGAGACCAATTTGAATTGCGGTGCTTGGATGGTTGGCAGGGACTTTAATAGTGTCCTTACTTCTGTAGACAAGATGGGGGGTAGAAAAGTGGATGAGAAGCTTCTTCTTGATTTTAATGAATGCATCACTACTTGTCGGCTACAGGAACTCAAGAGCTCTGGAAACAAATTTAGCTGTTGCAATAATCGTGTTGGGGATGGATGTATCTCCGCCCGCCTGGATCAGGTTTTTGTTAATGCCGAATGGCTCAATCTTCTAACTGATTCTTTTACGGAGTACTTGGTCCCCTACACTAGTGACCATTCGCCTATGGTTCTCCGGCTCCACCCTCAGGTATACTCCGACCCTAAACCCTTCAAGTTTTTTAATTATTGGACCAAATGCCCTGGGATTTCGGAGATTATCGAAGAAAGTTGGCATGGCTATGTTGTGGGTACTCCTATGTATTGTGTGGCCCACAAACTGAAAAGGTTGAAGCCAGTTCTCCGTTCTTGGTCCTATTCTTACAGTGCTAGCAAACTGGTGAATGCGGGCCGCACAAAGCTGGAGGCTATTAGAAATAACCCTCTTCTCCACTCGGATTCCATGCTTCAAGGCCTTGAGCAAGCTGCTATGAAAGAGTTAGCTAATGCTATGGGTCTTGAGGAGGATATGTATCGCCAGAAAAGTCGGCAAGACTGGATGACCTTGGGTGATCGTAATACAAATTTTTTTTATAATGCTATGAAGTCTAGAGAAAGCCACAACAATCTCGGACATTTAGTCGATTTTTGGGGAAGGCAGAATAGTTCTTATGTTGATCTCAAGAAGGATGCTCTTGAATATTATAAGGGTCTGTTTAACCAGAATCAATATGGGAGTTCTTTCCCCACTCTTTCGCCGAAGCACATCCTTACTAAGGATGCTGCGGGCTGGCTTATCAGGAGGATTTCCAACGAGGAAATAAAGAATGTGGTCTTCCAGATGGGGCCTGACAAGTCACTGGGCCCTGACGGGTTCAATGGTCATTTTTTTCAACATTATTGGCATCTTGTAGGGGAGGATGTCTCAGGTGCTGTGAAGCTGTTTTTCTCTTCAGGAACTATTTTGAGGCAAATTAATCATACTCATCTATCTCTTGTGCCTAAAAATTCAAACGCAACTTCACTTGGCGACTATAGGCCGATTGCCTGTTGCAATTTTTTATACAAGATTATTAGCAAAATTATTTGCAACAGGGTCAAGGTGGTTATTCATGAGTTGATTTCTCCTAATCAAGCGGCTTTCCTTAAAGGGAGATTGTTATCGGATTGCACCTTAATAGCCCATGAGCAGATTAGAGACTTTAGTAACCCAATGGGGGGAAGAACTTGCCTTAAGTTGGATCTGAGAAAGTCGTTTGATAGCGTTAATCGGGATTTTATTTTCTACTTTCTGAGACAGTTGGGATTTCCTGAGGTTTTTATAGGGTGGATCAGAGTATGCATAACTTCACCCACTTTTTCTGTTATGGTTAAGGGTTCGCCAGTGGAGTTTTTTGAGTATGCATAACTTCACCCACTTTTTCTGTCATGGTTAAGGGTTCGCCAGTGGAGTTTTTTGAGGGCAACATGGGTATCAGGCAAGGTGATCCCCTTTCTCCATAACTGTTTGTTATAGTTATGGAAGCTTTCTCCATTTTAATTTCCAAAGCTCTTAGTAGTGGCTCTCTGCAGCCTATGCGACGTACTGGATCCATATCACACCTCCTATTCGCTGATGACCTGCTAGTTTTCTGCAGAGCTAATCACAAGTCCTTTATGAGTATTAAGACCGTCCTTCAGTCTTTTTATGATTACTCTGGTCTTCATGTAAATTGGGAGAAGAACTCTGCTTTGTTTAGTAAGGGGGCTAAAAACAAGTCTGGCCTGGCAGACTTTTTGGGCATCCAAATCTCTACTACTATCTCCACTTACTTGGGACTGCCTTTATCCTCCAAGTATCCTAAATCCCCAATGTACAGTAGACTGGTGGATAAATGCAAAAAGAGGCTCATGGGCTGGTCGTCTTCTATGTTATCTATTTCTGGGCGGATTGAGCTAGTCAAGACGGTTATTTACGGTATGGTTGCATTTTGGATGCAAGCTTTCCGTCTTCCCTATTCCATCATCGGGACTATTTCTTCTCTATGCAGGCGGTTTATTTTGGGTCCTTCTCGTGCTTGGGCATGGGAGGATTTATGTTCTCCCAAGTCTGAAGGTGGGGTAGGGATCAGGTTATTGGAAGACCTTAATGTGGACTCAGGGGTTAGTCTTACATGGCGTTTTCTTACTTCAAATAGCCTGTGGGCGAGGCAAATGAGATATAGATATGATGTAACCGACGAGTTCTTTGTAGCAAAAGGTTTGGTGACCCAGTCAGGAACTTGGAAGCACATGTTGAAATGCAGAAATGTTTCCCAAAAACTAATCAGGAGAGTAGTGAAAGATGGTCGTACTACTCTATTCTGGCATGACTTTTGGCTTGATTGTGGGCCACTCAAAACATTGGTTGCTATACCCGTGAATGCCTCCTTGAAGTGGGTAAATGACTACTGGGTGCAGGGAGATTGGGCTGATATGCCGGAGCTTGCACAGTTGCGATGTCATCTCGCTAAGGCAAAGATTACGGCGGGCTCTGACAGATGAGTCTGGTCACCGCGTGTTCATTCCGCTCAGCCATTCTCCAGATCACCGGGTTCACATTCTATTTCTGGCTTGCCGCTCAGCAACAGTTCATCGGGTTCTTCAGCTTTCGGCCAGTCTGAGCCTTTCAGATTTAAAGATGCTTGGGAGGGGGTTCGTATACATGGGTCTTCATTCCAATTTCAGAAATTGGTGTGGTTTCCAGGGTATGTTCCCAATATGGCGCTCTGCCTCCTCAGAGCTTTTAAGGGTAAGCTCCTTACCAGCGATATTATTAGCAGATGGGGTATTAATACCCCAGTCAACTACGTTTTATGTGGAGGCAACATAGTGGAAGATCTGGGCATCTTTTCTTTAACTGTAGCTATTCTAGCTATATTTTAAAGAGGGCTATGCTGAAGTTGAATGTCAAAAATCAAATTGAGACATCAATTACTTAAGTGGGAGATTATTTCCTATTGCACTTTGGAGGGAAGGGTACATTATGCAGACTTGCAAAAACTACCCTATTTGCTATTGTTTGACATCTTTGGCGGGAGCGTAATAGGCGTGTATTTGAAGATAAATGTAGTGGGAAGACAGACTTGTTTGAGGTGATAGCGGCTGATGTCCGAGCGGCATTGAGAGACCAAAATCCTTCTACTACTGAGGAGATATCTGTTTTTGCAAATTGGGAGTTCAGAGATTTGGGCTAAATTTAATTCTCCTTTCCCCATTCTTTATCTGTATAGATTGCATTAGGGTGAGGAATCTTTATTAAAGAGTGACAGCGCTTGTGCCCTATCCTCTTTATACTGAATCCTTATTCCTTCTCTATATAGTGTTGTAAATATTTTACGGCTTAATAAAGATTTTCTATCTCTTCAAATATATATATATATATATATATATATATATATATATATAATATCCAGCTCTCTCTCTCTTTTTCTAGAGAGAGAAGCTCCGACGATTCGAGTTCTTCAGGACGGCATTTTGAGTTCTTCGGGACGACGATTCGAGTTCTTCGATAGTTGAGGGCTAATCCTTCGATCCTGTTTCGTGTCGAGGATTCACGAGGAGGTGTCTTCGTTTTGGATCTGAAGCTCTTTTTGATTCTGGATCTTGACCTCGATTGGAGTTCTTGTCGAGGCGAGGTGTTAGAGTTGGATCGATTCTCTTCAGATCTATTTGCGAAAAAGGTGTGCTGGTGGATCTGAGGGCGGTTCCTGTTGATTTGTCGACTTCGTCTACTAGCTGATCTTCTTGTGGTCGGATCAAGAACTCGGGAGGAGTTCTTGGTCCAGTGGTGAGTCTTCTGAAGCTTGTTGTTATTGAGTGATTACTGCTCCTTCTTGATCTGATATTCCTCTTGCGGGGTGGATCTGGCCTTGGTGTTGGAGCTCTCGTCGGGAATCTCCTGTCCTGGTGCTTGAGATAAGGCTGCTCATACTTGGACGGATTAAGAACTCTGGTGGAGTTCTTGATCCGACGGTGAGATTCCTTACCTTGCTCTATTTGTTGAGACGATTTCTTGAATGGATCTGACTTTTTGCTTATTGGTTCATCTCTGATATGACTATCTCTGAGGGAGTGTTGAAGAACTCCGAGGATGCTGGGCGATGGCGAGTTGTCATTAGAAGAGGGAGGGAGGCTAGATCCGACTCCAGAACTCAAGGCCAGACTCAAGATCCTTCGAAGACTGGTGCTAGGAAAACGTTTGAAAGAAGGATGATGAGGCCGGCCAACAACATCAAGATCAATCCCCTTGCACCTAAGCTTTCATGGATTGATGTGTGCTCCAACAGAAGGAAGATTGCTGACTCTTTAGAGATGGCCTATGTCCCGCCGATTGTTGATGAAGCTGGAGCGGCTTATGCATTGCTCTCTCAAGATGCAATCGACGAAGCGGCTAGCAATTGGGAGAATACCTTGGTGGCGTATGTGCTCGGCGATATTCCATTCTACGGGCAGATGAAAGCTTGGGCTCAAAGATCATGGAAGAAGCAGGGGATGACCATCTTCTCTAGAGAGAACGAGTTCTTTTTCTTCCGCTTCAAGGAGAGCCGACTGCGACGGGGTGTTGTTTGGGGGACCATGGATGTTCGACGGGCGACTGGTTGTGCTTTAGCGATGGGCGCCGGATCTGTGCTTTGACCGCGGTATGCTCTCCACCGTCCCTATTTGGGTCCAGTTTCCTAATCTTCCATTAAAATTCTGGTCCCTCAACATTCTCAATGTTATTGCTAGTGTCGTCGGCTCCCTAATTTGCTTGGACAGGGCTACGGCAACACTGGAGAGAATGACATACGCCAGGTGTTTGGTGGAGGTCTCAGCAGCTGAGGAGCTTCCCCTGATGGTCGTAGCCAAGACGGAAGACGGAGAGAGCTTTGAGGTGGTAGTGAGGTATGAAGGGAAGCCTCCGCGATGCAGCAAATGCAAATGCTTCGGTCATCAATGCCCGACTAATGATGGTGGACCAAATGAGGTGGTTGGCTCCCTGAATGGTAACTCCAAACCTAAACTTGAAAATGTCTATTCTTCTCTATCCTCTTCTGGGCGTGAGGGGGCAGGGAATATGAATTCAATTTGCACTGAAGGAAGTGTTGTGTATAAAAATGTGGAATGTAGCTCCAGCAATGGAGGGGGTAATGGGGATGTTGATGGCACTATGCCTATGGGACCCGAAGGGGTTTGTAAAAAGTAGGACTCGGGAGGAGTTGTTGATCTATCAATAGGGGCAGATGGTGTTTCCCTGGGGCCTATAGGGGCATGTAATAGACAGGGTGATGATAGGGTGGATGCTGCCGATATTTCTAGAGGGGGGATGAATGACAGGGAATGTAAGGAAGGTGATGGATGCTTGCTAGCTGTGTCTAGCAATCTACGGCCTCCATGTACTGTAATTGATGAATGTAATGGGGTCAGTATCCGGGGGGGGAGACGAGGGGCATCAGGAAGAATGTTGTTGGTAAGGTTGATGCTGATGGCTGTTATTCTTGGCTAGCTGCGACTAGCCCGTCTAAGATGTGCCCTGAGCTAGCTGTGCCTAGCAATAGGGGGAATGTTGTCGGTGATGACAGGAGGAATGCAGCGGACAGCCTATATAATATCCAGCATGCTCAGGGAGTCGATGGCGGGAGCTATGGGGGGAGCTATCTGTTGGGTGTGGTTCATGTGTTTAAATTCGTGAGAGTTTGTAAAAAAGTTCAAAGGGAGAGGGATAATGCTAAGGCTGTAGTTGGTACTGCTAAGCAGGTGAAGACTAAGGTCCTGGCTGCGCCCAGCGAACTCGGTGATTGTATCAGTGGGGCTTCTGGAGCTGCTACGGATGACATCTACCTACAACGGGGAGTTGGGGACTATGGAGACAAGGGGACAGAAGCAGCGGAAATTCTCATCAATATTGATTGTGCTAAGGACAGTATGGCGGGAGTTGGCCGCCAGAGCGTGGTGTTTGAAAATAGAGTTATGCTAGCTGCGACTAGCTTTACGGGGGGAGATGATGCTCCGTGTAGAAATTCATACCTCAATGATAATAAATTGGGGGGGAGGGGTCGGGGATCTCGGAGTTGGTCCCGGGGGGCACGGCTCTCGCCATGCCCCCAACTACTACGTCGGTCACCTACTCCAACAGCAAGACACGCCCTTCAGATTACAACCCATTCAACATCCTAAGGGCGGGTAGCATCTCTCGATTAGGAGCCTCGCTACTTGATGATTCCAATGATAGGATTAACTCCGATAACGAGCCCCTTGATATGACTATAGCTAATGAAGCGTGGCATGAGGAGCAAGCTGAGTTGAAACTTTAAAGTAAAGAACGTAAGAACCAAAAGAGCAAAGGGGGTGTGGCCTCCTCTAAGGGTACTCACAAAAGCTCTAGAATAAATAAGGATGTTGAACATCCCCTCTCCCCACTCAATGACTGTGCTCATTTGGAATACGAGAGGGCTCAACAATGTTGCTTGACGTAGAGAGCTCAAGGACCAGTTACGAAAACTAACTCCCTTTCTGGTTGGTCTTCTTGAAACCAAGGTGGTTGCTGCCAATGCACATAGAATTCTTAAATGCTTCCCAAAGAATTGGCTTTCCATTGATAATCGTTGCGCTCATCACAGCGGACACATTGTTATTACGTATAACCCTGATACGTGGAAGTGCAGCACTGATGGGTTATCTGCTCAGCATATCTCGCTAAAATGTGTGAATACTGCGGGGTTCACTTCAATGGTTACGATCGTCTATGCGTCTAATTCCTATCAAGAACGTGGAGATCTTTGGAGAGATATTGTGGCCAAGGCCAACATCTATAATAACATTCCCTGGATTATTGGGGGTGACTTCAATTGTGTCAGATATGCCATGGAAAAGGTGGGAGGCAGAGTGATTGATGGGTTCATGGTTGATGAATTTAATGACTGCATTAACTCGAGTGCTCTCATGGAGCTCAAAACGGTGGGTAACACCATGAGTTGGACCAATCGTAGTATTAGGCATAAGCGTATTTCGGCCACCCTAGATCGGGTTTTTTGCAATAGCATTTGGATGGGTGTCCTCTCTTCCTCTTATTGTGAATACATTGCTGGTGGTACTAGTGATCACTCCATCCTCATTGTTCACTCTCATCGCTCAGGATGTTCTGATCCCAAGCCATTCAAATTTTTTACTGCTTGGATTCGTAGCCTCAAGTATCTTGATATACTTAAGGAGCATTGGCACATCAGGGTCAAAGGCTGTCCTATGATACGACTGTCTGACAAGCTGAAAAATTTGAAAATGGGATTGAAAAAGTTCGGTGCGGCTTATAGAGAAGCTAATGATGTGAGTAGAATTCGTGCCGAGCTTATTGATATACAAAATAATCCGTCCTTGGCCATATGTCCGGAGTTGCAAAAGAGAGAGAGCAATCTCTCATTATTCTGCTAGCTGAGGCTATGGATATTGAAGAATCCAATCTAAAGCAGAAAAGTAGGCAAGATTGGTTACATCTTGGGGACCGTAATTCTCGGTTCTTTTATATTGCCATGAAGGCTAGACAAAGCCATAACAATCTTGGGCACCTTATTTCCATTGATGGCTCGTGCAATAATTCTATTGATCTCCTCAAAGTTGAGGCTCCTGTGTTCTATTCTGGCTCCTGTGTTCTATTCTGGCTCAATAGAACACAGGAGCCTCAAAGTTGAGGCTCTTGTGTTCTATTCTGGCTTATATAATCAGAATGACTATTGGAGGGTCTTCCCTTGTCTCACCACTAAACAGGTTCTCACTGATGATGCTGCTAAATGGGTTGAAAAACCGGTGAATGCTGAAGAGGTTAAGAAAGCCCTCTTTCAAATAGGGGCTGATAAGGCCCCTGGTCCTGACGGGTTCAATGGTTTCTTTTATCAAAACTCGTGGGATGTCATAGGAGAGGATGTCACCTTAGCTGTGATTAATTTCTTCAAATCTGGGAAATTATTTCGGCAGATTAACCATACTTTTCTTACGCTCATACCCAAAAGCACCAATGCTTCTGGGCTTGGGGACTATATGCCGATATCATGTTGCAATATTATTTACAAGGCTATAAGAAAAATCCTATGCAATCGCCTGAGTAAAGCTGTTCTTAAGCTTATCTCTCCAAATCAAGCTGCCTTCCTTCATGATCGATTACTTGTTGATTTTGCGCTACTTGCTCACGAGCATATTAGGGGCTTCAATAATCCTATGGGAGCCCGGGCATGTCTTAAATTGGACCTACGAAAAGCGTTCGACAGCGTTAACAGAGAATTTGTTTATTATATGCTGCATAGGATGGGGTTCAGGCACAAGTTCATTGGTTGGATATGTGAATGTATCTCCACCCCAACTTTTTCTGTTATGATAAATGGTTCTCCTAATGGTATGTTCCAGTCTAATAGGGGGCTGAGACAGGGAGATCCCTATATCCGTACCTGTTTGTGATTGTTATGGAGGCTTTTTCCTTGCTCATGGCCAAGGCTAATATCACTCGCAACATTATGCCTATGAACAGAATGGGAGCTGTCACTCATCTTCTCTTTGCTGATGATTTATTGGTTTTCTATAAAGCCAATGTTAAATCTTTTAAGCGTCTGAGAGATCTGCTCTATTCCTTCAAATCCTTCACTGGCCTTGAGGTTAATTGGAATAAAAGTGCGGGCAATTTCAGTAAGGGCACCAGAGGACCTGGCAATCTTGCTGATATCTTGGGCATTCGTCGTGTGCAATCTCTTTCTACGTATTTGGGGCTCCCCCTCTCTACTAAGTATCCCAATATCGCAATGTATGGTCGTCTGATTGATAGATGCAAGAACAGACTTCAGGGTTGGTCTTCCTCGTTACTATCCATTGCTGGACGCATAGAACTTGTCAAGTCTGTTATATATGGCATGGTGGGATTTTGGATGCAGGCTTTTCGGTTCCCTAAATCTGTTATCCGATCTCTTACTTCTATGTGCAGAAAGTTTATTTGAGGGAATAACCATCTTTGGGCTTGGAATGATATGTGTGTTCCCAAGCAGGAAGGGGGTGTGGGTGTTAGAAGCTTACATGAGCTTAATAACGCCCATGGTATCAAGTTGACTTGGCGCATGCTCATGCATAGCGGTATCTGGGCCTCTTTCATGAGGAATCAATATATGACCAATACGGGTTTATTTCTGGCTAAGGCTCATCCCATGCAATCTGGAACCTGGAAGTTCATTCTTCATTGTCGGGAATTCACTAAAAAGCTCACAAAGCGCAACGTTAGAGATGGTACATCTACGCTATTTTGGTATGACAATTGGCTCCCATGTGGTATTCTTGGTGATTCTTATGAGGTACATGAAGGGGAAGAGAGGTACATGGTCAGCAATTACTGGGCTGATGATAGTTGGGTGGAGAGTAATTCCCTTACTGCTGTCCGGCACATTATCAACTCGGTAGTTTTGTCTTCTAGCAGTGACTCCTGGTCCTGGGTTTCTAAATCTCCATCTCTTCGCAGTGCTTGGGATGGTTCCCGTGTTATTAAACCTCTCTTTCCCTACTACAAGGTGGTGTGGTTTCAAGGGCATATTCCCAAGATGGCAATCACTTTACTGCGAGCTTTTCATGGGAAACTTCTCACCCGTGATAAGCTCGTGAAATGGGGAGTGTCTACTTCACCCTTCTGTGTCTTATGTTCTGATAATATTCATGAAGATAGGGATCATATATTCTTTGATTGCAGCTATACTAAATATATTCTTTGCAAGAGTTTCCTTAAGCTTGGGATCACCTCTACTTTGCCATCTACACTGGCTGGAATAGGTGATTTGATCCTGACTCATTTCCATAGGAAGGACAACATAGGTAAGCTTTTCATAACGGTCCTGGCTGTGATGATTTGGCACATATGGAGGGAGAGAAACAGGAGAATATTCGATGGCACCAGTCTGATGCAGACTCTCCTGATTGACAATATTGCCGATGATGTTAGAATTGCTCTGCGGCATGTTGGATGGGATCAGGATGATGACGGCGATCCCCCCGTAAATTGGGGGCTTCTAGACTAGGCTGATCCTAACTTGTATTTTGCTTTCTTTTTGACCTACGGGTAGCGGAAGGTGCTAGTTTTTGCTGGGATGTAGGCGCCTATGCCTTTACTCACATTACTAGCATCCTTCTTCCACCCGTGAGTGTCTTGTATTTTTTTCGTAAGATCAATAAAGATGCAAAGCATATTCTCCAATATATATATATATATATATATATATATATATATATATATATATATATCTATCTATCTATCTATATTATAAAACAGGGATGTTATCATGGGTTTTTGGATAAGAGAAATTGTATAAGAGATTTTGGTTATGTGTATTTTTGTTTGTGGATGTGTTATTGTTGTATAAGAGAATTTGGATAAGAAATAATGGATAAGAGATATTGGATAAGAAAATTTTGTTTTGTTTATGTGTAATTGGGTGTGATGTTGGGTATGAGAAATTGAGGTATGAGAAATTGAGGTTATGTGTAATTGGGTGTGATTGTTGTATAAGAAATCACATCACATCAGAATTTATAAATTTTGAACTCAAATCACATCCTCTTCATTTTAAATTTTGAACTCATATAACAAAATTCAAAGGGAGGGAAAATCCTCAGCTCTCGCCTTCACAAGGGAGGGAAATTTTGATCACATCACATCGCCTTCACAAAATCCTTCCCGCTACGCTTTGATCTCTTCCCGCTTCGCTCAAGCCCCCATTCCTCCCAAAATCCTTGCTAAGCTCAAGCTCCCGTTCCTCACTTCTTGCACGAAGAGTCAGGGAGAGGCCACGTTCCTCCGCGCCATCTTCTTCTACCTCCAGCTCAAGAAGAGCAAGTGAGAGCACGAAGAGCACCCCCATTGCAGTGAGGGAGAGCACGAAGAGCTTGATGTCCTGCACCACGGTTAGCTCTTACTCTTCTCCTCAATTCTTTTTCCTTTACTTTATTTCACCCTCATTAAGAAGATCACCCCCATTGCAGTGAGGGAGAGCACGAAGCTTGATGTCCTGAACCTCAACACTTGGTGAGCACCCCCATTGATGTCCTCACGTCCTCTGCACCTCAACACTTTAAGTCAATTTTTGTTTTTATACTTTTTGTATAGTTTGTAGTTAAGGCAGCTGAATTTTGTCCTGTGTACATTTTGGTTATTTTGAATTTTTGTTAATACTCAATTCTATTTACAGGATTCAAGCATATGTAGCATATTAGAAAATTGTATGAAGATTGAATACTCAATTTTTTGTTATGGCGGCAGAATTTTTGTTAATACTCAATTTTTTTGGAGATTTTTTTATGATGTATGAAGATTGAATCTTGATAATTACTGATATTTTTTATTATCAGTAGCATATGTGATAACTGAGTGATTGAAGATTGAAAATTGTTTTTTATGATGTATGAAGATTGAATATTGTTTTTATACTTGGTGAAGCTTGATGTATGACATCAAGAATTGGTGAGAATTCATTAGCATTGGTGAGAATTATTAGTAGCACATGTACTGAGATATTATCACATTTTTGAGATATTATCCTTAGTCATCCAATTCCTATGAGTTAATTCTCAAAAATTGGTGAGAATCCTTAGTCATCCATTCAAAAATGTGATAATTGAAAATCTTTAGTCATCCATTCCTATGAATTATCAGTAGCATATGTGATAACTTTGTTTAGTTCTCCAAATTTCTGAGTTTAGTCCCTCATTTTCACAAGTCCTCATATATTGAGATTCAACATAAAAATCATCAAATTTCTGAGTTTAGTCCCTCATTTTCAAATTTCTGAGTTATATAATGAGATTCAAGTTATATGTAATTATCAAATTTCATACATGTGATAACTTGAATCTCATTGTCCTAAGCTTTTTTATCTCATTGTCCATTGTACTAAGAGATATTTTTTACAATGATCAAATTTTCATACATGTGATAGCTTTTTTTTCTCAGTTGATACTTGATACATGGAATTTCTGAGTTATATAGCTTTTTTTCTCAGTCAACTTTCAAAAAAAACTGAGGTATATGTTAACTGATTTCTCCATGTGTGCTTCCTGTACAAAAAACATACACTAAGTTCAAAAAACATACACATACACTGTTTTTTTTGTGTTCTTCATTTTTTTTGAACTTGGATGTAATTTTTGAACTTGGATATCTGTTAACATATGCACACATACACCAATGAACTTGGATATCTGTTCAAAAACATACACTAAGAACACAAAAAATAATTTTTGAACTTGGATGTAATTTTCTCCATGTGTGCACACATTCACCAATGCACACTTTTTCACTTGAAACTTTAATTTTGAAACATGGATGTAATTTTTGAATGAATATAAGCAAAAAACTGAGAAGCACACTTTGTTAACTTGAAATTCTCATTGAATGTTGACATGGATGTAAAAAACACCAATGCCCACTTTTTCACTTGGACTTGGATGTAATTTTTGAAACTTTAATTTTGAAACATGGATGTAATTTTTGAATGAATATAAGCATCATGATTTTTTTGAATGTAAAAATCCAGAATTCGTCTTTGAGAATTTTTACATCCAGAATTGAGACATGGATGTAATTTTTGAATGAATATCCTGTTGACATGGACTAATCCTGATGCTAATCCTGATCCTAACAAAATTTGAATGAATATCCTGTTGACGTGGACTAATTTTTTTGAATACACATACACTAAGTTCATACCTCATTGAATGAATATCCTGAATGAATATCCTCATTGAATACACATACACATATCCTGAATGAATATCCTCATTGAATGTTGACATGGATTTTTTTGAATACATATTGTATGTGTATTCAAAATTAAAGTTTGACAGATATCCTGATCCTCAATTGAGCTCTCACAAACTTGGAGATAGAAGTTTGAGGTATATGTATAAAAATTATACAATTGAGCTCTCATAAGTTTTTTGAATGTCCAAAAAACTGAGAAGATAGAAGAATGTTTTTTAACTTAGTTTATGTTAACTGAGAATGTATATGTGTGTGATTGAGCTCTCACAAACTTGGAGATAGAAGTTTGAGGTATATGTATAAAAATTATGTTAACTTAGTTTATGTTAATTGAGCTCTCACAAAGTTGAGGTATATGTGTGCTTCCTGTACAAAAAACATACACTAAGTTCAAAAAACTGAGAAGCACACTTTGTTAACCTGAAATTCTCATTGAATATTGACATGGATCCTCAATTTAGATATCATATTTTCAAGATATCCTCAGTAGCTAGAGGGATATGTAATTATCAAGATATCCTATTTTCATATGCTTCCTGTTAATATCAACATATCAAGATATCTAATGGAATTATCAAGATTTCTATTGTCATGTTCTACTTTTAACATATCAGCATTTGGCAAGGAAAATGAGGGTAAGGCAATGACCATGTAATTTACTCTGCAAAAAGATGCATTTAAATTTGTTAATCAGGATTTTCATTATTAAGGGCAAGGTACAAAGAAACTTGGACCCACTTATGGAATTGTTTGATCACATTATATGGGATGCAAGTCCATAACTATTTAATTTTCAGATAGCAACTTTATCAAACATGAATTCCTCTTCTCTTACTAGACTATATTCTGTTAAAAGAGGAATTTAAATTTGGGAATAGAGATTTTTCATTATTGATGCTCGAGGCATGCACTTAATGGAATATACAACGATTTTATTGGTATGGATTTGGTTGATGTTCGTCTGTATAATTTGGGTGGGATTTAGACCAGGAAATGTTTATCGCCGTTTAATTGGGTGGGATTTGGGTTTCTAATGAGCAGACCTAGGGTTTGTTTATTTATTCTGTTAACATTAGCATGAGAATACAGATAAATATAGCACATGTTCTGTAATCATACATGTTTTCTTTTACAATTAATCCATGTCCATACCTGGCAGATCTGGCTACCAAGAAGGCTGATGATCACATGGTGTTTTATTGGGATAATTCATGCATTCGAAGGGTGGGACAAACATGAGTGTGGAGAGAGAATGCTTGACATTGAGAAAGTCTGGTCTTTTGCTATGCCATTGTTAATTCTTGAGATTTCAGTTTATGGAGGAATTATTTTTAACATAGAAGTCTATGGAGGAATTTGTAACATGAGAATGCTTAGTTCAACACATAGCTTGGCTTAAAGATTTATAATGTCAATATAGGAATTAGTAACATGATTAGATTGGCTTATGTGTTTTGCAGAAACTCCTGCAGACTGTGCATATTTGGGAATCACTGGATTACTCTTTGACGGTACAACTCCATATCTGGTATTCTCCAGACTTGCTTATAATTAAACTTTATCTGCTGTGGATGTTTGGCATATAATCAATTGTGTAATTGTGTAATTTATATGTGCTCATAATTTATATATGTGGATGTTTGGCATGACACACTTGATTTATGTGTGTTTTTGATGTGTGTGGGCACATATAATGTTGTAGAGAATACCAGATTATGGATAAAAAACACACATAAATGTTTTAATTGTCTAATTTATATGTTCCCACAGATCAAAAGCACTCATAAATTAAGCAAATTTTGTGTCCTGGTTTCGGGAACATATAAATTGTGTAATTGTGTAATCAATTGCTTATAATCAATTGTGAAACCATCACTTTCTCACAAATCAATTTATCTATTGTTATAACAAATATGTAATGAATTTGCATTTGTGTATCATAGATTGGGGATCAGGTATTCCTCTTAAATGAAATCAAGTGAAAATGCTTAAGGTTCTTAGTGGAATACTAATGAGTTTGCTACATCATACAGGTATTTAGAGGAATCAACATTGGCAGCAAGTTTTGAATCAACATTGGAATCAAGTGAAATTTTGACCTTTTTGAATATAACATTTGAATATAAAACTTGAAAAATCAGTTTTGAACTTTTTGAATAATTTTGAACTTTTTGAATAATTTTGAACTTTTTGTAATTTAATAAAATTGAAATGTGATCTAATTAGAGTTGGTGTTATATTCACAAAAGTTGATAATGTTATCTAATTAGATAACAGTTGATAACTTTAACATTCACTCTAATTTTTTGAATTCCCTTTGGTGAAACTTCTGCAAGGTGATTTGAACCCTTCAAAAATGTTGATATCCTGTTAATTTCAACTCATTCAAATTTTGAACTTTTTGGTATAAATTTTGAAATTTTTGAAAATGTCCTGTGAATTGCAACATGATCAATTTTGAAATTTTTGGTATAAATTTTTTGAATGTCCTGTGAATATAACAGTTGAATATTCAAGTGAACTTTACCATTAAATGCAATATCTGTGAAAATTTGAATGAGTGAATATTTGATACTTAATTTGATATAACTCTGTGAATGAGTGAAAATTTGCAACATCAAGTTATATGTGAATGATTTGATAATTTGCAACATTAGATTTTATCCTGTGAATGATATCCTTTTATCTGTGAATGATTATCTGTGAATTGTAACAGGATATCAAGATAATTTGAAAATCATGAACTGAGTTATTAAATGTGAATGATTGAAGATGAAGTATCAATTTAAGTTATCAAGATTAAATGTCCTGTGAATTATAAAATGTCATGTGAATGTCCTTTGAAGTATCTTGATAACCAAGTTGCAAATTATCAATCTGAGTTATTAAATGAGTTGATACTTCACATGACATCTAAAGTTATATGTGAATGATCTGATAATTTGCAACATTAGATTTTCACTTAAAGTTCAAAAATTCACTCTAATTATATGTGAACTTTTTGATATCCTGTTAATTTCAAAAATTATATGTGAAATTATATGTGAAATTATAAATTTGAACTTATATGTCAAATTTAACATTCAAAAATGTTGATATCCTGTGAAAAGTAACATTAACATTCAAAAATGTTGATATCATGTGAAAAGTTCACATATCACTTGAAAAGTAACATTAACACCAGTCAAACACCAATATTTTTGAATGTTATATGTGAAATTATATGTGAAATTTCTCATATGCAAAATTATTTGTGAAATTTTTGATATCCAGTTCATTTTAACTTTAGGTGAAGGATATGCAAAATCATATCTCATAAGTTCAAATAAGTTCACATAAGATTTCCTGAAGATTAACATTTTAGATTTTATCCTGTGAATGCTATCCTGTTATCTATGAATGATTTTTGAGTTATATCAAATTTTAGTGAATGAAGTATTTTCACAAGATATACTTCATTCACTTCATTCACTGATTTTGAGTTATATTTCAATTTTACACAAGTTGAAATCTTGATATACATCATTTACTAAAATAACCTCAAAAAATTTTCACAAGTATATGTCCTGTGAATGAAGTGAATCAAATTGAGTTATCAAGATTATATGTCCTGTGAATTGAATGAAGTATTTTTCACAAGTTTTATCAAATTTTTCACAAGTATATCAAGTTTTTGAATATATGAATATCAGTTTTTGAGTTATCAAGATTAAATGTACTGTGATTATTAAATGTCCTGTGAATGTCCTGTGCAGTATCCTGTGAAATATCCTGTGAGATATGGGTCAAATTCATAAGAGATATGGGTGAATGTCATGTGAATTATTCAAAATCAGTGAAGTATTTTTGAATGTTATATGTGGAATTATATGTGACATTTCACCCTTGAGAATTGAGTTGTTCTCTCAACTTAAAATATTATGTGAAAGAAATTGGAGTGCATATCATGTCAATTATTAACTTAAACTTGAACTTTTGAACTTGAACTTTTATCTGAGTGATTTTATCAGGATATGCACTCAATGCTAATTGCAAATAAGTTTGAGTGCAAATATACTGGGGATATGAAATCTGGCCTATTTGGCTAATAATTGACAGGGGTGATAATTTCATAATTTCAAATGTTTCAAACTTGAAGGGGATAACTTGAACTTTATAGCAAATTGAGTTTAGCTAAATGTTTGATATAAAGTTTAGCAAGGGGATAACTTGCTATAACTTTATAGCAACTTTATAGTAAGGGGATAACTTGAACTTGAAGGGGATAAGTTGGCATTGAGTTGGAGTTTCAGTTTGAATAATTTAACAAGTTGAATTATGTGTTTCAGTTTGGTTGAAATTTACCACATCAAATTTAACACAGTTTGAATGATAACAAACTTGAACTTTTTGAATTATGAGTTTAGCTGAACTTTATAGCAACTTTATAGCAATGGGATAACTTGAACTTGAAGGGGATAAGTTGGCATTGAGTTGGAGTTTCAGTTTGAATAGTTTAACAACTTGAATTATGGGTTTCAGTTTGGGTGAAATTTTACACATCAAATTTTCCATATGTTAAAGATGTTCTTGGTGTTTCATTATTAAATTAACACATATCCTGTCAGTTTGGTGAACACATTATTAAATTAACACATCAAATTTTCCATATGTGTTAAATTATTCAAGTGTTTCAGTTTGGGTGAAATTTAACACACCAAGAGTGTTATTACAGTTTATATACATGGGTTTGATTTCTTCATCATTTTCAGACAGAAATTTTTGAATGAATTTTGTGAATGAATTTTTGAATCAATTTTGAGTGTTATTGCAGCTATTTTGAATTTGAGTGTAAAATGAGATATACTGGGATATTCAACAGTGACATACTTTTTTGTTATTCAATAGAGAATCCTGTATCAAAGAGATTGTGATATCATTATGAATTTTGATATTGTATAATTTTGATCCTGTAAATTATGGGTGAATTCATATGAGTTCACAGGAATTGATCCTGTATATGAGTTCAATTCCATGATATGAGTTCAATTTCACATATCATAGAAATGTTTGTGGATATGGGAGAGGATCCTGTTTTGTTTTGTGAGAGGATATAGGTGAAACATCTTGATAAATTTCATTCAAGATTTTGTAAAACATTGAATGAAATTTCATTCAATTTCATTCAAGATTGTTTCACCCATATCCTGTTTCACCCATATCCTGTTCAAGATTGTTTCACCCATTCAAGATTTGTTTTGTGATTGAATAAGATTGAATGAAATTTATCAAGATTGAATGAGATTGTGAACAAAATTGAATGAGATTGTTTCACTCATATCCTCTTACATTGAATTTGTTATTTATCTACTCAATGAGAATATATCATCTTGATGTTTACAAAATTTCATTGAGATATTTGAATGAAATTGAGTTTGGGACAGGATTTCATTGTGATGTTTTACAAAATTTCATCTACTCAATGAGAATGTTATATGTGAAATTGTTTTATCTTGAGTTTGGGACAGCATTACAAATTGTTTATCTTGAATGAAATTTGTTTTATCTACTCAATGAGAATATATCATCTTGATGTTTACAAAATTTCATTGAGATATTTGAATGAAATTGAGTTTTACAGAATTTCATTGAGAATATATCATCTTGATGTGTGCACAAAATTGAGTTTTACAAAATTTTTAATTGAAATTCTCATTGAGATATGTGAACAAAATTCCATTGAAATTTCATTCAAGATGATAATTTTGTTATTCAATGAAATTTATCAAGATGTTTACAAATTTCATTCAAAATGAGCTATACTTGGATATTCAACAGTGATATACTTTTTTGTTATTCAATAGAGAATCCTGTATCAAAGAGATATGGGTGAACTTATTTTATAAACAGGATCCTCTCATTTTGATATACACTTTAACTAAGGATATCACAGGTTTTATCAAATTTGTTTTATCAATTTTGTATATCCATGATAACACAGGATATGAGTTCAATTTAATAACAAGACATATCAAGTTACCAACATTAAATGTCATGTGAGTTATGAACTAATTCCTTGAACTAATGCATATGAACTAATGCATGATGTTTAACATTTCTAAATGCAGGATGTTAACAACCTTATATGCATGATGTCAACAACCTTACATGCATGTCAACAACCTCATATGTTTCTTATGCATATGCATTAGTTTGTATTTTCAGTTCTGTATATGAGGTTGTTACAAAACTAATGCATATGAACTAATATGCATGATGACATGATGTTTCTTATATGTTAACAACCTTATCTGCACTAATATGTTGACAACCTAATGCATATGATTCTTATATGTTAACAACATGTCATCCTGAAATGTTTTTTATATGAGGTTTCTTATATGTTCACACTGGGGTTCTAAACCTACATGTTAACATCATGTCATTCTTATATGTTTATCCCAGTGTTAACATCCCAAATGTTTTTCCTGTTACATGTTTATGCATAATCCATATGCATTATGCATAATGAACTAATATGTTAACAACCTCATATGTAGGATGACAAGATATTTCTCATGCATATGCATTAGCATGTATTTCAGTTCTAAAAGCATGTAATTTTTATGCACATGTTTACTTCAGCTCATAAAAATGTGCCTACGAAAAAAAATTGCCTTTCTAAAAAATTTTAGTTCATGAAAAAAAGTCTTGGAATGTAATTTTTATGAATAAAGCCTTTCTAAATATTTTTAGTTCAATTTTTCTTTTAATGAACCTCAAACTCATTATGTAAGTTAACTTGCTATACTGTATTTAACTTGCTGTTAAATAACATATACATCATGTAGTTACTTAAGCCATATGCATCATGCAAGTTAACTTTAAAAGGATATGTATTATGCAAGACAACACATCAACAAAATACATACATGATAAATGTATCAATTGCATTATGCATACTACATGATGTTAAATTAAGCTGTATGTATCTACTTACTTAGTTGTTCTTCTTTGCCTTGGAATGTAATTTCAAAAACTGTTAAAGACTATAGTGTTTTATTGTTGAGAATGAATGTTCTGGGGGTAAGCAGTTGTTCTTTGTCTTGGAATCTGAAGAAAAAATTTATAAGCATGTAACTGAAGTTGCTTTTTTATGCTTCTTTGTATGTGCATGTAATTTTTATGTGCCTTTGTAAACATTTTTAGTTCATGAAAAAGGTCTTGGAATGTAATTTTTATGAAAAAAAGCCTTTCTAAAAATTTTTATCTTCACTGTTGCCTATAATGAACCTCCAAAGCCAACACATAAGTAGATTGCTGGCATTGGCACTGTATTAGGTGTTTAACATGTATAACATAAGTCTGATTTGATTTGGCTCTTTAAATGGATAGATTCTGTTTCATTGATAAGGAGGTACATATGTATAGATCCTAATGTAAATCATTTTCCTTTGCTACTAAACTTTGAATACAGGTTGAGATTTGAGGTTTTATACACAAATTTGAATACATGTTGAAGTTTAAAAATATCGTTTTTTCTCACTGTTTTTTGTAAGATGGTGCAATGCTACTGTCTTCTTTGGATACATGTTGTCATTTCTGCTTGGATCTCCACAAGCAATGCTTAAAAATCTTGGATTCAGGTTTGTTGGTTTCGACTCCTCATATTCATTTTCAGTTATTTTGATGAATTGATCATATGATGAGAAATTTTGGATGCAGGTTTGTCTGAAGGCGACAAATGGAATTACCATTACTAGTCCACTTCCCAGCCCTTTGCCATTAAGAAATTCAAAGTTTTTCATGTATTGATGCAATCCCCATAATTTTTGTTGTCTGAACTCAAATAGATTTTTTGGAGATTGATGACATATGGTTTAAGTTCATAAAATTTTGATCTTAATTTTTGATTTATAAGAAGATACTCATGAAGAAAAAAAATGTATGTGTTGAAGTTTTAATTCTGAGTTTTGATCTTCCTAAGTTGAAAGGTTTATCTTATTTGTTCTATTTATCATCTTAGTTCTTATGCACATGAAGTTTTGCTGTAAAGCCAAGGTTAACATAAAGTTGTGCACTCACATAAAAATTAAAGTACTCATATATCTGAATATTGATAGTCTTGAAGACAGATTTATTATTGATAGAGTAAATGAATCTGGACAATAAAATCTTTAATTATCGGCTTCTTATGATTGTTTATGAGAACTGGATGAAATTGAACTCAAAAAAATTGACATTACTACATTGTTTGTTTTGTTGTAGTAGCGGATGTTTTGAAGTAGTAGATGAGCCTGTAACAGTACTCTTTTTGGCAATCCTCTATTTGTTTTGAAGTAGTAGCTGATGCATTGTTTGTGTTGTTATTTTTCCAGGGTGTTGTTAGTGGTCCTTTTTGCATCGTTGGATCTGCTGAGAACATTGGGAATGCTTGCCGATTACAACATGGGAGTCATATCATGGGGAATACTGAATTGGGAAACGTTGCATCATACAAAATTAATCTTGAAACATACGAGAACAACACAATCATCATGTTAAAATGGGTTCAAGGATTCCAGACTGAGCCTGAGGAGCTAAAGCTTGCAGTTTGCGGAAGAACTTGGGATTCCCAACTGAGCTTACAGGAGGAGATGGAGCTTACAGCTTATATATGAGCCCTTATGTTCATTGCATCAAAGCCTATTGTTGCATCCATCTTAACTAAAGGGCTAAAGAAGACGTTTCTGGGAAGTGCAAGTTACTAGATGAATGTGCATCAATGAGACAATTTTGCCCGAATGTTTTGGAGCAAATATTTTACTCTACAAACCAATTTATGTGCTTAAAAAACTTATGGCAAAGGACTGTATGATTTGTATGATTTCTATGTTAAACTGCATTGCGTACATGTACTTCTTCATGTAATTGATACCTTCAATGTCAATTGATACAGGTAATTGTGGTTTATCATTAAAGTTGTTGATTGTGTTTATCACCGAGACAGTATTATGAGGAGATTGTTGATTTTGTGTTGTTGTAGGAGACTATGGAGATTGTAATGGTTGTTTGAAATATGTAAAATTTTGAACTTTAATGTTGATTCACAGAATTTTTTGTCAGGGTGTCCAAATATTGAGGAAATATTTATGTACAATATGAAGGCAATTGACTTGAAGTTGCTGCAAAAAAATTCTAATGTTGAAATTGCATTTGTTAGGTTGTGTTTTTTGGTTTGATATGGTTTGATATTCACAGTTTGAATGATTTCATATGTTGGTTTGATATTCACAATTTTGAATGCATATCAATACTGGAAAAAACTGTATATTTCATTCAAATTGTGAAAATCCTATCAATTTTATTTCAAACTTGAATGAAATATCAAACCATATTTCATTTCCAGTATTGATATGCTACAAAAAAACTGTGAAAATCATATTTCATTCAAGTTTTATATGGTTTGATATTCACTGTTTGAATGTAATATACAATTTGAATGAAACTGGCAATTCTGGAAGTAAATGTCCAAATCTCATCAAAACCATATACCCCAGGCAGTATGGATTTTCATCAAAACCAGTTTGAGATGGATTGATATTATGAAATTATGAAATTTAAGAGTTTGATATGGCAGTAAGTACATCAGGCAGTATGGATTTTCAATGATGTAGAGATTTGATCAAAACCAGTTGGATATGCTTAACATATACCCCAGTTAGTATGGATTTTTCATCAAAACCATATACTCATCAGAACCAGTATGATATGGATTTTCACAGTTTGATATTTTGGGCCTTTCCATATCAAACCAATTGCCATTCATTAGAAAAGCAAATTTTATATCAAACCATATCACATTTCATACAATTAACAGTTGAAAATATTATTAGAGCTCTGGCCATTTGGTTTTGTATCAAACCAATTTGGATAATAACAAACCAAATGCCATTCCAGAATAATATCACACCAAATCAACCTGTTAATTGAATTTGGTGTACAATGGAATTTGGAATAAACTGAAATGAAACCAAATGAAACATACGTGAATAAACTGAAACACAATGAAACCAAATGAAGGATTTCACAGTTTAAATGGGATTTCACAGATATGAATGAAACCAACAATTTGAATGGGATTTCACAGATATGAATGAAACAATGAAGGATTTTCACAGTTTACATTTGAATGAAACCAAATGAACACCAAAATATGATTTTCACAGTTTGATATGTCAAACATGAAAACAAAATTTGAATGAAATATTCTGTTTGCTAATTGGATTTTCACAGTTGCCAATTGGATTTTGGTGTACATTTGGCTGTTAATTTCACAGTTTGATAAGTTAAAATTTCAATGAAATGCAGTATTGCCAATTTCAATGAAAGTTTTTGTGCCACTACATTCTTTTGTATTTTTACGCTAATTTGTTGTTCTTTTAAATTTGGCTGCAGAAATAATTTTTTTGGGGAATAAAGATTTCGCGGGGGAAAATCTTAACTGAACCGTGCCCGCGGGCACGGGGTATGACTAGTATATATATATATATTGGAAGAATAGTGTGAATCTTTATTTAAACAACAAAATGTACAAGAATTACAAATCAGCAATGCCCAGGGGGGAAACAGAAGGAGAGGGGATAGGGCACAAGCGCCGTCACCCTCAACCAGCATTCCCCCCCCTTTACCTGCTCGACAAAATAGCTTCCACAAATAGGCGAACCAACCCCCTAGCCAGCATCTATAAATTCCCACTTATCCATAGCTTGTATGGCCTCTTGAGTATCACCCTCTAGGTGATGGAGTGTGTCTCTAATAGCTGAACCAATATCCTCAAACAACAGCGTCCTAGGCTTCTTGAGGCCGTTACATACCCTGTTGTTCCTTTCCTTCCAAATGTACCACACCATTGCAGAAAGCACAGTTCTGACCAAGATCCCCATCGTTCCCTTCTTATCATATCTTGACAAAAGATAGTCTCCAACCTTGACAAGTAGTGGCTCTGTGAGGTCCGAAATTCCCAATTTGAGAAGACTCCTAAGCAGGATGTAATGAGTATAGTCACACCTGAAGAACAGATGTTCAATGGATTCGGCCTCATCCCCAGCGCAAAGAACACATCCCGTATCCAACTGAGGTAGCCAATTTGCCAAAATATTCCTTGTAGCAAGCTTCCCTTGAAAAGCTCTTAATAGAGTGAGACTCATTTTTGATACACTATGCTTGTACCAAATCAGTGAATAATGACGAAATTGGGGTCTGTGCTCTCGGACACCTTCCCACGCCTTATTGAAAGTGAAGCGGACTCTTCTGCCCAACTCCAAGAGTCCATCTCCTGGCTCAGCGTGATATTCTGTAGCATTGGTAGAATTGGCGAAATAAGTGGATCAATGGACCAGCGGCCTTCCACCCAGTAATCGCTCACGCGCCTAAGAATAACATCTTGGGGATTTCATATAAATCAGCTAAAGGCCCACACGGTAGCCAATTGTCTTTCCAGAACAGGGTAGAAGTGCCATCCCGAACGCTCCTTTTGATAAGCTTTTTAGAGAAACTTCTATAGTGAAGAATGAACTTACAAGTTCCTGATTGTGCAGCAGCGCTTTTAGCACCATAAAACTGGGACACATCTTTGTAATTTGCTCGCATTTGACTAGCCCAGAGGCCATCTGTAGATAAAAGCCTCCAAGTTAGTCTCACCCCTGCCGCAATATTTATATCCTTCAGTAATCTCAGTCCTACTCCCCCTACCCTTTTCGGCACACACATATCTTTCCAAGCCCACAAGTGGGAGGAGCCACAGATAAATTTCCTGCACGCCGATGTAATGGTCCGAACTACAGATTTTGGAATACGATAAACGAGTAGCCAAAAGTTAATCATCCCATATATAACAGTTTTGACAAGCTCAATTCGACCTGCTATAGAAAGCATACTAGAAGTCCATCCCATCATTCTTTTATTGCATTTGTCAATAAGCCTAGAGAACATGTAAGATTTTGGGTATTTTGTAGATAAGGGAAGCCCCATGTACGTAGTGAATGAGGTACCAATTTTAATGCCCAGAAGGTTGCCTAGCTCCAACGGATGTTTTGTCCCCTTGCTGAAGATGGCAATACTTTTATCCCAGTTGATCTCTAGTCCCGTAAAATTAGTAAAATTTACCAGCAGGTATTTAAGACCAGAGAATGGGCATTCATTTGCCCTGCAGAACAACAGAAGGTCATCTGCAAATAGTAAGTGTGAGATAGACCCTCTCCGCCTCATGGGGTGGATCTGACCTGAGGAAATAGTTTTTCCAATCAGCAGTGAGAAAGCCTCCATGGCAATGACAAATAGATAAGGGGAGATGGGGTCTCCTTGCCTAAGACCTCTGTTTCCTTCAAAATAACCAGCTGGAGACCCATTTATCATTACAGAAAAAGTTGGGGTAGAGATACACTCAGTAACCCAAGAGATAAATCTCCTTTTAAACCCCATTCGATGCAACATATAGTAAATGAACTCCCTGTTAACACTGTCAAAAGCTTTACGAAGATCGAGCTTAAGGCAAGCTCTAGATCCCATGGGATTGCTGAAATCACGGATTTGTTCATGGGCGAGCAATGCACTATCCGATAGCAATCTGCCCTTTAAGAAGGCCGATTGATTAGGGGAAATGAGCTCATGCACCACTATCTTAAGCCTGTTGCAAATGATTTTACTAATGGCCTTATATATAACATTGCAACAAGCAATGGGCCTATAGTCACTGAGACTAGAGGCCGAGGTTTTCTTGGGCACAAGAGTAAGATTAGTATGATTAAGAGGATGCATAAGAGAGCCCGTACGGAAGAAGGATTGGATTGCATCAGAGACATTTTTACCTATTATGCTCCAGCCATGCTGATAGAAATACCCATTGTAGCCATCCGGACCAGGGGATTTATCCACCCCTATTTGGAAAACCGCCTCCTTAATCTCGTCGTTTAAAACTCTGCGCTCAAGCCAGTTAGCAGCCTCAGAAGTCAGACTCCTTTTAGTGACCAGCTTTGGGAAGACATTCCAATAGGTAGTTTGGTGATATAGAGTAGCATAGTAAGTAGGAGCACTTATTCTTAAATCTTCAGAAATATCTGAATGTAACCCAGTAGCATCAATGAGATGTCCCAGGTTGTTATAGCTGTGTCTTGCCTTCACTGCATTGAAAAAGAATTTCATGTTCTTGTCTCCAAGAGAAAGCCAAGATTGTCTACTTTTTTGCCTAAACATAGCCTCCTCCTCTCTAAGTAGAGTACAAAGCTGTTGGGAGAGTTCATGTTCCTTTTTTTAGAGAGTAATTTCATTTGGCAACTCGCAATCTGCACGCACCTTCTCTAGAGATGACCGGCATTCAACAATACTGCCTCTCGTGCTTGCCACCCAGCTTCACAAAGCATACTTTAAATTTCGCATTTTAATAAAGATTATGTGCATAGGGGAGCCATACACATTTTGATTCCAGGCCAATTCCAGAATTTCCTGATACCCTTCTCTGGAGGTCCAAGTATTAAAGAATTTAAAAGGTTTTGGGAAGGATTTTACCTTGGTATGCAAGTGAATAAGCATCAGAGAATGGTCACTAGTGCTTGGGTCCATATACTCCAAAAAAGAGCTAGGAAGAACATCCAGATAGCCCGCATTACAAAGGACGCGATCTAGCCGTGCCGTAATTCTCTCCTGGCCCATACGATGATTGCACCAACTCATAGAAGGTCCGATGCTTTTAAGATCAAATAAGGCGCAATTGTTGATACAGCTATTGAATTCATCCAAAAACTTCATCATGCAGCCCCTCCCCCCAATCTTTTCATTTAAGTGTCTGATGCAATTGTAGTCACCCGCAAGAATCCATGCTTTCCCAGCGATCTTAGCCCCATCCTTCTCCAAATGATCCCATAAGAGAAGACGCTCACTACTCAAATTTGAGGCATACACACCTGTAACAAATATTGATAGACCCCCTTCATTTGTACACCTCAGTGTTACATGTTGTCTTGAAGTAGAAATAATTGTCGCATGCCAAATCCCTGTGACCCAGGCTATGAGAATTCGGCCTCTAGAGTCTGTCCTAAAATTTCCAATAGTGCTCCAATCCCTTGGAAAATAGGATTTCCACTTCCCGCGCTCCTCTTTCAACTTAGTCTCCAGTAAAATAACCATGGATGGTTTTATTTTCTGTAGTCGGTCCCTAAGGTCTCTCCTCCTAACTAAGTTGTTGTGACCTCTAGTGTTCCAGACGAAAATAGTCATTAAAGTATTATTGAGTTTGGCCTCGCCAAGGCCCCATCCTTCAACTGTGCACTTTTCCTTAAGCCCCCCCCCCCCCCCCCCCCCCCGTCGTCACATTTGGCATATGTGTTTTCTTCTCATTCAAACTATTCTTCCCGTCTACTAGGCCTTCTTCATTTCCACTGCTCCCATGCATACATTGCTCCTGCTCCCATTCCGGATTAATTAAGGTTAGTGTGCTTGGGATATCATCAGTCTCGGTACCCTCATGCTCAGCCTCTGTACAGATGGGTTATGTTGGTGTTGTCCGGCCCCTGGCGTTACTAGCATCAAGGTGCTGGGTGTTGTTGACATCTGAAACTATCCCCTCATAACACGAATGCTGGTCGGTCACAGGAATGTCATTTGAAACAAGCTTGATCTGTTCCAATATCACCGCTTGGTCCTCTAAATTGGCTGGTTGGGTCTCTTGAGGTAGCTAATTAGTCAGATCCGAACAGCCCTCCCGAATCAAGCTTACAGAATTGTCCTCCTTATTGGCAGCTATAGGTAATTGGGTCTCTATTGGTGGCTCAGTATCGCTTTTTCCTTCCTCCATTAGATTGTTAAGCGGGATAGTTGGTTGGATTGAAGGGAGCTGGGGCTTATCCGGGCACTTATCATCCGAATGACCAAAGCAAATACATTTGCTACATCTTGGGGGTTCCCCCTCATATTTCGTTTCAATAGTAACGATGGAGCCATCGTCTAACTCCAAATTAACATTTTGAGGGAGAGCCTTCTTAGCATCAACCTCCACTGGGCATCTCACATAGGATAAACGATCAAGCCTGGACGTAGCTCTGTCCAGACAAATGGGGGAACCAATCACAGATGAAGCTACATTAAGAATCTCCTTAGTCCACATGCTTAAGGGAAGGCCGTGGAATTGGACCCAAACAGGAACTGATGAAAGCATATCCCTATCGTGCCGTATCGTTTGGCTCCATCTCTGTAGCACTGTTAATCTCCCATCGAATAGCCAAGGACCACCATATAGTACACGTTCACACTCCTCTGGACAATCAAATCTGAAGTAGAAAAACCCATTCTCTCTACTATAGATGTGAACCCCCTTCTTTAATTTCCACAACCTATCAACCCAAGCACGCAGTTGGCCGTAATACGGTACATCACCTAAGACATATCCCACCAAGGTGTTTTTCCACCGTTCTGCTCCCTTCTCAAGCATAGAGGCCAAAACTCTCCCAACACAATCTCCACTATCTTTAATTTGCGGAGGAATGAATGACATGGATAGGGATTCGTCATAGGTTCTACGATTAGCACATACGTCAGACCAAGAGGGCTTTGGACCTGCAGTGTTAATATGAATAGGGATATTTGGTCAAATTGGCATTTTTACGAATACCTTCTGTGCGTCAGCACTACGAACAACAGTCTTCCTTTTGATTCCAGGCTCATTATGCCATGGCCAATGAATTGGGCCTCCTCCTCTCGATTGGGTTGTGCCACCTCCTCCTCGCACTTGCATGTTGAAGCTTATCCTGGAGCACTGAGCGTTGTTGTTTCCCCGCCCGGTAAGAGCTTGTCCTTCCCCTTATCTGTATGATGAGCCTTGCCTCTACGAGAAACAAGCTTCCATTCACCCTCATCCAGATCTGGCTGAGGACCCTTAGGTTGAAGTCCCACATCCTTCACCTTCAAGCTGATGCCCTCTTCCAATCCACCAGATTTTTCCTTAGTTACCAAATCGCCATGGACAGATCCATCGATTCGGTTGCCGGTGCCGCAAGAAGAGCCACCATCTACAGATCTGACGAAGACGGGATCGCCTGTGTCACCAGAGCTAGACATTGTTTTTTCTACTATATATATATATATATCTATATTACATTTGACAGAGTTTTTTGAATCCTAGGGCTGACTAGGACAAGCTGACTGGACAAACTGGTTGATAAAAGACGGTCTGGATTTAATCTTGCTGAATCGATGGTTGAGATTAGATTTTGTGAAAAATTTGGGAAGAACTTGAATTTTGATGGGAAATGTGTAGAGGGAAGGCTGAAATCATTGTACCCAACATTTAATAATGGACTGGGATTTCATATCAACGGATGAGACTTTGTTGAAGATTTTTTTGACACCCAACCGCATCTTTTTTGGCACCCAACAGCATTTCACCCAACGTTTTTTGGCATCCAACAGCATTCCACCCAATCAAGCATTCCACCCAATCAAATATAACGTTGCACCAAGAGATGATCTCATATTAAGTGACAATCTCATCTCACATATTCCAACGCCTGGCCAAGGAAGAACTCCTCGGTTCCTCCACAAAAAACTCCTCAGCTTATCTACTCCACAAAAATCGTCTCAGATCGAATTTCAAAATTTCGAACCCCAATTATCCTCAGTTCCTCCAAAAAATGCTCTCTCCATGAAAATGCTCTCTTCCTCCACAAAACCGTCTCCTTTACTCCTCAAAAAACGTCTCCACTTCCACTCCTCCACAAAAACGTCGGAGTTTCAAAATTTCAACCAGTCAATCTAAGGAGGAGCCCTCGATTCGAACCCCAATTTCGAACACGATTCTAAGGATTCTTCACAACAACAGATCCGGCACTCGATTCTAAGGATCCTCCACAACAACAGATCCCCAACAACACTGTCGGATCATCCCCAGCTACCTCTTCAATGGCAACCGACGGATCTGATCCACTCTCTTCACGAAGCCCCGCGCTCTGCTGTTCGATCGAAGGTTTCATCTGCTTATTCGCTCCATCCGGCAAGCCATCAGTGATCTCGGCGCCGTGCGAACCACTCTCGCTGTCGTCAAGGCTCCTTCACCTTCTTCGATGGGCAACAAATAACAAGCCCAGAAGCTTCAAGTACTGAAATCACAAGCTTCAAGATGAACTGATTGATTCAATCCCAGTCTTTCTCGCTCTATTTTATTTCATTTTTCTACTGTTTGAAATCTAAAAGGAGAGCAGGGGGAGAGAGACCCTTCACCTTCTTCTTCTTCTTACTTGGGCCGCTCTCTATTCAGCAATCATTTCTTCATTTCTGTACAATTCCAAGCATGTTCCTTCATTTCTTTCTTAATTCATTGCAAAATTTTGCAGCAGGGTGCTGGCTGCCTCTCGCAACATGAAGAAAGTGGACCTGGGATCAGATCTAAATTCAGTTTAGTAGCTCCGGTTCTATGTATGGACAAACATGTTCGTTTCTTTCTTAATTCATTGCAAAATTTTGCAGCAGGGTGCTGGCTGCCTCTCGCAACATGAAGAAAGTGGAGCTGGGATCAGATCTACAGTTTAGTAGCTCTGGGTCTATGTATGGACATTGAAAATTCAGTTCACAGGGATCAGATCTAAATTCTTTTGAAATTAATTTCCTAGCGAATTTTATGCGACTTATGTTGTGTTGACAGGTTGAGATTTTTGTGCGCAGGCAGAAGATCACACAAGTGGTGAGGACGCAAGTAGACTGAACCATGCACTGTCGGTGGTGAGAGGAGTTCCGATGAAGTTCGGTGGGTATTAGGTAGGCAGAAGTTTGATCAAGGTAAGTTATTGTGCTAATTCATGTATTTAACAGCTTTGTGCATTCAAGAGGTGCATAATCTCCTTGAGTTATAGCAAAAAAATGATATATTGGAATTGATGTTCATACATTGAACTGTGTTATAGCTATGTCCTTTAACATGTGCTTTTGTATTTCATCTCCTTCAGCTATATGGATTCAAACTCTTCTCATGTTCTTGACATGAGATTCTGTTACTGGATACAATGCACTTGATATATTGAAATACAATGCACTAGAGTTAAATGGATTCTGTTACAATGCACATGAGTTTGCACATGAATTTTGATTACTTTTGTATTTCTTTTTTTGGCTGTAGAAAGCACAAACATTGATGCTTTGCTCTTTTGAAAGGGTTATTGTTAACTTTGAATAGTTCTTATTTGTCAGTAATTGTGAATTGGTTCGTTTGCTCATTTCTGCAGTAAATGGTTGATGGGGGAGGGAGAGAATGGATATGATAGTTTCACCATCTAGGCTACTTGGAGAACTAAATTTTATTTAGATTTATCGATAAATACGTAAACCGATATATTTAAGGTCAGTTACGTATGGTAACACCCGTATCAATTTCAATTTATATATACTTTTGGTCATTTCTTTAACGTGGGCATTGTTATGTTTCTTTCTCAAGTTCTATGATACAAAGGCAACCCATTTAATCTTCTATAACTGGACGTATGTAGCATTGTTATGCACTTTTTTTCTTCTATATTTCACATATTAGATTGGTATGCTTCATGTTGATTGTTATGTGTTTGTGTTGTGCAGCTATTGACTATTTCCATTCATGAATTTTCACTTTCCTAATGATGCATTTCTTAAATATTCAGGAGCAACAACAAGCTGAAAGCGGTGCTCTTGATGAAGCATCAGAGCCTTTCATGGGATATGGACGTTTTGGTATTGACTCTGCACCAGCACATGCACATGCGTCTGCACCGATTCAAACTTGGAATGCGTGTTTGAACAAGGAAGTTGGCAACCATATCAGCTGTCAATACATATGGTTTTGGAATTGATACTATTGTAGTTGATTGTCAACTGATGTCAAATTGATTATATACATGTATAAATACAAGTAATACGACAAAATGGATTATATTATTTGCATACGTTGTTACATATCTTGAAAAAAAGTAAATAGTTCAGTTTGATTGACTTGGATTAACTTAATTTATATCTTGAGTTTGGGTGCGTGTCAATGCTGAAACCTTGCAGAAGGGTTGATGTAACGACTGGTTTTCGTGTAATTGGATTATTTATATTATAATATATGCTTGGTGGATTTTTCTCCTTGGATGTGTGGTTTCGTCGCCATAGCTTTCATTTTCGATCGATTCGTCGTATTTTCTCGTTTCTTCCTTAGGATCGTCGATTTCGAAGTATGTCATTCGTGACGGGCTTCATAACGGTCGTATCTTACTATTAGATCAAGCCTAGGAGTCTTAGGAATCGATCCCGGGGCCCCGCGCTCCGTATCGGAACTTTTGGTGCTCATTAGCCGGTATAAGAAGGGGCACCGACCGACTAGATGTCGATCCAGTCGGTCGGCAATCCTTCTTGGACCGACTAGTTAGCTTTCTAAATTTCTCAGGAGTTACTGTTTACTCTTAGTCGGTCTAAGAACGTTCATCGACCGACTAGATGCTAAACTAGTCGGTCAGTAATTGTTCATGGACCGACTAACTCTAAATCCTATTTTCGTTCAGGAGTTACTGTTTGCACTTAGTCGGTCTGCGTTGGTCGACCGACCGACTAGTTGCCAAACTAGTCGGTCAGTGGTTGTTCTTTGACCGACTAACCAGTGTTAAAACCCTAATTTCTGGGCAGCCGCCAGCCTAGCCTATTTATACCCAACCCAAACGATTTCATCTTCTTCCACTCGACTCTAAACCCTAAAATCTTCCCCTTTGAGCCCCCATCTTCCTCCAAGCTTCAATCCTTCATTCCAAGCCCTAAATCCGTCATCCAATCCATCCATCCACTCCATCTACCTCTCATCTTCCCCAAAATCTCATCAAAACCCAAAATCCCCCCAAAACCCTAGTTTCCCCAATCTTCTCCAATCTTCTCCAGATTTGATCCTAGGGTTCCCCGGAGTGTTTCTTCCGTCTCCTCTTGGTAAGAAATCGTTCTACCGTTGTTTTCATATCCTATTGTAATTTTTATGAAACCCTAATAAAATACTTGTGTTTTGATGATTGTTCCCCATAACAGCGATTCCCCGTAGGCTAGCATCCGCGGAAACAAACCATAGTGACCGTCATCCCCGGTGCTAGGCAAGTGAAACTTGCATCTCTTGATTTAGGCCATGTTTTGGGCCATTTACATTGCTTTAGCGTAAAAGAGACTAGACGGTGAAAGGATAGCCGTCTAGACGCCATTGACCTAGCTTGACAACGAAGCTGGGTCCGTCACCCTCATCATGCTCATATGTCACGTTTACTTTAAATTATCGGTACGCGAATATGTTCATATCATTGCATTTTGCCTGTCACGTTTAAATTCCATTAACGGTACGCAATTATCTGTTTATGGCATTGCATAGTGATTATTTATCGTGATTGCGTAGCACACGCTACAATCCCATGTTTTCCTGGCTCGTGTTCCAGAAGCGAGCCCTGTAGTTGGAAACCCCAACGCTCGAATGTCAACACGCACTTATTTTCCTGGCTCGTGACCAGAAGCGAGCATAATGAGTTGGAAACCCCAACGCTCGTCACATGTGGGTGGGGTAAGAGATAAGCGGACTGAGCCCGAGTTGGCCTGATCCGCCTTTCCGGCCAGCAAGTGGACTCTCTAGTGTTTAAGTGATTGATAGTGATAGAGATAAGCGGACTGAGCCGAGTTGGCCTGATCCGCCACTCCGGCCAGCAGGTGGACTCTCTATGCACTAAGTGATAAGTAATAAGTGCTAAGTAAAAAGTGATAAGTGTTATTATTAGTGATAGAGATAAGCGGACTGAGCCACGAGCTGGCCAGCAGGTGGACTCTCTATGCACTAAGTGATAAGTGTTAAATGATAAGTGATTAGTGAATTGGTAGCTTTTGCTACATCGTGCATGCTTGTCTCTCTTTTAAATTGTTGCATCATACTTAACTGCCATGTCATTGCTTAATATTATAATTGCTAGGTTGTTAGTTACTTTCTGTTTCCTTGCACAAGTCTTTCCAGACTTGCTGACATGTGCCCCTCTCTCTTTTGGGTGTCACATGTTAGACCCAGAGCCAGAGCTTTGTTGCAGGGGATACGGTGTTGCTGATGTTTGCTGTGGTGGTGAGTGGACACCAGGGGCCTGTCTTGAAGACCGCTCGTGCTCACTTCCTTTTTAGGTTTGCTGTTAGTCTTTGGTGCGTGGCACCTTTGTATGTAAGTTATACTCTGTTGGCCATGTTGGGCCTTAGCTTTTCCCTTTTGAGCCTGGTGGCTTTTCTGTGATATTGTAATTTATTTATGGATATTCAGGGATTCAATAAATTGCTTATTGTCTCATTTTCTTATTGTTATCTTTGTTTCGTATCGCATTTGCAAGGACTTGCCATAATAAGTGTTTATATACGCTTATCAGACTTGGAGCTTCACAGCTTCAAGTTTGTGCGGACCTTCTCATGCCTCGCCTCCACGATTTTGGGAAGCGGGGCGTGACAGGTTTTAGTGGTGGCCCATGCAGGTCCATTTGCAAATGTGAACCATCGGAACAACGATAATAATTAAAGAATGTCCATTAAATAAATTAGAACATCCAATTTATAAGCCCGGAGTCTAGGGTTTTTTTTAGCGTTCCTATGCCTTAGGTAGCTGGTAGACGTGTTAGGGCATCTGTCTTAGCTTAGTAGGAACCCATTAGATCAGGACCCTAGCTAGACTTAAATAGACGTCTGTGCTTGCTAGTTAGGAATCCTTGATTGTTAGCTAGACTCCATGTTAGTGATTTGTTTGATTGTCCTAAGAGTTACCTTAGTGGTTCTCGCCTAGCTCTGGCCGTGATAGACTTCTAGAATTCTTTGGTCTCTCCCTTGAGTTCATCGATTTCGGACCAAGCTGAACTCATTTCATCGCTGTCTAGCCCTTAGGGAGTCTTAGCGCTTAGTCCCATAATCTTTAGCTGGATGACCGTAGGAGATTCCCGTAGATTTTCCTAAGTCGTAAACCTAGGCGTATTTATGTTTTGATCATCCGACCAATTCCTTGCCTCGATTCACGTGATCACCACATTTCGAAAATCGTTGACTTTCAAATGTCCTCTTTCGCAAAACTTGATTTTTCCAAAGTTATTATTTCGATTTCCCCTTATTAAAAGATTTTCGCTAAGTTTAAATTTTGTTTTAAACCCGCTACGTATATACTTGAATTTCTCACTTTTCGATTGAGTCAAAATTCCTTGTAGATTTCGGAGTCTAATGGTTGAAATTATAATTGCTATCTCGTAGCCATTTTCTTGTTTATATTTTCGCATTTCGGTTTAAAGACTCCAATACTATTTTGGAAAAAAATAATTCGATATACCATTTTCTAACTATTTGATCCATTTTAATCGCATAGCATACATACTTTAAAATCTTTTCCAAGCTAAATGGAATTTTAATTGTTATATGTATACTTATATCTTGTACTCTTTCATTGACTTAAATTAATTTTCGGAATTCGAAAGTTTTGACGAGATTTTGATTACTGTTTTATAATGTTTTACAGCCTATACCTTTCATACCTATTCGAATACCTTGTCTCTTTTCATAAATCGATTTAATTCTGAGCTGCAATTCTATTTTCCAAATTCGATTTATGAATTTTCTTTTTATTTATGCTATTCGAATGTCTCGTCGCACTCCCTTAATATACTTTTCAAGTCGCAGATGATTTCAGCTTTCAACAAATCAAGTTATGTTCAAACATTTTCCCGACGACAGATTTTTCCTCAATTCACATGACCACCTCATTACAATTATCCTTGATCCTTCAAATGTTTTCCGTTGCAATTCTTGATTCTTCCAAAAGTATTTTCGAATGCTTTCTTTATTCGAAGTTTCACTCAATTTAAATTTTGTTCTAAACTTCTTTAAATATGTCTCCCTAAATTTCGATGGAGTTAAAAGTCGTTCTTGAATTTTGAAGACTTTTGGTCGTAATTTTAAAATTACTAACTTGTACTATTCTTCTAACGATGTACCTTTCGCATTTTGATTTTTAAACTTTATTACTATCCTGATGGTTCGATATACCGTCCTTTTTCCTAACTACAAAAATCTATTTTTAACCGCTTGTCTTACATACCTTTAGGGGTATTTTTCCAAACTGAATGGGCTTCAACTAATTTTTGTATATATCAATTATAGGTTCGTCGTACTCGTTAAGTTTAAATTTGTTCGAAACGCTTTTGATATATGTAAGGTTTCATGCTCCTTCGCCGACTTAAATTATTTATGTTTTAAAATATCAAAACTGGTGTTGAGATTTTTAGATTAGAAGTTTATAATATTTTCTGCATATACCTTCGTATCGATATAAATGTCTTGTCCCTTTTCATATACAAATTTCATTATGAACCGTATTTCTATTTTCCTAACTCGATTCATAATTTCTTTTCTTACTTGTGCCATTAAAATTTTATTCGAAAACACTTTGTGCTTACTTTTAATAACCTTTTCAAGCCCCTTTGGACTTCGGCTTTTAGCCAGTCGATTTTATGCTCAACATTTTCCATATTTCAGATTTTTGTATTAAAACAATAATAATAATAATTTTTATTACCATTTCGAAATCATTCCTGACTTAGACCCTTCATAAAACGGTTTAAAAGTTTTAACACTAACTTGATGAGTTTAAATATCCTTTTCTCTTCCCATACTACTAAGATGTTATCTTTCCATTCACCATACACACTTCTAAGATAATTTCTGAGATATGACTTCAATTATTTTTATATATCGGTACCACGTTCGTTTGCTCGTACATTAAGATCTTGTATAAATCAATTTTGTTGGCAAATCCGGATTTCTCTAAAAGTATTTTCGATATGGTTTATTTGGGATTTCTCTTCAGCTTTAAGATTCGGAAAACCTTTAGCATGCGCTTAAATTCTCCACACTATACTTGATCTGATTTCAATCTTCGAATCTCAAAACTTTTCCAAAATTTTTAGATTGCTGCCGCATAACATTTCTGACCTATGTTTTGATGTTCGAGTAAATGATTTCCTTTTTTCCTCATAATAATTTTATATAAGCCAATAAACTGCTTTTCCTCTTATTACGTATACTCGTCTCAAACCCGTTTTCAAACAATTTGTTTTACCGACCGTTTTCATGCTTTTCGATCTTTCTATTCGTTACGCATGTGATTTCAGTTCCTTCCTTTTTGTCTAGCCCTTAGAGCTTGTCGTTGCCTGTGTCAACCTTATTATAGTTTGGTGGGCCCATTAGTTAAGTGGTTATGTCGTCGTAGTGTTGATTTCGTGGTGTGTATATAGTGGTATGGGTGTTGGCATTTGTGTGTTGTGTGTAGGTAATTTTCTCCTTGAGTATGATGTGATATACGTATGATATCAGAATGATAATTTTGGTTGGTACTACTTGTTTTATGAGATGTCGTATGCGTGTATATCAGGAGGTATACCCAACTATTGCATCTCTTAAACTTGTATGTTGTTGATGTGTTAATATGGTAATTATAAATGGATGGATGTGGTGTGAAAATATGTGATACGTGGATGTGTATGCCTTGGAGTGGTATTGGTATGTGTATGGTTATTGTGTTACGTATGTAAATGTCCTGCTATGATTTGAGTCTCACTCAAGCTTGAGTGGGTATACTCTATGTACCTTGGTATAATTGTATGTGGTGATGGATAGTGATGGATGATGTATGTATGGTGTTTGAATTGTTTGTGCTTGGTTGTGTTACGCACACGATTGTGGGTGGCTATACCAATATATAGTTATAGGACTATATGTGCGGTGAAAATATGGTGAAATATTTGCATGTATTTAAATGACTAAATAAATGTGAAATTATTTTCAAATAAGAGAGGCTTGGTTATTTTTTTAAAGTAAGTAATAAGTGTTTATTGTTGTATAAATATATATATTGACTATGTATATGTGATTGAAATATGTGTATGAAATTGATTGACTATAGTAAGTATGAGTGTATTATGTGCGTGAAAATATGTGTGTAGTGGTAGTAATATTTGGTTTCTAGTGCATATATATATAAGCACTCGAAATGAATGTACTTGGTTGAAGTTATGATGTGATATTGATTGAGGGTAATTACTAGGGTGGCTAGATATAGCTATAGTTAGAAAGTCCGAGGACGGACTTTATTTTAAGGTGGGTAGGATGTAACGACTGGTTTTCGTGTAATTGGATTATTTATATTATAATATATGCTTGGTGGATTTTTCTCCTTGGATGTGTGGTTTCGACGCCATAGCTTTCATTTTCGATCGATTCGTCGTATTTTCTCGTTTCTTCCTTAGGATCGTCGATTTCGAAGTATGTCATTCGTGACGGGCTTCATAACGGTCGTATCTTACTATTAGATCAAGCCTAGGAGTCTTAGGAATCGATCCCGGGGCCCCGCGCTCCGTATCGGAACTTTTGGTGCTCATTAGCCGGTATAAGAAGGGGCACCGACCGACTAGATGTCGATCCAGTCGGTCGGCAATCCTTCTTGGACCGACTAGTTAGCTTTCTAAATTTCTCAGGAGTTACTGTTTACTCTTAGTCGGTCTAAGAACGTTCATCGACCGACTAGATGCTAAACTAGTCGGTCAGTAATTGTTCATGGACCGACTAACTCTAAATCCTATTTTCGTTCAGGAGTTACTGTTTGCACTTAGTCGGTCTGCGTTGGTCGACCGACCGACTAGTTGCCAAACTAGTCGGTCAGTGGTTGTTCTTTGACCGACTAACCAGTGTTAAAACCCTAATTTCTGGGCAGCCGCCAGCCTAGCCTATTTATACCCAACCCAAACGATTTCATCTTCTTCCACTCGACTCTAAACCCTAAAATCTTCCCCTTTGAGCCCCCATCTTCCTCCAAGCTTCAATCCTTCATTCCAAGCCCTAAATCCGTCATCCAATCCATCCATCCACTCCATCTACCTCTCATCTTCCTGAAAATCTCATCAAAACCCAAAATCCCCCCAAAACCCTAGTTTCCCCAATCTTCTCCAATCTTCTCCAGATTTGATCCTAGGGTTCCCCGGAGTGTTTCTTCCGTCTCCTCTTGGTAAGAAATCGTTCTACCGTTGTTTTCATATCCTATTGTAATTTTTATGAAACCCTAATAAAATACTTGTGTTTTGATGATTGTTCCCCATAACAGCGATTCCCCGTAGGCTAGCATCCGCGGAAACAAACCATAGTGACCGTCATCCCCGGTGCTAGGCAAGTGAAACTTGCATCTCTTGATTTAGGCCATGTTTTGGGCCATTTACCTTGCTTTAGCGTAAAAGAGACTAGACGGTGAAAGGATAGCCGTCTAGACGCCATTGACCTAGCTTGACAACGAAGCTGGGTCCGTCACCCTCATCATGCTCATATGTCACGTTTACTTTAAATTATCGGTACGCGAATATGTTCATATCATTGCATTTTGCCTGTCACGTTTAAATTCCATTAACGGTACGCAATTATCTGTTCATGGCATTGCATAGTGATTATTTATCGTGATTGCGTAGCACACGCTACAATCCCATGTTTTCCTGGCTCGTGTTCCAGAAGCGAGCCCTGTAGTTGGAAACCCCAACGCTCGAATGTCAACACACACTTATTTTCCTGGCTCGTGACCAGAAGCGAGCATAATGAGTTGGAAACCCCAACGCTCGTCACATGTGGGTGGGGTAAGAGATAAGCGGACTGAGCCCGAGTTGGCCTGATCCGCCTTTCCGGCCAGCAAGTGGACTCTCTAGTGTTTAAGTGATTGATAGTGATAGAGATAAGCGGACTGAGCCGAGTTGGCCTGATCCGCCACTCCGGCCAGCAGGTGGACTCTCTATGCACTAAGTGATAAGTGTTAAATGATAAGTGATTAGTGAATTGGTAGCTTTTGCTACATCGTGCATGCTTGTCTCTCTTTTAAATTGTTGCATCATACTTAACTGCCATGTCATTGCTTAATATTATAATTGCTAGGTTGTTAGTTACTTTCTGTTTCATTGCACAAGTCTTTCCAGACTTGCTGACATGTGCCCCTCTCTCTTTTGGGTGTCACATGTTAGACCCAGAGCCAGAGCTTTGTTGCAGGGGATACGGTGTTGCTGATGTTTGCTGTGGTGGTGAGTGGACACCAGGGGCCTGTCTTGAAGACCGCTCGTGCTCACTTCCTTTTTAGGTTTGCTGTTAGTCTTTGGTGCGTGGCACCTTTGTATGTAAGTTATACTCTGTTGGCCATGTTGGGCCTTAGCTTTTCCCTTTTGAGCCTGGTGGCTTTTCTGTGATATTGTAATTTATTTATGGATATTCAGGGATTCAATAAATTGCTTATTGTCTCATTTTCTTATTGTTATCTTTGTTTTGTATCGCATTTGCAAGGACTTGCCATAATAAGTGTTTATATACGCTTATCAGACTTGGAGCTTCACAGCTTCAAGTTTGTGCGGACCTTCTCATGCCTCGCCTCCACGATTTTGGGAAGCGGGGCGTGACAGTTGATTTCATACTTAACTTATAAATTAAGTTTGGGTGCTTACCTTGCTGCTTAATTTATGGCATTGTGTTGAGATCGTTGAATCGGTCGCATTGTCTGCCTCCTGAACATCAAACTCATGTGCATTGTACACAGAACCGATTGCAATGAAGAGTGCAAGCCCATGAATGAGATATATTCAGTTCTGGCATTGTGTTGGCATGTATCAAACTCATGTGCATTGTACACAGAATCGATTGTATGATGAGGCCTCAAGGTTGCACAACCTTTCTGTTCTGAGTACACTGGATGTAAGATGGTGTAAATGTCATCAATGTGTGAACTAGGATTTCCCGGATGATTGTTTTTATGCGGCTTATTACAAAAAATTACCACAATCTCTATTTTTGAGGAGTAAATTACATCTAAAACACGCAAAAAAATATGGTTTAAAATGGGGGGGGGGGGTGTCTACAACACTAAAACATTGAGAAACACATGAATATAAGATGTAGAGCTTATGTGAACCACATGAGATACATAAAAGGTATTGGATGCTCTTGATAAAAATATACATTTGTTAGATTGGTACTGGATGAAACCAAGATTTTAAATGAACCGTGCCCGAGGGAAAATCTTGCCTGAACAAAGATTTTGCGGGGGAAAATCTTAAATTAACCGTGCCCGCGGGCACGTGTTATGACTAGTATATATATATAAGATGAAGATTTATATATATATTTATATATAGGGAAAATATGAGGGCCGTAACTTTCGGAGAGGCGATTTGGGGCGATCCCGGAGGGGAATCATCGGAAGCACGAACGGGCAACGGCGGAGGCTCCTCCGTCGATGGCGGACGCAACGGCGGGCGGCCTCTCGCTAGGGCAACCAACGCAAAGGTGATCTCGTCAGCGGAGGGCGTCGATGGTGGATAGAAGGAGATCCCGATTTCTGATCCAAACAAGGTTAACTCGATTGCTGTGGGCAGCGATTTTGTGAAGGACGGCGTTTCGGGAGATGGAGGAGATGGCCGTAATCCGCTACGTCCTTTGTCGCTTAAGTCTGATCTTGCGCGTGGGGGTAGCTCTCAAGGGAGGGGTAGATCACGATCATCTCGCGAATCCAGCAGATCTCGTTTCCCATCTGTCACGAGATCCGATTTTCATGGTAGGCCTGGCGATTCCCAGTCTGATAGGGGATGGACGGAGGTCCGGAGGAGAAAGAACCAGCCTGGAGTTATCCGGCGTTGGGCCCCCCTGACCGGCGTAGGGCTGATTCTCGGTCTCAGGGCAACAGACGTCTCTGGGGGAGGAACGGAGTTGCTTTGGACAAATCTCGCGTTGCTATTCCACGGCCTGTGGGAATTGCTCAGAAGGTGTTTGATGTTTTACCTGAGAGACAGAAGTTTACATTCAATTCAGATCCAGCCAAACTATCATGGTCTGATGTTTGTGCGAATCAGAGAACCTACGGTTCAGCACTCGGAATGACACATGTACCTCCTTTATCCCGAGAAGATGGGTCTGTGTTTGCTAGATTCCCTTCTGATCTAGTTCTAAAAGGAGCTGAAAATTGGAAGAACACTCTTGTGGGTTACGTTGTGGGTGATATTCCATTCTACAATCACATGGTTGCCTGGATGGAGCGATTGTGGAAGCCGAGGAAGAAGGTGCAGGTCTACTCTAAGGAGAACGGGTTCTTCTACTTCCGGTTTGAATCCCAGGAGGAGTGTGACAGGGTCTTGGCAGGGGGGCCCTGGCTTTTTGAGGGACGGCTGGTCGTTCTTAAGCGATGGTCCCTTCATATGAGACATGATCGTGACATTTTAACTTCCATTCCTGTTTGGGTCCAACTCCATGGGGTCCCACTCTTCATGTGGAATCTAGCGGGGCTAAATATCATAGCCTCTGTCATCGGGAAGCCCATGAGTCTTGACCGTGCCACTGCTCATCTGGAAAGAATATCTTATGCCCGTTGCTTGATAGAAGTTGATGCCTCTACTCCTCTTCTCTCCTCCATCGATGTTGAGATGGAGGATGGCTCTATTATTATTATTTCCACCAAATATGAAGGATCCTTGCCACGGTGTAGCAAGTGCGTCTGTTTTGGCCACACGGATGAGCAATGCCCTGCTAGCATTAAGCTCCCTTCAATCCAAGTGGTTAATGGTGTTCAGGTGCAATGTTCGGGGTCGATTCCAATTCTGGAAGAGATGGAAGGAGGTAGTAATTCTGGCATTGCAAACTTTGATTCAAATGTTGGGGGGTCTGACCGTCATATCTCCTCTCAGCAACCGGGGCTCCATTTGCCTCCGGAGCTTCCCATTCAAAGGCTACCTGAGCTTCCCAACCAACAAACAGAGCTACAACCGGAGATCTCCAATACTCCCCAAGTTCCGGAAATAAGCTCCATTAAGACTTCTGCGCCTCCTGAGCTCATTCTCAATACTCTGCCCAACACCCCGCCCCCTGAGCTAATCCCTGTGCTGGCCACACCATCCACCCCGGTGCTCCCCCAGTTTCATGATATAGCTCCTGATCTGGCTTCTGCAAGGTCATCTTTGCCTGGGGATTCCGTCGAGCCCTCTCTCCTGGCCGAAGCCCAGCATCCGGAGGATGACGCTGCGAATCCATTTCAGGCCGGGCTTACTTCCCTTCCTCCTCTGGCCAAGTCTCCAGGTATAATCACAACCCCCCTTGTTAGCTCTTCATTGCCGGCTAATCATCATGGTAGATTGCCTTCGCTGCTTGATGATGCACTTGTGGAGGAGATTGATAAAGTGCCTCAATGTATTGCTACTGATAATCCTGAATGGGATAAAGAAGTGGAAGAACAGGTGCAACATAAGCTTGATATTAAAAATGGCAAGAAAAAGGTTGTCCAAAGTGCTTCAGGAGCCATCAGGAGAAGCACAAGATCTCACGCCACTTGATTGGGGCAGAGCACCGCAACTCACTTACTGACCAATGACTTTCTTTTTCTGGAATATTAGAGGACTTAATAATCTTGTTCAACGTCGAGACTTGAGAAATAGAATCAATTCAATAAAGCCTTCGGCCATCATTCTTTTGAAGACTAAGCTCAAATGTCCCTCAGATCATAAAAAGTCTGGCGTTCCATCTGACTGGCTCTCTATTGACAATTCTTCTATGGCCCCTGGAGGACGTATTTTGATGTGGTTTAATCCAAATATCTGGAAGTTTGTTTCTTTGTCCTGCTCTGATCAACACATCACGGTCCGCGGCATAAATTCGGGCGGTTTCTCGTGTTTTATTACTGGTGTTTATGGCCGCAACACAATCTCTGAGAGGAAGGAGTCGTGGAAATGCTTGGAATGCGATCTTGGATTGATAGACAATTCGGCATGGTTGGTTGGTGGGGATTTTAACAGCGTTCTTTACACTTCTGACAAGCTTGGGGGAAGGAGGTTAGAAGAGGCAATGGTCGAAGACTTTACTCAGTGTATCACAAGATGTTCACTGCAGGAGCTCAAAAGCACAGGTAACAAGCTTAGCTGGTGCAACCATCGTGTGGGTAAGGACCGTATAAATGCTCAACTTGATCGGGTCTTTTGCAATTCCACTTGGATTAACTCCCTGTCTGATTCTTTTGTGGATTATCTTGATCCTAGTACCAGTGATCATTCCCCCATGGTCGTCAATCTTCATACCACACCTTCGCATGACCCAAAGCCTTTTAAATTTTTCAACTACTGGATCAAGTGCCCTGGGTTTCAGGATATTATTGCTAAGGGTTGGAGTGAAAATTTTCTGGGAACACCTATGTTCCGACTCTCTCAAAAACTAAAACACCTCAAACCGCTTCTCCGCAATTGGGCAGGCGAGTATCATGCTGAGAAATTGGTTAGTAAGTGCCGGCTAAGGTTGGAGGCAATCCGAAACAACCCTTCCATCAATTCTGATGCATCTTTGCAGCATGAAGAACAGCAGATATTTAAGGCATTTATGGAGGCTTTGAATCTGGAGGAAGAGATGTATAGACAGAAGAGTCGTCAGGACTGGCTGAAATTGGGTGACAGGAATACCAAATTCTTCTACACTGCTATGAGTTCGAGGATCAGTTGCAATTCCCTGAATCATTTAGTTGATGTCGCTGGTCATCAAAACAGAGATCTGCATGTTCTGAAAAGTGAGGCCCCGATTTTCTTTGAAAAGCTTTATACTCAGAATGACTATTTGAGTAACTTCCCCAAGCTGGTGCCAAAATGTATCTTAACTATGGAGTCGACCTTGTGGCTTGGTCGACGGATCTCAACTGAGGAGATCAAACGGGCGGTTTTCGATATTGGGCCCGATAAGGCCCCTGGACCTGATGGCTACAACGGTCTTTTCTTCCAACTTAACTGGGGTGTTATTGGCGAAGAGGTAACAATGGCGGTTAAATCTTTCTTTCAATCTGGATCTCTTCTTAAAAGCATCAATCATACTTTTTTAACCCTTGTACCCAAGAATTCTAATGCCTCCTCTCTCAGTGATTATCGTCCCATAGCCTGCTGCAATGTTCTATACAAGATCATTAGCAAAATTATATGCAACAGGTTAAAAGTTGTGATTCATGAGTTGATCTCCTCAAACCAATCAGCTTTTCTTAAAGGAAGGCTACTTTCTGATTCCACTCTGTTAGCCCACGAACAAATTAGAGATTTCAGCAATCAGATGGGAAGTAGAGCTTGCCTGAAATTGGATCTTCGGAAGGCTTTTGATACTGTAAACAGGGATTTTATATTGTTTTTATTGCATCAGCTTGGCTTCCCTATGGTCTTCATTGAATGGATTAGAGAGTGCATCACTTCGCCTACTTTCTCTATACTAATAAATGGTGCTCCTGTGGGGGTTTTCAAGGGCAATAGAGGTATTCGTCAAGGGGATCCGCTCTCCCCCTATTTATTTGTGATTGCCATGGAAGCTTTCTCCATCCTGATGGCCAAATATATTAACATGGGCAAGATCCAACCAATGCGGCGCGGTAACACCATCTCTCATCTTTTATTTGCAGACGATCTCCTCCTATTTTGCAGGGCCAACAAACACTCTTTTATGGGACTGAAAAATTTGCTTCAGGAGTTCTCTACTCTAACTGGGCTCCAGGTAAATTGGGAGAAGAGTGCGGGGATTTTTAGCAAGGGGGCCAAAAACAAGCATACCTTATCCGAATTGCTGGGAATAAGGATTTCTACAACCATTACCACCTACTTGGGCCTGCCCCTCTCATCGAAATACCCCAAAACTGCGAATTATGGCAAATTGGTAGACAAATGCAAGAAGAGGATGTTGGGCTGGAGTTCCTCTCTTTTATCTATCTCTGGGCGGATTGAGCTAGTTAGATCTGTCATCTATGGAATTGTTCTATTCTGGATGCAAGCTTTCACTGTTCCTATCACTATTCTGAAGATAATCTCCTCAGCATGTAGGCGATTCATCTTGGGCTCGTCTAGGGCGTGGTCTTGGAGGGATTTGTGTAAACCCAAGTCTGAAGGCGGAGTTGGGCTCAGATTATTAGAGGAGTTGAATGAGGCGGCGGGTCTAAAGCTTCTCTGGAGATATTTGTCATCGGGATCCCTTTGGGCGAAGTATATGGTGGGTAAATATGGTAATTCTGATTGCTTCTTCACGGCAAATTGCTTGCCACATCACTCAGGTACCTGGAAGCGGCTGTTGCAGAGCAGACCGAAGTCCCTTGGCCTTATCAGACGGAAAATTAGGGACGGGAGCACTACCTCTTTCTGGAATGATCATTGGTTAGAGTGTGGCCCGCTTTCATCCACTCTTCAAATCCCGCCTGGAGCTGAGAACCTCAGCGTGCGTGACTACTGGACTGGCACGGGTTGGAAGGAGGAGCCGGCCATAGCTCCTATAAAATATTTGCTTCAGAAAATTAAGGTTGGTTCGGGTGCTGATGAATGGGAATGGGTGTCTGGAGGCGGTTTCTCTTTCAAAAAAGCTTGGGATGGAATCCGGAATAGAGGTGTGTACTTCCCCTATCACAAGCTCGTTTGGTATAGCAATCATATTCCAAAAATTTCGCTCACCCTACTCCGTGCATTTCGGGGTAAGTTGCTCACACGTGATTTGATTTCGAGATGGGGGTTCAATATCCAACCACATTGCGTGCTGTGTGGTGAAGATATGGAGGAAACTATAGACCACCTTTTCTTCTCCTGTAATTTTTCCAACTATATACTCCGCAGGGCTTTTCTTAAGTTGGGTATTACCGCTCTAATCACGCCCACCCTCACTGAGATTGGGAAACACTACATTTCGCACTTCGGTGGTAAGAGTGCCTTGTGTCTTCTCGCCAAAACTACTCTATCTGCCATGGTTTGGCACATCTGGAAGGAGAGGAATAACAGAATTTTTGAGGGGGTTTCCAAAGAGAAGACCATTCTTTTTGAATCAATCGCTGCTGATATCAGGATTGCATTACATGACCAAGACCCCTCTACGGAGGAGGAGACTATTGCTTATGGGAATTGGGATTTCAGAGACATGGGATAACTTTTTGTTGTCGCTTTGCCTATGTATAGTACTTTTTCCTCTTGGTTTAGCTCCATTTGGGTCTTGTATTTGATGGTGGTGAGTGACGGCGCTTGTGCCCTCTCCTCTCCCCATTGGATTCACTTCCTTTTTTGGAGCTATTTATTGTATTTGTACATATTGGAATAAAACTAAGCTTACCTTTCAAAAAAAATATAAGATGAAGATTTCAAATGTTTGTCCTAGGTGGCGGGGTTTGTCCTACATGGACAAGCTAAATATGATTAGGACAAACAATAGTTGATGACTAGGATAAGTTTTGGAGGGAAAATTGAAAATGGGGTGAAATTATTTAGGGGAAAACTAAAAAATCTGAGCCATTTCTAAGCTAAAAGTTGAAAACAAAAGTTTGAGGGGGAAACTTGAAATTTGTGGGGGCACTCAGCCATTAAATAAACCGTGCCCTTAAGGGCACGTGTAATGACTATTATTATATATAAGGTTAAGTATAACTTTCTTTGTAACACATGTGAACCAATGTATCGCTATCGTTGATCGAACCACGCCTTTCACGATACATCGTATCGATAACTCATCGTACCCTAGCTATGTGTTTAAAAACTGTAAAAGCATGCTAAAACTAGTATATATATAAACCAAGAAATTTTTCCCCTCCACCATATTTTGCATTATCTTTTTGTTATTCTCTTGTACTATTGACGCTCCTCTCGAGTTTTCTATTTGTGTTGTGCAGATATATATTTGCTTGCAATGTGGAATTCTTGTTCCAATGCTCTAATGGGAGGAACCGGTTCATTTGAGATGGTTGTTTGTGAGGATTATGGCATGGCGGGGCACGAAAGATTGGAGTGCATATTTACTTCCCATACCCTCACCCCACACCCAAACTCCAACAACACATTCCTATACACCTCCAACCAATTTCCTCAACACATCCCTCCACCACCCATAGAAATATCGGCTCTTGTTCCCTTTCTCGATGAGGCCCTTGTTCCCTTTCTCGAGGACATTGTTCGTCGACAAAACTCTACAATCTCCGAGCTACACCCATCACTCTTGCAGATATTTCCATGATCAGAGCCACCACACCGAAATCCTAGAAGCCATTCCCCGAGATCCAATTCCCCAAGCACCCCGCTACATTTGCAATGCACCCTCGGCCTTTATGGGAGGAATCTATTACCTCTGCGACGACCACACCATTGAAGACGAGGTGAGGGTTGGTGCATTGGTGAACGAAGCCGTTGTTTCTTCTCGGGACGTTCTCGGAGCTTCTACCAGTGTGGCTACTTTGGAGATTCCCGAGTGCAGTGGAGGTGCACCTTCTTACTTGCCGCTACCCGTCGACCCCTGCTTCTGCGTCTACGAATTGGATAACGATGCATTCTTCTCGGACAGAGAGAGTGACAGTGGGGCATATGACTGCAAAGGGGGAGAGACTTTCATTTTGGGCGGGCTACCCCGCTTGGAGTCACCGGAGGATGTCGTTCCGAAAGGTACATTCCAGTACCTCACCTGCACAGATGGACTTCACAGCTCACCTTGTAAAGATGGATGTGCACGGTACATTGGCAGCGACATCACTAAGAGTACCGGAGAGCCTACAGAGACTACACATACTTACGATTGGGACATCTGGGAGTACTTGGACTTCAGGGTCAGTCCTGAGGATTCCACAGCTCCACCATCTCCTCCTCTACCTCTGCAGCCTCTTCTTCTGCATCCGATGTTGGAGGACCACGATGACGTCATCTGGGATGATGAGCATGACTCCGAGGAGTCGGTCCCCTTGGAGCACGAGCCATAGTGCGATGAGCGATTGGAGGACTCTTCCCCTCCATGGGTGGCGTCCACAAAGCCTACATGATGTTCCACCTTCCACGCCGATGATGGGGTCGAGTTCAACAGGCTATTGGAGCCTGCATACAGTGATGACGAGAGCGATGAGCGTGCCCTTAGCACAGAGGATAGCATACCATTTCCAGGGAGTATTCGCCACATTTCATATATTTTTCCATCATATACCGGTGACTATCTCTGGGATACATTTATTTTGGGAAATGATTTCTTGCCATGGACTAATGCACCTCATCCTTTGCAGGTCACAGGTCGACACCTATTAAGGATGCTTGGAGGTGCATTGCTTAGGCCCATTGGCACACGTGGCACAGCGCTTCTGGTAGAGCCACAACATGAGCAGTTAGAGCAGCTACCTGCCCCACTCCAAATTTTAGATCCGCCAATGCTTAGGTGTATCCTAATCTAGTAGTGTAAATATTTACCGCTTTCTAGTTTAGATTAGAATAATCTTGTCTCCTCTCATTAGCGAGGGGAGCGTATCTAGGGTTTGCTTTTGCATCATAATAACTCATCATGTTGTGCCCTTTTATCATTTCACCCCAATCACCCTATCCTTGTTCTTTTCGCACTTTTCTTGGTCCCGTTATCATTTTTCTCCATGAGACCCCTACCACCTCCAAAGGGTGGTGATGCCTGTTTTGCCTATTGTTCACTCTCCCCTTTATCTTTTATGCCCCGCATTGGATTTTCATATCTCTTGGGCATAACTTATATTAGCTTGGGGGAGAGTATCACCCATAGTCATTTTTGTTATTTTTGATGCATTTCCCCTTCCATTTTATCTTTGCCCTCTCATGAGTGATCTTATTGCATTGAGGACAATGCAAGCTTTAGCTTGGGGGATTGCACTTCATGCATGTTTCCTTTATTTTCTTTCATTTTTCACCTTTTTCATGTATCAAAAAATTTTCCTTTTCATTTTTATGCATCGTTCCCATCATGCTTTTTTCTTTCTCCATTTCATTCTTGTCTCTTTCTAGAGATGAACCCTTAATGATATTTTGCCACTCATGCTTCACTTTTCGCATTTGAGCACCTTTTTCCATCACGCTATTTCTTAGATTATTCAATGCTCATATATGTGTTTTGCCATCTTTTGGGTTTATTTTGTTGGTTGTGATTGTGTTTAAGGCATGCTTCTAGCTATATATCATATTTTAATATGCCCCTCTATTTGAAGTTCCTAGATTTTCACGCTTCACTTCCCAAAAAACGGTTATTTTACCATCATACCCCGTGCTTCTAACTCTTGCATGGAATATTATATGCGTACTCTTATTGCATGTATTAGCTACCTTTCAATGGGATTAGGATATCCACACCTTTGTTCTGTGCTTTAATTCATGCAGGATTTTCTTGCCATGCTTGGATTTTTGTTTTACTTTGTACATCCCACCTCGTCATGCATCATTCTCCCATTTGGGGGAGTGCGCACTTTTCATTTTCCAAAAAAAAACATTACCCAAATAAACACTTTTGTACATATTTTTGTATAATGGTCCTTCGGGGTTCTTCTAACCCGACGCCCTAAATCCATCTAGCTTGGGATGCGTAGGCCACCCTTGCATTCCATTGCGATTCCACAAGTTTGCAAGACAAAAATATTAAAATTAAATCAAAAACAAACCAAAAACCAAAAATATGTATATATGCCACATTCTCCCCTTTTCCATCGCTCTCCACATCTCCTATATTTGAGAGCACCAATGTATATAGGGAAGTCGAGAGTTTGTACAAAGTGATCTGTCCACATCTTCTCCATCTCCTTTTGAAAATACAAGCAAGCAAGAAATTGTTTCAAAAATAAAAAACGACAAGTGTGTGTGGTGATTCCTTACATCCTAGAGATTGATAGTTATTCACATGATTCATATCTATTCTTTCTTACTTCTTCATGCATGTATGGGTATCTCGTATTCACCATTTAGAAGATTTGATATGAATTTTGAGCTTCCTCATATTTGTGCATATTATCTACTATAACATGCTATGATAGCTATGCCTTTGCCAATGTCACGCTTCTATCTCTTTGTGCTCCATTGACATGAACCCATGATGCTATATTATGAGATTGAATTCTTGATTTAAATTGTGATATTCTTTTCGCTTGTGCTTAATTGTGTTGGTGATTACATTTGTGGTTTGGAGAGGGTGATTAAGGATTCTTCGCTTTCCTTTCTTGCTCTCGCACCCGATCTTTATGCCAACTCGTCTTTCTCGGGACGAGGAAGAGTTTAGCTTGGGGGCTTGACGTGTGATCATATTTCACCTTTTGCACACAATCTTCATCGTGTTTTCATATGCGTTTCATCTCATTCCATGTTGTATATATCACATTTTGGTTCATATTGACTATTGAGTGTATTGTTTGTAATTCAGGTAAATGTTGGCATTTCGGTGTCTTCTGGAGTCAACCTTGCATGTCGGGACCAAATCACGCTTATATGGCAAAGATCTGATGGCCAAAGATGAGGATTTGAAGTTTTGGAGCTTCACCCGGTCGTGTGGATGAGCCACTTAATCGGTTCGTATCATGGTATCAGTCCTGCGCTCCACCCGGACAACATAGTGCGCCACCTGATCGGGTGGATGATCGGTTGTGAGGAGACAGAGTGGCATTCATGAGAGAGCATCCTAACCGATCGGGTCATCCCCTCGGGTCATCCTGTGGAAGAATTCACCCGACCGGTTGACACTTCAACCGATCGGGTGGCCTTTTCTTCCCCTTAATGCACTGCTGATGCATTCATTGAAGATCTTCTATCATTACAATGGGATTTTGAGTGATCTCTTATTTTTATAGCATCTGCATCGTCATTAGCTTTCCAACGATAGGTCGCATGACCAAATCCGAGTTTTCCACATTTTTCTAGAATTTTCTGAGCGCGGCTGGTTGCTAAAATTCTGGGCTGTCTGGAATTTAAACTTCAACAGATCGAGGGAGCTATCCAACCGACCAAGTGAGCCCATTTTCAGCAGTTGTTTGTTTCCACCCGATCGGTTGAACTTCCAACCGATCGGGTGGCCCTTTTTCAGCAGTTTCAGTGTGTTTTTGGACCCGAACTGTTAGGGTTTTGTGGGGGCCTATAAATATGAGATGTTGGACGACTTGTAATGGGTTCCCCCTCTATTTTTCAGGGCTTTTGTGCCTCTTTCATAGGAGCTTTAGATTATTTTAGATTAGGGTTTCTCTTTTAATAAATCTTGTAATGGATTGATGGATACAAATGCAAGATAAGTATTTCCTCTCTTATTTCCATTGCTTTGTGTTATTTTCAATAAGCTTGATGGTGAATGTTTGTTTGTCCCTTTTATTGCTTGCTATCATGTTCTTCTCCATTGAGTAGTGTTTGAAGAACCCTAACATGGGTTAGAGTAGGATTGATGATTGCGATATTTCATTTGACTTGATTGAATGTCAAGTGTTTGATGGAATGTGTCAATGGAGATGTCTAGCAATCTGAGACCAACCCATATGGCAACACACTAGATGGAGTTGGGGACTGGGCTATGGATGCTTGTCCCGTCAAGATCCGCTTTGATGTATTTCTATAAATCGCATTCGACTTATTTGGCCATTAGGGTTATACGGGGCGTTTCATTGTCATCGACGGGAGAAAGACCGCCTTTAACCGTCGGGCCAATGGAAAATAAAACGGGAGTTTGATCCCCTAGCCACAACTCACACCCCTATCGTAGACATTGATTCCTCGTGCGTGGAAACAGCTTGGATGAAATGTCGGGAGCAATCGTTGCGAGCTTAGTGCTCCCGAAGTCGGGCGGTGTTGGATATGGGAATGCCCACCGTCCGAACCCGGGTAGACCTAGCGTATCATCCTGGGCATCGACCAGAATATCGGGCCCATGGGACGCTAGGTACCACTATTAGAGGCAACTTCTCACCCTGGGTCGAGTCAAATACCGAGTGTCATGAGTGCTCTAGCCCGTGTTAGCGGGGATTCATTTCTTGTCTTTTTATTTCTTCCCTTTATTTCTACACTACCCACTCATATCATCCGCGTAGCTCTCACGCAACCTAGGCGAGGCAGTAGCCTTCAAGCCATCCACCTCCCTGTGTTCGATATACCCGGACCCTACACTAATCATGCACTTGCGGTAAAAAGACACCGTGCCCTAATCATAAAGGGGGCGCTGGCCAGGTGTGCGTCATCTCTGAAAGTGATCCCCATCGTGTCAAAAGCGGGGTCGGACTGTGTCGGTGGGGGTGGAATGGGTGCGATAGGAGGCAGAAGTGTGGGTGGAGGTGGGCTATGTGGCAGGGACTCCACTCTAGCGGAGGAAGAGCCAGGCTCGCTAGTCTTCCTCCGCTTGGAGGCGGGTGCCCGTGAACGTGATCAAGTCCGTGGAGGTATGTGTGCCGTGAGACGTGCCTGCCAATGCGAAGTGCATTTGAAAAGGAGCGAATGTACCCAAGCACGATGTGAATGCAAGCAATGGATGTGAGCGGAGAAACGCCTCCTCAGTGAAGCTCCGAATCTATCCCTGATTCTCCCCCAAGCTATCCTGAAACACAAATTGACAAATTAGCAATGAATATCAATAAATTTGGGGTAAAATCAAGAGTAATAGATGTGTATAGAGTTTAATTTTGATTCGGGGCGGAGTAGGGCTTACGAAATGAAGATTAGGAGAAACGGGGGGAAATTGGGCTAAATGGGGGATGGACAGCAGTGAGAGAGGCGGCGTCAGAGGCGGCTGCACGGCGTGGAGACCGGCGTGGGGTCGCTGACTCAGGCGTGGGGGTGGGGCGGCTCGGGCAAATGAAGGGACAGTTTGGGTGATTGGGGGAGAAGCTCAGGCGATAAAGAAACGATTTGGGGAATTTTGTGAATTTTGGGATTTGGGCCGCGAGTTTTCGATTATAAAGGATTAGTCACTCGGTCGAGTAGCGTGTTCACTCGGTCAAGTGGCTCAGTCTATTATGTTTTCGAAATTTTCCGTGAAAGTACCAACTCCGCCGAGCAGCACTTCCCACTCGGGCGAGTAGACAAAAGTCACTCGGCCGAGTGGCAAGGCCACTCCGAGCTTTTCAAGTGCTGAAAGTGTCTGATTCACTCGGTCACTCGGTCACTTGGTCGAGTGGCATATAAATGACAGAGCGGGGTTTTTTGAATATTCTCTGATCAGTACCCTGCTCGGCCGAGGAGGGTCTTCACTCGGCCGAGTGAAAATTTCACTCGACCGAGTGGGCTACTATATTCAGCTCCTACTCTTTGTTTTTGCTCCACTTTCTGATTTTCTTCTCCCCGTCAGTTTCTTTCTTCTCCTGACGCATGAGCGCATCCCTGGAGTGCTCTCCTTTGCCATGGTCATTCTCCATTCATATGGTCTCTATTCTCCATCTCTTGAAATGAAGAATATTACCCGTTGTCAGGTTTTTCTTCGACACTTGACTCTAAACACTAATAAAGATCTAAAACAAAAATAGAAGGAAAAAGTTAACTAAAAATAAGATAGAACAGTCAGGTTGCCTCCTGACAAGCACTCTTTTAAGGTTTTGAGCTCGACCCCTTAAGGTACGCGTTTAAAGCTCAATGTTTGGCGCATCTGAGATGCGCGTGTCAAACTTGCCGGGAAGGCCGCTTGGGTTTAGTTGTTGATTTGTTTCGACGTTCCTCGGCTCCCCTTCATCATGGGTGGTAGTGGAGGATGAGTCCCCCAAACTTGAGCTTTTAACGTCCTTTTTCTTGGTCGGCGGCGGAGATTTGTTGTCCGTTGGAGCTTTCTTCATATGCTTCACCGTGGAGAGCATGCATAGCTCTCTAATCTAAACGACATCAGTGTCGTCCTTCTCCTCATCCGTAAGAGGGTCCAATGGGTCTCCCATCATCTCTCCATCCTTGGCAAGTTGGCCATCTTTGAGGCTGTCATCGGGCTTGGCTCCTATGGCGAACAACATGGCATCGTCGATCACCTCGTCGAGGAGGTCCACATAGTCCACGTCCTCTGGCCAAGGCATATGCTTCATCGCCTTTAGAATGTGGAGCTCAACTTCAATATTGCTAACGTTCAAGGACAAGGTTCCTTCCCTCACATCTACAATCACTCCGTCGGTGGCTAAGAAAGGGTGTCCAAGAATCAGCGACGTATCGCCTTCCACCTTAATATCCATCACCACGAAGTCGCATGGCAAGCAAAGTCCACCCAGTACTTGTAGTGGTATGTTTTCTGCAATCCCCACCGGCCTAGTGATTTGCCCATCGACGAGTTGTATCTTCATGTTTATCGCCTTTAGGTCGGTCCATGTATTCAATTTCTTAGACATCGTGATGGGCATGAGGCTCACCCTTGCTCCCAAATCTACCAAAGCTTTCTGAAGTGGGACTCCTCCAAGCGTGTAAGGAATTCGGAAACTACCGGGATCTTTGAACTTGGTCGGCGCTTTCTCCTTCCTAGTAAACCACGTACTTTGCTCGGCGAGCATGATCCTTTCTTTTCGCTTCTTTCCCGCGATCAAATCCTTTAGAAACTTAGCGTAGGACGGGATTTCGATAATGCATCCAAGAATGGAATATTCAAGCTCACACCTCGCAAATACTCCAAAAATATGACGAGCCTTTTCTCAATCCTTGCCTTTGCCAACCGTTGTGGGAATGGTACCGGTGGCATATAAGTGCGCTCCTCTTGTGGCTTCTCTATTTCAGATTTTTCACCGTCGTTTGGTGCCTTTGGGTCCTCCTCTTCATTGGTTGATTCCTTATCAACTGAAATTTCTTCCCCCGGCTCCTTAGTTTGAATCATGGCGGGGGTGGTGTCTTTTTCGCCTCTGGTAGTTATCGCCACAACCGCATTGTTGTGGCCGGTATTGCTTCGTAGGTTTTGTTTCGGTTGAGCCGGTAATTATTGATTGTTCTTGTTGAGCAATGCTAGTTGCTTCGATAATTGTGCCACGCAGTGTTGAGGGAATCTTGCTGGGCCGTCAATCTTGCATTGATCTTCTTTTGTTCGGCCATGAACTCTTCAACCCTTGCTTCATGATCCGACCTCGGTGGTGCTTGCGGTGAATTGGGTGCCCTCCATCCTTGATTGTACCCCGGGGTCTACATGGCCCCGCTTGTTGTCTCGGTGGGAAGTTTTGTTGTTGGGATGCTCTTTGTTGGTACTGTGGTTATTGTGGAGGCCGGGCTTGTGGTTGTTGCGGTAGTGGATGTAAGGCTCCATCATTGTTGGCGTATGAAAATCTGGGGTGACTCCTTGTAGCCGGGTTCACCCAATAACAGGTACTACCCGCAACATATTGAGCTTGCTCCATAGCTCCGTCTCCTTGCTCCCCTCAACAAACATAACATGGGCTTGATCTTGCCAGTCGCTCATGCTACTTCCTGGGGTAAAATGGTGGGAGCTCCATGCGGTTCACTCACCAACTTTTCTAGTCTCTCCACGACTTTGTGAAGAGAATCAAACTTTAAAGAGAGCTCCGCCACGGCCTTTGCCTTATAAATACTTGTCGGCTTCAAGTATGACGAAGAATGTCCCCTTTTGTTGGCCCACTGTTGATTATTAGAGGCCATCTCCTCAAGTAGAGCTGTAGCATCGTCCGGTGTCTTTGACAAGATAGATCCATTGGCGGTTGCATCAATTATTTGCTTTGTGCTTGGTTGCAATCTGTTATAAAAGATATGCACAAGCTCCCATGGCTCAATGCTATGATGGAGGCATTGGTGGTGGAGATCCTTGAAACGCTCCCACGCCTCATATAGAGTTTCTTGAGGGCCTTTCTTGAAGGACATGAGTGCGCTTCGTATCTTGATAGTCTTGGATGGTGGGTAAAACTTGTTGACAAATGCGCTTGCCAGCTCATCCCAAGTAGTGAAGATCCCCTCAGTTTACATCCTCAACCAATACAATGCCTTGTCACTAAGAGTAAACGGGAAGATGCATAGTCGAATAGCGTCAACCGGCACGCTAGGCATCTGGAAGGTGGACATTTAGCCAAGAACGATTGCAGATGATAGTGAGGGTTTTCCTATGAGTTCCCATGAAATGGGTCTTGTTGCATCAAAACTACAAGTCCAGTCTTTAGCTCAAAGTTCTTATCGGTTGCCAACTCCGGCATGACTATAGAAGAGGTGGTAGACGTGGTCTTAGGCCGTAGCCTATCTCGGATGGAGACAAGCCTAGCCATATGCGCTGCTAGCTCCTCTGGTGTTTCCGGCGCGGCCATATGATCTTCCTCTATAGTAAATCTTCTCTCACCTCTAAGCCTCATTGCCGTACGCTCGATCTCGGGATCAAATAATGTCTTCTTGGTGTGCCTTCGATCTCATGTACATGCACAGAAAAAGAGAGTCTAGATAGAACTGTTAGCACAATAGAGGAATAAAAGAGTGAAAATAATAAAAATAAAAATAAATAGCTAAGTAAAGAAAATAAAATACCGTTGCCTCCCCAGCAACGACGCCAAAAACTTGATCGCGCTCGTATATACACCCGAAAAACGACTGTAGTCTTACCGCAAGCGCACGGTGAAGTGGCGAGCGGGTATCAAACTCAGGGAGGACAAATGACAGAACTCTATCTTGATCACCTAGCTATTGATGGTAGAATGGAATGGTTTGGATAATAATGTCACTATCATTCAAATAACAAGTAGAATTGTATATAATAAAAGCGTCTAGGGCTATGGAAATCCCACTACGGATCGTCACATATCCTTATGGATCATGAATCTCAATGTTGCAAGGTTTGAATTAAAGTGAACTAGTCGTAACTAATATAGAACCAAGATCACGCTCTCGCGCTATTGCCGGTCTATAGCAACCTAGATTAGGGCCCACTCTAATGCAAACCCTAACCTACGCCACTAGAATGAAGATCAACATCATCGTCCAATCGCACCTTGAGCCAACTCTCGTGCAAACTTGAGCTGCGATCTAGGTTATGATAGTTCGGATTCGTCCAATCTCTTGCAAACGAATATGTGTATAAATTTATAATAAAAATCCTAGCTTTGATCCAATCTCTTGCAAACCAAATCAAGAGAATCTCAATTATAAACCTAAATCGAATATCTAAACCTTCCCATCGATTGAAATCCAATCTCTTGCAAACCCCAATCAATGGAAATTCCTAGCTACTCGTAGTAAATCAATCATAACCTAACCGTCTATCATTCTTAGCAACAATTCAATTCATTCATCACAATTCTAAGATCGGATCCATAGGGTTCATCCACATGCCCTAGAACAACGAAACTACTCACAATTCATTATAGCAATCTTAGAAATAACGAATAAGATCATAGCACAATTCATGATTGCGAGAAAACAATTCATAAAAACAAGAAATTTAGATAGGAAGAACAAACCAAATTGCGCGTCTTTGATCTCCAGCTGAGAATTTCAATAAGAATAGCCGTCAAAATTAAATTCAAGTCTCTCCTAAAACTTGGAATAAAAATAGCCTGAAATACAAGTCAAAATCGTCCAGAAAATCCTGACAGATTTGCCTCTGGCGCAGCCAAAACCCTAATTTGTGACACAGTCGGACTGCACCACTCGGCCGAGTGGAACATGTCTCTCGGCCGAGTGACAAACCCAAAGAAAAATAGAGAAATAGGGGGGTTTCGGGGGTCTGTCACCCTGTCAGACTCGGGTGATTGGCCTTCTTCACTCGGCCGAGTGAGCTTTCTTGCTCGGCCGAGTGGGTCTTCTCCAAATTCCATAAGTCAGATGATTTTCGGGAGAAAATCCCTGTCATACTCGGGCGAGTGGGCTTCATCACTCGGCCGAGTGATATTTCTTACTTGTCCGAGTGGACTTTGAATCAACGTGCTCCTGTATCCGTTTCACTCGGCCGAGCACACTTCTTCACTCGGCCGAGTGAACTCTCTATTCGGCCGAGTGGGCTGCTTCTGTGGCTCTTTCTTCTCCTCCTCGCTTCCTTGTCGATTCTATCGAACTTCTTCCTCTTCCGCTCATTATCTAGTGCTGCTAACTCCACAATAAGGCCGTGGGCGGTGCTCTGGTGCGCGCGAAAGTCCATTGATCTCATTTTTGCTCCAGATCGCTCCATATCTCCTGAAATCCGACAAAAACAAGAAATAGTAAAAAGCAACGCGATATCGTCGAATAATCGTGAAAAACGCAATATGGGCGATCAAAATTGTCACGCCCCGCTTCCCTAAAATGGAGATGAGGCGTGAGAAGGTCCGCTCAGACTTGGAGCTGCGAGGCTCCAGTTTGTAAAGCATCTGGATTTAACCGAGTTCAGGTCCTTGCAATCGCGAAGTAGAACAACAATAATAATAAGGAAAAAGAGACAGATAAAAATATCTCAGAATGTCCAAAATAAATAAGTTTCAACATCACAGAAAAGCCACCAGGCTGGAAATAAAAGAGTCTAAAGGCCCAAGCATGGCCAACAAAAGTACAATGTACAGAAAGTAAAGGTGCTACGCACCGACAACTAACAGCAACCTAAAATAGAAGTAACTCAGAACAGTCTCTAAGACTGGTCACCGGTGTCCACAAACTCCTCGTCAAACGTGGACTCAGGCTCGGCGTCCGCAAACACCTCGTCCTCAGCAACGGTCTCTGGCTCAGGGTCTAACATGTGACACCCAAAAGAGAGAGGGGCACATGTAAGCAAGTCTACAAAGACTTGTGCAGGGAAACTAAAAGTAAAGAGAGCCAACCTAGCAGTTCTAAAAGCATGCAATGACATGACATATATAGTATGAGTGCAACAAGTAAAGAAACGAGTACAACAAGTATCTAGCATGGCATGGCAAGAGTAGCAAACTACTAATAATCACAAGTCACGTTTTCATGTCGTGCTTAGTGTTCACGCCTTACAGCTGAAGTGGCTGTACGGGCACACTTCTACGCTGAGTGGTCGCTCAACCATACCCCTCCACGTGTATCGGGCATTGGCTTTTGACCAACACAAATGGCCTGCTTCTGGATCATGAGCCAGGAAGTGTATTTGGCATTAGGGTTGTGCCTGCAACGTAGGTGCCTAGCCTGGACAAGCAAGTACAAGTATAGTAGCGTGTGCTACGAATGCAACAATCAGACATGGATGGCATGACATGGCAAACTGTAATTTAAATGCGTACAGATAAGGAATTTAAACATAGCAGTTACAAATGCTTGGATGACATGGCAGCATGAACAAAACAAGTAAAAGGGGTTGGATCTAGCTTCGTTGTCAAGCTAGATCAAGCGAGGTGACGGATCTAGTTTCGTTATCAAACTAGATCAAATAGGCGTCTAGGCAGCTATCATTTCACTGCCTAGTCTCTTTTACGCTACGGTATAAAGTGGCCTAAAACATGGCCTAAACAAGTAACGGGCAAGTTTCACTTGCCTGAAAAGGGACGTGCTGATAGTCACAAGATCAAGGAGTCCAGTTCTGCCTACGTGCCCAAACACCAATCATCACCAACCTACAGTTCCGTATTCATTATCTTGAATTTATGGTTTAACCAACACAATAAAATTACTGTTTTTATCTTGTTAACATGCGGTGTGGGTTCCTACGGAGAGCGACTTACCTCAACACGACGCGAGAGCTACTCTGACGTCGGGTAGCGACGTCAGGGGTTGAATTCCGGTATCGGATAAGGTAACGGCGGCGACTCTGAAACGGTAATGGGTCGCGAAGAAATGTATCATAACTGCGTTAACGGATATAACATAAAGCTACATTAATAAAACCTGTAGTATACTCACATGTACCAGTTACTGTTGAATCACCAATATACTAACATATTTGTATACACTAACTAATACATACATGTAATGCAGGACACCTAAATAAGAATACTGCAAAAGCTTCAAGCTTAATACACACGACATCAATGCTGCAATATGGCATTAATAAAAGCGTTCACGTAACCCTGGGTATAAACATACGTATGCAAACATGCTAACTGTCTCACCTCACCTCGCTTGAAGGGAAAAGCGATCACGGGGCTCTGCTGTAATGCGGCAACAAGCGTGGATGAGGAGGGCTGTCGCACGGGAAGGCCGGAGTGACATTGGGAGGTGACGCAAAGGCGGACAGCGACCGCACGAGGAGCCTGGAGGCGATGTTGACAGCATGGGGTCGCACGAGAGAGCTGAACGACGCTGGGGGTGGTGGCGGCGGCCGCTGCTGCTGCAGCGTGCGGCTGCTGCGACTGGATCCGGCGACACTACGGCGGTAGTGGGGGTGTAGGCCGCCGGCGGAGGGGTTGGGTCGCCGTGCGAGGTCGGTGAGGGAGGAGGGAAGGTGACGATGACGTCGGGGGTCGAAGGTCAGAACTTGGAAGGGGGGTCGAAGGTCCATGGTTGCACGAAGATGGCGCTGGGAGCTTCGTGCGAAAATTGAGATGGCGGCGGCTAGCAAGTTTGTTAAGAGAACAAAAGAATAGCCCTAGGTTTTATTATTTGAGGGTGTAGGATACTGTGAGGTTGTCCTAGGGTATTATTTAAAAGAGAGCTAGGGCTAAATGGGTTTGCCAGCACGTGAATGTGAGGGTTTGGTTATAGGGTTAATATTATAAAGAAAAGAGTAGGTTGCTGACTATTTGTTGGCCTAGGGTTATTATTATAAGTGTGTGTTTTCATATCTTTTTGTGTTGCGTGTGAAAACAGTTGGGTGCGGCCAAAAGGGGGAAAAATAAGTGGCCTAAGTCAAATTTAGGGGAAGATTAAGATTATAATAAAATACTACTTAGGGGAAAAATCTCAAAGCTTAGGGTTAACAAATAATTAAACTGGGGGAAAAGTGAAAGTGGGTCTAACGAGGCTCTAAAATTGTAAGATAAATACTGGGATGACCGGGACGATGAGAGAGACAAAACCAAGAAGATGGATCACAATTTCGACAACGAGAAACGAAACTAAAAATAGAAAGGTCCCACGACAAAAGTGAAGTCGCGACGCCTCATCAAACAAAGTCAAATCGTGGGGAAACGACCCGTGAAATGACGTTCCAAAATAATTCCACAGTTTAATACTCTTCGAGGGTCACAACGGCATATCACGCCATAGGGTTCGGATACAGACAAAGTCTAAAATAAGTACGTGCACGAACAAGACTATGTGCACGTAAAGCGTACAAAGAATACGGGGTCCAAAGGCGACAGTAATCCCAAGTTGGACACACGTCAGGGGTTGGCTTGCTAAGGATGCAACATAGGTGCTACGGCCTTATCGACTCAACAACACGACTCACATACAAGCAACAAAACCAATCAGGTACCCGAAATTGCTATACGTACAGCCGTATTACGAATAGAGAATACCGACCGTTACTTCCTACCCACCTTAGAACAAAGTCAGTCCTCGGACTTTCTAACATATCTACTCTCTCTAGTAACTGCCCGGATCATGACAGTCTATAATTCAGACATGCATAGACACCACAAGTGCTTATAAATGCACTAGATATTAAAACATTAACGCTATTAACATGTATATATATATTCACGCACATTATACACTTATACATATCATAGTCAGTCAAATTTATACACGTACTTCAATCATTCATATAGTCACACACATCCTTATATAACTATTAAGCACTTATTACACACCATGGTACACATACACTCAAATAAATAAATAGTTCACACCAGCAAATACAATCGTATTACTTCATGTATAGATTACTACTTATGCACAAATCAAACATGGGTATACTATTCTCTAATATTTCCTAGCGTACATCCAATGCCAACATATCAACACAAGTAACCACACCACTTAATATTAAATCATGTTATTATATCTAAGGTACATTTACCACTACTATAATTTCACAATTTATAGTCATTCAAATGCATGCAAATATTTCACCATATCTTCACATCACATACGGTCCTATAACTATATTCACGACACGCCACACATACCATTGTCACCAATACATATAACTAAGCACACACTTACCCGTGCATGGTGCACACCCACACACGCTAACATTTCATTCATATATACCAATCATACCACTATGTAATCAGCACATCTACACACCTAGTTTAGCTAGCACACATATGTTCACACAGGCAAGTCCTTAGTAAATAACTATACCACAAGACCAACACCTATAACTATATACTGGTATATCGACCCACAATCATGTGTGTAATACAACCAGGCACAAACAATCCTATCACTATACATACACCATCCAACGCTATATTCATGGTACTACACGCAAACCACAAACATATGTAACAATATACTTAGAGTATACCCACTCAAGCTTGAGTGAGACTCAAAACACATATCAGAATACTCTATATACATAACACGGTATTTATACCTATACCAATATCACTCCAATGTATACACATCTACCAACATAACCATACACAAACCATAATGTCAATCACACCTAACATCTAGTCAGGTAACACCCACATAGATCAATCACCTTATATACCATAATAATATTACAGACATCAGCACATGTATAATTACAATACCCTCCCTAATACATGCATTCATCATATAGTCACACACATGTAACATATATGTTCACACCATATCCATCTACATATAATTAGTATACCAATACACCTACTTATCCATACATAATTAAGATATGCAATAATCATGTATACCTCATGGTATACACACACAAAAAACATCCCGTAAAAGCAAGCAATACCAATCAAAATTATAATCTTAATACCGTACGTATATCACACGTATTCATATAGTAAGCACATAACTACGTGCAAGCACACGTCCACACGTACTAACATATAGATCAAATAATAGGCATGCACATTTAACTATAAATACCATAGTATCATTATACCTAATATACTCATAACTTCACCAATATATTATTTCAATCATTAATAAGTATCTCCAACTACAAACACCCCATTAGATATTCCAACACTGATCCTAATATACACAGACGTCCCTAGAGTGATCTAGCTATCCACACACATATTTATAAATACTAACACACATACAACTTCCTATATATCAAGTAATTATATGCACTGCAACGACATCACAATCAATGCTAATAGGCCCACCATACTATACTAAGGTTAACGCAGGCAACAGTAAGCACTAATGTGATAACTAAACGACAGTGAAGGAAATCGAAAACGAAAATAAAAAGAAACAAGAACGGGATACACGAGTTCAGGTGAGGCGACATACAAGGGAAAAGCTTGGTCGGATGGAACAAATTATAATCCAGAATAATCAAGTAGGGAAGAAAGATATAAATTACTAAATAAGGATATTATAAAATGTAAATTTTAAAAATAAAAAATATATAACAATATCCTTATAAAACGTAGAAGGGTAACATGAAAGTTAAATCACGACATAAGAATTAGACGTAGAATAATAAGTATGGAGGTGAAAGGATTATTTTACATTTGAAGATAAATTTAAATGGAGATAGTATTTTACAAAAATTTGAAGTAGGGGAAAATGATGAGTACAAAATCGACACGCTGAAAGCTGAAGTCCATGTAACTTAGAAAGGTATATTAAAGGTAAACGCGATGAGTTATTCGAATAAGATTTAATGGCATAAGTAAGAAAAGAAAATTATAAATCGAATCAGGAAAAATAGAAATACGGTTCAGAATAAAATTAGTATATGAAAAAGGACAAGGTATTTATATAGGTATGAAAAGTATAGGCTGGAAAAATATTATAAATTAGTAATCAAAAATCTCGACAAAAGTTCCGAAATTCAGTAAAAATGAATTTAAGTCAACGGAAGAGTATGAAGTCGAAGTATATATATATATATTAAAACTTTTCGAACGAATTTAAACTTAGCGAATGAGGAAAATCGAAAATACCTTCAGAAGATTAAAGATTTGTAACGAAGAGATTCGAAAATTAACGACGATCGTCATGAGGCGATCTTGTGAATTGAAGACGAGGAAAATGGTCGCATGATCGTAATATAAACACGCCTAGGATATGACTCATGAAACTCTACAGGGAACTCCTACAGTCGACCGACTAAAGATTAGGAAACTTAGCGCTAAGATTTCTCAAGGGTCTAGACTATAATGAACTGCGTCTGGCTTGGCTCGAAATCAACGGACCCAAGCGAACGACCAATGGAATTCTAGAAGTCTATTATGGTCAGAGTTAGACAGGAACCACTAAGGTAACTCCTAAGACGATTATATCAATCTCTAGAATGGAGTCTAGCTAACAATCAGGGACGTCCAACAAGCAAGCACAGACGTCTAACTAAGTCTTACTAAAGTCCTGATCTAATGGATTCCCTACTAAGCTGAGACGGATGTTCGGGCAACACGTCTACCAGCTACCTAAGACATAGGAAACGATAAAAAAAATTAGACTCAATGCTTATGATTTGGATGTCGAAATTTATTTATTGGACATCCTATAATTATTATCGTTGTTCCGATAATTCGCAGTTTGCAGTGGACCTGCATGGGCCACCAACAAAACCTGTCATGCCCCGCATCCCTAAAATGGAGGCGAGGTGTGAGAAGGTCCGCTCAGACTTGGAGCTGCGAGGCTCCAATTTGTAAAGCGTCTGGATTTAACCGAGTTCAGGTCCTTGCAATCGCGAAGCAGAACAACAATAATAATAAGGAAAAAGAGACAGATAAAAATATCTCAGAATGTCCAAAATAAATAAGTTTCAACATCACAGAAAAGCCACCAGGCTGGAAAGAAGAGAGTCTAAAGGCCCAAGCATGGCCAACAAAAGTACAACGTACAGAAAGTAAAGGTGCTACGCACCGACAACTAACAACAACCTAAAACAGAAGTAACTCAGAACAGTCTCTAAGACTGGTCACAGGTGTCCACAAACTCCTCGTCAAACGTGGACTCAGGCTCGGCGTCCGCAAACACCTCGTCCTCAGCAACGGTCTCTGGCTCAGGGTCTAACATGTGACACCCAAAAGAGAGAGGGGCACATGTCAGAAAGTCTACAAACACTTGTGCAAGGAAACTAAAAGTAAAGAGAGCCAACCTAGCAGTTCTAAAAGCATGCAATGACATGACATATATAGTATGAGTGCAACAGGTAAAGAAACGAGTACAACAAGTATCTAGCATGGCATGGCAAGAGTAGCAAACTACTAATAATCACAAGTCACGTTTTCATGTCGTGCTCAGAGTTCACGCCTTACAGCTGAAGTGGCTGTACGGGCACACTTCTACGCTGAGTGGTCGCTCAACCATACCCCTCCACATGTATCGGGCATTGGCTTTTGACCAACACAAATGGCCCGCTTCTGGATCACGAGCTAGGGAGTCTATTTGGCATAGGGTTGTGCCTGCAACGTAGGTGCCTAGCCTGGACAAGCAAGTACAAGTATAGTAGCGTGTGCTACGAATGCAACAATCAGACATGGATGGCATGACATGGCAAGCTGTAATTTAAATGCGTACAGATAAGGAATTTAAACATATTAGTTACAAATGCATGGATAACATGGCAGCATGAACAAAACAAGTAAAAGGGGTTGGATCTAGCTTCGTTGTCAAGCTAGATCAAGTGAGGTGACGGATCTAGTTTCGTTGTCAAACTAGATCAAATAGGCGTCTAGGCAGCTATCATTTCACTGCCTAGTCTCTTTTACGCTATGGTACAAAAGTGGCCTAAAACATGGCCTAAACAAGCAACGGGCAAGTTTCACTTGCCTGAAAAGTGACGTGCTGATAGTCACAAGATCAAGGAGTCCAGTTCTGCCTATGTGCCCAAACACCAATCATCACCAACCTACAGTCCCGTACTCATTATCTTCAATTTGTGGTTTAACCAACACAATAAAATTACTGTTTTTATCTTGTTAACATGCAGTGTGGGTTCCTACGGAGAGCGACTTACCTCAACACGACGCGAGAGCTACTCCGACGTCGGGTAGCGACGTCAGGGGTTGAATTCCGGTATCGGATAAGGTAACGGCGTCGACTCTGAAACGGTAATGGGTCGGGAAGAAACGTATCATAACTGCGTTAACGGATATAACATAAAGATACATTAATAAAACCTGTAGTATACTCACATGTACCAGTTACTGTTGAATCACCAATATACTAACATATTTATATACACTAACTAATACATACATGTAATGCAGGACACCTAAATAAGAATACTGCAAAAGCTTCAAACTTAATACACACGACATCAATGCTACAATATGGCATTAATAAAAGCGTTCACGTAACCCTGGGTATAAACATACGTATGCAAACATGCTAACTGTCTCACCTCACCTCGCTTGAAGGGAAAAGCGATCATGGGGCTCTGCTGTAATGCGGAAACAAGCGTGTATGAGGAGGGCTGTCGCACGGGAAGGCCGGAGTGACATCGGGAGGCGACGCAAGGGCGGACATCGGCTGCACGAGGAGCCTGGAGGCGCTATTGACAGCATGGGGTCGCACAGGAGAGCTGAGCGGCGTTGGGGGCGGCGGTAGCAGCCGCTGCTGCTATAGCGTGCGGCTGTTGCGACTGGATCCGATGACACTGTGGCGGTTGCGGGGGTGTAGGCCGCCGGCGGAGGGGTTGGGTCGCCGTGCGAGGTCGGAGAGGGAGGAGGGAAGGTGAAGATGACGTCGGGGGTCAAAGGTCAGAACTTGGGAGGGGGGTCGAAGGTCCATGGTTGCACGAAGATGGCACTGGGAGCTTCGTGCGAAAATTGAGATGGCGGCGGCTCGCAAGTTTGCTGAGAGAACAAAAGAATAGCCCTAGGTTTTATTATTTGAGGGTGTAGGATACTGTGAGGTTGTCCTAGGGTATTATTTAAAAGAGAGCTAGGGCTAAAAGGGTTTGCCAGCACGTGAATGTGAGGGTATGGTTATGGGGTTAATATTATAAAGAAAAGAGTAGGTTGCTGACTATTTGTTGGCCTAGGGTTATTATTATAAGTGTGTGTTTTCATATCTTTTTGTGTTATGTGCAAAAACAGTTGGGTGCGGCCAAAAGGGGGAAAAATAAGTGGGCTAAGTCAAATTTAGGGGAAGACTAAGATTATAATAAAATATTACTTAGGGGAAAAATCTCAAAGCTTAGGGTTAACAAATAATTAAACTAGGGGGGGAAGTGAAAGTGGGTCTAACGAGGCTCTAAAATTGTAAGATAAATACTGGGATGACCGGGACGACGAGAGAGACAAAACCAAGAAGACGGATCATAATTTCGACGACGAGAAACGAAACTAAAAATAGAAAGGTCCCACGACAAAAGTGAAGTAGCGACGCCTCATCAAACAAAGTTAAATTGTGGGGAAACGACCCGTGAAATGACGTGCCAAAATAATTCCACAGTTTATTACTCTTAGAGAGGGTCACAATGGCATATCACGCCATAGGGTACGGATACAGGCTAAGTCTAAAATAAGTACGTGCACAAACAAGACTATGTGCACGTAAAGCGTACAAAGAATACGGGGTCCAAAGGCGACAATAATCCCAAGTTGGACACACGTCGGGGTTGGCTTGCTAAGGATGCAACCAAGGTGCTACGGCCCTATCGACTCAACAACACGACTCACATACAAGCAACAAAACCAATCAAGTACCCGAAATTGCTATACGCACAGCCGTATTACGAATAGAGAATACCGACCGTTACCAAAATGACATGAAACCATGCAGAAAAAGGTGTAAAATAAGGAGCGATCAGCGGGCGCTTGACCCCCGCCCCTAGGGGGGTCTTGCCTGCACAGCGGGTGGGCTGGGGCGGGTGCCCTGACCCAGACCCACCTGCAGGCTGCGGGTGGGCCCCACCCAGCCTAAGGCTGGGTGCAGTTTTTGGCGGCTGGTTTTTTGACGAAATTGCATAGGTTTGGCAGATCTTTGGACACACATTTGAGTGGTCAAATGAACTCCAAATGAGTCGCCGTTTTTTCTTACGCGTTCATCGTTTAGCGCTCTTCGATTTGATAGGTTGTATCAAATGTAAAGCTTAGCGGTAAGGGAGTTAAAATTCATAGAATTTTGGACTTTCTTTAAGGTAAACTAACTTGAATTAATTACTCCAAAACATTTAGTCCCACATCGGAAGTGGAGTAAAGGGGAGGGGTCAGCCGCCTATATAAATAGGGGCATGCCCCCTCTTCATAACTCGTCCCAAAGCTCTAGATCTGAGCGGTTCCCAAAATGTTTGGAGCACGCTCGGATCTAAGCTTAAAATAAATATTCTCTTCTCCCTATATTTCTCCCTTACTCTTGAAAGGCTCTAGCAAAGCCACGAATGGGCTCGGATTCAATCCGGAGTCTTGGCGAAGGATCCACTCAAGTGAAACATTCTTCGACGCGTGGTTGGCTCAGCAACAAGGGGATTGCTCGCCTCGGGAAGCGGTGTGGTTCGGGAAGCGGTTCGGCTCGGGACGAGGAGCGGCTCGGGACATGGTTCGGTACACCTTGCTGGTGCAATCAAGGTTTCGGGTATATAGTTTAATTAAGCATAGTATTTATAATATTGAAGTAGCTTAGAGCTATGTTGGGGTGGTCAGACCCACCTCAAGATAGTAGAGATATTGTCTAGGTTCTTGACATCCTTAAGGCTTTTCGTTAAATAGTTTAACGATTTCTGTTTCCGCAGCTTTTCTTTTTGCCTCTATAGTCCGTCTGACGTATAACGGCATAGAAATGTGCCCTAAGGGTCCCTCAAAACCGAATATTGGTATCAGAGCATTAGGCTTGCATGTGATCTAAGGACTGCAATTTATAAATGCTAGTATGCTTTTTAAAATACCTAAAAGATCTATTTTTAACTTTATGTTATATTTTTAAAAATGTTACAAACAAGATTTTAGATGCTTTAAATTTTATGTGATAAAATTTTCTAGCATGCTAATTTTAATTTGATAACATATGTTCATGTAATAAGATTATTTGATAATTTTTGAACATGAAGCTATAAATTTTATTAGATAAAATTTTGTATGTTTTGAATCATGCTTAAAATTTATGTGATATATTTTTTGCTTGTTATGTTTGATTGAAACATAAAATAATTATGTGATAATTATTGATTATTGCCGACACTTAATTTCATATGATTTAATTAAGTTGTTAATGTTAATGGTTATGTTATTCTTGTCCCTTATTTGATAACACAAGAAAACCCTTTTAGGTTAGCCATTAACAACTTTAAGAAAATTATATGATAATTTTTTGAAGGACATGCTATGATTTAAATTTGTTTAAATGCCTAATACATTATTAGGATAGCTCCCTTAAAATCCTTATAGTTGATAAGGACTTAATAAAAAGTTATTAACAAATCCTAATTAATTTTGAATTTTAGGATTCAACTAGTTGATAGGATTAACCAGTTGTTAATGAAGCCTTTTTTAGTCCATGGCACGCATATAAAAATGATAAGTTTCATTCAATGGACTATGATTCGGTTAATGTGCTTGGCTAAGTTTGTTGGATCACCCTAGCTAGACCGGGAATAAGTGATCCTGGCTTAGTCAATTCTCTGGTCGTGTCTGCTTGACCGCAATGACGGAATCATGATTATATGACACCCTCGACTATGTCTAAGTCAATTACGTTAATAATCTTTTTCAAGGTTAGCCGTAGCCTTCCTTACTTTTGGAATTTGGAAACCATGGATTTCATGTTATAATTGTTGAGTCAACTCAAGCTATAACATGAATATCTTTTGGGAACCTATTCCATTAAACATGTGATGTAGTTCGACTTCACCCAAACCGTCGTGTCATGAATCAACCGAGTGCCGATGTAAGTTAAGATTGGACACGAAAGTAAGGGTCTGACTAGACTAATCTTTATGATTTGTTAAGCCAACTCAAGGTCATAAGTGACTAGGGGTAAAAACCTACAAAGGAATCACATTCGATGTGATTGATGAAGAGTCGTTTACCGATCGCAGAGTTAAACGACTTGTTGAGACAACTCAAGGTTATGAGACTCAGGGTGGTCGGGTCCCTTTCCCACTAAATATTATTATTTATTCATCTTCTGGCTTAAGATGATCACAAAAATAGTGGGAGGATATAGTTGAATAAAAATCCATTTTAACTATATTTAAAAATCATTGAACACATGCTAAACTAGGGAAATTCTATGTTATACATGAAGGAATCCATTGATAATATCATAAGAGAATAAGTTAACTGGTCCAAATAGTTGGTTAATGGAATATCAACTCAAATTCTATTTGATAGACTAAAGTATGTTCTCATTGACATTAAATGCCATTCTTAAGCACATGCTTAAGGACAATGAGTTCATTAAGTTTTTGGGTCCAACAAAATAAATGCACGCTACCTGTCACTCGCCTCTATAAGGGGCAGCTCAAACATACTGATGCTCAGAGCATGTTTCTCCATAAAATTTGTTGAGTCAACTCAAGGTTGTATGGAAAACAGTTTCGATCCACAAGGTTCGAAACTTCGATCAAACTGTTTGATTCGAAGAAGAGTGCACGAGTGGTACAAGACCATGTATCCAAGTCAGATCTTGACTCAAGCAACATGTTGAGTCAACTCAAGGTTGTGAAGCTCAAGTGTTTGGATACGTTAGGTGCTTGCACAGCTAATAATTTTGTTGGGCCGTATAATATCTAAATAAGATTTAGAAAAGGAAGAAGGCACTAAGGAAAGTCAATTGAGAAAGATAGTTTTATTTATCATTGGTAAAGGCACAAGTAGGAGGAACTGAAAATGTGACATATTTGATGTCACGTTTTCAGGATAACTGTTATACAAAAGAAATAGATTGTCTACGTGTTGTAAAGAGGAACAATTGTTGTTTCTTGGACCATGTAGGACGTCAAACACATTTTTGACTAATGTCGTCACCTTGCTTCTGAAGTGATGTTTTATGTGAGTAATTTGTATAACGATAATGTATTAAATGTTTATACATGAATACACAAGATAATAACAAAACTTATATGGAAAAATAGACTAGGCCGTACAAAAGAGACTAAGCTTCGCATGTCACATAAAGAGGGGTCTGACCTCTCGTATTATGAAATCTACAGACACTTGTGAATCTTGTCTCAAAGGTATGATCGCCCAACACCTTTAGTGAGACAGTGGGAGAATGAGTTGGAGAACTCGCGGTCATGTACATATGGATGTGTTCAGACCCAAGTCTAAATTAGCCTAGATAAGTTATACTTATTTTATTACGACACGTGTTCTTGATGGAAACACAAGTCTGATAAAATAGAAGTACACAATGACAGAAGTATTTGAATTGCTTCGATCAGATCGAAGAGTCGAATACTTAGCTGTATAAATCTTGCGCAAATTAAAAAGAAAATGTGATTTTCTCTCAGGTCAAGTCTCTTAACACATCGGTGTGCTAGAGAGCGTTAATCGCACTTTGTTAGACATGGTGCGATGTATGGCAAGTGACTCTGAGTTATAATCCTCCATCTGGGTTAAGTCTCAGATAGTGATGCCTAGATTCTATAAGGACCTTATCAAAAAGATATTAATTAAATCAATCGTTAGAAAGTAAAAGGATTACTCGAGCCTCGTGACACGAAGAATCGAGTTAGACATCATAGTGATGATGGCCTAGATAACTTCCAAGATTCCATTCAGAGTAGTGACTCTAAGGAATGGCTTGATGCAATCAGAAATGGTCTGTGCACGTAAATAAAGTATGGACTTTAGTTTACATGCCCAAAGAAAGTGTTTCTTATTGTCTGCAAGTAAATCTTCAAGTTAGAAGATTGGTGCAGAAAGAAAATAGTAAAGTACAGATTATGTTGGTTAAAAATGGTTTTCATCCTAATTCCTATAAACAGATTATGATGAAATTGTCTCATCAACAGATTTGTACAGATCTACTCGGACCAAACTCGATGTAAATGCTCATGATGACCATGAAAACTGGAGCATTCATTCATAATTTGTTTTTTAAATATGATTTAGAAGAACGAACTTATATGAATTGGCCAGAGAGTTTTCAAGGTTAGTGGGAGCGAATAAAATACATGCGAGGCAGCAAGAGGCTAGACATATGTTTGACAAAGTGGTCAAAGAGTTTGACACTTTATCAGAAATGAATATGAACCGTCTTAAATGACCAATAACTTATTTTAAATTATTGTCGTAAGATACGATGAGCTGGATGAGATCCAGGAAAATTAAATATTATGGATTCCAAGGGACCAAGAGAATTATTTGGATGAGATTCAAATGTATGGTCTAATATGAATATAAGAAACCCTATAATTCTATACAGTAGACGATTGATTTGTCCATATTTTACATCTTTTCATAGCATTATGCCATTACATTTGATGCCATTTTCGCACCCAAATCCAGTATTTTCCTACGATATTTCAATTCTAACGTTATATTCAAGTTTCGTAGTGTTTTATGGATTTTCAGGGATTTTGGAGCGATTTGGGACCCATTTTGGACATGGACACAAATTGCATGCCCATGAGCCTGTTGGCGATGCTCTACGGGAGTTCGCCGAGTTTTGGGAGCCATAGGAGGAGTGGAGGAGAGAGAAAGAAGAGAGGTGGAGAAGATACAAGTAGCAGCTCAGGATTTCTCAGGCGACTCGACCAAGCAGAGCACCTGCTCAGTCGAGCGGAGGCAAGACGAAGGAGAAGAACATATATGCAGGCTGCTTGGACCGAGCACCCATGGTGCTCGATCGAGCAGCATCAATCTTTCAAAGCTCAAGCAACGTCCTACATGGCCAGAGCAGATCCTTTGGCGACCGAGTCAGCTGGCTGCTCGACCGAGCAGAGCTGACTCGGGCCGAGCATACAGAGTGGTGATTTTTGGAGAAGCGGGACTCCCTGACGTACTCGACTGAGCAGAAGGGCTGCTCGACCGAGCAGCCGACCAAGCAATCTACTGCTCGACTGAGTCACTGACTCGGTCGACAACGCTGAAGGCTATTTTTGGAAATTTTCGACTCCCGTCTGTTGTGCGCTTGGGGAGTGAAGTGCGGATCTGGCTGCTTCGTTTGAGAGGCCTTTCATTTTGTTAATTATTGAATCATCTTTAGAGAGGAGAGGAGATTAGAAAACTTGTTAGATCTAGATTTAGTTCTTGGAGATTATCGAATTAATTTTGGAGTTCTATTGCTATTCTTGCGCGCGGGAATCTTGGGTTTTCTTTGGAACTATTGCTCGATGTTTTTCTTCGTCTTTGGCGCGTAAGCTTCTAAACTGTTATTCGATTAATTTTCTACGATGTTTTCTCTTGCAAAAATCATATTTTTATTCGTTAAAATTGTCATGAGTGAGTAGTTTCCTCTAGGGTTGATGGGTTAGCCCTAAGACTTTAGGGGGAGATGTAGATCTGGATCTCTAAGTTGAATTGGGAATAAAGGGGAGTATTTCGATCGATCTTACCGAATCCCCAGGATAACCCGTACTGAGATCATGCCCACGGTCTGTGGAATTGATGTGCTTAAGGGGTATCCTTAGGATTCGAATAGGGAAATCGGTGGATCCAACCAAGGCTTGTGACCATGCCCGACTCGTGCCTTGAGGGGATCCACCGATGAACTATATCGCTACGTTGACGGCTACCACCATTGTTTCAACGAGAGCTACCGAAATAGATCGAAATTCTAACCCACGAGAGTGGTACAAATTGAGAGATTAATCCCCTAACCCCACTACAACGTAAGGACCCTATTCCAACATCGATCCCCGATGGTCTTAGCGGTGATCACTAATACCCTAGTTCTTTTCATTATTGAATCAACAACAATACCCCAACCAATCCTTTCAACCCGACAGCTATCTTACTTCGAGATATAGAAATAATCTGAGAACTCAAATACACTGTCACCGTCCATGTGGGATCTAACATCCTTTATACTATAATTTGACACTGTCTGCTTACTGATAGAGCCCGGGATTGACACCTATGGGCCATACTACGCCTAGCGACCGTGACACCGCTAGATGGAATCTAGGTGTAGGTTCCGGGTGCATCAAGTTTTTGGCGTTGTTGTCGGGAACTGCAATAGTGTACCTCAGTTTATTTTTATTTCGAAAATTTTGCTAGCAAATCTTTCCATCTCTCACCTTTCCACCTTTTTTATTCTCTTTTTATTGCTACCTCGCTATTAACATCTCCCTCCAGCTAGTGATCATTCTTGACTAATCAGACGTGATGGAGATGATGATGCAAGTATAGTAGACCAGTGAGTCTGACAGTGACTCAGATGAGTTTAGCTTTTCTATGTATCATCTACATGGTCTCCAAGATTCACATATGGATGAATCCATGGTTTAATGTGCAGCTAGGGAATTGATTGATGCAGTTCGGTTTATCGGATCAGGAACCTATGTTGCAGGTAACGTAAATCAGTAATTGGTCATGGATTATATAATGAACAAGGTTTCTAACGTGCGTTTATATTTCATGTGTTCACGCACGTCTTCTTCTGTGTTTTTCCGTTATTTTCCGCCGTCTCGTATCCGTTTTCTCGTATTTTCTAGTTTTCTTTCACTTCTCCGTGTTTTTACGTGTTTGCAGGAGTTTGCCAGCATAGGGGACACATAACAAAGAAATCACATGTCCTCGAAGCAATGGAAGGAGTCACGCGTGATCCGAGGGGTCAAACGACAAGGATTTCTATCTTTCAGCCCCCCACTCGATCGGTTGGATACAGCCAATCGATCGGTGATGCACGCGTGCACGACCTGGACATCCACTGAAGTAAGAGAGCATCAACCGACCGGGTCAACCGACCGGTTCAGCCCGACTGTCTTCTCGGGAAATTGGAACTGAACTCCAACCAATCGGGTGACCTTCACCCGATCGGTTTATCTGTAGCCGATTCCCCTAAAGAGATGACCCAGAGAACTCACCCGACCGCCAGCAGACCGTGCCAAAACGTCGCAACTTTCTGTTTATTTGGGCGACGTTTCCAACCGATCGGTTGATTTATCAACCGATCGGTTCACCTGATGAGCTCAAGATCCAAACGACCAGAAGCTTCCGCCAACCGATCGTGTCGCGTGACCGGGTGAAGTCCTGAACAGCACTGTCGAAGAACGAAGCAGGTCACTCGATCGGTTGAAGAATCAACCGATCGGGTGACGTCCTTTTCTATATATATTAGCCCTAGGTTTTCAGAAACGTAAGCTGTGTTTTTGGGCTGTGTTTATTTCCTATTTTTCCTCTATTGCGACGGCTGGAATTTTATACTTATTTGTAAGTGTTCCGATCTTTGTAAAACTTTACTACATTGTTAATTGCATTGATACTACTGCATTTCTTTTGCCCGATCATGTTTTTAACCGTCGATTTTCATTTAGATTGCTTTTTAACTAAAATGTGTGAGTAGTTCCCAATCTGGGATTTTTGTGGAAACCCCTTCGTGGGTTCTCCCTAATGCATCCATAGGACTAGGAAATCGATAGGGATTAGGGATCTATTGCTTACGCGGAGTGCTTTATTTTCATCGGCGGGAAAAGACCGCCTTTGACCGTTGGGACAAGGGGGGATAAACTTGACGGTTGACTCCCTACCCATAGCTCACGCCCTTAGCGTAGACATCGAATCCTAGCGCGCGGGAGCGGCAGGATTAGATGTTGGGAGTTATCATTGCGAGCTTAGTGCTCCCGGAGTCGGTCAGTGTTAATTGACATGGAAATGCCCACTGACCGAACCCGGGTAGTCTGGCGTATCAACCTGGGCACCGACCAGAATATCGGGCCCATGGGACTCTGGTATCACTCTTAGAGGCAACGTCTCACCATTAAACCCTAATTCTGATCGTTGTCCTAACCATCGGCCGTATTAGTGAGAACACATGATAGGGTGGAAACCGAAGTCCCGGGTTTCCTTTTATATTGTTTAATCTCGTATCTACAATTTGTGACAAACCATCCACCGATTCGGGCTAGCTCACCCATAGGGTGAATTTGGTCCCTTCTGACACAAGCACAACCACGCCTCCCTGAGTTTGACCCCCAAGCCACACTACAACACCATGCGCTTGCGGTTATAAATATTTAAATCTCACGCCCCCAATCTCATATTGCACTTGCATGATCACACACATCTTTTGAGGGGACGTAAAGCTTTATGGCGCCGTTGCCGGGAAGGCAACGTGCTTGTTATTTTTGGATCTTTTGAACCCTTGAGTCTAGCTCACATCTCTATCTCGCGATAATTTTCGCACTCTTCTTTTTCATTTTTATTTTCTTATTTTTATTTTTATTTTCTGTTCTTATCTATCTCTTTCCCTCTTTTGATTCACGGGTGTTTGTTGCTTTTGATGCGCATGAACACAAGGAGTTTTGACGACTTGATTCCTGTTGATCCTGAGATAAACGCCACCCTAAAGCATCTGGCCGCAGAGAAGAGAAGAAGAGAAGAGTCTGAAGCCATGGGGAGAATACCCCACCGCATAAGTCCCAGCTGGAGTACTCGATGCCATCCATCGAGTCCACCTCCACCATCCGACCTCCTGCTATTACGGCCCAGAGCTTCGAGCTTAAGCCATCCTTAGTGACGTGGATCCAGTAGGATCAATTCTCTGGGGCACCCATGGAAATCCCTATTGAACATCTGGACTCCTTCCTAGAGAAATGTGACACGTTCCAGATAAATGGTGTCACAGCTGAAGCAATCCGTCTGAAGCTATTCCCCTTCTCTCTGCAGGATAAGGCCAAGCAATGGCTAAGGGGAAAGGACCCGAACACTTTCAACACTTGGGAGAAGCTTTCAAATGCAATCTTGAGGAAGTTCTTTCCTCCGGGGAAGACCATGAAGCTGAGGAGTGAGATCTCCTCCTTCTCCCAGGCCAGCCACGAGTCCCTGCATGAAGCTTGGATGAGATACAAAGAAATACATCGGAGATGCCCTCATCACGAGCTTCCAAAGTGGCAGATAATTAATCTGTTCTATGATGGATTGAGGGACGACTTGAAGTCTTCGATGGGCGCGACGAATGGAGGTTCCTTTATGTCTCGGAGTGAAGAAGATGCCAGACAAATTCTTGAAAACATGGCATCGAACAATGAGCGGTGGTGTGACGAGAGATCTACACCTAGATCTGGAGGTATCCATAGGGTCGAGGACGTCGACAAATTATCCAGCAAGTTTGACTTGCTGTCGACCTAGATCTCGGCGCTGATGGTAGGAGCTGGTGGTGCCGGTACACAACAAATTGTGGCGGTGGAAGCAGAAGTCATGGGAGACTTTGAGGGTGGTGACATCTCACCACCGTTGGACCAAGCGAGCACACCATTCTACAATCCTACGGGAAATGCGATGTATCCACCACGGACTAGTTCCAATCAGGCCTACTCTCCAAATAACCGGAATCACCCCAATCTTAGCTACTGGGCGCCCTTTCAGCAACCGCAACCACAAGTATATCTGTCGCCTAGGCAACAACAGCAACAGTTTCAGCAGCAGCAGTTTCAGCAGCAGCGGCCCCCACTATCATACCAACAGTACCCCATAAGGAACCAGCAGCCCATGCAGCAGCAGCAGCAGCCGTATGGCCAGCAGCGTGCCATCTCCCCGGTTGAGTCCCTCTTGACTCAGTACATCTTGAACCAGGAGAAGATAAATTTGAGGCTGGAAATGGGGCAGATGGGTCGCACTGACCAAGTAACCCATCTGGGGTTACAGGTGGCGAACCTTCAAAGGTCGCAAAATCTATTGCCGCCACAACCGGAAGTGAACCCGAGGGGAGAAAACCAGACTTTGGCACTCATGCACGAGCATGTGAATGTGTCCGCTATCGTGTTAAGAAGCGGAACACAAATCCCCACAAGAGTGCCCGCCAAGGAACCGGAAGCACCATTGGTCGTAGAGCGACCAATTGAAAAAGCCAATGACAACGGTGCTTCGCCGCCAAAGACTACGACTCCGGAAGGAGTCCCTGAAGAGGAGAAGAAGAAGGACGAGGAAGGGAGCCTCAAGGTATTCATGCCCGTTGTGCCTTTTCCACAACGGCTAGCCTAAGCCAAGATAGACGAAAAGTACGGCAAATTCTTTTGGTCAAGGATTTAAGCCTTCAAATCCCCTTCCTCGAAGCTATTAAGATGATTCCCTCCTACGCGAAAATTTTAAAGGATTTGGTGACAAGAGGGTCCAGATGGAGAAGGTCGTATTAACGGCGGAATGCAGCGCTCTCATTCAGAGAGCGAATCTGCCTAAGCTTAAGGACACGGGGAGCTTCTCTATCTCTTGTGCGATCAGGGAGGTAAAGATCCATCATGCGCTCGTCGATCTTGGAGCGAGCGTCAGTTTAATGCCCCTGTCGCTGTATAGGAGGATAGGGATGGGTGACCTGGGGCCCACCGGTATGACCCTACATCTTGCAGACCAATCAGTCAAATATCCCGTGGGGGTTGTCGATGACCTGCCTATCAACGTAAGTGGGGTGCAAGTGCCAGTGGACTTCATTGTTATGGACATGCCTGAAGATACGCATACCCCCATCATCCTTGGATGGCCCTTCATGGCTCGGCGTCCGGCGTTTTAATAGATGTGAAGAAAGGGAAGTTATCCCTTAATGTCGGCAATGAAAAGGTGGAGTTCGACTTGGGGTTGTCCATGAAGCTTCCTCCTGATGAGCAAGGATGCAATATGCTGGATATAGAGGAAGAGAGAGCAGCTGAAGCTGGGGCCTGGGAAACTCTTTCAAGGAATCCCCCCGACAGCTTGGGGGACTTAGAAGAACATGTCGGCCTGAAGAAAGATGATGTTGCTAAGAAAGCGGGTGCGTCACATACGGTCCCTCCCGGATTTCAAAGTCTCCTCCGACAAGGAGAAAAGGAAAGGAGCCCATGGGGCTCAATGGAGACGAAATCCGGATCTTGAAACGAGTGGCGGTAGACACCAATATAAGGGAGAAGCCCCCGGATTCCACCAATGAAGGGAGGGTCATCGAGCAAGGCTTCGTGTCACCGCCGCCGATGCCAAAGGCCACCAACTCTGAATCTGAAGTGATGCCAATCTTAGGGCATCACCCCCGTCCTCCATGAAGATCATCTACGGGCGTCGAGCAAACGACGTTAAACAAAAGCGCTTCATGGGAGGCAACCCATGCTCTAAACTTTGATCTCAGTTTTAGGATTATTATTAGCATTATTTTTCCTATTTTAATAATTAAATCCAGCCGCGGGAACTTCCATCGAGAGACTTAGGCCATTTGTGAATTTTTGCATGAAACGAGCACTCACCCGATCGGGTGACCACTCAACCGATCGGGTGAGACGTATCAGACAATGGCCGTATCTGCTCTCAAGTGAACCAGTCGGGTGAAGCAATGTGAGACCGGGTGGCAGACCGTGTGAGCTGGGCTGAAGTCTCGTAAAATTTGGGATTTATTCAACCGATCGGGTGATACGAAGCATGGTCGGGTGACCGACCGGGTAAGCTGTACTGAATTCTCGGGAAAAATTATGAAGCGGCCAACCGATCGGTTGAGTTATCAACTGATCGGTTCACCTGTAGCCTCTTTTAAGCAAAATTTTTCGACCTAAAGTCAACCGACCCGGTGAGTTTTTACCCGATCGGTTCGACTTAAACCGTATAAATATCCACTCCACCCGTTCATTTCCCCTCTCACCTGACTTTGATTCTCTCTCGCTGTTTCGACTTCTCCTTCATCCAACCGGCCTCGATCTCCCCTCAACTGACCACAAACCCCCCTAAATTGATCCCTCCACTCTCCATCTCCTTCCCGCCATCGATCTCTCCCTCTCCATCTCCCATTTTCACCCCGTCCAAACCCGAATTTCTGCCCAACTCTCCCCTATTTTCGAAATTTGCTTAAAAGAAACACCGCGGCTTCACACTCCATCCCATTGCGCTGCGTTGGGACATCTACGAGCAAGGATCTTCATCTCGATTGGGTAACTTCGCTCCTTAGCTTAATTTTAAATTTTGCCCTAGTTTAACTATTTTGCTCGATTGCCTGTGTTAGTGTGCATTCATCGCATTTTGCATTCACTCACGCACACACACTCACATGGCCCGGGATCAAGATAAGGGTAAAGGTATCATGCGAGAGGAGGGGTCATCTTGCAAGAGACGCAAGACTACACGTCAACCACACTCACGCCCTCCTCCTGCACAGCCTGCACAACCCCACCTATCATCCTTGCTGAGGACCCACTGATGGGCCCGCGTGGCTACCGCTTTAGGAATCAAGTGCACAAAGATTGTTATCATAGACTTGATGCACGAGGGCAGCTATCGATCAAATTTGCACATACCCAAATGCTTATCGATCTCGGGGTGTTCACCGAGGTCGAGACTCTCTTCGCCAATTTAGGTTGGTTAGCTTTCCTAAACGCCATCGCGGTATCCTACCCCTCCCTCAAACTCAAATTTTTATCCACCCTGTCTGTGAGCCAGGGTCGATCGTCATCTTTCGCGTCTGTAACAAAACCATTCGCACTGACCTGAATACCATTAATAACATCTTTGGTTTCCCCATCCTTGGGGACGACACTATCCGTCCCTACGGGTATCCCCCTGAATTTGACATCGATCAGTTTTGGTTCCGCATCACCTTACATGCTCACTATCCTCGAGGTAAGGCCAAGGCCTCCTCCATCATTCACCCCATCTTTCGCCTGGCCCATCGAATCATTTCTTGCATGTTCTTCCCCAGGGATGAGTCAGGTACCGTGACCATCCTTGATCTCTTCATTTTATGGGCCATGACCTTCGCTTTTGTTCGGGGTGATGACAGGATCTCTTTCAGGGCCCTAGTTGTTCCCGTCCATGCCGGCGCTTGGCTTGTTACCAAGCTTCTTGAGATTAGCCGCGTCGGTAAGGGCAAGCTTTGTTGCGGGGGCCTTATCATGATCATAGCTTCGGCTTCCCAGTTTAATATTGTCATCCCCCGGGACCTACTTACTGCCCCAGGACCCTCACGTCTAGATCTTGACATCTTGCGGCATATACACATGATCAAGCCCCGCCCCGATGGCCGTTTCACTTTCCATTACGGACACCCCCAGCTCCATATACCATTCTACCCAACCACGCTCGCAAGACTATACAGCTTGTGGCAGATTGGACATTTCCCCCGATCCTGAGTTTCTTGGGGGTTACGTCTTCCTTTTATCCCGTGCGCACCCAGATCACCTTCCCCTGCCGCCCACTTAGGTGAGCAGGACATTCCTACGTCCCGTGGAGACCCCGGGGCTGGGCCTAGTAGTGTCGTCCCTGCTTCTGTCCCCACCACCACTGTCACCACCTCTCTAGTCCGTACTACCTCCTCCACCTCCTTTCGTCGAGCCGCATCCACTAGCCTCGCTCTTGAGGCTGAGCTGGCTTCACTACGCACTGTCGTTTCGTCCTCCGCCTCCTCAAACCCATCCCCTTCGATCTTCTCTCACCCACGCTTCCTCGCACTTGAGAGGGACGTGGCCACCATCCTCCGCATTCTCACTCACATCCACGGACCACCTCCTCCCACACCACACCCCTCTCCACCACCTTCACCCCCTCGACGATTTTTCCCTCCACCATCACATTCTTCACCTCCACCATCACCCCCTAGGCGACCATCCCCACTTCTCACCACTTCCATCACCACTTCTATTCCCACCACCTCATCTACTCCCACCATTTACATACCCTCTACTTCCGTCACTCCATATGTGTGCCGCAAGAAATTGCAGGTGCGATCGCGATCACTTCCCCAACCATCCTCTTCCATCGTCGTATCCCCCCATCTACCGCCGTTTCTACCCCATCTACCACCGCATTGGTCGCCCTTTCACTCCCACTCACCATCACCACCACCACTCCCCCGCATCCCCCACATCTTCCACCGAAGAGGACGAGGATGATTCCTCTCCTACTTTTTGATTCCATTTTGTTTTCTGACCTACCCCTTGCGTATCTCTGCATTTTCATCATCATATCATATCGCTAGCTTTGTCACGTCTAGCTTGGGGGAAGTCAATTTTTCTATATACTGTCGTTTGATGTTTTCTATGTGCGTTTGTTTATATATGTCATGTGGTGTGATTTTCTATTTTTATTTTCTTTTTATGTGTCGTGTTGTGTGATTTTCTTTATTTTCCTTTTTTCGTATGTGTGTTTTTCTGGTTTTTCATTTCTTTTTGAGTCGGTGCGTATCCCCCCCATTTTCTTTGCCCTCCTGTATTCACTTTTATTGCATTGAGGGCAATGCAAGTTTCAGCTTGGGGGAGTCATGCTTCGTGCGTCATTTGTGTCTTTTTCTTCGTTTTTTGAGTCATTTTCATCGTGTTTTTATTTTTTTCTTTTCTTCTTTTTATCTCTTTCTCCTAGAGATGTAACCTCTGATGAACTGCCACAAAAATCACACACACACCTAGCATGGCTTCGAAAATCACATTCATTAACCCTAGGAAGCCGAGTCCTCTTGCATTCCACGCATCGTGGGTCCACTTAGCTTTTTTGTGAGTCGTGTGTCGTTACTAGCTGTCTGGTGTGCTTCAACTTTGTGATTTTGTTTTATATACATGTCCAGGAATAACCCCTAGTTTATCATGCTTCGAATTGCATATGCGGTATTTACTGCTCCTGTCTGCTTCTGTATGCATGAATATATATATATATATATATATATATATATATATATATATATATATATATATATATATCTATCTATCTATTCTATAAAAGAGAGCATTTTTTGAATTTTGTCCCAGTAGGACAAACTGACTAGGACATGACTAGGATATAGTTTGCTGACTAGGATTTTTAGTTAAACCTTTGGAGGGAAAACAGAGATGCCAAGGATTTTGTGTTAAAAATATGGTGGGAAATAATTTGAAGCGAATGGTTTTTGGGGGGAAATATTTTGAATCCATTTCCTCCGTTGAATTTGATGTTAAATTTGACAGCTGCAACAATTTCGCATCAAGGGTCCAAAGGTTTTCAAATCAGTGAGAGCTCGGTGGTTTAAACTGTGTTCAAGTTCTCATCTGCAACAATTTCATTTATCATCAAAAAGTTTTATATTCATGTTGTGGTTTAAATTTTATTCCCATCTGCAACAAGAATCGGTGGTTTTCTGCATCAATATCTCATCTGTAAGCTTTTCTATTCAAGTTCTCATCTGCAACAAGAATCGGTGGTTTAAACTTTGTTCTCATCTACAGTGCTGCCTCTACGACGGTCTCAAGTAGAAGCTCCACGCTGCCCTCTCCCTCGACGTGCCCCACTCCCTTACATTCGTTCAGCTCCAGGAAAACAGGCAACCACATACTCTCCTTCTATTTCTTATTCGTGCTGTTCGTTCTCTCATTCTCTCAAATTGGTTGCCACTTTAGGTGAGGGATATAACTGAGAATCCGGAATGGGAGAGGCTATACCAGTATGAGATCCCTATTCTCGCCAAACTTCTGCCCGATGGCTCTGAGGTCAGTCATCCATTCGTTTCCTATTTGTTTTGCGCATTAGCTGTTTGATGAAATGCTTCTGTGAACGACCAACTTATAATGCATAGTAGCACATTCGATACTGTAACTTTTTATCATTAGCATTTTATGCCAGTTTCATTTTATTCACGATGGAATCTAATAGTAGAGTAATATTAAGTGCCAAAGTCAAAAAGGTGATAATCCTACTTTGTGGCTGTATTTATTTTAATTGAAGAGAAAGCGTTTGTAAGTAAATACAAGAATCAAAGAAGGCATTTGATAATGTAAAAGTATGTCAGGAAATGTGCTGAGTTGCTTTCATAGGACCATAACCACTTCCAAACGACAGAGCACCAAACAAATCCATGTCCTGGTGCATGTTACTCAATGTTTCTTGAAAATCGATTTATTTTTTAAAACTTTTACAATGTAAATGCATTCATAACCTGGTGCATTTATGCTAAAAATGAAAACTATTATGGTATTTCATCATATCTGAGTTTCAGAATATGCACACCAAAAGTAGTTTCTCTATTCTGCCACTTCTATTCACAATATTTTTTATTTCTTTTTATCTGTAGGCACATCGTGTTGGGTTGGTGGCTTGGGGGTGGGGAGGCATGGAAGATATGGTAGTTAATGTCAAGCTACATAATTTCAGTATTCCATGCTAGGAAACCACACATATCACTTATTTTGCAACCTCTTTAGGACAAAAGAATCACACAGCCATGACTTCCAGAACTTAGATAACTATATTGGAATGAGAGAAGACTTTAATTTACATACAAACAAACAAGGCAAGGCAGTAAAAGTGGTGAAGTATAAATCCAAATAATCTCTGGAAATTGAGTACCAGATGCTATTTTAGTATACAGTTTCTCCTCGATGATGATGATGATTATAGGAAGGGAGGTAGGGGTGGACTTATTTTTGATAGTCTTCGAGATGAGACTTTATATCAAATGTCCACAGCATAACAAAAAGCAAATGCATATCCCTAGGTTACATACTCCACCCGAGATGATGGAAACTAATAGTAGAGTAATATTAAGTGCAAAAGTCAAAAAGGTGATAATAATCTAAATTGCAAACAGCTTGGGATCAAAATTTTGCTGAATTATATCGTATGGGTTTTTATCTGATGCTTTTTTAAGAGAATCTTCTATTGGTTTTTATGTCTTCAGAAACTCTTTGGGCCTACAAATGAGAAATGACGTCTACGATTCGAGGTAATTTGAAATTTAGGATTTCAAGTTTTTGTTGTTTAAGATGTTTGCAATTTATCTACATGTTGCATCTTATAATTGTAAGAAGTGTCAGTCCAAGCAATTGTAATTTTGGTGTGTAGAATAAGCATTAGAACCAGAGAGATTTTTATTAATGTTGGATTGTTTTGAAAGTATTCTTAGGGTTGAAATTGTTCTGGTGGTTTTTAACTTTACTTCATAGCTAATACCCCATGAGCATGGTACGCGTGCTTATTTGTATGTAGATGACAAAAGTCAATACTACAAATAGATGACAAAAGTCAATACTACAAATATGTTCATTCAGAATTTCAATAAAAATTTATCGCCACAAATAACTTGATTTGTTATACACCTTCAATATGATATGTGAATGTAACAGAATCCTTACAAGAAGTGGTATGATAAGAAATATAGTTGCTTAGGGTCTGTGTTTTGGTTTCTTTATAAGAAGGTAGTTTTTTGGTTGGATTTGGTGGATTGTTTTAATTAAGATTTCAAAGTTGATTTTTTCTTGTAATGGTATTCGGTGTTTGAATTGTTATACACCTTCAATATGACATGGGAATGTAACAAAATCCGTACAAGAAGTGGAATGATAAGAAATATAGTTCCTTACAAGAAGTGGTATGATAAAAAATATAGTTGCTTAGGGTCTGTGTTTTGGTTTCTTTATAAGAATGCAGGTTTTTGGTTGGATTTGGTGGATTGTTTTAATTAAGATTTCAAAGTTGATTTTTTCCTGTAATGCTTTTAGGTGATTGAATTGATGAAGAAGCATGAGGGTTTCAATTCATAGGCGAGCAAGGGGCAAAGGTGCCGAGGGACATCAATAACTCCTCGCAAGCTAAGACACTTAACTTTTACGCAATTTTGTTTGTTTATTTGTTTTGTTAGATTAAGCTGCGTCATTTTCTAATTATGTATGTAGAATGATTCTTGCTATATATCGTAATATTTTTATTGCCAATAAGTTTCATTTTTTATCTTAGAAAGATGATTTTCATGAACATCACTACTAATGATATGAAAATTCTATGAATTAGTTGAAGATAAACATTGCAAAAATGTTAGGATATAGATATCAGTAGTTATTTTGTGTTGCTCTATCGATTAGGAGGGATTTTACGTCAAATAAGATGGATTTGGAGGGTTCAAAGTGTCAAATTTGTTTCCTTTTTCTAATTACCCTTAATGGTATTAATGAATAGTTTAAACAGAATCAACAGATGAACTAGGAGAAGAACAAGCTATATACTATAAATACTATGCAATACAAGTACAATGTTGCAACACTGGGAGCATTGCCTTTAAATTTTACTCATTTTATTTTTGTCAAAATATTAGCTCTTCCATTGTGGTGATTGGCTACGTATGACACAGTTACTCAAATGAAATAATTTTATTTATTTATTTATTTAAGCAAGTTTTCCTCCACCATAATATCATCCTTATCAATGGTTGCAAGATGGAGGAGACTCATCTTGGGTGCCACATCTAGGATGAGTATACATGCAAGTTTGATTGTTCTCCGTGCACATCAAGGTATTCTCACTCCAAAAGCTCAATATTTTGTTTTGAAATCCATGTTCTTTCCAATTAGTATAACACTATTTGATTTTCATTAGAATCAGAGCAGTTTTTGAGGTAAAATTGCTATCTTTTTTTTTGGTATTTTTGGCCTTCATTGTAAATTAAGTGGGGAATCTTAAACCTTATAGTGTTGTATGTCATTGGATTGCATGGACAGTCAATGTTCGAATGAAATAAGAGTTTCCTTGATGCTTTGTCATATGTTTTGGTGACTATTAGTTTTCAATTTGTTGTCAACAGTCTTGCTGAGGGTAATATCTAATAGGCTTTTAGCTAAAAGCGAGAATCACATTTTTAGCCGGAACCTCTCTGGGGTGTATAATTGTCTTTCCTTATAAATGTTTCATTTCCAACGATTATTCAAGGAATCTTTAAGCGTCAGTTAGGTGGTGTGTTTCAAAGAGGATTCATATGAATTGACAATCAAGTGAGCATTGTTTAGTTTCCAGTTCATGCTAGAGGTTAATTTGACATTGATTCCTGATTACCTTACATTATCCCTTCCCTTTCCACTCATTCTCCTCTTTCACATCATCTGTTATGTATGGTACTCACCCAAACAAATTTTGGATTGTTCGACATGGGTAGATACCTGCTAGAGGGTCTGGCAGTGTTATACACATGGAACTACATATACCTTTCCTCTAAAAGCATGTGATAGATGATGTTTGTTATGTCATTTGACAAAATTAGATTGTTTTGAAACTTATTTATTATTTCAAGCTATCATATGTGGATAACAATCCAGTATATATATCTATGTGAGTTATGCACACACGCACACTTACACATTTACAATACAGATGTAAATATATGCGTCATATTATCTTATTTTTTTGAGATTTGTCTTCCCCGGCACTCAGTGTCTGTGTTGGAGCAAGCATTAGTGTCCATACTATAAACTATTGCTTTTGTTCATAAATGTAAAAATGTTATTAATTAGTTCATGTTGAATGCACCAATCCAGGTGGCCAAGTATTTGGTTGTTGATCTGTATTAAACTACTTTTCCTTGGCCAAGTGAATCGTACCCTTGAAAGTTAAAATTATTATGTGGCTTGCTATTTAGGAGAAGTTGAATATATTATACATTTTGCAGCAGAAAGGATTGCCAGTGCTAATTGTTGTATTTTGTGTAAGGAGCAAACTCAAGCGCATGATCATTTTTCTCCACTGCTTCTTTGTTCAAACTATTTTGTGTTCACTTAAATATAATCTTAATATATTTGAAGAAATTCCTGATATGTTGAGACTTTAAACAGTTTGGAGACAGTAAAATCTCTCGAACAGATCTGCTTCTTTGTTCATCTAATCTTAATATATTGGAAAATTTCCTGATATGTTGAGACTTTGGACAGTTTGGAGACAGTAAAATCTCTCGAACAGAATTAGAATTGAGTGGGTGTGATATTTCTATGATGACAGTAATCTGGATGATTTTGCGTGAAAGAAGTATATGAATTTTTTCCAAATAAGGGTCTTTAATCACTTGAATTACTTGGTAAAATTTATTCTTTCGCATACTTTTGAACAGTGGAGACAATTTTTTCTAAAGGAGATGAGATCAAAGAGTTACAGGAAGGAATGCATATTAGTTTAATTTGTTGGAGATCGGTTGACTGAAATGCATATTAGTGAAATTTTGGGTTGATGCTGTGTTTTTCTGTGTTTGAGCTTATATTACCAAAATCAATAATGTACACTTCAATTAACCGATCTCCAAGAATGGCCCTAATTTTCTCATTGATTTCCCTTTGAGACTGCATATAGTCATGATGCCTACTAGAGTACTGCATTTCATAGGAAACAAAATGGATTAGTCAGTAATAAAAGAAGCAATAGAGAAGAAAAGTTCTGTCTATGTATAGAAGGATATGGAAATCTACCTCTTAAAGCTTATAAAATTTGTAGAGATCATTCGCATCGACAACAGCCAGCTGATCACCGTCATCTGATGCATCGATGCCGTTGGAAACAGAATCCTTGATTTCATCAGTAAATCTGCAAGCATCCTAACAAAGCAGAAGTAAGAAAAAGTGGAAGGTCATTACATTGAAAATCTACACATAACTTTCTCTGATTAGTAGAACTAAAATATCTTTTTTCCTTACTTTAAGTAGTAAGAACTAAAATCATTGTGTTAACAGTCTGCTTTCTGCTAAACATCGCCGGTGTTGTCGCGGTTCATGTTTCAGGGTGTTAGCTGAGTTTCACTTTCAGTTTCACAGTTTCACAATTTCACTTCCAATTTCACTTCCATTCAAACAACCTGCTTCTCACCTTTCAACCACGGTGTTAGCTGAAAGTGAGTAAATTCAATACATCATTATACTTGGTTGCCGCACAATTTCAGTTTGCTTTAAATTGGATAATATTGGACACTGAATTGGGGAGTTTGTGCATTTTTCTGACAAAAATTCATTTTGCTGACAATAACTCCATTTTCCTGACAACCATCTGTCACGCCCCGCTTCCCAAAACGACGGAGGCAAAGCGTGACAAGGCCCGCTTAGGCAGAGCTGAGAAGCTCTGACCCAATAAGAGTCTGTAGGGGTACCATTTTAAAGTTTCAGGTTCTTGCATTTATAAAGTTCAAAACAACAGAAGGTACAGAAAGGAAGTTGCATTCATAAAATTAGAGATATAACATCCAGCGAGTACAAAGTCTAAAAAGAAGCCTAAGCATGGCAACAAACTATCTAAAAGCAACTTAAAAAGCAGTAACCTCTGAAAGTGACGACTAAAGGACCTCAAGGTCTGGTCCTCGTCAGGCGCGTACTCTGGGTCGACGTCCTCGGCTCCTCGTACTACAGTGAGTCTGCCTCGTCCACGAACTCTGGCTGAACACCTGACGTACAACACCCAAGAGAAAGGAACTGTACGTCAGGTAAAGTCTACAAGAAGGGTTAGACTTTACTGCAAGTGCACCGAACTTTAAACAACGATTTACTGGTTGATTAACATGTTGAGGTTCTATTACACAACAGTTTACTGGTTGATTAGCATGCTGTGGTTATAACAGAGTAACACAACAGGAAGTAACGCAGCAGGAAAGTAAAACGGGGCAGGTAGTAGTCGTAGCGTGTGCTACCAACTACGGGACTAACCTACATGTGTCAAGACAAGTCGGGACGTGACGGGACAAGACAAGACAAGACAAGTGAGATACGAAAGGGTTCACGCCTTACGGTTCGAGGGGGATCAGACCCTCTTGTCGTGCGCACGCTCAACCCAACCCCAAACCCAGGAACTCAGGACAAGATTTACAGGGATCAGTTCCGCTAAGGAAACATCCGAAACGCCCGAAGGCTTTTTGTGTAACAGGGATCACTTCCGCGAGGAAAGCATCCGAAACGCCCGAAGGCTTTTTGTGTAACAGGGATCACTTCCGCTAGGAAAGCATCCGAAATGCCCGCATGCTTTTTGTATAACAGGGATCACTTCCGCTAAGAAAGCATCCGAAACGCCCGCAGGCTTTTTGTATCACGGGGATCACTTCCGCTAGGGAAAGCATCCGAAACGCCCGCAGGCTTTTGTATAACAGTCACGGGGATCACTCTCGCATGGAGAGCATCCGAAACGCCCGAAGGCTTTTTGTGTAACAGGACATGACACGACAAGTGTAGGGAGTTTTTATTCTAGGGTGTCCACAAGCACGCACACACATGATAGCCCTACAATATCAAAAGTTGTTGTTGTCAGGCTCAGACTTCGTCGTCAAGTCTGAGCCGTCAGGAGTCGCCCCGGACGATATCATTTCACGTCCGGTTCTTTTTTTGTTCACAGTTAACAATTCTAACCAACTAAGGCCTAAGCACGGCCAAAAGTACAAGTGGATACACTTGCCTGCGATGGCGAGTGTGTCGTCCTCTCGAAGCGTCTCGTCCAGTCGTCGCGTCTGCGGAAGTCCGTCTGAAACAGGTCATGGCGACGGTGTCAGGTCGCGTTTTTCAATAATCCTATTTAGGTTCATTTCTAGGTTGTCGGGACTATCCTAATTGTCAAAGTCACAATTTGGTGTTTCGTTCAACCTAGATCGACCACTACCCTATGTGCACAGAAAAGTCGTCCGATGGTCGATTTCTATAGTGGGCAGCGTTTTACAAGCGCAGAAAGTAAATTTAGTTCACGTTGACAAATTTTAGATTAGGTTTTACATTACTCTACGTGTGGGTTCTCTACGAGTTAGGGAGACCAACCTGGTTGACGAACACGCGGGAATCGACGTCGGATCTGGAAATGGCAACGGACCGCGTCGCGTTTTCAGTTACTCGACTGCAGTGACGATCGCATGAAGGATGTATTATATCTGCATCAATAGATTTAGAATATCAAGCTAAGGTGAAATATACATTCACTAATATAACCACTAATTTATACTAACATTTGCTATTATCATACCTTCGCTGTTTTATAATAACAGAAATATGTATATATCTATATAACTTAATACACATCAGTTTATATATGACTCACAAGTATATAATTGTATAAGGTGCTAGTATGGACATAGTGCAAATAATATTAATTATAACTCTGCCAATACCTTGTTATTAACTAACAATAATAGCAATACTAACTTAATATATAATTTAATTAATACCCTAAAGTATTGTACTGCTCCTCTAAATCTGTTCTTGTTCATTAAATGGGTCATAACACATGTAACTCTTTTATAAGACTTGGTTCTCCTAAAAACAAGCTTCTGTTCATATGGGGAAAAGAACTCACGGTTTTATAGTAATTCATTTGTTTTTCTTTTATAATACGATCCAGGATCCACATGAGCCATGCTACCAAATATACACACTACCAAAACATGATGCTATAATTATATATGAAGGTTAACATCAGAACTTACTGCTTTTATAGTGTACTCAGTGCGTGGATGCAGGTTGATGGCGGCAAAGCATCGAGGGCTTGGTGGCAGGTGGTTGCGAGAGGCGTAATCGGAGGCGAGGTGTTTCCCGGTGGCTTGGAATGCTGGGTATGTTCGTCGGAGGTCGGAGCGAGGCTGTCGGAGGCTGGCATGGTGGTACGGCATCCGATGAGTGAGGCGGCAATGCAGGCATTGGAAGTTGTGGGCGAAGGACGTTTGGTCACCGGTGTTGAGGGGTGGAGGAGGTGGAGCAGCGGGTTCGGGGCGAGAGGTCGAGATACGGGCTGTGGTGTGGGCGTGGCGAAGTGGCGGAGGGCTGAGTTATGAGGCGATGGAACTGGCCGTAGGCTGTGGTGGAGGGAGGAAGGTTCGCGGTGGCAGGGTGGTTGGCATGTGGTGTTCGAGAGAAGATGATGGCGGAGGAGGTCGGGGCTCTGGGGCATGTTTCCGGTTGTGTGAAAACAAAGGTGGAGGCTAACGGTGCTGGCGTGCTGAGCGAAGGAGGTCGGAGAGGCGAACGCCTTATGGGTGCGGGCTTGGCGGGGAATGCGGGGATGCGGTGTCGAGCTGATTGGAGACACGGGGGTGTTGGGCGTGGTCGAGGGCGATGGGCGTGCGGGAATGTGGGGGAAGGAGAGCTGTGAGTTAGGATAGGGGAGAAAAGGACGTGGGTTGTTGGCGTGGGATAGAGGGGAGAAATACTGTTAGGATTGGGTAGAATAGGGTATCAAATAGGTTAGATTTTTAAGGATTTTAATTTGATCAACGAATTTAACCCGATTCCCCTTAAAGAAAAAGCAGTATTGGATGTAAAAAGATTTTTTTTTAAAAAAAAGAATTAGTTACAGGTTGAAGTATTAATAAGACTTGGTCAAAAGATATGTTAGCCTGAGATTCCTTTAAAAACGTAACACATACATCAGTGAGAGCTTTTAAAATTTTTGAATTAAAAGAAAAAGTTTTATTAATGGTAATGATGTTATAGCTAATTTGGTTCTTCGAGGTCCAAAAATTACAAAGAAAATACCGGGGCGCTCGCGCCTCCGAGAGGATCGCGAATACGAGGTCTGACCTTGTGATAGGTCTACCAAAAACAATAATAAAACCAAGCACGAAAATACACATTCCGAGCAAAATACGGCTGAAATACGCGCGGTCAGAAAACGACCGTTACATTCTACCCACCTTAGAAATGATTCCGTCCTCGGAATCACTCATGCTAATAATAATAATATCTATGTACCCTTATACCCGTAACTCTCATATTCCACATAAAGATCCCTAATCCTACAACTTCAACCAGCGTTCCACAACAATTCATCATTACCGTCTTATCACTGGATAATGTCACGACTAGAATCGCATCCTAGCACCTGATTATAGATCCACATTTCCGCTCAAATTCCCATCTCCAAATTCTCATAAAAGGATAATATTCATCTTCTTATTCCATACCGTTCCACTAAACATCATCGCTCAATAACATCTTCAAATTTCTCAATCTCTTCCCAATATTAATAAATCTCCAAAATGAGATTCTAGTCAACCACCAATCCAAGACAAAAACTTTGTCTATCCTATAATACCTTCACAAATCAACAATCGCCGTGTCTTCAATATATTCTTGTCCTATCTTCCCATAATTTTATCCATCAAATAATTTGGACTATCAAGATCACATCTCAACCTACCTACTATAACTAATCCCAAGCAATATCAAGTCCGACTACCTAAACATCCATTTATCTCAACGCGTCATATCATTCTCGAAGCCTTCTCACGTCAACTCGACCACCAAGTCTTGATGCTTACAATGTTCTACTCATTCTCATGACCATCCTAACTCATACTATACTCTGCAGTTACTTCTATCTACCACCCGTCTAAGCCTCAAGTCTGATAAGTTACCATCTCCTCGCATATAATTTTATCCGACCAGAATTTCCCATTGAGTCCGTCTCACATCGGTTTTATAAATAAGTCTTGGACAGCCCATTCTCTTTTTTTTTTCGAACGAAATCTATTCCAATATCCTATTGTTCCAAAATCAGTTAATCTTTGTGCTATAACAAATCTCATCTCTCCCTGAGCCTACCCGCAAACAAAATCCTACAACAATAATAGCTAGTCCCAAAACTATAACAACCATAACATAACATTTCTAAATGGAGAGAGAGAGAAGGGAAGGGAAAGCTTAAAACCAGTGATACATTTTAAAACATTTGGGAAAAAACGTGGAGTCGTGGTAATGGATGAGGAAGGATAATTGATCTGTGATCTTGTGAGCTAATTTCAAAAACTTTAAAGGGTTGGTTTAAAAGAAAAACAAAGTCTTGATACAATCACACGCAGTCAAAGATAAACTATTCTACAATCGCGAAAAACTACGTCTAAGGAAATTGTCTGCCATGACCTTATTCATATACGTATGAATACCGTCTTTCAGAAAATTTCAATCATATCATGGTTAACACCGAGTACACATTCAAGACACAAAAGGCAATTATCAGGATCCTAAAGATGACACACGCATACAGATCTACACACTATACCTATATATACATCACGACATCACAAACTCAAGGGCCCACTACTAGCTAGGGATGACATAGACAACTACAGGCGATGATGTCTACATACAAGCGGGAGACCGAAACCAGAATGACACGAAACAAGATCGAAAGAACGAAGTCATGTAAGGCGAGGGTAAGAAGATAGTCGGATGGACGTGAAAAAAATATTGCAAAAAGATTTAACGATGAAAGAAGGATTTGGTGCAAAATATGGTATCATATACCTTTAAATATATATATATCTATACTATAAAAAAGGAAGATTTTGAATTTTGTCCCAGTAGGACAAACCTTTGTCCTACGTGGCAAGCAAAAGCTGACTAGGATAAAAGATTTGGGGGGGAATTTGTGGGGGAAATTTGAAAATTGAGATTTGGTTTGAAAAATTGAAAATTTAAAACTTTGATAACAAAACTTTTGGGGGGACAAACTAAAGCAGCACACACTCTCTCTTTCTCTCTCTCGGACCCCTCGCAAAGCCATTGCTTGACCGCCACTGCCCTTGGGACGGTGATGTTGCAGCTGATCTCACGGTCCCCTGCTCCTGGGTCTTTGCTGTCGCAGCTGATCTCGTGGCACGCTGCTGATCTCGCGGCCCCCTGCCCCAGGACTCTGATGTCGCTGCTGCTCATGCTCAAGGTCTCTCTCTCTCTCTCTCTCTCTCTCACTCATGGCCTAAAAGGCAGAATCAGAATTGTTCATGGCCTAACAATGGAACCCAACTTCTCTGGTCAGAATCCATCTTGAGTTTGATTAATGATATAGTATTGCATTGGTATCTGCCGTCTTGAGCTTACCTGATCTTCAATTTTGTGAATTTTTGTTGATTTTTGCCTCCTCTTGAGCTTGCTCATTTGTAATTACTGTGAATGTTGAAGAAAAAATGTGAATTTTAGGTGTTTTGTTGGCATAGTGCTGTTGATTTCTGCCTTTTGCGTTTTCCCATTTGTAAATCCTGCGAATTATTGAAGAAAAATGTGATTTTTAGGTGTTTGGTTAATTGTATAGTGCTGCATTGCTTTGGTCCATTTTGTGGGTGAATGGTTTTTTGTGCCCTTATCTAGGGCAAGATATGCAATTTTAGATATGCACGCAAAATCTTTGTTCTCCCCCAAAAATGTACCGTTTGTTAATTTAAATAATATGACTCTCCCCAAAAATGCACTGGTTATGCCCAACAATGCACAATACATAAATGAGTCTCACGCTTTGGCTGCTGGGTGATGGGTTTGGCGAGAAATTAGTTTGTTAATTTCGATATGCATGCAATATGCTCGATGATTTGTCTCAATGTGCATCCTCAATGTCGGCTGAGGTATGTAAGATGGTATTATTTATTGAGTCAATGATTATTCATATATTGCATGACGCTAAAATCTCTTATTTTTGGATGTGATTTCTTGATTTGAGATGAGATTTGTAGATGTCTGTTTTTTGAACTGTTATATTTATTAGTTTGTTGATATTTTGATTGCATCATCAATGTCAACTCAATGGTGCTTGCAGCAGCAACAACATCATCATCATGGTAGCTGCCCAACCATGTGTACCCGGACCACATTCCTTAGTTTGCCATAGATTTACGTTGGTTCTTCGATTTTTATATTTAGTAATTTATTTATTGGTTACATATTCATTTCTTGAAACCTTTCGATTTTTCAGGAGGCTGAGACATTCGAGGCCGATCTCTGTAAGAAGCTCTACAACAACAAGGAGGCTGTCGTGGATGTTTTGTGCAGAGTTTTGTGAATGAGCTGTTATGTTTCTTTGATTTTTTTTGTTTTGCATATTACATGTTTAATGTTTTGTCTCAATACGCATAGTTGGGGATATGAAGAAGCAATGGCTTTGCTCAAAAAATGAAGATAAGCTCACCTCCTCACTTCCCTATAAAGCTCGAGCCAGTGAAAAAATATCAGAAATTTCGCATAATTTTTCCTGCAATATCAATCTTCACAATTTTCCTTGATTTCAGCTTTTGTCGGAAGCCCTTCAACATCGAAATCCATTAAAAATGAGTTATTGTGTTGCCGAAAGCCATACAGTGCTGCATGCTCTCGACAATGCTGAGGAGAATGTAGATCCAAAGAGTAATTCAATGAATATTTTACATAATTACTTTTTTGGTTCCCTATAAATTAATCTGAATATCAGCTTAGAGGGTGCTGGTCCCCTTTGGATTTTTTTTTTATTTTTGCCCTGTTGAGGAAAGCTGCCCTTCACTAAATTCATGTTCAGGGGAAGGTCATATGTGGAAATTCTAGGAAGAGGTCCATGGACCATGGGGGATAAATAAATTCGTGCTAAGTATGTCACAGTTTATTCACTAAAAGACATCTTTATATGTGTCATATTCTTTCAGTTTCATTTTTTTTCCAGTTTTAATTAAACGAATGCTTGATGATGTACGAATATTTGATTCCCATTCCTTAGTCTTGCACAACTTAATTTATTAAAATTTACTTCTTAATATAGTTAAATTTATGACCATAAAAATAACTGGCCTGATATACATTTGTCACTCACTACTAAAGTTTTTTTGCTCATTCTTGATGTTTGGACTGACACTGTGTATCATAGTTGGTATACATCTGATTATCTTGGTCTGGGTGGGGGAGGCAGCAAATTTTGCTGGTTCGGTGTTGCTTCTGACGAGATCCATGCTGATTTTTATTGCAGTCCAACACTGGACATATCCAAGTGTCTGCACGTTTTATGATAGTGTCGTATTTAATAATTGTACATGTCAACTGAATTAAAATGTCCTCTATCATTTTGGCAATCTACCAATTTGTTGTGTTGTTGTGTTTATAATATGTTATGATGGTTCTTGCGCAGTTCAATCAAGCGGTGTACAGCTACCATTTTGGACAGGTTACGAGAAGAGCAGAATTCAACTTCAGCCGCCACAACCAAAAGGTAAACTCAAACCTTCCAATCATGGAATCTTACACTATTTATATAGTAGGGCACTCTTTCATAGAAGTGACCCATGAGATAGTTATCTTGATATTTGGTATAAATTTCTATGCATCTTCGTTATTTTACATCTTTCATAGAAGTGACCCACGAGCATGATCTTAATGGAAAAGGGTTTGTTTTGGCTCAGAATTAACATTTGAAATTCTTTTTTAAAAATGATGGCCGGAACCTGCAAGCACCTCAAGCAACATAAGCCTGCCGTCAAGTCCATTTAGGTCAGGTCCCTAAATTCCCAATTTTTGGGGTTTAAAATGGCGCTTTTTCTTTACAATTCCCACTTTTCCTATACTTTGTCTTTACTCAGAAAATCCATTTCCCATAAGATTTACTCATGTGGTCATTATTCCAAGTTGCAATTCTATGTACATTTTTCATCAAAGATGGATTTTTTTCTTCTTTCTATGTTGCCATGATAATTATCTATTGCTCAGTTTTTTTCGTATTAATAAAAAATTTTGTTTATATGAAATGCAGAAGCCCAGATGGAGATATCATAGACTATGTTTATGTCTCTCATCAGCCTGCCTTTGATCATCCTTTTCCTCAAAAACCACACTATCCAGGTCCTTCCACTTCTCACTTTCTCTTCATTTCAAAAAAATTCCATACAATAAAAATGAAATACATAAATGTCATGTTAAAATTTCCAAATCATTTGTTACCCAACTGTACATACTGCAATTACTCATATGATATTTGCTAATGTGGATTAGTTTTAAGCATTACGCCAAGCTGCCTTCTCTTGAAGAACCATTGACACAATTACGTATATTAGAAGTTTAAGACTTAATTTGATCAAGCTCACAATGTTTGTTTAACATAAAGGTTACTTCTACACTTTAAAACTATGATCTTTTTAGTATAGGCTACAAATCGAAAGTGGTTGATCATGTGAAGCTAAATTGACTAATGAACTCGCTTATTGCCGTCACAATGTTTAGAGAGTCATGTGTTAAGTCACCTGACTCCTAAAACTAAATCTGCTGCTGGCCTACATATTTTTCTAATCATTGGTAGTATTTAGTTCATCTTGGCTGGCTTCAGCTTTTAGATAAGCAAGCAAACTTTCCATTTTATAACATGAATTGGCATCAGAAGTCAAACAGTAATGTGAATCAGTCATTTGCTTGCACGTATTTAACTTAGGTTTCATCTTCGCAATTCAACTTTCCAGTTTGCACACATCAAGAGCCAAAAGAAAAAGTTTCACATTAGTACTAATTCCAGTGTCATTCAACAAGGAATTCAAATCCGAGATGCTCAGAATCTGAAATGATGACAACTTAATAGTTTTTTTCACACTATGTTTTTAAGTTACTTAGAGCCACGAGTTTCCATACAATGTTAATATCTTCAAAACAAAAGTTCTGATGTAATTTGTAATGTTAGAACTCAAATGACAATTAGTTGATTGAAGTATAAATTTGTCTTTAATCTTTTGTGAGATATCCTAAATCTTCCTTCAGCCTATAAATAGAAGGATCCAAAGATGACTAGCAAAATAGAAATTTTATCAGATTTGGTAAGAAATTCGGATTGGAACAAAGACTCCAACTGTTTTTGTCCTTGATTTCAAAGTTGCAATCTTTTCCAAGTTTACTCTCATGTGTCTCTCCTTTTGGTGTCATGCAAATGGGTTTGTGCTGATATTTAATTTTTTGATTTTTAGGATAGGGTGATCGGGACGTCACCTCAATTGACAGCTGAGGGTAAGGATTTAGCTTGCGCTTTTTTGGGGGCAATCTCTATTTATTTCCTAATTGGTTTATTTCTCTTTCGCAAAATTAATTTTTTTCCCCTTAGCTGGCGTTGTTTCTGGATATTGAACAATGATATTTGGATTGTCTGTTAGTTGATTATATGGTCTATGGATGTTTACTGCCCTTTTGATCATTGTAAAAGTTGATTTACTTTCTAAGCTGTCTTCTTATATATTTGTATGGATTTTTGTTTCTCTTTCGCAGAATATTGTCGTATTTTCTTTGAAAAGAATACTGTTAGTTTCATGTTCATGCTGTCTTTCTGCACTAATCGGTATCATGCTCTATATGCAATTTCTTCATGCAAATTTTGAAATGTATATTGGGTATTTGATACTCTTTTCATTCATGTCCAGCAGATTCTCTCAGCTCCAAGGAATCCAATGCTCACTTGCAAGGAGGAAGCTCGACATGAGATTCAGTTGCAGCATTGGCGATGCTATTGGAATGAACATGGTGTCAAAGGGTGTGCAGAACTTCTTGGACTACCTTCAAAGTGATTTCCTGAACATGGATATTATTAGCATCTCCAGTCCAGGGCGATGAGCATCGTGATGAAGAACAAGGGTTCCAGCCATCGGTTTTGCAAGGACGAGGAGGGCAACGGAGCTCAAGTTCTTTCTAGAGGACCTGGAAAACTTCAAGATGTTGGCTCTGTTTTTATCAAGAGGTTGTTTAAATTCATGCCCTCGAGGTGTTTGATGATGGATCTTTAGATGTATAGCCTTTTATTTTTCCCTTCCAAATCAAAAACCGGCCTCGATTTGATCTTCTCTCTTATGATCATATGTTTTTCTTTCTTTCTTTTTTATGGCCACGGGTTCATGATGGGAGGGATTATTATGTTACGACGGTGACACTAAGGGGTGCTTGGTGGTGAGCATGAACAGGGGGTGCAAGGCCATTGGAGAGCTTGGAGGGGCGATGAGCGTCGTGATGAGGGATGCAGTGACGAGTGCTTTGGCCATCAGGTTTACAACAGCGAGGAGGGTGTCGAAGCTCAAGTTCTTTCTGGAGGACCCAATAAAGTTCGAGACGCTGGCTCTGTTTTTCATCGACTTTGCCTAAAGAAGTTGAACCACTGTAATCCAAAACATTAATCCCTATTTGTGTTATATATATGCAACTAGGAATTCTAAGCACATGTAGCTAAAGCAGCGCGACACTGAATTTTAAAGTTTATCTTAGACACTATCTTTGCCAAATACTAGGATGTTTCTAAATGTGTATGCACCTGATTCAATGTAACATTTTCCATGTGTTCCTCAGGCATAATGATAACGTATGTACACATATTCCATTGAATACATGCTCCAGGTGTTCCCCAGACCTTATTTTTCTAGACATTTTCACTTAATCTTTTGTTGCACTAACATTTCTAAGCTAATACGGGCACAACATGTTGTGACTTGGTAAGTTCTTGAAAATATATAGGGTACACACGTCAAACACATACTGTCTATAAGAGTCCGGCACTACAAGGCTTCTCTATTTTGGAGTAAACTTGAACTGACAACTTTAACTAAATTTTCTGGGAAAACAAAATTTTGGGTTAAACTAAATCTAGAGTGGATTAAATTTTGAAGGGGAACTTAAATTTCTGGAATGACCCAAATAACAATTATTGTGCTTTGATTATTTCCATTGGTTTAAAATTAGGGGATCCAAAATTTTGAGTGCGAATATTTTAAATGAAAGGGGAACTTAATTTTGGGAGTATTATGCAATATTTTAAATGAACAGTGTCAATTGAAACTAAATTTTGGAAGGAACTAAAATTTTTGGAGGAACAAAGTTTTTAGAGAACCTAAAATTTTTGACGAACTAATTAACAATTATCGGGCTTTACTTATTGTTGTTTGTTTAAAATTAGGCGATTTAAGATTTTGAGTGTGGATACTTTAAATAAACCATGCCCTTGGGCAGGGTTTATGACTATCTATTATACATTTGACAACCTTTTTTGAATTCTAGGTTTGACTAGGACAAGATAAAGAGTGGCTGAGATTTGAACTTGGTAAATCAATGGTAGATATTGGATTTTGTGAAAATTTTAGTAGGAAAACTTAAATTTTGGGGGAAAAAGTGTCTTGGGAACCAAAACATTGAAATTAAAGGTGTATTGGGAAAGATTGTGGAGATTAAATTTTGGGGGAAAAGTGTATTAGGAACCAAAACTATGCAATTAAAAGTGTCTTGGGAATGATTATGGAGAATCATGATCCATTAAATTAAACAAACTAAAAAAATAAGCGTAAAAAATTTAGCGGAATAACAAACTAGCGCAAAAAAATTTAAGTTAATAACGTCACCAAAAAATACCCTGAGGTTTGTTGTTCTGCACCAAAGGAGCCCGCTAAATTTTTAACGCTAATTTGTTGTTTCACGCCAAAGGCATCCGCGTCGAATTTGTTTGTTCCGCACAGAATGTGCTCACGCATTGTTCTGTGCCAACAAACGACACCCGCACAATTTTTGACGCTAATTTGTTGTTTCACACCAAAGGCGCCTGCGCCGAATTTGTTATTCCGCGCCAAATGTGCTCGTGCATTGTTTCATGCCGAATTTGTTGTTCTGCTAAATTTTTACGCTAATTTGTTGTTCCGCGCCGAATTTGTTGTTCCGGCAGGAAGGCGCTCACGCGTTGTTTCGCGGCTAAGGTGCCCGCGCCGAATTTTTTGTTTCGCGTCGAAGGCGCCCGCGCCAAATTTGTTGTTCCACGTCGAAGGCGTCTGCACCGTATTTGTTGTTTCGCGTTGAAGGTACCCATGCCGCTAAATATTTTTATGCTAATATATTGTTCTTTTAAATTTTGGCTGTGGAAATAATTTATTGGGGAACAAAGATTTTGCGGGGGATAATCATAAATAAACCGTGCCCGCGGGCACGGGTTATGACTAGTATATATATATATATATATATATATATATATATATTCATATACATAAAAGTGAGTAGATGTAGTAAATCAAAGTTTTGGAAAAAGTTAGACGAAGGAAGAATGGGTAGGGTGAGAAACGATTGTTTTGCAAATGAAAATAAGTTTACACAAAGATTTTTGCAATGTGGTCACTGATAAAATAATAATAAAATAATTGAAGTTCCCTCTAGTTTAGAAAATATTTTATTAAAAAACAAATATCTACGGTAAGTTGTTATAAATAGATCTGGTAGTTTAAAAAATTAATATATATATTGGATTATAGAATTGATAACAAGGTTTAAAACTGAAACACGAAAGATGCCGATTTGAAAATAGATACAAGATAGTAAAATAATTTTACGACCAGGAATGTTTCAAGATCAGTGAAAGAATTTAACTCAAAAGAAAAACAAGAATTTTGAAATGTATAATATAGGTGTTTTCAAAGAAGTCAAGCTAGAGAGAAAAAATTAATAGGAATTTCAAAAATACTTTTAGAGGCAGCAGACTTGGCAAGGGAAGAGACTCGAAGGTTCAACGATAATCGTCAGGAAACGATCACGTGAATCGGGAGACAGGAAAAACGATCGCTTGATGGATACACTTAGGATTTGATTTACGAAGCTACGATGGGGTTCTTCGGTCGATCACACGAAAGGGTAATGATTAGAGAGGCGCTAGAAGTCAGGGGGGAAAGTCCCTAAGAGAATCAAGGTTACGTTCTGCTGGGCCCGAAGTAAATGGAGCTGGGCGAGCGACTAAACTAAAAGAAGGGCTCTAGGAAATTTAGCACGGTCATAGTCAAGTGGGCTACTAAGGTATTCTACGATGAGGACGACTAATTCCTAACCAAGGCGTCAGACTATCAAATTGGGACGTCTACCTAAGTCTTCCTACTATCTGAGACTGGGAAACTAATTCAGACTTGTACGTGGATATTAAATGAATGCGGTACTGTTATTGTTCCGAACTTTTGCAAGACCTGCATGAGCCACCACTAAAACCTGTCACGCCCCGCTTCCCAAAACGACGGAGGCAAAGCGTGACAAGGCCCGCTTAGGCCAGAGCTGAGAAGCTCTGACCCAATAAGCGTCTGTAGGGGTACCATTTTAAAGTTTCAGGTTCTTGCATTTATAAAGTTCAAAACAACAGAAGGTACAGAAAGGAAGTTGCATTCATAAAATTAGAGATATAACATCCAGCGAGTACAAAGTCTAAAAAGAAGCCTAAACATGGCAACAAACTATCTAAAAGCAACTTAAAAAGCAGTAACCTCTGAAAGTGACGACTAAAGGACCTCAAGGTCTGGTCCTCGTCAGGCGCGTACTCTGGGTCGACGTCCTCGGCTCCTCGTACTCCAGTGAGTCTGCCTCGTCCACGAACTCTGGTTGAACACCTGACGTACAACACCCAAGAGAAAGGAACTGTACGTCAGCTAAAGTCTACAAGAAGGGTTAGACTTTACTGCAAGTGCACCGAACTTTAAACAACGATTTACTGGTTGATTAGCATGCTGAGGTTCTATTACACAACAGTTTACTGGTTGATTAGCATGTTGTGGTTATAACAGAGTAACACAACAGGAAGTAACGCAGCATGAAAGTAAAACGGGACAGGTAGTAGTCGTAGCGTGTGCTACCAACTACGGGACTAACCTACAAGTGTCAAGACAAGTCGGGACGTGACGGGACAAGACAAGACAAGACAAGTGAGACACGAAAGGGTTCACGCCTTACGGTTCGAGGGGGATCAGACCCTCTTGTCGTGCGCACGCTCAACCCAACCCCAAACCCAGGAACTCAGGACAAGAATTACAGGGATCATTTCTGCTAGGAAAACATCCGAAACGCCCGAAGGCTTTTTGTGTAACAGGGATCACTTCCGCTAGGAAAGCATCCGAAACGCCCGAAGGATTTTTGTGTAACAGGGATCACTTCCGCTGGGAAAGCATCCGAAACGCCCGCAGGATTTTTGTATAATAGGGATCACTTCCGCTGGGAAAGCATCCGAAACGCCCGCAGGCTTTTTGTATCACGGGGATCACTTCCGCTAGGGAAAGCATCCGAAACGCCCGTAGGCTTTTGTATAACAGTCACGGGGTTCACTCTCGCATGGAGAGCATCCGAAACACCCGAAGGCTTTTTGTGTAACAGGACACGACACGACAAGTGTAGGGAGTTGTTATTCTAGGGTGTCCACAAGCACGCACACACATGATAGCCCTACAATATCAAAAGTTGTTGTTGTCAGGCTCAGACTTCGTCGTCAAGTCTGAGACGTCAGGAGTCGCCCCGGACGCTATCATTTCACATCCGGTTCTTTTTTTGTTCACAGTTAACAATTCTAACCAACTAAGGCCTAAGCACAGCCAAAAGTACAAGTGGATACACTTGCCTGCGATGGCGAGTGTGTTGTCCTCTCGAAGCGTCTCGTCCAGTCGTCGCGTCTGCGGAAGTCCGTCTGAAACAGGTCATGGTGACGGTGTCAGGTCGCGTTTTTCAATAATCCTATTTAGGTTCATTTCTAGGTTGTCGGGACTACCCTAATTGTCAAAGTCACAATTTGGTGTTTCGTTCAACCTAGATCGACCACTACCCTATGTGCACAGAAAAGTTGTCCGATGGTCGATTTCTATAGTGGGCAGTGTTTTACAAGCGTAGAAAGTAAATTTAGTTCACGTTGATAGATTTTAGATTAGGTTTTACATTACTCTACGTGTGGGTTCTCTACGAGTTAGGGAGACCAACCTGGTTGACGAACACGCGAGAATCGGCGTCGGATCTAGAAATGGCAACGGACCGCGTCGCGGTTTCAGTTACTCGACTACAGTGACGGTCCCATGAAGGATGTATTATATCTGCATCAATAGATTTAGAATATCAAGCTAAGGTGAAATATACATTCACTAATATAATCACTAATTTATACTAACATTTGCTATTATCATACCTTCGCTGTTTTATAATAACAGAAATATGTATATATCTATATAACTTAATACACATCTATATTATAAAACAGGTATGTTATCATGGGTATTTGGATAAGAGTTTTTGATAAGAGATGAGAAATTGGGTATATATGAGGGATGTTGTTAAGAGAAATTGGATAAGATAAGAGAAATTGGATAAGAGAAATTGGATAAGGGATATAAGTTAATGATGACTATGACAAACTTTGGGGGGAAACCTGTGGGTGTTTGAAAATTTCAATTTGAAATTTGTATTTGAAAACAAAATGAATTTGAACGCAGCTCAGCTCAGCCAAATGAATTTGAACGCAATTTGTATTTGAAAAAAAAATATGGGGGTGAGAACGCAGCTCAACCCCATCCTCTTGCGCTCCCTCGACAGCAACCCTACCCAGGCCCAGAGCCCTTCGATCGCCAGCTCTGCGACGCGTTCAAGGTCCTCACCGTTTCTGATCTGCGCCACGTGCTCACCAGCATCGGGGAGAAGCTCGATCCCGCGGAGTGAGGATGGATCGTGAGGTCGATGTCGCGCCTGATGGGACGATCAAGTACGAGGATTTCATTATGAGGATGGATTCAAGTACAAGGATCAGGTTAGCTTGATGATTATTAGTATTACCTTTTAGATCTGTTGAGATTTATCGTGTATCTTTGGTTTGCTTTTTTTTGAATTTGTTGATTTTTGAGATTAGGGCTTCGAATGGTTCTGATTTTTGTGTTATTTCCAAGCAGATTCAGTGTTAGGGTTCTGATTTTGTGTTATTTCCAGTTCTGATTTTGTGTTGATCATCTCCATTTCCAGTCCTGCATTAGAAATTTTGTGTTGATCATCTCTTAGATTTTGTGTTATTTCCAAGCAGATTCAGGTATGGTGGTTAGCACATGCAAGCTAACTTGAAATTTCTTTCAAATTGATAATTCAAGAACGAGTCAATTGATAATTCAGATATATGAAGACCTAATTCAGATAATTCATAATAATCTGAATTGAATTAATGCATATAAAATTTTTTGTCCTGTCAAATATCCTCTCAACGTGATATTTAGAAATTTTGATATGCATATCAAAATTTCTAATGCATATCAAAATTTCTAATGCATATCAAGATTTTTTGTGTTTTCCTCACGTTGAGAGGGTTTTCCTGTCAAATATCAAAATTTCTAAATATCACGTTGACAGGTATTTCTGTCAAATTTCTGTCAAATTTCTAAATAGCACGGGGCATGTGTCATCCAGCCATCATGCTCTCAATGGTCTTCTGGTTGTTGGTGATTAAAAAGTTGTAAGTCAATTGCATTAAAAATGATTAAGTTGCCCATAACGTAATCACAAAATTTCTAAGACATACTCAGGGATCACGGTGTACACTGCTACTTATATATTGCAAGAAACACTGGCATGTGCTCATGACAACTGCAAATAATTGTACTTCAATGAGCAGGGAAATTGAATCGACTATTTCCAGACACAAGCTAAAACGACATTCTTTAGTTTTTAATCAGATCTCATCTTCAATCTGATCTCAGTTTGCGATCTCAGCTTAGATCTTTATTTTTTATGCATATTAACTATCAATAAGGATCATTTACAATGAAATAAGCCAAATCTTTTCTCTTAAGCTTTGTGAAGGATAAATTACAAAATGAATAAGAAGAGATATTACCAGCAAGGATCTTAGAGTCCGATCTTAGCTTTGATACTTTTATTTGTTTTTAGATCTCATCTGTAACATGATCTCAATTTTATGTGCTTTCAGCTTTGATTTTGATTTTTTTATTCGTTTTGATTACCGATCAGGATCCCTTACATTGAGATAATGCACGGAGAAGAAGACACGACATTAGCTTGGTAAATGATCGAAAGAAGAAATCAAATAACTGATTTCAGGAAAGATTCTACGAGGTATGTGGTAAACTTTAATCTTAAGTTTTGAATTTATCTTAGTTTTCGAAGTTCAATACTTCGGGAAGTCTGGATCTTAGTTTTCGAAGTTCAATACCATGTTAAATCCTTTGCATTTTATTCTCATCGCAATTCTTAAGAAGACATAGGGATAAAAATTGCATTTTTGGTGCATCCTTTCTTGACTTTACGATATATGTCAAATTCTAACTTGATATTATTGTTATGCATCTTTCTCCAACTTTTGCATAGTAAATTTTCTCATGGATACTAATTAAACTTGTATCACACATGTAATGCATATGTTTCTATGACATCACAAAGAAGAATTTGATGATAAATATGGGAACATCATGCAAAATTTTAATGGGATTCATATGCTCTAGAGTAAAAAGAACATACAGTCATGTACTTGGATCTAAATTTTTTTTACATTGCTCGCAAGATATGCCATATCTTGCTGCTGATTCCAATTGTTCATGATGCAATAGCAATGCAAAGCATAGTAACTAATTTAACTGGACAAGTACCTGACCCTGATGACCCATATAGGTTTTAATGTGTGCATGAGATTAGCAGCAAACATACACCACTTGAACTCTTGACAAAATGGGTAGAGTTTAAACATCGACATAATCTTGATGCTTCTGTACATTGACTGCTGATAATCACTGAATATAACCGATTTCACGTTCTCAAAGACAACAATATCTTAAATAAATGGACAACGTTCTCTTCGAAGTTCTTCCTTGAAAGAGATAAATTACTTAGTTTTTGAACAGTAAGGCACTTAAATGAGTTACGGCTATTTAAAACTAAGGTTCGTTTAATAATTACTATGCTTTAATTATTACTGTTCGTTTAAAAGTAAGGTTCGTTTAATTGCTTACACGATGCACAAACAATACATGATTCTGTTCTTGCACTAGATACCCTTTTTGGTTCTTATAACAGATGATTATCCATTTTTTGATATACTCTGTGTAAATTATAGCTCATTTTTGCAATTGTAAGTGGTTAATGAAAAAAAATCTGAAGAGCCTTTTTCAGGCGTTTAGTGCCCTATTCTATTAGTAAGGACCAAGGAGTCTATGTTCTTTTATGGCTAGCACAGAATTTGCTTGGTCACACAATATTTTCTGAACACAATATGCAATTCTCTGTATAAATGAGTTCAATTTGTGTTCTTCTAGGTGTAAATTCATTTTGATACAATATGCAATTTCTGTTGATATGGAAATGAGTCCAATTTGTGTTTTTCTTTATTCCAAGAGTTCATGGAGAAATCAGTTTTTTCTTTATTAGTAGAGTTGATATTCATAGTGGAGTTCTTGGAGAATGGGAGTTCTTGGGAATTTAATTTTTTTTGTCTTGGTAAAACTACATGTTATTATTCTTACTGTCCTTTTTAAAAGAATCCAACAAAGCACATGTCCAAATCCCAACATTGTTTACATCTGCAATAACATCATCCAACGAACTAGACATATACATATTTCTTAAAACTAGACACTGAAGTTGCACTGCATATTGAGTTAAAATATTTCATATTGAGTTAATACATGATTTCAGTAATGAGTATAAATTATCTGCATATACTCAGGTTGGAACTGCATATACTAAGTTGGAATACAGGATGTCCTATTAAGTTAATATTTGTGATTGCATATACTCAGTTGCACTGCAATTTATAAACTTCCAATTTGATGTTTATAAACTTACAATTTAATCTGGTTGCTTTTATTTCCTTCAGGTTTAATGTTTTTCGATCGGTAACAGTAGCATGAGTTCTAACTCTAGCATCTCGGAAGCAGATTGGTAACTTTGGGTTAGGGTTTCCTCGATCTCATTTGAGTTTTCATTAGGCCTCCCTGATCTGCTTCACTGTGATCGAACGCACGCCATGGCGGCTGTCGTGCTTTTTCTCACCGTGAAGCAGTCAGGGAGGCCCAATGGCAAGTCCAACTTCACCCATCCTCTTCACCCCTCATCTTCAGAGTTGGAGAAATTCGTCTGCAACAATCCAAGCCACACACTCTTCTGTTACGTTTGCAACAACCAGGTTATAATTCTCAGTTTGTTTTCAGTTTATTTTCTGTTATTATCAGTTTGAAACATGGAAATTTTGTTATTATTCAGATAAACGTCATGAAAATTAATTTACAATACAAACAAGAAATTTCTCATTCTGTAACCATGTTCAGCTTTATGGTTTTGGTTAACAAACCTATACTTGATAGATAAAATCACAGGATTTGTTTAGAATCAACATAATACTGTGATACTTGCACACACCATCGTTGGGAGATGAGATTAATAAAGGGAGTACTTATAGAGCAGAAATGTGAAAAAGAAGAGTCATGATGTTTGCAGAATAATATGAAACATAAGCAAATGTGAACAAAGAAATGGGTATCAGTCGATATTGGTGGCCAAATTACCAAGTGTCCACCATTTTAGTCATTCAGAACAAATCACTTATCTTCACTGGTGAGGGTAAAGACTAAAGTGGATGTTGTTCTCAGCATTGAAACAGGATGGTTAAAATTCAGTATGACCACAAATTACCATGTGTTGTATAAGGCGGACACAAAAACCATACATACTTTAGGGGTTGTATTGTTGGGGAATTATGTAACATGTCCAAAGTTTATGTAGAACATGTCATGTGATGAAACTCCCCGTCAACTACAAGTTTGAGTGATCCCAAAGGGAGTCTGCTCTCGAAGAAGGAGATTAACCCTCAATTCTACCGGATGAATCCGTTCGATGGGGAAACAAAGGTGAGAAAAATTGGGAATTTGGTGGAAAGATCAAATTCTAATTTTTGTTGTTTTGTTGAACTATAAAATTTTGAGTTGGTGAATTTTTCAGGAATTTGGATTGAAAAGAAAAGCGGTTGGATTTTCATGGCCATTTCATGTACAACATTATCATTTTGGGTAAATATGAAATTTTTATTTTAGGTGTTTTGTTAAACTATAAGTTTTGGTTTGTGATTTTTTCAGAAATTTTGGATGGAAAAGAAAAGTGGTGGGATTTCCATGTCTATTTCGTGTAAAGAATTGGCGATTACGAGGATTGATGTTTGGAGATATTGGAATTTTATCCTGACCAAGAAATATTGGTATTAGTTCGTTCTCTTATAGCCTCATATTTATCTCCAAAAAATGATGGGACATTATTATCTGTTAAAATTTTAAATGAGTTGTTTTGTTGAATTATAAAAATTTGAGAGCATATGGTGCTAATTTGTTGAATTTTGTTACTTCGTGGAAACCATTTTGAGTTCATGTTATTGATCTTTGATGGGCATCTCTTCTTTAGTGTTTTTTGTTAATGATTCATCTAATTGACTAGGCAAATGGTTAAATTAACAGGATGGTGACAGATTCATGAGGAGAACAGCCAAGTGAGGTCACATCGAAGGTTAGTTCAAATTTTGCTTACATATGAAATTATGAAAACGTGAATTTTGACCAAATTCTAGACACTTCACGTCAACAAGAATCATGTTACTAGCAAACGTTGTGCTGCTAAAAGGCACATTTACAGCTAGAAAAAAAATCTTCGAACAGACACCATATCCTCACAAAATGCTAGATCCATTAACATTATAACCTGATTAGTCATGTGGATTCAGTTAGCATGGTATCCCTTCTCTGACGATCTCCTTGCACCTCACCATATATAACTTTATATCGCTTTATATCATATTATTAATTTAGTTTCTTTAATTTTGTTCTATCAGGAATCCTATCAAAACCTCAGATTTTAAGCGATATACATTATATAAATGATATCTCATTTGTTATATGCAACGTATGAAACCTGTAAACACTTATATATCAAGTTATTGACAAAAAAATGTAAGCTTTTCTGACATTTTTTCTTTTTTAATTTGAAAGCTTTGTTTTTTCTCCCTCGAAATAATTTTTTTTGTGATTTTGATGATCTTGGTTGTTTAAAGGTACACGAAAGAGGTTGTGCAGGCGAACCACCACTAAATCGGTCAGGCTCTGCGATCTCCATTCGTCGCATCTCCACAACAATCACAACAAATTGTAAGCTTTTCTTCCCTTTTTTGTTTTTTTAATTTGACAGCTTTGATTTTTTTCTCCCTGAAAATAAAAGGTTTTGATTTTAATGACCTGGGTTGTTTAAATGTACGCGAAAGAGGCTGTATATGTCATCAAAATCACAAGGGTCTTCAATATGTCATCAATAGTGAAGCTACAATGAGAAGAGGAAATGGGTTGTCATGATTTTTTAAATATTTTTTCTTTTTAGTCTAAAATAGGCGTACTTATTTATTGTGATAAAAAAATAAACATGGAAAAACACTAGGGCTTAGGTTGCCCAGTAGAAGGATATGATTTGGAAATACTCTGGAATTAAATCTTTTTATTCATTATGTGAATTTTCTCATCTTTATTTTAGAACTTGATCAACTGATTTGTACAAAGCACATTTAATCTTTCATAGACGAAATATCATAAAGTTTATATATCTTAATTTTTATTGGCATAAATTTGCCTATAGTAAAATGCTTCGAAATGCATTACCCAACCAAATTTTCAGGAGTTCTTTTTTGGAACTCATGTCGAGGATCATTAATTCAGAACACATGAATTATATGTAAGGATGCATTCTGTGATCTAATAGACATGGAACCCACTTTTACGGTGATATTCTGGTACAACGAAAAGTATCTGTTTCCTCCCTCTGGACAACACAATGAGTTGCACCACCACCTACTTTTAGTTTTCTTATATAATGTGATTTGGTAAGAATGATTGTGAAATTTGTTACTGTCTTGATACTGGCTTTATATTATCATTCCATTTTCAACAATTGAAGTTTTCCACACCCTCTTGCCCTCTGTGGTCTACTGTAAGTGGCATTTATGCATGCATAAATTCTGGAGTTTTTTGGAATAATGTATATGTTTCTTGACATGACGGACAGTTCACTGATGAAAATGGACAAAGACAACATGTATGGCAGACCTCCTGGGCTATCATGACATGACGGACAGTTCATTGATGATTGTGCTATAGGTTTTGACGGATGCTGCATTGCTGAAGAGACAGATGATGGAGATTGAAGAACTCTATAGAACGCTTCAGGTAATGGCCATTAGTTAATTACTCAATTTTAAAGTTCCATGTTCATTATTAACATGTTTCCCATGCTCAGGGACAACATTATGAGGTTCTTGAACAAGTTATATTAAAACAGAGAAATGACATGCACAAGGTTAGTGCCTCTTGGGATCTCTGCAATCATTTGTTGCTATTGCATAGGGAGTAAATCTAAAAATGTGTCATTTATCTTTTTTAGATAACATGCCTTCCATATTCTTCTTTATGTTCAGTCTGAGCTGGAGCGTGAACAACTTGCAATGGAACTTGAGAAAGAAAGAAAATCCCGTGAAGCTCTAGAGGAGCACCTGAAGGAACAAAAATTGAAGATCAAAAGCTTAAGCAAACTAACGGTGTGTCTGGACCAAAATAACAGTGCAACTCACAGTGTGTCTGGACCAAAATAACAGTGCAACTCAAGTATGCTTTGCTGGTCTAAAATTTTCTGAAATTTGTGCAGAATTTTTTATTACACTAAGGTCTATTTATACATATAGGTTTCAGATACAATGGCTCCAATTATTCACTACTACTTGGATGAATTGTGTGTCACTTTTGCCAAAGTAGATATCGCCCGCAAAGCAAATGCCCTTCAAAATTTGCCCATTTAGTAACTAGGGTCATGCTCATTTATGCCAAGATTCTTCATATAAATTAAGGGGGAAAAGAAAAAGAAAGAGGAGCAATTCAAGATTCTTCTTTTTGACAAATGATATCCTATGCATTTTGCGTTGCATACCTATCGCAGTATGTGATCATTTCCCCGTTTAAATTTGTCATGACATGATTTGGGTCTCATTGGTTACTCAATGGGCTTATTAATTCTTTCAATATTATTTCTCCCTATGGAAATGTAGATACATCTCATGTGTTCTTTCCAAGAAAAAACTGATTCAGGGAGTATCTGTGAGGAATTTTCCTATGGCAATCTTGACATGGCACAAGGAGATGTCTTCAAAACTCCAAACTTCAAATCTATACTAAGTAATTTTGTTGTGAAACGAACATCCTCTTTGTGAGCACTAGATTTGAGTCCTATCCCCGACAATTTTACCAGTGTAGTAGATGAAGACTTATGGTTACAATTAACGAGGGCTGCACAACTAATATTGATATGCTTTAGATGACACCAAACATGAAACTTCACTCAGTGTCTTCTGCTGATGCATCTGTGGTAAGTCGACTTAACTGCCACTCTCCGTATTTTTGTGATTACTATGAATTAACTTTTCAATTTCCACTCAAACTCCTGTAATCTTCGGTAAATGTCTACATCATATATGTTGCTTTAGAATTGTGATTTGAACGCCTCTTTTTGGAGGACGGTGTTTGTCTATAATTGGAAGACATATGTCTAACAATCTGTTGTTAATAATAAGCTCGGCCGTGTACATGATAACATCATCTACTATATATATTGCAATATGTAAGTGGGTCTTGGACTATATATATGCATCACTCTTTCCTGACAGGTGAGGGCAACTTTTTCTCTATTTTCATAATCAATCAGCAAGAGAACAAGACTCGAAACAGCAGTAGACGATTTTCTGTTGATTTGATCATATTAGTTATATTCTTCACTTAATTTAGTGTTTTCTTCCTTTTAGATATTTATTAAGTAAAATTTTCAGGTGATTAATGAGGCTTTGAGATGTGGAAACATTGTTTAGTTTGTTCGCAGAAAGGGTGATGGGCGCAATTAAACATTGTCAAGGATGTCATGTTTAAAGGTATACATACTGAACTATGATGATAAGTACAGTGTATAAAGTCACATTGTTGTGCTTTTCACTTGGACATGCATGCAGTAGGATCATGTGTTTAGTTGGTACTAATTATAAAAAGATTTGTAATGATGGAATGAGCCTCTCTCTCATGGGCAGGACACTTGATTCCTTCTGTTTGGAAAGTCCTTCCGGTCTTCAGTTCAGTGGCAGAACTTTTAATTGTAAGAATACAAACCAAAGTGATGTGCCATAAATTGCGGTAAGAATACAAACCAGCTCAATTGATTTCGTTGTCAGGAGGGGACGTTGAGGATACACTAGCAGGTAGAATAAACTGTCCGCTCAATAATGTTGTAAAAAGGCTATGAAAATTAATACATTGATAGCAATATTTTACAAGAAAGGAAATTAATGTATAGATGCTAACTTATAATCAACCTCTATATATTATGTTATGATGTGTCAACTGGAACTTATCATTCTGTCAACTTTTCATTTTGTTATCCAATTAATTCAACTGTTAAAGTTTCAAAAGAAGAACTTGGATGCACTCTAAATTTCTATCTTTTCTATGGTTCAAGGAGAAGCACCATTTTGCAGGGAAGAGCACCACTTTGCACAGTTGTTCAAGGAGAAGGAAAGCTACAATCACCTCATCAAGGCTGCTTCCATGAAGAAGCTTTTGGGTGATCTTATTATGCCACTGGAGACAGTACTGAAGGACCCAGCAGTGGATGTAGAGCGATAAAGAGGAGGCAGAGCTAGAAACTGATGCTGCACCAGTGCAATCATAAGGAATGAAGTTGAAAAAGCATTTCCTGAGTTTTTAATGATTCAGAGCTTGATCTATATGAAACTAATGAAAAAGATGTAAATAAACATTGTAATCAATTGCTTTTACTTTTATTTGTTACACATTGACATGTATTTATGTATTTCTGAATTCGTATTTTTTTATTTTGGTTTCTGAAGTGAGATGGCTTTAGAAATGTATGTTTAATATATACATCCAACTTTGCGTGCCATCAAACTTTGTCACTTTTATAAGTTTGTTGGTGTTTTAATTAATTAATCACTTTGTTAATGATGAGTGCTTAGCTATTTTTTAGTTGGTGAGTTCCTGGTGGGAAAGAACAAGACGTGTAGGTGAGTAAATCGTGATCGAATTAAATTAGATGTTGGTTGCTGCGATTAAAAGACGTTTGAATCTGGCGTTTGTTTGATGACACATTGACAGATACCCTTATTATATGCAGTTAGTCGAATAACATTTGATTAGGGGAAAAGAAATTATCATGTGAATGTAGATGTGTATTAAACTTTGTTAGTCAAGTCAATGTAGACATGAACTGTAATGTTTGGCTATACAGTTGGGACTGAAGTCGCCTGCACCAAAGGATCCTTAAATTTGGGAGGGGGAAATAATTTTTGGAGAGAACAAATATTTTGAGGGGATATCTTAAAGGAACCATGCCCGAGGTCACGGGTTATTAGTGCCTAAGGCACCCGTGCCGAAACTAAATTTTTGTTCGTTTAAATTTTGGAGGGAACATATTTTTTGGGGCCGAAGACACCCGCGCCGAAGCTAAATTTTTGTTCGTTAAAATTTTGGAGGGGAAATATTTTTTGGGGCCGAAGGTGCCTGCGTCGAATCTAAATTTTTGTTCGTTTAAATTTTGGAGTGGAAATATTTTTTGGGGCCGAAGGTGCCTTCGTCGAATCTAAGTTTTTGTTCGTTTAAATTTTGGAGGGGGGAAATAATTTTTGGGGAGAACAAATATTTTGAGGGGATACCTTAAATGAATCGTGCCCGAGGGCACGTGTTATGACTAGATGAAATCTAATGATAATGGGGGTGCACGTGAGTAAAACGGTGGGTTCCAAGGATGCCCGCTAAATTTTTTTACGCTAATTAGTTGTTCCACGCCAAAGGCGCAAGCGTCGAATTTGTTGATCCACGTCGAATTTGTTGTTTTGTGTCGAATGCGCCTGTGTCGAATTTGTTGTTCCGCGTCGAAGGCGCCGCGTCGAAGGCGCCGCGTCGCTAAATATTTTTACGCTAATTTATTCTTTTAATTTTGGCTTTGGAAATAATTTTTTGGGCTACAAAGATTTCGCGAGAGAAATTCTTAAATGAGCAGTGCCCGCGGGCACGGGTCATGACTAGTCAGTTTATATATGACTCACAAGTATATAATTGTATAAGGTGCTAGTAGGGACATAGTGCAAATAATATTAATTATAACTCTGCCAATACCTTGTTATTAACTAACAATAATAGCAATACTAACTTAATATATAATTTAATTAATACCCTAAAGTATAGTACTGCTCCTCTAAATCTGTTCTTGTTCATTAAATGGGTCATAACACCTGTAACTCTTTTATAAGACTTGGTTCTCCTAAAAACAAGCTTCTGTTCATATGGGGAAAAGAACTCACGGTTTTATAGTAATTCATTTGTTTTTCTTTTATAATACGATCCAGGATCCACATGAGCCATGCTACCAAATATACACACTACCAAAACATGATGCTATAATTATATATGAAGGTTAACATCAGAACTTACTGCTTTTATAGTGTACTCAGTGCGTGGATGCAGGTTGATGGCGGCAAAGCATCGAGGGCTTGGTGGCAGGTGGTTGCGAGAGGCGTAATCGGAGGCGAGGTGTTTCCCGGTGGCTTGGAATGCTGGGTATGTTCGTCGGAGGTCGGAGCGAGGCTGTCGGAGGCTGGCATGGTGGTACGGCATCCGATGAGTGAGGCGGCAATGCAGGCATTGGAAGTTGTGGGCGAAGGACGTTTGGTCGCCGGTGTTGAGGGGTGGAGGAGGTGGAGCAGCGGGTTCGGGGCGAGAGGTCGAGATACGGGCTGTGGTGTGGGCGTGGCGAAGTGGCGGAGGGCTGAGTTATGAGGCGACAGAACTGGCCGTAGGCTGTGGTGGAGGGAGGAAGGTTCGCGGTGGCAGGGTGGTTGGCGTGTGGTGTTCGAGAGAAGATGACGGCGGAGGAGGTCGGGGCTCTGGGGCATGTTTCCGGTTGTGTGAAAACAAAGGTGGAGGCTAACGGTGCTGGCGTGCTGAGCGAAGGAGGTCGGAGAGGCGAACGCCTTATGGGTGCGGGCTTGGCGGGGAATGCGGGGATGCGGTGTCGAGCTGATCAGAGACACGGGGGTGTTGGGCGTGGTCGAGGGCGATGGGCGTGCGGGAATGTGGGGGAAGGAGAGCTGTGAGTTAGGATAGGGGAGAAAAGGACGTGGGTTGTTGGCGTGGGATAGAGGGGAGAAATACTGTTAGGATTGGGTAGAATAGGGTATCAAATAGGTTAGATTTTTAAGGATTTTAATTTGATCAACGAATTTAACCCGATTCCCCTTAAAGAAAAAGCAGTATTGGATGTAAAAAGATTTTTTTTTAAAAAAAAGAATTAGTTACAGGTTGAAGTATTAATAAGACTTGGTCAAAAGATATGTTAGCCTGAGATTCCTTTAAAAACGTAACCCATACATCAGTGAGAGCTTTTAAAATTTTTGAATTAAAAGAAAAAGTTTTTTTAATGGTAATGATGTTATAGCTAATTTGGTTCTTCGAGGTCCAAAAATTACAAAGAAAATACCGGGACGCTCGCGCCTCCGAGAGGATCGCGAATACGAGGTCTGACCTTGTGATAGGTCTACCAAAAACAATAATAAAACCAAGCACGAAAATACACATTCCGAGCAAAATACGGCCGAAATACGCGTGGTCAGAAAACGACCGTTACACCATCCACACAGTTCAGATTTCGGGTCATTTTGCTGACAAAAACTCCATTTTCCTGACAACCATCCACACAGTTCAGGTTTCGGGGCAAAAGACTGACAAACGTAAGTCTAAATTCTTTTTAATCAGTTCTAATTTCCTACGCTCATGCCTTGAAGTATCAGACTGTCTCTATATGACAATGCAAATGGAGTTTCAGTTTGGATTCAAAAAACATTCTTTTTGAAATGGAACATTTCTTTACAGTTTCAGTTTGGACTGTTTAGAACATGTTACTTCAATTTCAGATTGCATTTAGAACATGTTACTTCAAAAAACATGGCTCTAAACATATCTAAACATTAAAAATTGCTCTAAATTTGAAAGTGCAAACTGTTACTTCTAAACATGTTCAAAAAATTGTTGCTTCTAAATGACATTCATTCAAAAAGAGTGCAGGAAAAAAACATTTAGAATGCATAGCATCCACTCTTTTGAATGCAAACTGAAACTGTGTTTTTGAATGCAAACAGAAACAGAAACATGTTCTAACTGTTTTTTGAAATAACATTTTCTAAATGTTCTAAACATGTTCTAAATGTTCTAATTGTTACTTCAATGTTACTTCAATGACACTTTCAGTTTGGAAAGCAATGTTCTAAATGTTACTTCAATGACAATGCAAATTGGAATGTTTCAGTTCGAAAAAGAGTCCTTCAAGTAACTGATTTCTGAATCAAAATTGTCAATGTAAAGCATAGCATCCACTCTTTTGAATGCAAATGGAATATCAATCACTGGAATTTTTGAATGCAAATACAAATAGAATTTTGAAGGCAAACTGAAAGTTGAATCTGAAAGTGGAATGCAAACTGAAAGTGAAATTTTAGTTTTTTTTTGAGTATCCACTCTTTTTTTAAAGTGGAATGCAAACTGAAATTGGAAGTGCAAACTTAAACTGAAAGTTGAATGCAAACTGACTGCAACTAAATTAATTCAAACTGAATGCAAACAATTGGAGTATTAGTTTTTTAATGCAAATTGAAATTGAAACTGAAATTGGAATGCAAACTGAAAATGAAAAATTATTTTTTGAATGCAAACTGAACGTGGAATGCAAACTGACAGTGAAAATGTAGTTTTTTTTATTATCCACTCTTTTTTGAAAGTGGAATGCAAACTGAAACTGAAAGTGCAAACTGAAATTGAATGCAAACTGAATAAATTCAAACAAGAAATGAAATGGAGTATTAGTTTTTTGAATGGAGTATTAATTCAAACTGAATGCAAACTGAATGCAACCAAATGGAGTGTTAGTTTTTTGAATGCAAACTGAAAGTGAAAATAAATATCCACAGCTGGATACAAAATGAAGGCAAATAGAGAATTAATTTAAAAAATACTCAATTTTAAACTGAAACTGAAAGTGAAACTTTTCAGCTAGATCAAGTTTGAATGGGAGTCATCTTTATGTTCTTTAAACTTAAGCTCTTCCTCTTTGCTAGGATCCATTTCCAGCCTAAAAGTTCAGTGTCGAATATAATCAATGTCCAATACATGTTAGCTAAATACATTGGACAATTAACAATAAACAATATATTGGACACATTCAATGTCCAATACATTCAGTGTCCAAAAGTTCAGTGTCCAATATGCCAAGAGGAAGAGCTTGCTACTTGGTAAGACATGTCAAGTTCGGTATGTAAAAGGATGTAAACTTGCATTTTTGTGATTCTTTTCATTACATATAGCTTCCATGGTCATTTCTGTGTCTTTATGTTCAAGTTAGTGCTATGTTTATCAGTATGTTAAAAGAAGGAGATGTGGATCAAGTTTGTATTATCAAGGGTTATTCTGTATTTCTTTTTTTGGTAGAACTCAGATTGAGATAAGGGTTAGCCTTCCTCAGTTTAGATTGTTGTGTCTATTTTATGTTATATGTTTTCAAATAGGTGCTTGATTTATCATTTGCAAATCTACATTTTATGTTATTCATAGTAAATTTTGTGTAATTATCTGATGCAGGGAAAAAGTCTAGGTAGGGAAAGATCGTTGAAGTTGCTTATCTTTGTCACATTCCATTCTTTGCTAGATGTTTAGTGCTTTCATATATGCCCTCATAAATTATGATTTTTTGTAGGTTTTCCATTCAAAATCATATTACGGCTCATGATTGGTAATAGATTGAAGAGGGCAGGAATTAAGGATTTTTGCATGCTCCATAAAGTGAATGTGATCCATCTTCGGGAAACTAAGTTTTTGTATCAGACATATCATTAAAGTCTATTGGTTGTAATTTTTTAGAAGATGGTGTATTAAGGATGCCTACAGTTGGTGAAATGATTATTGTTTGGAATTTTCACAGTTTGTAAAGTGACTAGAAAGTTTGAGAGTTCATTCTATTACAATTTTCATTATGGATAGTACTAATCAAATTTATCTGGATTTTTTCTAACGTCTATCGAACACATTCTACAGGTGATGAACATGTATTGTAGGAAGAGTTTAAAAGTTTTGGATAGAATTATTTAGGGCAATGGGTGATGTTAGATGATTTTAATATCACTAGATTTACATGGAAAGAAGGGAGCAATTCTCATGGTGTAGATTTTGAGGAGTTTAGTGATAGCTTAAGAGATTTAGAACATTATTATTTTTCTCTGTTGAGAAGTGATTTTACTTGGTCTAACAGGAGAAGTGAATATATTCTAGACATACTTGATCGTTTTATTATCTCTAAAGGTGTTAACCCAATACCTTTTGTTATTAAAATAGGACTTACCAGTTAGTTTTTATCACTGTCCAATTCTTTAATATTCTTCTATTGATAATATTAGTAGAATCTTTGGCTTCATATGGTATATTTTCAGAAGTTCATAAAGTAGAAATGGTCAATTATTCCAACTTATGGTTCTGTTGCTACTTATTTTGTTCATCAGTTAAGAATGTTAAGTTGAGAATGTTAACGAGACTAATTAAAAGATGGTGTATAAATAGTTTTTCTTGGCATTAAAGATACTAAGAAGAGTTTGTTGAAAAGATTGTAGGAATTTGATAGTCTGGAGGCAAACAAAATATTAAATGATGATGAGGTAATTTCTAAGCAGACAATATACATTGTATAGACAATATACATTGTATAGTATGATTGATACATTACAAGAGGAGGTTGTTGGGGAAGGCATTCTAAAGATCTGGGTGTGACAAACCTGCATCCGTTGCAACTGCAATCATGATTTGTTTGCTCAGGTTTGTGAACCACAGCATCTCAACTCGGCATAAGGAATACTATGCATAAGGAATACTCTACATCCCAGCAATTGCAATCATGAAGAAAAGGTATTGTGGTCAGACATTTCTGCGTTGTGACACCCATTCTCCCTCGAGGTCCGCTTTAATATACATGCAAGAATTATAATGGATTGCATGAAACGAACCAGAAAATTTTGTAAGTGTTACGCCTATTTGACCGAGACCCAAAAAGACACGAGCCCAGGAGCCCAATCGCTGGCCGGGAGCCCATCAACGTATACCGGCCCGTCTCAACAAAGGCCCTATAAGGGATCCTCTCGAATGTTGATCCGACCCGGCCCCGATAACCCGCCGATCACTCGCCCACTCCTGCGAAAACCGCTCCCCCAGACGCGCGACCACTAAATGGCGGTAATGGGGAAGTGCTGGCATGGCGAAGAGAGCGGCGGCGAGGGGGCGGATTGAGGGGGCACGATCAAGGGCGGGCGCGGGACGTGGGCCCGAGGCAATCACGCTGGGGCTCTACAAAAGGGCTAGGAGGACGACGAAGAAAGGGACCGCATCGGAGGTAACAAAACCTAAGGTACTCCATCAACGACCTCGTTCCCCCAATTCATCTCCTTCCTCCCCCGCTCGCGCCGAGAGACGCCGTTACGATCTCCTCACGAGTCGGACCGTCTCCGCCGGGCCTCCTTTCTCAGATCTCTGTCTGACTTAGGCATCGGAGGGGATTTGGCCGGAACCAAGGTCCGGCCCCCTAACGAGCGTTCTCGTCTACGCAGGTGGACAGCTGACCAACGGGCCGAGGCTCCCCCTCGCCCCTCGCCGACCACGCAACCTGCCGGACGATTGAGGCTTCCCCTCGTCGTCCGATCGCCGAAGCCAAGCGCAAACCACCGAGGCCGAGCGTCTCGACCCGGGCCGAGGCTTCCCCTCGCCCTTCGCCGAACACGCATCTAGCCGGACGACCGAGGCTTCCCCTCGTCGTCCTATTTCCGAGGACGCGCTCGTCTGTCCGAGGCCGAGCGTCTCAACCAGGGCCGAGGCTTCCCCTCGCCCCTTCTGCACCGATTCGAAGCCCCCGAGGGACCCAAAGCGGGCCCCTTGACCACGTTGACCGGGTTCTCCACGGTCAACGCTTTGTAGTGAGAAAACACTCAGAAACATCTAGCGCCGTCTGTGGGAACCGAAAACCGTCCCACGAAGTAACAAACCACACCAACAATGGCACGAGCCAGCAATGGAAGGAAGCGCATGCCCCCCATCCCGGAGGAAGGGAATGGCGGATCAAACGGCAACCCCGAGGACATGCCCGTCGGCGACCACCCCGCCCTCTCAACCGAAGAGACCGGCGGCTCAGAACTGGCCACGCAGGGACAGCTTCGCGCCCTGGCTCAGGAGACCAACGCGAGCCTCCAGACATTGGTCGCGACGGTGCAGCAGCTCGTCGGCCCTGCGCCGTCCAACGGAGGCACGTTGGACGATAGCCATCGATGGGCGGGGGTCCCCCGCACTTGCGGTCCGCCGTGGTCGACGATCACGGGACCCTGAAACCGAACACGGAGCATCGATTCACGCTGCACGGCTCTCGTCAGGCGAAGTCACGCGCCTCCTCCCCTTATCGTGAAAGGAGTCGAAGAGAAACCGAAGGGACGGAGGGCGAATCGATGACGGCATCATCTCGTCGGTCGCGGTCGTCCCGTCGCAGGAGAAGCGAACGACACCACTCAAGAGATCGATCGCGGCGGAGCAGGAGCTCCCGCAGGAGGAGTCGGGAACGTCGGGTCAGCCCGACCCCAAGCGTGGCGAGGGTCGCAGAGCCAGCCCCGCCGACGCCTGTGCTTCCTCCACCCTCGATCGAGCCAGAGGCAGGCGAATACCGCATCCCCGGGGGCATCCACGGAGACCGGTGCCCCTTATCACAGAGAATAACCGACGCACGGGTCCCCTCTCGATTCAGGATCCCAGTGCTGGGGAAGTACGACGGAATAGGGGACCCGGGACACCACGTGATGGACTACGAGGGGGACATGGCCTTCCAGGGAGCTGACGATGACCTGCTTTGCCGGGGCTTCTATTCTACTCTCAGGGGAGCGGCAAGGACCTGGTACCACAGCCTGCCCGGCCGCTCCATCGACAGCTTCGAGCAACTCACCCAGTTGTTCTGCAAACAGTTCATGGCGGGGAGGCTGATCAAACCTGGTGCTGAACATCTGTTCAACGTGGTGCAAGGCCCGGCCGAGCCGCTCCGACAGTTCATGCGCCGCTTCAATGCGGAAAGGCTGAACGTGAACAACCCTCCCGACCTGGTGGTCCAGACGGCCCTTAAGAAAGGGCTTCGCCACCGAGGCCTCAAGAAGTCCCTACACAACGATCCCCCAAAGGACCTCCCCGGGATCATGGCGAGGGCCGAACGCTTCATGCTGACCGAGGAGGCCTTGGCCGAGGATGCAGGAAAAGCCACTCGAGGGACCAAGCGCGGCGACGGCGGACGAGTCAGCCCCGAAGGATACCGGACCGAGAAGAGGCCGAGGAACAGGCAGCGGGGAGAAAGTGCGAGGGATACCACCCCAGACACCGTCCTCGCCCAAGTACAGAAGGAAGAGCGAGCTGATCGCCCCCCACCGAAGGCTAGAAGAGGTGGGAAGAACAGGCAGAAGTACTGCAAGTACCATAAGGACGATGGTCATGACACCGAAGACTGCTGGCATTTGAAGAAGGACATTGAGAAGCTGATGAGCCGGGGGCACGCCAGGAACCAGGCCGACGAGCCGGCCCATGGAGAAGGGACCTCCACGCAGCCAGACAAGGGGAAGAAGATCAACACCGTCCAAGGTCCCCTCCGTATCATAGAGTGAGCGGGCGATGTCTCTCCCCCCGGTTGCAGCCTAGTAAGAGGGAGCTATCTAGGTTTACGTCCCTCTGTCTAGTTTCACTTCCATTTCCTTTCCTCCAAATGTACCGGTCCGACAGGACTCTTGAGAGTACAAATGCATTCCCTTTTTGGTCTTTTCTTAAATCCCCGACGGAATTGACATGTCACCAATAGCGCAAGAAACTGGGGACCGCCGCCTCACTGGAGGAGGAAGGGGAGCTTTGTCCTCGCCGATTGACTCCTGCGCTCATAAGACTGGGGGCAATTCCCCCAGCAGGCACGGATGCTGACCGGTCCTAAGCCGAGGAGCTTTGCCCTCGCCGACCGACTCCTGCGCTCATAAGCCTGGGGGCAATCCCCCCAGCCAGCACGAACGCCGATCGGTTCTAAGCCGAGGAGCTTGGCCCTCGCAGACCGACTTCCGCGCCCATAAGCCTGGGACAGTTCCCCCAGTAAGCACGGACGCCGACCGGTCCTAAGCCGAGGAGCTTTACCCTCGCCGACCGACTCTTGTGCTCATAAGTCTGGGGGCAACTCCCCCGAGACACGGACGCCGACCGGTCCTAAGCCGAGGAGCTTTGCCCTCGCCGACCGACTCCTGCGCTCATAAGCCTGGGGGCGATCCCCCCAGCCAGCGCGAACGCCGACCGGTTCTAAGCCGAGGAGCTTGGCCCTCGCAGACCGACTTCCGCGCCCATAAGCCTGGGACAGTTCCCCCAGCAAGCACGGACGCCGACCGGTCCTAAGCCGAGGAGCTTTACCCTCGCCGACCGACTCTTGTGCTCATAAGTCTGGGGCAACTCCCCCGAGACACGGACGCCGACCGGTCTTAAGCCGAGGAGCTTTTGCCTTCGCCGACCGACTCTCACACCCATAAGTTTGGGGAAAATCCCCCCCAGCCAACGCCAACGTCGACCAGTCCTAGGCCAAGAACAAGGCGACAACGCAAAGTACACGAGAAGTCCGAGTAAGTCAATTTCTTTTATAATAGTTAACCAGAGTACAAAAATGTGTCTTATTTACAGGGGATCGAGGCGAAGAAAACACCCTACAGAAGCCAGATCGACACCGACAGAGCAAAATTGGTTGACAAAAGACCCAAAGTAGGTAGCCCAAGCTAGCAGCCATGCAACCAGCAATTATTGGCCACGGAGCCATCGACGAAGCCGAAGGAGACAGCGGGGGCCAGGGATCCATTTCAAGTAGACTGGCCCAAAGCGAAGCGGATGCTAAAAATTTGAGGATAAGGCCGGGAGGGACTGCTTAGGGAGCCCGAGCTCGGGAGGACACATCCTCGGGCACTTCGCCCTGCTCGGAGCGAGGGGGATCGACCGACGGAGGGGCCTGCCGGACACGCTCCGCACATTCCCGGAAGGAAGACTGGACGACTTCGACGATCCGAGGGGCGATGAGGTCTTCGTACTTACCGAAGGCCACTCTGAGGACCTCGAGGATCCTCACCCCCAGGGTCTCAACGACGCCCTTCTCCACCTCCTCTGCAAGCCGCATCACTTGGCGCCGATCCGACAGTTCCCTCTGAAGCTCCTCCCTCTCCAGGCGGAACGACTCCGCCGCCTCCTCAACCGACTGATGAGCATCCTCCAGCTTTCCTTGGAGGTCACCCACTTGTCCCTCCAACGCGGCAACACGGAGGTTGAGGCACCGAGACTCCATCTGGGCCTCCATCATGGCCACCTCGGCCGCCCCGGCCCGCTCCTGAGCCTTCATGGTGGACTCCTCCAGCTTCCTCAGGAGGATGGCTCGCCGCTACAGCTCCACGGCGAGCGTCGACCCCTGAAAAACGGGACATGAGCTAAAAAGGGAGTGAAGGGAAAGAAAGGACTGCGAGAGGGCCGAACCTGTTGAAGGGCCCAAACCAAAGAATCCGACACCTTGTCGGCCGGAATCTTCTCGAGGGTGCTGCGATCCCGAGGGAAGACGGAGCTCTCGGCCACCTGCTGGGCTAGGGCTCGGTCGGCGAACACCGAACTCCCGGGGGCAACATCGAGGGAAGCCATATGGCTCGCCAATAGCGATCTGATTCCCGGGGACGGAAGCGGGGACGCTGCGATCGGGGTGGTTGTCAGAGTCACCTGAAGATCCCCGGTGGTGCCTACAGGAGGCACAGAACTGGCCGGGCTGGAGGGCTCCGCATCCTCCTTCCTCTTCTTCCCCCCGTGAGGCACCACGAGCACCGGAGGAGAGCGCTTCCGCCTTGCCCCATCTCCACTCTCGGGGATGGGAGGGGACGCTCCGAGGGCGAGGGGGGCTACACCGGACCTGTCGTTACCCCCTGCCTCTCGGGCTGGTGGGGCAGGTCTGGCCTTTACTACGCCACCGGGGAGGGGATCGCCAGAAGAAGAGGCAGGAGGCACGGCCACTACCTTGCCCACGGAGGGCTCGGCTCGGCGCACATCCTCCTCAACTACCTTGCCCACGGAGGGCTCGGCTCGGCGCACCTCCTCCTCAACGGTCCGTCGAGGCGCCCTTCCGGAGGTACTGCCTCGGCTCCGAGCAGCTCCACGACGGATCAGCTCATCGACGTCGCGGACGAACTCGCGGCCTGCCATCCTTGCAAAGGAAACCGAAATCAGGATGAGTCACAGGGCAGTCCGAGGAGGAAAAAAGCGACCTACCCGGGGACCACAAGATGGCCTTCAGGAGTAGGTCATCCAACAAAGGCCAGATGGACTTCGATTCCAAAGGAAGATCCGACAGCGTCGCGGCGGCTGCCTGATCAACATCCGAAAGGGCTAGTGGCGGGCGAGGTTGGACAGACGCTCCCCAACTTGTCAAAATCTGGGCCTCACCCAAGAAGACCATGAAGACATAATCCGAGTTCCAATCCCCTGACCAGCGGGGCAACCCAATCAGGCATTCCCTCCTCGAACGGGCTCGGAGTAGCAGCCATGACCCCGGACCGACCGTCTGGACCTGGTAAAAGTGGAAGAGAAGGGGGAGAGACGGCTCCAGACCACGGGTACAACAGAGCGTTACGAAGCCCGTCAGTACCGCGATCGAACACGGGGTGAACTGACACAGGGACACCGTGAGATGTTCCATGACCTGGATGAAGAAGGGATGGAGCGGGAAGCGAAGACCCAGGCGGAACATCTCGACGTAGGCGCCGACCTCATTACTCCTCGGAAGGCAAATCCGCTCGTCGACAAATGGAACTCGAACCTCGTATGGGAAGCAGAGATATCTTTCCCGGATCTCCGCGGCCACCGAAGGAGGAGTCCTCGACGGCGTACGGAGGACAACCGGGGGCACATTAAGCCGCACGGCAGCCGACGCCACGTCATCACGGGCGTAGTCTGGAAAAAGTTTCCCCTTCCCCTTATCTTGAAGAGAACGACTCCCGGCGGGGGAACTTGATTCCCCTAGCTGGGGCTCGCCCCGCCTAGACTCCGGAGGATCCCTCGCCCTTTGACCAGAACCGCCTATCCTAAGAGCAGCCATGAGATGAAAGCGAGAGAGGAATTACCTTTTTCGACTAGTTCGGAGAAGGCAAGAAAGCGAAGGCGACGGGAAACTCCGAGTTGCGGAAAGCTTTGAATACCGGAAGGAGGGGAGAGCAACGCGGCTGAGGATCTTATATACCGGGCGCAGGGGCGAATTCGAAGCGGCTGACAAGAACGCGCGGCAGGCTTCGAAGAACTGGCGGCGTTTCGAAATCGGCGCCAGGGGAAGTCCAATCGATCCGCCTCATCATGACCTACATTTATGACCACGCCTCGGCCGAAGCGCCACTCGGAACCCCAGGAGGCGTAGCGGTTATACCAAGCTAGCCGAGGCCGATCGATCCCACCGATGGCGGCGCCCGAACCCCTCAGCTTCTCGATTGAAGACGGCCCCGCGAACGGTGGGGGTAAGCTTGCAGCTACACGTGGCAGCATCTGAAGGCCGACGGCGCTTCGGAACCCGCACCTTAAAAAGCATTGAACGAGCCAACTCATGATGACGACTAATAAATGAGTCGGCATCGACTGGCGAGCTTGTCAAAATCGGCAGAAGTCACATCGGCCAAGCCGAACCGGCCGAGGCCGATCAACCCGACCGATGGGGGCAATTGTTACGCCAATTTGACCGAGACCCAAAAAGACACGAGCCCAGGAGCCCAATCGCTGGCCGGGAGCCCATCAACGTATACCGGCCCGTCTCAACAAAGGCCCTATAAGGGATCCTCTCGAATGTTGATCCGACCCGGCCCCGATAACCCGCCGATCACTCGCCCACTCCTGCGGAAACCGCTCCCCCAGACGCGCGACCACTAAATGGCGGTAATGGGGAAGTGCTGGCATGGCGAAGAGAGCGGCGGCGAGGGGGCGGATTGAGGGGGCACGATCGAGGGCGGGCGCGGGACGTGGGCCCAAGGCAATCACGCTGGGGCTCTACAAAAGGGCTAGGAGGACGACGAAGAAAGGGACCGCATCGGAGGTAACAAAACCTAAGGTACTCCATCAACGACCTCGTTCCCCCAATTCATCTCCTTCCTCCCCCGCTCGCGCCGAGAGACGCCGTTACGATCTCCTCACGAGTCGGACCGTCTCCGCCGGGCCTCCTTTCTCAGATCTCTATCTGACTTAGGCATCGGAGGGGATTTGGCCGGAACCAAGGTCCGGCCCCCTGACGAGCGTTCTCGTCTACGCAGGTGGACAGCTGACCAACGGGCCGAGGCTCCCCCTCGCCCCTCGCCGACCACGTAACCTGCCGGACGATTGAGGCTTCCCCTCGTCGTCCGATCGCCGAAGCCAAGCGCAAACCACCGAGGCCGAGCGTCTCGACCCGGGCCGAGGCTTCCCCTCGCCCTTCGCCGAACACGCATCTAGCCGGACGACCGAGGCTTCCCCTCGTCGTCCTATTTCCGAGGACGCGCTCGTCTGTCCGAGGCCGAGCGTCTCAACCAGGGCCGAGGCTTCCCCTCGCCCCTTCTGCACCGATTCGAAGCCCCCGAGGGACCCAAAGCGGGCCCCTTGACCACGTTGACCGGGTTCTCCACGGTCAACGCTTTGTAGTGAGAAAACACTCTGAAACAGTAAGGAAAACCGAAATTTAAGATGAGCACTTGTGAAAAATTTAGGGCTAAACCCCAAAAATTTTGGGGGAATTAAAAATGAAGAGAACCGAATTTAGGGGGAATTAAAATTTTTAGGGGAACTAAACTCTTTGGGGGAACTAAATTTTAGGGGAAACTAAACTTTTTGAATATTTTGGGGGAACTAAGTAATAATTCTTGCGCTTAAATTATTAGTGTTTGTTTAAAATTAGTATATCCAAGATTTTAAAGGGAGAATATTTTAAATGAATCGTGCCCTTAGGGCACATGTTAAATCGGAAGGAAACTAATTTTTTTTTAATGAAATAAATTCTTTGAGTGAAGTAAATTTTTGGGAAACTAATTTTTTTGAGGGAACTAAATAACAATTAAGTACTTTAATTTTGTGGGGAAGTAAGATTTTGAAGGGTGGTATCGTGAATGAACCGTGCCCGAGGGCACGGGTTATGACTATATATATATATATATATATATATATATATATATATATATATATCGTATACTTCATTTTGCATGTGTCGGGATTCCATAATTATGACTAGGATAACCCACTTAGTCCATGCTCTGATTAGCGAAAAATCTCCCTTGCCCAAGTGCTTAGAATCCGATTTCTTTTTTTATTTTACTTGGTGCAAATCCACTCGTTGTGTACCGTTCTCCCACTTGGGAGATTACACACGTGTATATACCCCAAAATCCAAAAATCCAAAAAAAGAGAGATGAAAGAAAAAACCAAAAAAGGAGAAACGAGAAAAGAAAAGAAAAAAATACATATGTATAACCAAAAATCCAAAAAAATACATATATCCAAAATTCAAAAAAAAATGTGTGAGAATATTTTCCTACTTGCCGTGAATAAAGGGAAGGCGAGAATTTGCACCGAGTGTTCTACTCCACATTGATCGGCCCCGGATATACACCTGGAGAATGATTGTAGTTTTACCGCAAGCACACGGTCAAGTGGCGAGTGGGTATCGAACACGAGGAGGTGGTGTTGGCTCCAATATATCCTAGGTTGGTTTGACTACGAATGTTTTATTGGTGGAGATGGTTATGGAATGATATAATGGAAATGGTTGTGGATGTCGGTGTCGGTGATAAAGAAGTCGGATAAAGTATCGATTCAAATTTAATACAATAAAAGAGTCTAGAGCTAGGGAATCCCCACTACGGATCGTCATACATCATTGTAAATAGTGAATTTCAATATTACTAGGGTTGTGTTGGGGTGAACTAGTCGTAACTGAATAGAGAACCAAGCTCACGCTGTCGCGCAATTACCGGTCTATAGCAACCTAGTATAGGGCCCAATCTCTTGCAAACCCTAGCCTAAGACACTAGCATTAGGATCGACATCATCGTTCAATCGCCCCTCGAGCCCACTCTCGTGCAAACTCGAGTTACGATCTAGGTTGTGATAGTTCGTATTCGTCCAATCTCTTGCGAACGAATATGGGTATAGCTTTATAATAAAAATTCTAGCTTTGGTCCAATCTCTTGCAAACCAAGTCTAGAGAATCTCGATTATAAACCTAAATCGAATATCTAGGCCTTCCCATCGATTAGAATCCAATCTCTTGCAATCCCCAATCGATGGAAATCCCTATCTATCCGTAATAAATCGATCACAACCTAACCTCCTAGCAATTCTAGCAATTTAGAAATTCATTCATCACAAATATGAAATTAGATCCATAGGGTTCGTCCACATGCCCTAGAACAACAAATCTACTCAAGCATAGCAATAACGATATGAGAATCAATAAAAATCAATGTTTGCATACAAAAAGATAGAAAAAAAAAGATTCAAATAATAAGAACAAAATACTTAGCTTTGATGAAGATCTTCAATCCAAATACAAGCTTTTAGATCCAAGAGGGGGCCTAAGGCATGGCCTAACCTCTAAAATAGAGTCTAAGAAAACATTATGGGGGCCTCCTCTAATGACGGCTACAAAACCCCTTATATAGCCTCCCAAAACCCTAGCAAATAACCCTAGAAAACCCCCAAAATCGTGCCCAAAAACAGCCCAGGCTGTAACTTAAAATCTAGGCCCGCCGCCACTCGGGCCGAGTGGGAAAATGACTCGGCCGAGTGGAAACCAGCACCGCAGCGTCAACTTGCAGAAATTCTCCAGATTTCATCCGACCTCCGATCGGTGTATTCTTAATGGCGTTGGAACCGTCATTAAGTCTACTATCCATAAAAAATATGATAAAAATACTTTAATTGCTGAAATGATATCAGATTTCAAAATTGTGGAAGGCTGTCTGAAAATCTGGGCGTGTTTGTCATCGGCGTCACTCGACCGAGTGGGATTCTCCACTCGGTCGAGTGGACTTCTCACTCGGCCGAGTGACAGACCCTGTAGAAAAACAGTAACTTCGAGGTCCTCAAGGGTCTGTCTCCGGGGGTGACTCGGCCGAGTAGCTTTCATCATTCGGCCGAGTGGTAATGTGTACTCGGCCGAGTAGGCCATCGACGGGTCTCTGGGAATCGCAGTATATTCGGCCTCTTCTTTGGAAAATTTTCCTGACGTACTCGGGCTAGTGAGCTTCCTCACTCGGCTGAGTAGGACTTTGTCATTCGGCCGAGTATACGCTGAAAAACATTATGCACGTATCCGTTCTAGTCGGCTGAGTGGGCTTTCTTGCTCGGCCGAGTGTGTGCTTCACTCGGCCGAGTGGCATGCTGTAAATGCCCAATCTTCTCCGTTTCTCATCCTCGTCACTCCTATGAAGTTCCTTCTTCTTCCACTCATCCTCCATCGCCGATAAGTCTGCAAATGAGCCGTGGACGACACTCCAAAGTGGGTGCAAATTCTCTTGGCTCAAAATCGCTCAAAATCGCTCCATATCTCCTAAAATACGACAAAAACAAGAAATAGTGAAAAGCATCGCAATATTGTCGAATAATCGTGAAAAACGCGATATGGGCGATCAAAATGGCATGTAAACATGCAGAAAAAAGGTGTAAAATATGGACCGATCAAAATCCCCCAAGCTTACTTCTTACTCGTCCTCGAGGAAGATAAGTAGAGAGACGAACTTGGGGGATGAAAACAAAGGAAATGAAATGAAAGAAAAAGGAATACGAAGTGGAAGGGGTCGCTAGATTATTCTCTCAGATCTCAAGCCATAAGCTACACATCACGATAACTTGGAAAATACGAATCACATGCTATAAGGATTTCATGTCTTACTTAAACATGGTACTTGCAAGCTTTTAAGAACAACAAAAGGGACTCTCTAAATTCATACAATCAATTCATATCCACATCACGCATTTCAAAGAATTTAATATACAAATATTGGCGATGCACTTTTCAATCAAAAGTTAGAAATGAAGCATATAAGATACACACCAAGCATGCAATAGAGAATAGAATAAGTGTCATGGCATTCACATATTTATTTCAAATCATGAAAAATCTCCATATCTAATATATTTTGCAAAGTCTAAGCATTATCGAATATTCCCATTCATGCACGTCTCCACTCTAATGTCATACTCGCCCATATGGTTAAATGAATTCACCCCCCAAGCTTAGCTTGAGGCATCACATCTAAAGGAATATGATATTGAAAATGGGATTTTTGCCTCGGTTTTCCCAAGTATTTTGTGGCTCCAATAATGAGATAGAGAAATATCTTTCTTTTTCTTTTTGAATATTTTGTTTCTCATTTTTCTTTTTGGATTTTTGTAGGAGCTATATGATTTGTATTTTTTTGGTTTTTGGCTCCTTTTTGGCTTTTTGGACTTTCTGGAGCAACCTTTTTCTTTTGTGGGGATTTTTGGGAAATAGATGCGATATAAGTAACTGTAGAAGGTGAACTCAAGTGACATGTAGAGAATAAAAGATATTTGTGGAGAAGGAAATAATGTAACACTCGGTTCACTCTAAGCTGTGCACGAACGGTTCAATAAAATAATACTTCAACTAAAACTCATATGTAAGCATGGATATTCTCGATCATTTCAATAAATAGTGAAGTCAAGCAGTAAAGTTTACAACCATATCAGGCATGCAACAGAAGGTGAATAAGACAATAAAACTGATGCTTCAGATATACTAATGATGCGTGAATCTTGGTGCATTTACAATAAAAGCATACTAAACACTAATCCATACATTCAGTTTCAATTAATATCATGCATTCATGTAGAGGAATCATCAAAAGAAATAGATTTGCAAGCATATGTGAATAGCAAGACTATGGAATACTCTAAATAGCATGGCAACGAATAATAAGTATCGTGATGGCTACTAAAGCAATAAGAGATATCATCATAAGGAACAAATCTAGCAAAAGGAGGAAAAGAAAATAAAGATATAAAATAAAAGAGAGGAAAGAAAAGAAAAAGAGGCACACAATATGATGCATGAACACACATAAAAGAAAAATAAGATGGAAAAATCAAAAAGATGATGTAAAAATTTTGAAAAATTTTAAAAACCCTAAAAATATAGTAAAAATGCAATTAATGCATTTAAATGTCATGGAAATGCACTCCCCCAAGCTTAAACTTCACATTGTCCTCAATGTGATCATAATGGAAGAATATGAGGGACAACTATAATAATAAGGGGGGTGAATGAAAAATGATGAAATGAATGACATGAAATCCTAATGCAACTACATGCACATACAATGATGCATGAGAGCGCTTTCCCCCAAGCTTATACCAAACAATCCTATTCAAATGACTCAATCAAAAATGTCATGGCTTTGCAAAGCGTGATTAAGTCAAATGAATAAGAAAGTGAGTATTCACTTGAAAGAAATGCTCGATGGGGGGGAGCAAAAAGGATGTGACACATCAAAATATAAAGAGGGCAATTAATATATATATAATGGATTTGGGGTGTAAAAGTTTTTTTTGCCGTCATATGAGGTGATATTTATTCAATCAAACCTATACAGTCCTCTCGCCGTCGATAGGATTCGAGTTTATTGGAAGCATAAAATTTTACGCTATTGCTACACTACTGGATTGATATCACCTATAGCAAAAGGCGGATCCAGTATCTTTGCCGGTGCAGGCAACTGCTCCAACTGCTCCTTCCGTGGCTCCGCCAGACGCATATGTCCACAGACTCCAACAAACTCCAGCAATGCATCCTCCAGCATTCCTACAAGGACTCCACATGTACCCTGCAGAGAATAGGATGCATCAGTTCACCGCAAAAAGTTCACCCTCGTAATAAAAGTATTCCAAAGAGGATCGTCTATAGAAATATATGAAATAAATAGTGGTGGACGATACTTCCCTGGAAATAATCCAATATCCTCCCATGCTGTGATAGCTATCTCCATGGTGTCCTCCCTAAGCTGCTCAGGTAAATATAGATCATAGGTGTGCACCTCCTCGACAGGCTCGTCAAACTGTGACACATCCAAGCATACCTCCGATCCATAATCGTACGTGCACTACAAAAGGTATGACGTGTCAAAAATATCTGAATCAAAATAAATATCGAATGGAATACATGATTCAGAAATGGAGTGGGTAAAAATATCCCCCTGAGTGGGGGTAGTAAGCTCTGTGGGATAGTCCTCGTCGTCAGTGGAAGGATGAGGTGGCTGCGGGAGCTCTAATGGAGGAGGATAGTGCTCGGGATCCTCATGAATAGATGTGTCCTCGTCCCGATGTACGACCTCCTCGGTGATAAGCTCTGGCTCTGCATGTAAGGCCTCCTCAAAAGCATGCTCTGGCTCTGCATGTGAGGCCTCCTCGTCAATATGCTCTGGGTCGACAGTGTGCTCCTTTGCCTTCTCATCAACTATCAATGTAGGCTCTCTCTGGAATGGTGATGTTGGCTGCTCAGGTATGTCAACTTGTGGGGATGTATCATGTGGAGGGGAATGCCCGCAATCAATCTGAAAATATAGTCTATCACCATCAAGACTGACATGGATGTCCTCCTCAATTGTCCATGTAACTGAAACACGGTTCATAACAAAATCTGCAAATCGTAGCTCAAATGCATCACCTGCTGTAATGCTCTCTGAACCGGCAAACCTCACTGACTCCAAGAGGCCATCCAATAATCTCTGAAATGCATCCTCCTCTGGCTGCACATATGACTCCGTTTCTGCTTCCTCCACGGCCTCTTCGTCCATCCATTCTTTATATGCAATAGTTGTGTCATAGGATGTGGGATCGATGACGGCACATTCTGGCTCTGGTAATATGACCGGTGATGCTTCTTGCCCATATAATGAAGAAGCAGAACTGATATCTTTGGAAATCTCTGTAACCTTAAGCATGAGCGCATTCATTTCAAGTTTCCTCTTCGTCCATTCCAATTGAAGGTTACTCTTATCAAGCCTGGCTTGTATTTCAATCTGGTGTGTATGCATCTCATCAAAAAAGTTTTCTCCCATCTGAGCACTCTGATCAAAATAGTATTCTCCCATCTGAGCACTCTGATCATAATAGTATTGTTCAATCTGAGCACTATGATCAAAATAGTATTCTCCCGTCTGAGCACTATGATCAAAATAGTATTCTCCCGTCTGAGCACTCTGAACATAATAGTATTCTCCCATCGGATCACTCTGATCATAAACTTTGGTCCACGTAGTATAATCCATATCATTTGATCAACAAAGATAAATACTTGGAGAAAAATATCAGTGGCACAAAAGAATATAGAAATGATAATAATGGTGGCAGGGGTGAAAATTTCTTTTTGTTAATTTTTTTCTTCGTAGTCTAATCAACCTAATTGTGACAAATTGGCACCCAACGGGAAACACCTCCCCGACAACGGCGAAAAAAACTTGATCGGCCCCGGATATACACCCGGAGAACGATTGTAGTTTTACCGCAAGCGCACAGACAAGTGGCGAGCGGGTATCGAATACAAGGAGGTGGTGTTGGCTCCAATCTATCCTAGGTTGGTTTGACTACGAATGTTTTATTGGTGGAGATGGTCATGGAATGATATAATGGAAATGGTTGTGAAAGGCGGTGTCGGTGATAAAGAAGTCGGATAAAGTATCGATTCAAATTTAATACAATAAAAGAGTCTAGAGCTAGGGAATCCCCACTACGGATCGTCATACATCATTGTAAATAGTGAATCTCAATATTACTAGGGTTGTGCTAGAGAACCAAGCTCACGCTCTCGCACTATTGCCGGTCTATAGCAACCTAGGATAGGGCACAATCTCTTGCAAACCCTAGCCTAAGCCACTAGCATTAGGATCGACATCATCGTTCAATCGCCCCTTGAGCCCACTCTCGTGCAAACTCGAGTTACGATCTAGGTTGTAATAGTTCGTATTCATCCAATCTCTTGCAAATGAATATGTGTATAGATTTATAATAAAAATCCTAGCTTTGGTCCAATCTCTTGCAAACCAAGCCTAGAGAATCTCGATTATAAACCTAAATCGAATATCTAGGCCTTCCCATCGATTAGAATCCAATCTCTTGCAAACCCCAATCGATGGAAATCCATATCTATCCGGAATAAATCGATCACAACCTAACCTCCTAGCAATTCTAGCAATTTAGAAATACATTCATCACAAATTTGAAATTAGATCCATAGGGTTCATCCCCATGCCCTAGAACAACAAATCTACTCAAGTATAACAATAACGATATGAGAATCAAAAAAAATCATTGCTTGCATACAAAAAGATAGAAAAACAAAGATTCAAATAACAAGAACAAAATACTTAGCTTTGATGAAGATCTTCAATCCAAATACAAGCTTTTAGATCCAAGAGGGGGCCTAGGGCATGGCCTAACCTCTAAAATAGAGTCTAAGAAAACATTATGGGGGCATCCTCTAATGTCGGCTACAAAACCCCTTATACAGCCTCCCAAAACCCTAGCAAATAACCCTAGAAAACCCCCCAAAATCGTGCCCAAAAACAGACCAGGCCGCAACTTAAAATCTGGGCCCGCCGCCACTCGGGCCGAGCGGGAAAATGACTCGGTCGAGTGGAAATTCCAGCACTGTAGTGTCAACTTACAGAAATACTCCAGATTTCATCCGACCTCCGATCGATTCATTCTTGCCGGCGTTAGAACCGTCATGAAGTCTACTATCCATAAAAATATGAGAAAAATTCTTTGATTGCTAGAATGATAGCAGATTTTAAAATAGTGGAAGGCTGTCTGAAAATCTGGGCGTGTTTGTCATCGGCGTCAGTCGGTCGAGTGGGATTCTCCACTCGGTCGAGTGGACTTCTCACTCGGCCGAGTGACAGACCCTGTAGAAAAACAGTAACTTCGAGGTCCTCAGGTGTTTGTCTCCGGGGGTGGCTCGACCGAGTAGCTTTCGTCATTCGGCCGAGTGGTAATGTGTACTCGGCCGAGTAGGCCATCGACGGGTCTCTGGGAATCGCAGTAGATTCCGCCACTTCTCTTGAAAATTTCCCTGCCGTACTCGGGCGAGTGAGCTTCCTCACTCGGCCGAGTAGGACTTTGTCATTCGGCCGAGTATACGCTGGAAAACATTGTGCACGTATCCGTTCTGGTCGGCCGAGTGGGCTTTCTTGCTCGGCCGAGTCTGTGCTTCACTCGACCGAGTGACATGATGTAAATGCCCAATCTTCTTTGTTTCTCCTCCTCGTCGCTCCTATGAAGTTCTTTCTTCTTCCACTCATCCTCCATCGTCGATAAGTCTGCAAATGAGCCGTGTGCGACACTCCAAAGTGGGTGCAAATCCTCTTGAGCTCAAAATCGCTCAAAATCGCTCCATATCTCCTGAAATACGACAAAAACAAGAAATAGTGAAAAGCATCGCAATATTGTCGAATAATCGTGAAAAACACGATATGGGCGATCAAAATAGCATGCAAACATGCAGAAAAAGGTGTAAAATATGGACCGATCACACATCATCTCAACCCCCCATGGCTTTCAAAAACACTTGGAATTGGGAATTTCTAGCTATTATCTAGGCGATAGTGTGATGATGTCCTAGTCCCTAGCTGTGGAGTCCTTCACACATGATACGTTTCGATTCTCACTTTCTTCTCATGCATGCTTGAGCTTTATATTCACCTCTTTTTTCAAATCGAATCGATATTTGGGTCTTTTCTTGGATTTGTGTATATGGAGCTTATTGCACAATGTAGATAGTGACACCGTCTGCTAGCACATGACCACGCTCACCCGTGCTTCACCGCGTGGGCCCACGACACTTGTTTGGACTCGTCTCCTTTGGTTTAGTGTTGTGATTTGGCTTTGGCTTGCTTGGTGTATCGTTTTTGATCATGTGGCCCTGACGGGCGATTTAGGATTTAGAGTTCTCTTTTTCTCTCTTTCTCTCTATTTTCTCCCTTTGAGCTACTACTCTCACTCGTCTTCCTAGAGGACGAGGAAGGGTTCAGCTTGGGGGATTTTGACGTGCGTTTATATTTCATATGTTCACGCACGTCTTCTTCGGTGCTTTTCCGTTATTTTCCGCCATCTCGTATCCGTTTTCTCGTATTTTCTAGTTTTCTTTCACTTCTCCGTGTTTTACGTGTTTGCAGGAGTTTGCCAACATAGGAGACACATAACAAAGATATCACATGTCCCAGGAGCAACGGGAGGAGTCACGCGGGATCCGGGTGGTCAAACGACAAGGATTTCTATCTTTCAGCCCCCCACCCGATCGGTTGGATACAGCCAACCGATCGGGTGATGCACGCGTGCACGACCCAGATAGCCGTTGAAGCAAGAGAGCATCAACCGACTGGGTCAACCGACCGGTTCAGCCCGACTGTCTTCTCGGGAAATTGGAGCTGAACTCCAACCGATCGGGTGACCTTCACTCGATCGGTTCATATGTAGCCGATTCCCCCAAAGAGATGGACCCGGAGAGCTCACCCGACCGCCAGCAGACCGTGCCAAAACATCACAACTTTTTGTTTATTTGGGCGATGTTTCCAACCGATCGGTTAATTTATCAACCGATCGGTTCACCTGATGAGCTTAAGATCCAAATAACCAGAAGCTTCCGCCAACCGATCGTGTCGCGTGACCGGGTGAAGTCCTGAAGAGCGTTGTCGAAGAACGAGGCAAGTCAACCGATCGGTTGATTCTTCAACCGATCGGGTGACGTCGTTTTCTATATATATTAGCCCTAGGTTTTCAGAAATGTAAGCTGTGTTTTTGGGCTGTGTTTATTTTCTGTTTTTCCTCTATTGCGACGGCTGGAATTTTATACTTATTTGTAAGTGTTCCGATCTTTGTAAAAATTTAATACATTGTTAATTGTATTTCTACTACTGCATTTCTTTTTCCCGATCATGTTTTTAACAGTCGATTTTCATTTAGATTGCTTTTTACCTAAAATGTGTGAGTAGTTCCCAATCTGGGATTTTGTTGGAAACCCCTTCGTGGGTTCTCCCTAATGCGTCCATAGGACTAGGAAATCGATAGGGATTAGGGATCTATTGGTTACGCGGGGTGTTTTATTGTCATCGGTGGGAAAAAGACCGCCTTTGACCGTTGGGCCAATGGGGAATAAACTTGGCGGTTAACTCCCTAGCCATAGCTCACGCCCTTAGTGTAGACATCGAATCCTAGCCCACAGGAGCGGCAGGATGAGATGTTGGGAGTTATCGTTGCGAGCTTAATGCTCCCAGAGTCGGTCAGTGTTAATGGACATGGGAATGCCCACTGACTGAACCCGGGTAGTCCGGCGTATCATCCTGGGCACCGACCAAAATATCGGGCCCATGGGACGCTGGTATCACTCTTAGAGGCAATGTCTCACCATTAAACCATAATTCCGATCGTTGTCCTAACCATCGGCCGTATTAGCAACAACATATGATAGGATGGAAACCGAAGTCCCGAGTTTCCTTTTATATTGTTTAATCTCGTATCTACAATTTGTGACGAACCATCCACCGATTTGGGCTAGCTCACCCATAGGGTGAATTGGGTCCCTTCTGACACAAGCACAACCACGCCTCCCTGAGTTCGACCCCCAAGCCACACTACAACACCGTTGGTCGTCGCCCCGTAATGCTACCCAAGGGCACAACCTAGTACGGTGCAATTTGTGCGGAGATAAATCCCCGACAACGGCGCCGAAAACAACTTGGTCTGCGCTCTGGATACACACCCGGGACGAGAGACGTGTAGTCTTACCGCAAGCGCACGGCAAAGTGGCGAGCGATTTTCGAACTCAAGGAGGAACTGTGATAGTGTCTTCTTCTAATCACCTAGCTATCGGAATGGTCAAGAATAATATGGGGTAAAGTTGTCACAATCGTTCGTATATTTATAGAAATATCAATGGAATAAAGTGCCTAGGGATAGGGAATCCCCGCTACAAACCGTATCTCATCGTTGTGATTCGTAGGTTACGTCATTGCTAGACTTGAATTTTAGTTGAACTAGTCGCAACTAAATGTAGAACCAAGCTCACGCTCTCACGATATTGCCGGTCTCTAGCGAACCTAGGTTAGGGCCCAATCTCTTGCAAACCCTAACCTAAGCCGCTAGCATTAGGATCGACATCATCGTTCAACCGTATCTCGAGCCCACTCTCGTGCAAACTCAAGCTACGACCTAGGTTGAGATAGTTCCTACCCGCCCAATCTCTTGCAAACGGGTATTGGTATAGAATTATGATTGAAAACCCTAGCCTTGGTCCAATCTCTTGCAAACCAATTCTAGAAAAGTCCAATCGAAAATCTAAATCGAATTTCTAGGGCTTCCTATCAATTGGGATCCAATCTCTTGCAAATCCCAATCAATATGAATCCCTAGCTATCCGTAATTAATCAATCCCAACCTAACCCTAATCAATTCTAGCAAGAATTTCACCAATTCATCACAATTTAGAAATAGGGTTCATAGGGTTCATCCATATGCCCTAGAGCAATAGAACTACTCACTACTCATCATGCAATTCATAAGAAATTCAATTGAAAATTCAGCACAAATCATTGCAATAGAGAAATTATTAATAAAAAATAGAGTTTTGACAAGAAAGGAGACAAACCAATGAGAATCCAATAGCATCCAACAAAAATCCCCTTTCTAATCTCTCAAAAGCCCTAAATCTCATTCCCTAAAAAGCTCTCTAAAAAGGCTGCAAAAAATATCAAAAAGTTCTCTCTAACTAGGGCAAAACTGGGGTTAAATACATCTCAAAATCGTCCAGAAATTCGTGACAAAAATGCCCCTGCGCAGCTCAAAAATCGCAGTTTACGCAGCAGGCGGGGCGGCTCACTCGGCCGAGTGACAAATGTCACTCGGCCGAGTGACAAACCCTGTACATTAACAGTAAGTTCGGGATTTTGGGGGTCTGTCTTCGGATGGTGAGTCGGCCGAGTGGATTTACTCACTCGGTCGAGGGGCTTTTCTTGCTCGGCCAAGTGGAAGCTCTGAATCGCATGTACATTTACAGTAAGTCGGCCGTTTTTGAAATGGATTTTCCCATGCCACTCGGGCGAGGGGATTTCCATGCTCGGCTGAGTGGTCTATCTTCACGCAGCTGAGTGCATGCCTATTTTCCTCAGTTGATGCGCGTCCGGTCTGGTCGGTCGAGTGGTCTTTGTCTCGGCCGAGTGAGTACTTCACTCGGCCGAGTGAGATATTGCAAATGCCCATTATTCGTCTTTTCGCTTCCTCGTCACTCCTACGACGTTCCTTCTTCTTCCACTTGTCTCCTATCACCGAATAGCCCTCAAAGGAGCCTTGAGTGACACTCTAGAGTGTGTGCAAGTCCTCTTGATCCACAAATCACTCCGAATCGCTCCATATTTCCTGAAATACAAAAAAACAAGAAATCGTGAAAAGCATCACAATATTGTCGAATAATCGTGAAAAACACGATATGAGCGATCAAAGTGGCATGCAAACATGCAGAAAAAAGGGTGTAAAATACGGAGCGATCAAAATCCCCCAAGCTTACCTCTTACTCGTCCTCGAGGAAGATGAGTAAAAAGTAAACCCTACGGGCAAAACGATGGAAAAGAAAATAAAAATGAAAACAGAATAAAAAGCGAAGAAGGGGGGTGCTAGATCATTTTTCTCAGGACGTGGGTTTCGCTTACTCATATAGCATACTCAGAACATAAAACACACGTCAAAGACTTTTATTTCGATATCATAGTATAATTGATGCATTCGAAATAGAAAACCTCAAAATATCAAAATAGCATGAAATATGGAATCATTCTAGGATTAACATCGTCTGAAGCATCTAAAGCGGTATGCATAACCATAGATCACACACTTTTCAATTGAATACTTTCTATAAGGAGTATAAGAGATATCACACGATATGGAATAGCAAGAATAGAAAAGCATGGTTTTCATGAAATGAATGCTAAATGTCGATTTCTGGATTTCGTGAAACTTTAGCAATCTCACCGAGTATAGAAGATTACTTAGCCTAGGTTGTCATGCACCGTCAAGTAGCCACTCTCTCACACGTCATTGGATCCTCTCCCCCAAGCTTATCCATAAGCGTGGTGGCAAAAACAAATCAATATGTACATTCCCCATTTCTTTTGAAGCTCCAAAAAAGTAAAAATAAAACAAAGAGGGAAGAATGAGAGAAAGAGTATGAGATGGGATCGTTATGAACTTCTTTTCTCTTTTCTTTTCTTTTTCTCAATTTTTCTCTCTTTTTTTAACAAAGCATATATAAATAAGCGATCCCAAATCAAAAGAGAGAAGGATATACAAGTATATATTTTATTTCTTTTTGATTTTGGGGATTTGGAGCATGGAAATTAATAGCGGGGGAAATGCCTATAATAGACTTGCTAGGGGGGAATTCACCAATGAATTTTAAATAGAGAAATGATGCTCAAGATATGTGGAGAAAGAAATAAACGTATCGCTCGGTTCACTCTATGGGACATGCATGACAACTTTCAGCAGAGCAATATAATCTACTCAGTTAAATCTCAAAAAGTAAACTAGTCCAGATATATCACCCTAGCAAACATTCAATCAACCTGAAAGTGAAGCGTACAATTCATGCAATAAGAAGTGATATGGGGAAAGGAAAGCAGTACTCCAAATATAAGCACCCAATGCGTGAAGCTTGGTGTGTTTTCTATGAAAAGCATACATATGAATCATCAGACATCAGCTAATAACAGAATTTCATCCATATTCATACAGGAAAAGAGTGGGTTACTATTTCAAAATGCAAAGCAAGACATAACATATGATATCTGAAACAAAAGGTATGACGTGACAAAAATAGCATGCATATAGAGATAAGCTAACTCCACGTCATCATCATCACAGAAAAATCATCTCCAGCAAAAGATGAAAGAAATAAAGATAAAAGAAAATAGAACTATATATACAATGCGGCATACTCAAAAAGGAAAAGAAAACGTAATGCATGATAAAAACGAAAAAGTGGTGAAAATAAGTGTAAAAGCGGAAAGAAAATGTGAAAAAGAAAAATAAAAATAAAGGGTGGCAAAAAGGTAAAAAGTGTGAGAACTCACTCCCCCAAGCGGAAGTGCACAGTGTCCTCAATGTGCAAAGTGTGGCACACCGAGAGACGTGAGATGGTTGGGGTGGGTGAGGATGCATGCATGATGAAAAAGAAAGAAAAATAAAAAAGGAAAACATGATGCGAATGAATGGGATGCATGCAAAGATCAGGATGATGCAGATATGAGTGTCCCCAAAAAGTCTCTCCCTCACTCCCAAAAAGATATAAAAAGATATGATCAGGTAGGTATCAAAGTAATAATACGTGGAGGAGGGGGGCAAAAAATCAAACACCAGGCCCAGGAACAAACGGGCAGCAAAACGACAAAAATATCAGAGGCATCAAGAGTGTGCCTAAGCTGGTGGCGGCGCTGCACCAGCACTGTCCTGTGGCGGAGGTGGTGGTGGAGGTGGACGTGGTATCTGCTGGGTGGGTGTGGGTGGTAGAGGCAGACGCGCCAGAATCTGATTCAGGCAAGCCTGAATATCGGGAAGCATGGCGACGTGGGACTGCACAGAACTGACCGCGGTAAAGAGAGCCCTAAAGTCTCCTCGAAGTCCACTAACAGCCCCATCAAGAGCACGAAGGCTCTGAACTAGAGAGTCAGGGGGAGGTGGAGCGGAGGGACGCACAGGTCTGACAGGTGGTGTGCGGGGCTGTCTCTGGTGGGTAGCGTATAGGATGGGGCCAGCAGGGTAGTGTGGAAGGGGTGCTGTGCTCGGTAAGTGATGCCCAGCCTCGGTGTGAGGCTGGGACGTAGGCTGGGTCGAAGCGGAGGCAGCAGCAACAGAAGTGGAAGGAAAAATAGGCGACGAGGCAGCAGGAGAGGTCAGTGACACAGGTGTTGGGACAGACGTCACGACACTCTTGGTATAGACATGGGCAGTGGGGTCAGACGGGCCGATGGCCGGGGTGGCCGTGGACAAAAGTGAGGTCAGGACCGCCACTGCGGCGGTAAAGGAGGTCTCGTCGCTCTCAACAATGGTGGTGGGATGCTCGGGGCTAAGAGACGTGATAGGCTCAACAGACATAGGCTCAGCGGTGGTGGTGGTGGTGGTGGACTCAGCTAAGGTACTCCCGACACCGACAGAAGTGTGGACAGAAGTGTCGGGAGGTGCAGACAGTGCAGGCGCGGGCTGAGGGATCATGGGGTCAACAAGTAGTGCAGGGGGTGCAGGGGGTACATCATCAGCATCAAGCACATAGGCAGCGGGGATAAGGAGATCCATCGCTGGAATCCAATCCCCGTGGGCCGGTCCAATGTGTGTCCGAGCGAGGCTCGGAAGAACCATGTAGTCAGCACTAAAGGGGCTGTGCAACCACACCCAGTGCCTGCGACTGTGGGGACGAAGCATCTTCATCCGGGCCATAACATCTATCGATAGTGCGGTGGGGCCCGGGGCTCAACGCAAGTCGTCACGTAGGTCCACGCCGGTCATAAGGGCTAGAAGTGTGATCAGACCGCCGCAACAAATAGGTGAGCGAGCGCTCACCGAAATGATGATGCGGTCTAAAAACCAACTAGCAATATCGATCTCGACGGTGGGGACCAGGTCGTTGCTACCCCTATCCAGAACTCTAGGGCAAGTCATCGCGTAGAGCATGTAGAGCTCAGGCGTAGACATCGTCCCAGGCTCGTACCTTGCCAAGAAAGTAGTCACCATGAGGCGCTGTGCAATGCGGAGGCAGGGGTGCAAGATGGCTGAGGCCTTGGCCCTACTAGGTTCAAAGCCAAGTGGGGATCCAGTGATCTGTGTCCAGAAGGTGGAGGTGTCGAACGACGGGGGTGGGATGTGCGTGGGAGCGTAGGCACGGTCAGGGACATGGACATCGGGCCACTGGAAGAATGCACAAAGCATGTCGAGAGTGATCTCGCACTCTCGATCCATCAAGCAAAATGTGCATCCTCCAGGGGTCCGGTCGATAGAGATCAGGACCTCTAGTGTCGGACGGATGAAAGTATCTGCCGACACCGCAAGAAAATCACGACATCCCACGTTGTCGTACAACGTGAGAAGCCCCTCGAGTACCCCTAGGCAGTCAAGGTCAGCTAAGTGTGCGAACCTAAAGGGTACTATCGAGCGATGGCAGATACGCTCGAACCTGGCGCGGTGTGCGTCGTTTCGAAACGTGATCCCCATCGACCCGACGACGGGATCAGGTGGAGGGACAGGATCGGCTGGGATCGGCTGTGTAGGTGGTGGTGGCGGTGGTGGGCTAGGTGGAGGGGAGTCCTCCCTAGTGTGAGAGGGACCGGGGTCATCGGTCCTCCTCCGCTTGGGAGCGGATCCCCGCGTGCGCGGCCTAGTACGCATCGGCATGTATGCCGCGAGATGTGTCCCGACTAAAATAAATACAGCGACGTGCTAAATAATGGAACGAGTGTACCTGAACACGATGCGAGAGCAATAAGTGGTGCGTGCGAAGAGACGCCTCCACCGCGAAGCTAAATGCGCGTCCAAAAGATCCCCAAAGCTCCCATAAGATAGCCTGCAAATCAAACGATCAAATCAGTGAATAATATTCAATATATATGGGGGAGATGTGGGATAATAGATAGATATAAGAATTAATTTGGTTAGGGGCTCAACGGGCGTACGGATTAAGAGAACCGGGGAGAAAAGGGGTTTTTGGGGCAAAAGGGGGTGATCGGGGGCGGTGGAGGCCGGCGCCGGCGAGAGGGAACGGCGGCCGGTGGTCGGCGAGGTCGGCACGGTGACTCGTCGGCGGAGGGGCGGCTCAATTCGGGCATGGGGCGTGCGAAGCAGCGGGCGAGGGAGGCAAATCGGCAGTGACTCGGGCAAAAATGGGGGCGATTTGGTTTTTTAGAAATTCACACTCGCCTTATATAGAAATTGTTACGACTCGGCCGAGTGGACATGTCACTCGGCCGTGTGCGTAAAAGAAATAATTTTGAAAATCTCGTTCCCACTTACGACTCGACCGAGTGGCTTTGCTTCACTCGACCGAAGGGAGAAGCTCCGCTTGGCCGAGTGGCTCTGCCACTCGGCAATTTTTAGGCTAGGAGGGTATCTGTTCCACTCGGTCGAGTGACTAGTCACTCGCCCGAGTGGCAATTAAAACTAAAACTTACAGAAATTGACAGAGAGTTGGTCTGCAGAAACTTCCCTGTTTGGTGCCCCACTCGGCCGATTGGAGTCTTTGCTCGGCCGAGTGGTATATGCTACTCGGCCGAGTGACGTGCTGTTTTCTGCATCGGCTCTCCGTTTTTGCTCTGGTCTCTGTTTTCTTCCTCCAGTCTGTTTCTTCCTCCTCCTAAGGCCTGAACGCATTCCTGGAGCGCTCTTCCTTGCCTCGATCATCCTCCATATGATTGATCTCCTTTTCTCCTTCTCATTTCATGAAAATTAAGACCCGTTGTCACGATTTTCATGGACAAAACACTCTAAAAACTAATAAAAGGCTAAACCAAAAATGAAAATAAAAAAAAAATAACGCAAAAACCGTCGGGTTGCCTCCCGACAAGTGCTCGTTTAAGGTCATGAGCTTGACCCCTTAAGATATTCGTTTAGCTTGCGATATTGGGTGCATATGAGATGCACCCGTCAAACTTGTCGAGAAGGCCGCTTGGGTTCGGGTCATGATGTTCAGCGGTCTTCCTCGATGCTCCCTCATCTTGGGTAATGTTGGGGGATAAGTCCCCCAAGCTAGAGCTTGTTCCCATCTTTTTCATGGCTGGTGACACCGATCTTTCGTTCGGTGGAGCTTTCTTCGGATTCTTGGCATTTGAGAGCTTACAAAGCTCTCGTATTCTTGCGACATCAGCGTCACCTTCATCACCATCTGTGGAGCTATTTGGAGGGTCCTCTAATTTCTCTTCTTCACCCGAAGTTTGGCCTTCTTCGAAGCCATCGTCATGGAGATCACCAATAGAGTAGGGGATTGCTTCTTCAATCACTTCGTTGAGAAGATCAACATAATCTAGCTCCTCGTGATATGGCATCTGTTTCATGGCCTTGGGTATGTGAAGCTCGACTTCTATGTTCCCGACATTCAAGGATAAAGTTCCTTCACGCACATCGACGATAACGCCGGCGGTTACGAGGAACTGGCGTCCAAGTATGAGCGAAGTGTCGCCCTCTTCCTTGATGTCCATTATGACAAAATCACAAGGCAAGCATATACCTCCTGGTACTTGGAGTAGAATATTCTCTGCGATCCATACCGGCCTAGTGATCCGACTGTCCACAAGTAGAATCCTCATGTCGGTCGGCTTCAAGTCGGTGCCCGTGTTCAATCTCCGGAACATTCTAAGAGACATAAGGCTCACACTAGTGCCCAAGTCAACTAGAGCTTTTTGCAAAGGGACGCCTCCTAGTGTGCAAGGGATGCAGAAACTCCTGGGATCCTTCAATTTCGCTGGTTCCTTCTCCTTCCGGGTAAACCAAGTTCCTTGCTCTGCAAGCATAATTTTTTCCTTCCTTTTCTTTCCCAAAATCAAGTCCTTCAAGAACTTCGCGTAAGTCGGGATCTCAACAATTGCATCTAAGAAAGGAATATTGAGGCTTACTCCCCTCAAGTATTCTAGGAACTTGGCGAGCCTTTTCTCCATCTTGGCTCTAGCTAGCCGTTGTGGAAATGGCACCGGTGGCATGTAGTGGCGCTCATCAAGTGGCTCCACCACTTTAGAATTTCCTCCTTCAATTGGCTCCTTTTGGCTCTCTTCTTCAATTGCCGTCTCTTTTTCTTCTAAAATTTCCACCACTGGTTCCTTGCTTTGGGTCATAGCGGGAGTGGTATCCTTCCTGCCCCTTTGTTGTAACCGCAACCACCGCATTGATGTGTCCGGTGTTGCTCCGTGGATTAGGCTCGGGTTGAGCCGGCAATTGTTAGGCGTTCTTGTTAAGCAACGCAAGTTGCTCCGCAAGTTGAGCGACGACGGTACTTAGTGACTCTTGCCCCGCCATCAACTTAGCATTGATCTTCCGTTGCTCCACCATAAACTCCTCCACCATAGCTTCGTGGTCCGATCGTGGTTGAGCTTGAGGTAGGTTGGGAGCTCTCCAACCTTGGTTGTACCCGGGGGGTCTATATGGTCCCACTTGTTGCCTCGACGGGTGATTTTGTTGTGGTGGCCCCCTTGGTTGATATTGAGGTTGTGGTGGTGGAGGCCGAGCTTGAGGAAGTTTTTGTGGTGGAGGGTTCAAAGCACCAGCATTGTTTGCATATGAAAAGCCCGGATGGTTTCTAGCGGCCGGGTTGGCCCAATATCCGGAATTCCCCGCGACATATTGTAATTGCTCCAAAGCTCCTTCTCTATTGTCCCCTCCTACATACATGGCTCGAGATTGGTCTTGCCAATCGCTCATATTGCTTGTAGGCGTAGATGTAGAGGGTGCTCCATGTGGTTCGGTGATGTATTTCTCCAATCTCTCTACCACCTTGTGGAGAGAGTCAAATTTGGTTGAAAGCTCCGCCACGGCCTTGGCCTCATAAATACTAGTGGGCTTCAAAGAGGATGAAGAATGTCCTCGCTCGTCCCCCCATTGTTGGTTGTTAGAGGCCATCTCTTCCAACAAGGCCGTAGCTTCATCCGGGGTCTTTGATAGTATGGCTCCATTAGCGGTAGCGTCGATAATTTTCTTTGTTCCTGGTTGAAGTCCATTGTAGAAACTATGAACTAGCTCCCAATCCTCTATACTGTGATGGGGGCATTGGTGTTGTAAATCCTTGAAGCGCTTCCATGCTTCATAGAGGGTTTCTTGCGGTCCTTGCTTGAAGGACATGAGAGCACTCTGTATCTTCATCGTCTTGGAAGGAGGGTAAAATTTGTCGACGAAGGCACTTGCCAACTCATCCCAAGTGGTGAATGTTCCTTCCGCTTGCGTCCTCAACCAATATAAGGATTTATCCTTGAGTGTGAAGGGGAAGAGTCGCAGTCGGATTGCATCAACAGAGACGCCCGACATTTGGAAAGTGGCACACTTGGACAAGAAAAGTTGGATGTGGTAATGCGGATTCTCATGGGCATTCCCATGAAACGGGTCTTATTGCATCAATACTACAAAGCCCGTTTTATGCTCAAAATTCTTGTCCACCGCTAGTTCCGGCATGGCGATGGATGATGTGGTGGAAGCTGTCTTAGACCGAAGCCTATCTCTGATGGGTATGATCCTCGCCATTCGTGCGGCTAGCTCCTCCGGTGCCTCCGCACGGTTCATACAACTGTCCTCCGTAGCGTGCCTTCTCTCGGCTCTAATCCTCCGAGCAGTATGCTCGATATCCGGATCAAATAATATTTCTTCGGGGTTCACCGTAGATCTCGTGTTCATGCAAAGGAAAACATAGTTTCAAAGTAATTGTTAGCACGATTAAGGAGTATAAAGATAAAGAGTAACAAAAGAAAAAGAAAACAATAAGTAAAGAGAATAAAACACTATTGCCTCCCCGGCAACGACGCCAAAAACTTGGTCGTCGCCCCGTGATGCTACCCAAGGGCACAACCTAGTACGGCGTAATTTACGCGGAGATAAATCCTCGGCAACGGCGCCGAAAACAACTTGGTCTGCGCTCCGGATACACACCCGGGGCGAGCGACGTGTAGTCTTACCGCTAGCGCACGACAAAGTGGTGAGCGGGTATCGAACTCAGGGAGGAACTGTGATAGTGTCTTCTTCCAATCACCTAGCTATCGGAATGGTCAAGAATAATACGGGGTAAAGTTGTCACAATCGTTCGTATATTTATAGAAATATCAATGGAATAAAGTACCTAGGGATAGGGAATCCCCGTTACAAACCGTATCTCATCCTTGTGATTCGTAGGTTACGTCATTGCTAGACTTGAATTTTAGGTGAACTAGTCGCAACTAAAAGTAGAACCAAGCTCGCGCTCTCTCGCTATTACCGGTCTATAGCGAACCTAGGTTAGGGCCCAATCTCTTGCAAACCCTAACCTAAGCCGCTAGCATTAGGATCGACATCATTGTTCAACCGTATCTCGAGCCCACTCTTGTGCAAACTAGAGCTACGACCTAGGTTGAGATAGTTCCTACCCGTCCAATCTCTTGCAAACGGGAATTGGTATAGAATTACAATTGAAAACCCTTGCCTTGGTCCAATCTCTTGCAAACCAATTCTAGAAAAGTCCAATCGAAAATCTAAATCGAATTTCTAGGGATTCCTATCAATTGGGATCCAATCTCTTGCCAATCCCAATCAATATGAATCCCTAGCTATCTGTAATTAATCAATCCCAACCTAACCCTAGTCAATTCTAGCAAGAATTTCACCAATTCAACACAATTTAGAAATAGGGTTCATAGGGTTCATCCATATGCCCTAGAGCAATAGAACTACTCACTACTTATCATGCAATTCATAAGAAATTCAATGGAAAATTCAGCACAAATCATTGCAATAGAGAAATTATTAATAAAAAATAGAGTTTTGACAAGAAAGGAGACAAACCAATGAGAATCCAATGGCATCCAACAAAAATCCCCTTTCTAATCTCTCAAAAGCCCTAAATCTCATTCCCTAAAAAGCTCTCTAAAAAGGCTGCAAAAAATATCAAAAAGTTCTCTCTAACTAGGGCAAAAACTGGATTTAAATAACCCTCAAAATCGCCCAGAAATTCGTGACAAAAATGCCCATGCGCAGCTTAAAAATCGCAGTTTACGCAGCAGGCGGGGCGGCTCACTCGGCCGAGTGACAAATGTCACTTGGCCGAGTGACAAACCATGTACATAAACAGTAAGTTCGGGATTTTGGGGGTCTGTCTTTGGAAGGTGAGTCGGCCGAGTGGATTTACTCACTCGGCCGAGGGGCTTTTCTTGCTCGACCGAGTGGAAGCTCTGAATCGCCTGTACATTTACAGTAAGTCGGCCATTTTTGAAGTGGATTTTCCCATGCCACTCGGGCGAGGGGATTTCCATGCTCGACTGAGTGGTCTATCTTCACTCGGCCGAGTGCACGCCTATTTTCCTCAGTTGATGCGCGTCCGGTCTGGTCGACCGAGTGGTCTTCTGTCTCGGCCGAGTGAGTACTTCACTCGGCCGAGTGAGATGCTGCAAATGCCCATTCTTTGTCTTTTCGCTTCCTCGTCGCTCCTACGACGTTCCTTTTTCTTCCACTTGTCTCCTATCACCGAATAGCCCTCAGAGGAGCCTTGGGTGACACTCCGGAGTGGGTGCAAGTCCTCTTGATCCCAAAATCAATCCGAATCGATCCATATTTCCTGAAATACGAAAAAAACAAGAAATCGTGAAAAGCATCGCAATATTGTCGAATAATCGTGAAAAACACGATATGAGCGATCAAAGTGGCATGCAAACATGCAGAAAAATGGGTGTAAAATACGGAGCGATCAACCGTGCGCTTGAGGTTATAAATATTTAAATCTCGTGCCCCCAATCTCATATTGCACTTGCATGATCACACACATCTTTTGAAGGGACGTCAGTTTCTGATGCAGGTACCATTGAGGGCGACATTCACATAAGCTTCGAAGAGGACGTGATGTTCCTCAAGACCATTGAAGCCTTACATGTTGATGCAAGCTGGAGAGAGACTCATCAATTAGAGCCATTGAACGACTCTCAGTTATTGGACATAATGGAGTGCGTGGTAGCTGATGTATGGGCCCATGGTCCAGTGGAATTCCCTACAGATGACTCGGTTACATAAGAACTCTCAGTTTTTATTGCGAATGCTTTCCACAATGCAGATGCCTTGGATGGTGTCCCCATCACTGATGGAGTCTATATGTGATACGAGGGAGACATACTACGCTTCTACAACGATAGCATCCCACAGATTTTGACATGTGAAGAACACGCCTGTGAGGAGTACAAGGATCCATCGCCATTACAAAACGACATTAACCAGGGAAGTTCTCCAAGTTCTATGTTTGATAGTGAATGCGTACCTGAATACCTTACCTCTGTTGACAAGTGTGCTATGGAAACGGAATCTGCAGACGTCTGCCATGACGTAGCTTCGTCTCCCTGCTCTTCCTATGATTCTACCAACGAAGAGTTTCCACCTTCTGAACCAGAAATTGAGGATGCATCCTTCTCACAGGTGAGAGATGAAGAGGGTATTGCGCCCCCTCAGGTAGAACTAAAATCTCTTCCTGCTAATTTGAAATATGCTTTCTGGGGCGAGAACTCCACATACACCGTTATTGTCAATACATCCCTAACCGAGCTACATCGAGAAAGCCTCCTAAAAATCCTTAGATCCCATAGAAAGGTAATAGGGTATAGCATTGCTGACCTGAAGGGCATCAGTGAAACCATATGCACCCATAGGATTCATCTTGAGGATAAGGACGCCACTTCCATTGAACCTCAAAGACGATTAAATCCCAATATGAAGGAAGTAATGAAGAATGAGTTCTTGAAGCTATTAGAGGCTAACATTATTTATCACATTTCTGATAGTAAGTGGGTTAGCCATGTACAGGTGGTCCCTAAGAAAGGGGGTATGACAGTCGTTAGGAACGAAAAAACGAGCTAATATCCACTAGGACTGTCACTGGTTGGCGTATGTGTATCGACTATAGGAAACTCAATAAGGCCACCAGAAAGGACCATTATCCTCTACCCTTCATTGACCAAATGCTTGAGCGCTTAGTCAAACACAAATACTTTTGTTACCTAGATGGATACTTAGGATTCTTCCAAATCCCGTTGCATCGGGACGACCAAGAAAAGACGACGTTCATATGCCCATATGGCACTTTCGCCTACCGAAGAATGCCGTTTGGGCTATGTAATGCACCTGCCACATTTCAAAGGTGCATGACGTCAATTTTCTCAGATTTCATTGAACATATTATGGAAGTCTTCATGGACGATTTCTCTGTTTATGGCACCGAGTTCGATGATTATCTTGCCAATTTATCCAAGGTTTTAGAATGGTGTCATGACAATAATCTGACCCTAAATTGGGAAAAGTGTCATTTCATGGTGATAGAAGGGGTTGTGCTTGGCCATGTCATCACCTCTAAGGGAATCGATGTTGATACGAACAAAGTCAAAGTTATCAAGAGTTTACCGCCTCCCACTAACCTCAAGGGTATTCGTGATTTCCTAGGGTACGTGGGTTTTTACCGCCGCTTTATAAAGGATTTTTCCAAATTGCTCCCCCTGTCACGGAGCTCCTCGCCAAGGATGCTCCTTTTGTGTTTACTGACGCCTTCTTGTTAGCCTTTAACAGGTTAAAGGAAGCTCTAATCTCTGCACCAATCATACAGCCGCCGGACTGGAATTTTCCATTTGAACTGATGTGTGATGCTAGTGATCAAGCTGTGGGAGTCGTTCTCGGCCAAAGGAAAGAAGGAAAGCTTCATGCCATATACTACACTAGCAAGACTCTGGATGATGCTCAAAAGAACTATACCACTGTGGAAAAGGAGCTGCTAGCCGTGGTTTATTCTATTAAGAAGTTCAGATCATACCTCTTGGGGTCTAAAGTGATTATCCACACGGACCACGCGGCGCTGAAATACCTACTGAGCAAGAAGGATGCTAAACCGCGTTTGATACGGTGGATACTACTGCTCAAGAATTTAATATTGAGATCAAAGACAAAAAAGGAGCTGAGAATGTGGTAAGTTTGATGCCCCTATTGCTATACAAGAGGATAAATATGGGTGACCTGGAACCCACAGGGATGACTATGCAGCTGGCAGATAGATCGATGAAGTACCTGGTGGGGGTAGTCGATGACTTGTCAGTTAATGTCCGCAGTGTTGGATATGGAAGATGTTTGTACACCCTTGTGGGGGATGTACGAGGGAATACGGACCTCGAACGTCGCGTACATGAAGTCGTGTGCAAAGGGAATCTGTTCCCTTGCGGAGAGGATCTCTGGATGAGTAGGAAAGTCTCTTTATATATGCATAAGTGCATGCGACATATGGCTAATAAAGGGGGAATATCTTAAGCTTATGTTGTACCATGCATATGGTACAACTTAAGCTTATAATGTGCCATGTATCATGGTACACCTTAATTAAGTTGTTCCAAAGGAACAACTTACCCTAAAATAACTACCTTGGGGGCTATAAATAAGACCCAAGGGTAAGCCATTTCTTACACCTTTTGCATGACATTCATGCATGCAACTTCATTCTAGCGAAGCTCTGCAGAAATCCTTTCTCTTCCTCTATCCAAGTTCTTAATCTAAAATAGAGATTTAGATTGTGGATTAGTAGCCTTACTCCGTTCGTGAGAAGACTCGATCCATCGTGGCGAATCCGAATGCAAAGTTCCGAGACTACCGTTCCGCATACGCAAGCGTAAGTCCCAACTTTAATTATCGATCCTAACTCTGTTTTGGCAGGATCCTTCATTGGTATCAGAGCCATATGGGTTCGCCCCGGTCAAACCACCGCCCCGTCAAAACTATGAACGAGTCGTTGTCTTTTTCACGAATGGGTCTCCTACCATTACGGATATGGTAGGAACGCTTCGTGACGGAGAGAACGCAGCGGTTGTTCTTTTCACGTTAGGGTATTCTATCATTACGGATATGGTAGGAACTCTCCGTGACGGGAAGAACCGACCGTTCACGTAGTACGTTATTCATTTTTGGCACACGGCCATTAGGAAATAACCAATTTCTCGACGAACGGGTGCTTCATCGACGAACGGGTGCTACATCGAGGAAGATAATGGTAGTTATTTCCATCGGGTAAGATGAAATTTGGTGCATGTGCACCATGGCCAAATGGGCTATGAAGGCCATGCACCCCCCCTCCACTTGCGGAGGGGGTTGGCTACGGCCAATAACCACCGGCGACCACCCCATCAAGGGGGAGGAATGTGTGCGGCAACCCCATTCAAGGGGGTGGCCGGCCATGGCCAAAGGGGCCATGGCCGGCCAATGCCCAAAATGGCCTTGGCCATGACCGGCCATGGCCAAGCCATGGCCGGCCATGGCCAGGCCGGCAGTGGCCGGCCAAGGCCAAGCCGGACTGGCTGGCCCTGGCAGTGGCCAGGGCCGGCGCCCTGGCCTCGGCCAGGGCCTGGCCGGCCCTGGCAGAGGCCAGGGCCAATGCCCTGGCCTCGGCCAGGGCATGGCCGGCCCTGGCCGGCCTCGGCCAGGGCAGAGGCCCTGGCCGAGGGGCCAGGGCCCCTGGCCGGCCCCTTGGCCAAGCCCCGGCCAGGGCAGAGGCCATGGCCGGGAAGATGTTGCAGACCAAAAATTGGTCGACCAATTTGGTGTTTTTGGTCGACCAATCCGATAGAAGGTCTGGGTCGATTGCAAACTTGCCTACTGACCCATACAGGGTGACAAAAGGCCTTGGCCAAACTCAAATGTGCCGATTAGCCCATACGGGGCTAACCACAGTGCCGACTAGCCCATACGGGGCTAACGTTTTAATGAAGTTTTTTCATTGGGCTCTACTCCTTGAAGATTAGCCATAGTGCTCTACTTCATGCGAGATTAGCCATGTCATTGTGCTCTACTCTACGGAGATTAGCCAATGTACTTATGACGTTGTGCTCTACTCTACGGAGATTAGCCAACGTGCTTTCAAATTATTTGACAAAGATATTTTCAAATAGGTTATGTCCCGTCCTTAAATCGGGATAGCGCAATTTAGAATTCCAAGTCCTACCACGATCCGGCCATGGTTATCTAACCCATGGGTGTGTAGAACAGGTCTCGTGGCTTGGCAATTGTTGCGCTAAAAATTCTTTGCGCTAACTCTCACCTATTCTATTTTAAAAGATATGTTTTTCAAAAGTATTTTTCCGCTGCTGGTACCATACGGGTATCATTTCTGATTTCTTTTTACTTGAGATAAGTAAGAGGGATGCTTTGAAAGTTACTTCTAGATGGTAGTTGGGAACGTAGTGAACTTCTCGATTCTAGAGTAACATTTCAACGCATCCAAGGAACTTATCAAGTGTTTAAAGAATCGAAACTTTATGCATAGAATTTTGATCGTGTTTTTCATTTTCTTTGCAGTTTTTTGAATCAAATATGTCTACCGCTTCTAAGAACATAGTCGCAGAGCTTAACAAAGGTGAAAAGCTCAACGGCGACAATTATAAACTTTGGTCAATAAAAATCCAATATGTTTTGGAGGAGCAAGATGTGCTCGAAACACTCCAAAACATAATGGAAGAACCTGAGTTGGGCAATACGGCCCAACACAAGAGGGACCGGGAAGCTTATGATACTTGGACTCGAAAGAACAAAATAGCACGTATTACGTTACTGTCCGCCATGGACAATGACATAATGCGTCTATTTCGGGAATTCTACCTAGCCAAAGACATATGGTCTGAGCTAGAGATAAAGTTTGGTGGAACTACGGTTACCAAACTCCGCTCCTTAAATATTCAATTTGATTCGTACAAGATGCGGCGAGATCATTCTATGAAAAAGCATCTCCGCCACATGGCGAATCTTATATCTGAATTAAAGGATGCGGGTGTTACGCTGTCTGACGAACAGCAGATCCAAGCAGTCATTCGTTCACTCCCAGATAGCTGGGATAACATGAAAATGCATCTCACTCATAATGAGTGCATTAAAACTTTAAGCGATGTTTCAAAACACCTCGAGCTCGAGGAAGAGCGGATTCAAGCCGCAAAACCTAGTGCAGAAGTGCACATGGCCGCTAATTCCTCACATGGGGGAAATAAGCGGAAGAATAAACGCTTAAGGTTTGTGAACGAACGAAAGCAAGAACCGGAAACCTCAAAGAAGACTAAGAACAAAAAGTGGCAAAAGAATGTGCACTCAAAGAAGAAAAACTTGAAGAAGATCAAGTGCTTTAAGTGCAACAAGTACGGTCACTTCGCCCGTAAGTGTACGGATGGAAGTGATAAGGTAACTTGTAGGGCTAGTTACATATGTGTTTCTAGTTCCATGTTTCTTGCTGAATCTAACTATTTTTGGTTGGTTGATTCAGGGGCCACAGACCACGTAGCGAAGGACAGACGGTTCTTCGTATAGTATCGAAAGATAACTCAAGGAAGAAAGTGTTTATACGTCGGCAACAACACACGTGTTGAAGTCAAAGGCGTCGGAACATGCAAGCTAGTTCTCGACAACGGCCGGTCTTTATTATTGCACGACGTCCTCTTTGCTCCAGATATTAGAAGAAATATCGTATCTGTGGTCATGTTAATGTCTTTAGATTATGAGTGGAGGTTCTATAAACAATATGTTGACCTTGTTTGTAATAATTCTTTGATTGGTTCTGGTAATGTTTGTAATGGATTAATTGTTTTAAACACAATGTTTGATGATTCTTCTTCCATTAATGAAAGTTTTCATTTGACAAATGCTTCTAACTCTGAATCTGAGATCATTTGTTGGCATGCAAGACTTGGTCATATTGGACCAACTAGAATGGATAGACTTGCCAAAAGTGGCTTGCTATCTAATGTTTCAAAAGTTGAAATGTCAACTTGCGAACATTGTCTTGTAGGGAAAACTTGTCGCAAGCCGTTTGGAACTGGCACAAGGGCCGAAGTTCCATTACAGCTTATCCATTCGGACATTTGCAGTCCAATGAATGTTAAGACAAGACGCGGGAAGTCCTATTTCATCACCTTCATTGATGATTTCACTCGTTTCGGTCACATCTATTTGATTTCCCACAAACATGAAGCTTTAACTTGCTTCAAAAACTATATGAGTTTAGTGGAAAATCAACTAGATCGTAAGATAAAGGTCTTGCGAACCGATCGGGGTGGAGAATATCAATCAACGAGTTTTAAGGAACTCTGTGATGAAAAAGGCATAGTTCATCAAATAACTATGCCTTATACTCCACAACAAAATGGTGTTGCGGAAAGAAGAAATAGGACATTGATGGAAATGGTCCGATCAATGATGTCACAGGCAAATTTGCCTATCACCTTTTGGGGTGATGCATTATTGACGGCAGCGTTCATCTTAAACCGTGTACCCTCGAAGTCGGTAAGTTCTACTCCTTATGAGTTGTGGAACAATAGAACTCCAGACTTAAGCATTCTAAAACCTTGGGGTTGTGCCTCTTATGCACATTTATCCTCTCACAAATATGGCAAACTTGGGCCACGTGGGAGGAAGTGTATCTTCATCCGATACGCTGAAAACTCCAAAGGATATGTTTTCGTCGGTCAAGAGGACAATGGGGGTCTTATAGAATTCGAATCGAGGGATGTTGTCTTCTTGGAAAATGAGTTTCCAAGACAGGGTGAGATAAGTCAAGATTTATCCTTGTTTGAGACTTGGGATCAAGAAGGATCGGAACGTTCGAGTGGGAGAATTCTTGGTGAAGAAGAAAATACGTTTCAAACTTCACCAATGGATGATACGAACGATACCAATCCTATTCCGAGTGGGAGTGATATTATTCCAAGTGGGAGTGATGTCATTCCAAGTGGTAGTGACCAAACTCAAACAAGACGTAGTAATCGAACGAGGCTAACACCTCTGAGATTTGAGGATGAGTTTCCTCAAACATTCATGACATTACTACAAGATGATGACGAACCTGCAAATTTCAAACAGGCCGTCACATGCCCTGCTAAAGATAAATGGATAGCGGCAATGGAAGAAGAACTTCAATCCATGAAAACAAACCAAGTCTGGGACTTGGTTGATTTACCTAAGGGACGTAGAGCCATTGGAAACAAGTGGGTTCTCAAAATCAAGCATAAGGCTGATGGCTCCATCGAGAAATATAAAGCTCGCCTTGTTGCGAAAGGTTTCACGCAACAGGAAGGAATAGACTACGAAGAGACTTTCTCTCCTGTCGTGCGTTTTACCTCCATTCGCTTAATTCTGGAAATGGTGGCTTGTTTGGACCTCGAGTTACATCAGATGGATGTAAAGACTGCTTTTCTTAACGGAGAACTAGATGAGGAGATCTACATGGAACAACCAAACGGGTTTGTACAAGAAGAAAACAAACATAAGGTTTGTAAACTTCGTAAATCCATATATGGTCTTAAACAATCCTCAAGGCAGTGGTATATGCGCTTTCAAGAAGTCGTTTTGTCGTATGGTTTCTCCATGCTCGACGAAGACAACTGCGTATATATTAAGAGGATTAAAAACAAGTATGTAATTATGTCTCTTTATGTAGATGACATACTTATAGCCGGAAATGATAAGCATCTTATCATGGATATCAAAGCTTGGCTTTCATCCGTCTTTGAGATGAAAGACATGGGTGAAGCTGCATATATCCTTGGGGTTAAGATCTCAAGGAATCGTTCCAAGAAACTTCTTTCTCTCTCTCAAGAGACATATATAAAGAAAGTTTTAGAACGGTTTAATATGCAGGACTGCAAGCCAATTGATACTCCAATAAGCAAAGGCGATGGTCTATGTTTGGAAATGTGTCCCAAAGATCCAAAAGAAAAGAAAGCTATGGAAAAAGTTCCATACTCCAGTGCTGTCGGGAGTCTGATGTACGCCATGATGTGTACCAGACCGGACATTTTCTATGCTGTTAGTATGGTAAGCCGTTACCAATCCAACCCAGGACAAGCACACTAGAAAGCGGTTAAGAGGATATTAAGATACCTCAAAGGGACTGCGGACTATGCGTTATGCTATCAAGGCAATACCTTGAGACTCGAAGGCTATACCGATGCTGATTGGGCGGGTGATCTCGACGAGCGAAGATCTACCTCAGGCTTTGTTTACTTGCTCGGGAATGGTGCAATATCCTGGAGCAGCAAGAAGCAAACCTGCATCGCCTTATCAACCATGGAAGCCGAATTCGTAGCATTCAGCATGGCGGTCCAAGAAGCTGTTTGGCTTAGGAAATTCTTAGACAGGCTGCCGAATGCTTCTGACTCGAGCACTGTTTCCATATACAGTGATAGTCAAGCTTCGATTGCTTACGTCAAAGATCCTAAATTTCATTGTAAGACCAAACACATTGACATTCGATTCAAGTTTGCGAAGGACTATGACAAACGGAAGGAAGTAGACATAGGATACATATCCACGCATGAGATGATAGCGGATCCCCTTACTAAGGCGATCCCCAGAGATGTGTTTTTTAAACACTTATCATCTATGGGAATGCGTAGGTGCTGAGCTGTATCATGTAATATTTCCCATGTCTATAGAAGATCAAAGTTTAATTTGCATACAAGTTTCTTACAAATGATTTTATGTACATTTGTGTTTAAGTCTCAGCTATTTTATTGTGTGTATGTCGGACAGATTAAGGTTGGCTCTCTCACATGAGCAACCGCCTTATCTTATCAGATGGATAAGATAGAGATGAGACTAGTTTAAAGTCAAAATCATTAAATGATTTAGAGTCGTGACTTAAACAAGATAGTCGAATGAAAGATCTGCATCATATGGATGCTTACAAAAGATCTGAGATCTGTATCACAAGGATATTTGAAAGAGATCTCGTAGGATTTTAAATCCTATCTGTCTTATGCAGGATGAGAGTCCGTGAATATTTCACGAGTAGTAAGGGGACTCAAAAAGATAGGCACTGTGGTGTCTGATCTTTTCATCCGTACAACATCATTAAGACATACTCTCTCTGGGAAAGGAGTGATGTTGTCATACGTGTTCATACCACGTATGCATTTCGACCACTGAGTTAGTAGCAATAGTGTTTGCTATTATATGAGACTCAAAGGCCATACGGGTCTTAACTCTTACCCTCAAGGACTCCAATTGGTTCCTTTAGATTTGACAAGATGATCGCTATCTTAGCGTGTTGCTAATGGGCTATGATAATTCGGCTCGGCGGGGCACGTTAGAAAAGCGAATCAAGTCAAGATCAGAAGGTTCGCAAGAAGAGGAAGATTGATTTCTTATTCGCATTCGGACTTTAATAATTCAAAGCTGGCCAGCCAATTGTAATCCAGATGGGATTCAATTGTTGAATATAAAGTACAAGAAATGTGAAGAAATAATCTAGGGTAAAGCATGCGTTGAACTACTCAACTTTGCACCTTCGAGGTCGTTGTGTATCTCTAACAAGTGCACAACAACAGACTCTACGCGCATGACGGTCGCACGGTCTATTTCTCGGTATGATAGATGAAAGAACTAAGGGAAAGACGTTCTCTTACAATCCCCTCAAGTGTGAGTGGGAGATGTTGGATATGGAAGACGTTTGTACACCCTTGTGGGGGATGTACGAGGGAATACGGACCTCGAACGTCGCGTACACGAAGTCGTGTGCAAAGGGAATCTGTTCCCTTGCGGAGAGGATCTCTGGATGAGTAGGAAAGTCGCTTTATATATGCATAAGTGCATGCGACATATGGCTAATAAAGGGGGAATATCTTAAGCTTATGTTGTACCATGCATATGGTACAACTTAAGCTTATAATGTGCCATGTATCATGGTACACCTTAATTAAGTTGTTCCAAAGGAACAACTTACCCTAAAATAACTACCTTGGGGACTATAAATAAGACCCAAGGGTAAGCCATTTCTTACACCTTTTGCATGACATTCATGCATGCAACTTCATTCTAGCGAAGCTCTGCAGAAATCCTTTCTCTTCCTCTATCCAAGTTCTTAATCTAAAATAGAGATTTAGATTGTGGATTAGTAGCCTTACTCCGTTCGTGAGAAGACTCGATCCGTCGTGGCGAATCCGAAGGCAAAGTTCCGAGACTACCGTTCCGCATACGCAAGCGTAAGTCTCAACTTTAATTATCGATCCTAACTCTGTTTTGGCAGGATCCTTCACGCAGTGTGCGTGTGCCAATCGATTTTGTGGTTATGGACATGCATAAGGATAATTACACTCCGATTATCCTCGGAAGACCCTTTATGGCAACCGCAGGCGTTCTCATCAACGTTAAGAAGGGGAAATTGTCCATAAACATGTGAGATCAAAAAGTAGAATTTGACTTGGCGTTGTCGATGAAGTCACCACCGGAGGAACATAGATGCAATCTGCTGGAGATTGAGGAAGAGAGGGTCATTTATGCAGGAGCTTGGAAAGTTCTTTCAAGGAACCCCCTGAAGGCTTGGATGGACTTGAGGAGCACACTGGGCTGGGAAGAGAAGAAGTCACTGAATAAGTTTGTGTCTCCCAGTCGACTCCCCCAGGATTTGGGAAGGTTGCTCTGATTAAGAGCAAGGGGAAAGAGCCTCTCATGCTCACAGCTGATGAAGTCCAGATTTTGAAGAGAGTGGCGAGCGTCGCCAGCATGAAAGAGAAACCCCCCGGATAACACCAATGGGGGAGTTGTCGAGACCATTCATCTGTCGTCGCCGCCAACAATCAGGAACTCCGCCCCTACAGCTGATATGATGATGATCGTTGGGCGTCACCGATACAACCCCCCCTGAATATCATGATGGGAGTCGAGCAAACGACTATAAACATTAGCGCTACATGGGAGGCAACCCATGTTCTGAACATCTGTCAGTTTTTATAGGATTAGTTTACTGATTTTTGTGAATAAATACTATTGTGGGGATTTTCGATGGGATACTTAGATGATTTTTTGTATTTGTACAGGAATTGCCCCCACCCGATCGGTTCAAGCATCAACCGATCGGGTGGTCAGTATCAGTAAGTGGCCAACTTCAACATTGAGCGAACCGATCGGTTGATAGAATCGGTGATCGGGTCGATGATCGGGTGGAGATGACAGAAGCCTCGGGTGTTTTTGGGGAGCGGTCAACTGATCAGGTGAAATCTCACCCGATCGGTTCACCTGTAGCTGCTGATCCGCAAGAGATTTTCGAAAAATGACCCAACCGATCGAGTGAACTCCCACCCGATCGGTTCACCTAACCCTATATATACAACCCCCTCACCCGATTTCATTTCACCCGACCTCTACGCGATCGATTCGAGCGGTTCATTTCGCATCTTCCAAATTGATCTCCTTCATCACTCCCACTAATCCTAAAATCACTCACCCACTTCCTTCCATACTTCCCCACCATCAAAAGCATCCCATCGACCACACCCAATCGCAAATCACCCAAACCCTAGCCCTAGCCCCCAATTTCCAAAATTTCAGGTCGTGTCGGATTCGCGAGCGACGGCTCCCCAAATCACTCCATCATACAGTGTGGGATCTTTTGGGAGCTAGGACTTTCTTCATTGCTGGGTAAACTCGCTCTTTAGCTTGATTTTTATACTGCCCAAGTATTATTATTTTGCTCCTTTGTCATTTGTTATGTGCACACTCATATTATTCTGCATTATCATACCATATCGTCACAACATCATGGCAAAAGATAAGGATAAGGGTAAGCGAATCATGGTGGAAGAGGAGTCGTCTTGCAAGAGACAACGATCCACACGTTCTACGCGTGGATGCGCTCCTCCCCCACCGCCTACCCAACCACCACCCTAACCTATCATACATGTGGTGGAACCACTGATGGGACCGCAGAGAGTTCGTTTCATGAGTCAGGCACACAAAGTCTTCTATTCTCGACTCAGCCAACGATCTCACTTAGCCACCAAGTTTGCACACGATCGAACCCTACTCAACCTCGTAGTTTTCTTCGAAGTCGAATCCCTATTCACAAACTTAGGTTGGCTTAGAGTCCTCCACTCACATGCCCCATCCTACCCCTCCCTCACACCCGAATTTATCTCCACTCTCAAAACTGAGGCGGGGTCAATTATTGATTTTCGCCTTCGAAACCGAAACTTCCGTGCCCCTTTGACCACCATCAACAATATTTTTGGTTTCCCAAATCTAGAAGGCAGCATCCTCCCCTATGAATTGCATGACGACTTCGATGTCGACCACTTTTGGGGATGCCTCACTCTACACGATCATTTTCCTAGAGGCAAGGCCAAGGCCTCTTCTATCATCCACCTGGTCTTCCATCTCGCCCACTGTATAATATCTAGTGATTTCTTTCTGCGGGATGAGTCCGGTACCGTGACCATCCCCGATCTTTTCATCCTTTGGGCGATGACGTTCCCCTTCATTCCCGGTGTTGACGGGATTACATTCGAGGCCCCGCGCGTACACATAAACATCGTTGCGTGGCTAATTCAAAAGCTTATTGATATTAGCCACGTAAACAAGGGTAAATATTACTGCGGTGGCCTCATCACTCTCATTGCCTTACACCCTCCCTACAACATCGTGATCCCCCCCGATTTGTCGCGTGCTCCAGGTTCTACATATCTTGACCTCGATGTCCTGAGGCACACCCATATGATTCGACCACGAGGCAACGGTCGGTTTGATTTCTATTACGGTTATCCCCTGCACCATATACCATTCTGCCAAATCCTGGCCACATGACTATTCAGCTTCAGGCAGATTGGTCTTTTCAACCAGATCCCGAGTTTGTGGGGAGGGGGTTACACCTGCAGTTTCCTCTCCTTGACGCTCCTAGACCTCCTTCCCATGCCATCCATTTGGGCAAGCAGGATATCCCTGCATTCAGAGGAGACCCCGGGGCTGGACCTGGTGTCATCACCCCGGCTGCTACTACCATTTCTTCTGAGGCCCTGATCACGGCCATGCACGGCCTGGTCTCTCACGTCGACACACACATTGCTTCGGGCATACACTCTACCGTGCGCCACACTACTTCTGCTCGCCTCGCTCTCGAGGTTGAGATGGCTGCCTTACGCGCTGGTGTATCCTCCTCCACCTCATCAGATCCATTCACTTCTTTCCTATCACACCACGTTTCCTCGCACTCGAGTGAAACGTTGCCGCCATTCTCCGTCGCCTTACCCATGTCCAGGGTCCACCACCACCTACTCCATCCCCATCACCCCATCATTCGCCTCCTTGACGATCTTCCCCTCCCGCCACCATTACCGTTGACCCTCCACTCCCACCACCTTTCACATCCATCACCACCGCCTACTTGCGTCGTAGGAAGCCGATTGCTATGCACGCGAGATCACTATCCACGCCATCCTCATCGGTCGTCGTATCCCTTCCACCTTCCACTACCACCAACAATAAACCCATCATTCACACCACTACCGAGCCCATCCGTCCACCATCTCCACCCCTTTCTCCTCTTCTTCGCACTCCCATCACCTCTCCCGTCCACACCCATCAGGTCTCTTCCGAGGAGGATGAGGAGACTGCCTCTCCTGCACCTTGATTGTAATTTTTCTGATTTTCGCCCTTGCCATTTGTTCTGCATCACCATGTTCACATCTGTTTTCTCGCATTATTGAGATCAGCTTGGGGGAAATCAAATTTTGTGATTGTCGTGTTGTCACTTGTTTGATGTGTGTTTGTTTTGTGTGTTTGTGTGTCTGTCTTTTGTATAGTTCATTTTGGTATTTCTTTTCTTTATTTTTCTAGGTCTCTTTTTGTGTGTCTTTAATGTTTTTTCCGTTTATTTATCGGTGTGTACTTCCCTCCCATATTTCGTTGCCCTCCTGCATTTTACTCCTATTGCATTGAGGACAATGCAACGTTCAGCTTGGGGGAGTCGCACTATGTGCGTTAGTTCCGTCTTTTTCACCGTTTTTGAGTCGTTTTCATCGTATTTTTATTTTTTTCTTTCCACCCTTCTATTCTCGCTCTCCTAGAGATGACCCCACATGATGAACTTCCACGGAACCACACACACTTAGCTTAGCTACGATAATCATTCTCACTAACCCTAGGAAGCCGAGTCCTATTGCATTTTATGCTCCGTGGGTTCACTTTACTGTTGTGTGAGTTGTGTGTCGTGACTAGCTAGTTGGTGTGCTCCTACGTTGTGATTTTGTTTTATATGCCTGTCCTTGGATGACACCTAGACTATCATGCTTCAATTTCAAATATGCAGTATTTTGCCTCCACTGTCTGCTTCTTTATGCATGAATCATTTATATATTTATGCTTCAATTCGCATGTGTCAGGACTCTACCAATAGGACTAGGATAAACCATTTTGCTTATGCTCTGATTCGCGAAAATTTTTCCTTTTGCACAAGTGTTTAGAATTCGAATTCTTTTTTGTTTTACTTGGTGCAAATCCCCTCGTCGTGTACTGTTCTTCCACTTAGGAGAGTACATACTTTTGCCAAAATCCAAAAATAAAAAAACGGAGAAAAAGAAAAAAAAAGAGAAAAAGAAAGAATGTGTATAGCCAAAACCCAAAATCCAAAAAATATATACAAATATCCCAAACCCAAAAAATTCTCGTTGTGAATATTACTCCCATCTGCCATGAATAAAGGGAAGGCGAGAATTTGTACCAAGTGCTCTACTCCACACCTACTCAACCCCCTTCGTTTTCATACAAATTTGGCATGGGAGCTTTCTAGCGATTATCTAGGCAATCGTGCGGTGATCTCCTAGTTCCTAGTAGTAGAGTCCCTGACACATGATATTCTTCTATTCTTACTCTATTCTCAAGCATGCTTGAGCTATTATTCGCCGCTAACTCGAATTGATTCGATATTTGGGTCATCCCATGGGAATGACTACATGGAGCTTAATTACACAATTTAAATAGTAACACCGTCTGCTAGCTCACGACCTCACTCACTTGCGCTTCACCGCGTAGACCCACGACACTAGTAGGGACTCATATTCCTGGGGTTAGTGATGTGTTTATCGCATGCTTGCTTAGTGTGGTGTGTTAGTTTTTGTCGGCTCTGACGGGTGATCTAGGATTTTCTCTTCTTTTTGTGTTTCTTTCTTTCTATTTTCCCCTCCGAGCTCCTACTCTCACTCGTCTTCCTCGAGGACGAGGAAGGGTTCAGCTTGGGGGATTTTGACGTGCGTTTATATTTTATATATTCATGCATGTCTTCTCCGTGATTTCCGCCGTTTTTCATTATTTTGAGTCCGTCTTTTTGTGATTTTTAGTTCCTTTTCACTTTCTTTATGTTTGTGTGTACATGCAGGACATTGCTGGCACATGGGACATACAAAGAAAACATCATGAGTCCCCGGAGCAACGGGAGGAGCCACACGAGAACCTGAGGGCCAAACGTCAATTCAGATCATGAATCAGCCCTCAACCGATCGGGCGGACAGATCCACCCGATTGGTTCGTGCACCGTATCAGACCCCAGGAGGAGCAAGGAAGAAGCAAACCCCAACTGATCGGTTCAGTGATCGGTTGGGTGTGACAGTGCCCTTTGTTCTGTGAGCCGAACTCCACCCGATCGGTTGACTTGTCAACCGATCGGGTCACCTGTAGCAGTTCTTCCCAAGCTCAAGAACCCAACGACTTCACCCGATCGGTTCGGCGATCGGGTGAAGTATATCAGAAGCTGAAGACCCAGTTCAACGATCGTCTCACCCGATTGGTTGATGTTTCAACCGTTCGGTTGGACGTTTGTTTTTGTCTTCTTGTGGGAATATTCCCTGGCATCTTGCCAAAATGTATAAATAGCCCTAGGTTTCCCAGAAAACGTAATCCCCATTTTCTTAACTGTTTTTAGGGGTTTTTGGCTGCTTTCAATTAAACCACTTTGTAAGTACTTTGATCTTTCTGGTACTTTAATATTGCGTTTATAATACCGTTTGCTCTAGTTGTCTATTGCTTGATTCTCATTTTGATGGCTGAAATTTATGTTTTTGAATCTCTTGCAATGATTAGTGAGCAGTTTTCTAATCTGGGACATTGGTGGAAGCCCCTTCCTGGGGTCTCCCTTGAACAACCATAGGATTAGGGATTCGACAAGATATATGGATTTAGATGGTTACGCATGGCGTTTTATTTTCATGGTCGGGAGAAAGACAGCCTATGACCGTCGGGCCGAGGGGAAATAAAACGGGAGTTTTATCCTCTGGCCACAGCTCACACCCCTAGCGTAGACATGGATTCCTCGTGTATGGGAACGACATGGATGAAATGTCGGGAACAATCGTTGCGAGCTTAGTGCTCCCGGAGTCGGTCGGTGTTGGACATGGGAATGCCCACAGTCCGAACCCAGGTAGACCTAGCGTATCATCCTAGGCATCGACCGGAAGATCGGGCACATGGGACGCTAGGTACTACTATTAGAGGCAACATCTCACCACTAAACCCTAGAATCTGATCTCATTCCTATCCGGCGGCCGTAATAGTGAGAACTCATGATAGGGCGGAAGCCAACATCCCAGATTAACTTTTTATATCTTACACCTTTCCATAGTTTCATATCGTGACAACCCGCCAAGCGATAGGGCTAGCTTGATCATGTTCCTGTTTGATCACAAGCACATCACACGCCTCCCCGTGTTCGACCCCCAAGCCACACTTTGACACCGTGCGCTTGCGGTTTACAAATATTTAATCCTGGTATCCTCCTTCCGATTATACAGTGTAATCGACGGGACGTCAAGGACAGCCATGGCGATGGAGAGCACTCCAGGGACGTGCTTAAATGCCAAATGAAAGAACTGAGGGGAGAGAAATAAACAAAAAGCGTCGCAAAACAGAGAGTAGGAAGCTGAAGCAGACAGCCCACTCGGTCGAGCGATATATGCCACTCGGCCGTGTGGAGAAGCCACTCGCCTGAGTGACTAACTTACAGGGAAGTCTCGAAAAAACCCTCTCTAGAAATTATATGCCACTCGGCCGAGTGAATTTGTCACCATAAGCTCTAAAATTGCTCTATGAGGCATGTTTACTCGGCCGAGTAGCTTAGTTCACTCGACCGAGTGACTTTTCCTACTCGACCGAGTAGGAGCCTGTTATAGATTATTCGAATACTCTGTTTCTAATTGCCAATCGGCCGAATGGAACTTGTCACTCGCCTGAGTGACTCGAACTACTCAGCCGAGTCGTCCAACCTAGCCAAACTGCTGAAATTTCGAAAATTGCCAAGGTTTAAGCTACTCGACCGAGTAACAATCGTCACTCAGCCGAGTGAATTAAAACCAAATTCAACTTTATTAAAACTTGAAATCGGTAGCCCACAAATCCCCAATTCATACGAACTTCCTTTCCTACCTCTGACTCGTCCGCACGCCATTCGTCAGTCACCAGAGCTCCTCCTCCACCCAGCCGCCCAACGTCACGACTCGGCTGGGCCTGACCCCACCGACGTCGGACCACCGTCTGTCATCGTACTTCTCGTCGCCCGCCGTCGAACCCCTTCCCATTTTGCCCTATTTCAACCCCTCTATTTCCCTATTCATTTCGTAAGCCCTATTCTTCCCCAATTCAAAATTAAACCATATCTATAGCCTATTTTATTTGATTTACCTCAAGATTTCTGATATTCATCGCTAATCTTTGTCTTTGTGCCTAATGACAGCTTAGGTGAAATCCTACGTTGAATTGAATCTGTAGGGGAGGTGTTTCTCGTGCATCCGTCACGTGGAGCCGTGCCATGCTTGGTACACTCGCTCCTTACTATATTATGAGCAATAGGTAATTTTTGCATCCCACGGCACCCCCATGCCTCCACGCCGCACTTGATCTAGTTCGAGGCAGCCCGCTTCCAGGTGGAATAGGACTGACGACTCCGGTCCCTCTTCCCCTAGGGCAGACTCCCCACCTCCTATCGAGCCACCTCCCACACTCGCACCCCCCACCCTGAGGACATACAATGTCGCCTTCAGAGACAATGATCAGGAAGATCAATTTGTCGCTATGCTCCTCCTCATCGGTCAGGGAGGCGAGACCACTCAGTAGTCTATCGAGCCGGACTTGCCGGTCATTCTCGATCTCGTTGGGTGAAATCATCCACCTCCGGTCACACCTGCACATGCCCCTCCTCCTGATCCTCCACAGCAGGATCCCTCTCCACCCCTAGAGGGTGGCGCTCCTACTTAATGGCTAGTGTTCCTGTGTTTTCCCCCTTATATTTTGTGCTCATCTGTCTGTTTGGGGCCCTGCTCTCACATAGCTCTTGGGGGGACCGATCTTGCACCATATGTATATCTCCACCATGTTGCACCAGTATATAATCCATTTTGCATTTTCCATCCATCATTTGCATGCCTGCTGCATTCATCATCTGCATAAATCATGCCATATTTTACTGTCTTTATTTTCGTTTTATTTTGCATCACACATGCATCCACACCCACCCTCCCCTATCTTATGCATCTTAGTGCCACACTTAGCACATTAAGGACAATGTGATGTTTAGCTTAGGGGAGTGAGTGCACACACACACTTTTTATTTTCTTCATTTTTTACCTTTATTTTTCACTTATTTTCACTCACTTTTTTATTTTTCTTGCCATGCATCACGTTTTCTTACTTTTGGAGCGACTTGCTATGTATAGTTAGTTTTTTATTTCCGTCCTTATTTCTTTTACTTTCTTTGCTAGAGATGAATTCCCTATGATGACTGATGACTATATCTTGGAGTTTGCTTTACTCTTATGCACGTATTTTCTTGCCATGCTATCTCTTTCATTTCTGATATCATATGCGATACAATGATATGCATTTGAGAAAAATAACTTCCATCGTCAGCTATATGAATTTGAATGAAATTTTAGCATTAACTGAGTCTGGGAACTATTATTGTATACTTTTGTAGAAACACACCAAGCTTCATGCATTGATTACATATACTTGGAGTACTGCTTTGCCTTTCTATTATCACTTCTTTTTGCATGAAATGTGCTTTGAACTTCCAGGTTGAATGAATGATTGCCATTTGATATGATTGGATTAATTTACTTTTTGTTATCAAACTTAATAGATTACATTACCTACTGAAGTTGTTGTGCACATACAAAAAGTGAACCGAGCGCTATGTTTATTTCTTTCTCCACATATCTTGAACATCATTTCTATACTTATAGTCATTGGTGAATCTCCCCCAGGTGAATCCTTTATTTGCATTTTTCCCGTGCTTAAAAGAATAAGCTCCATGAATCCCAAAAATCTCAAAAGAAAAAATATATCTTTCTATCTTATTTGGGATTGTTCTACCGTATATAAAAAAACAAAAGAAAAAAAGAGAGAAAAGAGAAACAAAAAGGAAGTTCCATTGTATATACACAATCCCTTCTTTCCTCTTTCTTCCTCACCTTCCTCTTAATCATTTGGAGCTACAAAAATATGGGGAAAAGTCGTATTATTATATTTGTTGCCACCACGCTTATAGATAAGCTTGGGGGAGAGGATCCAATGACGTGTGTGAGAGTGACTACCTATATGTGCATAACAACCTAAGCTAGGTAACTTTTTATACTTAGAGAGATTTCTTTGAGTATAACGACGTTTATGAATTGAAAATTGGCATGAAATTCATGAAAACCATCTTTTTCTATTCATATTTCCTTGAAACGAGGATAGCTCTTATACTCCAAGCAGAAAGCAATCAATTGAAAAGTGTGAGATCTACGATTATGTATACCGTTTTACATGCCTTAGACGACGTTGATTCTAAAATGATTTCATATTTCATATGATTTTCGATGTTCTTAGTTTTTCTATCAAAAGAACCTATATGAAATTATATCGAAGTGAAAAGCTTTTGCATGTTTATATTCATTATTCGTGCTATTTGAGTATGCAACTCCGAGTTCTGAGAGAACGATCTAGCATCTTTGCCTCTTCATCTTCTCTTTCTTTCATTCCTTTTTTCTTTATTTTTATTAGCCAAGTTCGTCTCTTTACTTATCTTCCTCGAGGACAAGTAAGCGGTAAGCTTGGGGGATTTTTGATAGGATGATATTTTACACTTTATTTCTGCATATTCGCATGCCATTTCGATTGCTCATAACGTGATTTTCAAGATTATTTGACGACGTTTCGATAGTTTTCACTATTTCTTGTTTTCGTCCGATTTCAGGAGATATGGAGAAATTGGGAATGATTTAGAAACCAGAGGACTTGCACGAGTGCTGTAGCATCGCCCATGATCATATCAAAGAGCTAACGGCACTGGAGGATGAGTGGAAGAAGAAGGACGTCAAAATAATCAACGAGGCAGTAAGGAGGAGAAGAAAGGAGCTCTGAAACATGCCACTCGGCCGAGTAATGCATCTCACTCGACCAAATGAAGAAGCTTACTCGGCCGAGTGAAGCAGATGACATCTACCTGCCTGAGTGCCACAATGTACTCGACCGAGTGGTGACTTCCACTTGGCCGAGTAAGAACTCCACTTGCCCGAGTGGAGACAAAGATTTTGAAGAACTCCAAGACGACTTCTCTGTTTTTGGAGCGATCTGCAGACTGTCTTACTCGGTCGAGTAGATTTATCACTTACCCAAGTGAGATTATTACTCGACCGAGTAGCGTAGACAGCCAGTCGGGAAAACTAGGGTTTATGGCGGCCCGGGGGCAATTTGGTCTGTGTTTTTTGGTTCTTTTGGGCATGTATTTAAGCCCAGTTTTGTCTCCAGCCCCAGGGAAGACCAGAGAGACCAGCCCCAGGGAAGACCAGAGAGACTTCTTAGAATAATTTTTCTTGATTTTTTAGTTCTAGTTATGCTTTTGTATCGGCGAGAGATTGAAGATTGGATCTTAATTTTCTATTTTGAAGCTTCATGGCGACATTGGTTTGTCTTGATCTCTTGCAAATTTTGATTTTTTATACTATATCTCTTATTGATTCTTAATTGCATGATGAATTCTATTGTTGATCTTGCTTTCCTATCGATTTCTAATATGATTTGTGAGTAGTTCCTTTGCTTGAGGAAAAGGGATGAACCCTATGGATCTAATGTTTGATTTGTGAGATTTATTGAATTGATATGATATTGGGCTTGATAGAAAGGTTAGATCTTGATTGATTTACTACGGGCAGATAGGGATTTCTATTAGATCTTGTGAGCTCAACTGAGGATCTTGATCCAAGCAAAGCCCTAGATATTCAATGTAGGATTACAATCGAAATTTCTTAGATTTGGTGCATGACATCGACCGAAGCTAGCATTTTTATTGTTCTCCTATACTCATATGTGTTGCACGACGGTGAACGAATACGAATTATCACGATCTAGATCCAAACTCAAGTTGCACGACAATGAACTTCAGTTGGGATTGGACATTATTGACGATCTTAATGCTAGTGGTCTGGACTAGGCTTGCGTGACAGCGAGGCTCTAGTTTAGATTGCTATAGACTTGCGTTGCGCGACAGTGTGCACTGGTTTCCCAATTAGTTACGACAAGTTCACCTTAAATCAAGTTTGATTGCATAGTAATTCATAACTCACGTTGATGATTGAAAATCCATAGTAGGGATTTCCTAGCCCTAGACATCTTTATTATATTGAATTTACCTTGATACTCGAACGATTGTGACACCATCCATTCTCAAACGATTTTCCACCCAGTAGCTTAGTAATTGAAGTATAGTACCATCATTCTTCCTCCATGTGATTTGATACCTGCTTTCCACTTAATTGTGCACTTGCAGTAAAGCTACATCGCACCCCCGAGACATGTATCTGGAGGCTGAACAATGACCAAGATAGGATTCATCTCTCCCGGTCAAGGCGAGTTAGTGTCGTAGTGTTAGTTCGATCCTTAGTGAAAACTCTGGCCAGAGTATGTTGGAAGATGTCCAACATCATTTGACTAAATATCGATGGAGACTAACCGGTTTCGAGCTATTAGGGTTGACAGTTTGATCGTACCTTCGACTTGATTTAAACGGCATATTTTTGACGAAGAGACTAAAACTGTGGAATTCATCACGGACACAGTCAGGGTGGTCCCGACAACACTCATGTCATTGAGTTAACCACATAAGTATGATACTGAAATAGGGATGACACTTGCTGCTCATGGTTACTGCCGTCTGGGGATTCGAGCCCCACCTGTAGTAGGGTCGCGCTGTAGGGTCTCACATAGAGTGCGACCTTCGTCTAGTAATAAGTAAAAATTAGGGAGAATATGCATTTGATGCAAGGAATAGAAAACTGCAAATAGTTTGGAGTTAGAACCTACATTCGGGATATATAATCCTGAGTGCAAGTGGGAGATTTCATTTGTATCGGATGCAAATGGATTTTATAAAGTCGCAAAGAGTTGTGATATATATTAGATGTGGAAAATGTTGCATTTGATTCAAAAGGAAATTTAATGTGTCATAAATTGTTTATATGCGTATTTAATTAAATAAATGCAAGGAATAGTTTACTTGGATAACGGGAACGTCGCGGTCTAAAGCAAGGTTCAAACGGCGTCCAAAACGGACGCCAAATGCACAAGAAATGACAAAAACCATCCAGAGGGGTTTAGCCCAATCTGTTGGGCTAAACCCAGCCTATAAGAAGCCCAGAGGAAAGCTAGGTGGGCCTGTGCCCGGCCTAGGGGTAGGCCAGCTTGCCCAAGGCTGAGCAGATCAAGGCCAGCCTGCAAGGGCAGGCGCCCGACCCGCCCGCCCTTGGGCGGGTCAAGCCGGCCCAGCGGGCGGGTCGGGCCCGCCCGCATGGGCGGGCACCCGACCCACCCGACCCTGGGTGGGTCTTGCCTGCACAGCAGGCTGGCTAGGGTGGGCGCCCTGCTCCAGACCCGCCTGCAGGCTACGGGCGGGCCCCACCCAGCCTAGGGCTGGGTGCAGTTTTTGGCGGCTAGTTTTTTGCGAAATTGCATTGGTTTGGCTGATCTTTGGACATGCGCTTGGGGGGTCTAATGAACTCCAAATGACTCGCCATTTTTTCTACATATTCACCGTTCAGCGCTCTTCGATTTGATAGGTTGTATCAAATGTAAAGCTCAACGGTGAGGGAGAAAAATTCATAGAAGTTTGGACTTTCCTTAAGGAAAATTAACTTTAATTAATTACTCCAAGACATTTAGTCCCACATCGGAAGTGGAATAAAGGGGAGGGGTCAGCCTCCTGTATAAATATGGGCCTGCCCCCTCATCATAACTGGTCCAAAAGCTTTAGATCTTAGCGACTCCCAAAAAGTTTGGAGCATGCTCGGATCTAAGTTTAAAATATATATTCTCTTCTCATATATTTCTCCCATGCTTCTGAAGGGCTCTAGCAAAGCCATGAAGGGCCTCGAATTTGATCCAGAGTCTTGGCGAAGGATCCACTCAAGTGAAACTTTCTTCGGTGCGTGGTTGGCTCAGCGACAAGGGGGTTGCTTACCTCAGGACGTGGTGTGGTTCGGCTCGGGATGAGGAGAGACTATGGACACAGTTCGGTACATCTTGCCTGTGCAAGCAAGGTTCCAGGTATATAGTTTAATTAAGCATAATATTTATAATATTGCAGTGGCTTAGATCTATCTTGGGGTGGTCAGACCAACCTCAAGATAGTAGAGATCTTGGCTAGGGTCTTGACATCCTTAGGGCTTTTCATTAAATAGGTTAACGATTTCTTTTCCGCTGCTTTTATTTTTGCCTCTATCGTTCGCCCGACATAGGACGTGCATAGAAATGTGCCGTAAAGGTCCCTCAAAACTCAACAACCCATATGCCTACAACCACTACCCAGACCACTCCCATCAATATCCTCCACCATATATGACTTCGACAGAAGAAGAAGCACGCCTTGAAAGCATGATGGCTAGATTTATTGCAAACCAAGGCCTACCACCTGGTGTGTCCCCCTTCATTTAGATATACACCCATCCTGACCCAATAGCCCACCAACCTTTCTAATCAAAAGCGCATCTTGAGCAAAATGTAGGGGGTTGGATCTTTGAGATTACACCATAGGAGGGTGAGCATATGGAAGGACCATCCGGCCTGATGCATACTTCTACCACCCTTCCATGGTATAGAGGGTGTTACGCCTATTTGGCCGAGACCCGTAAAGCACGAGCCCAGGAGCCCGACTGCTGGTCAAAAGCCCATCTGCGTCCTCAAAGCCCATTCGACAAAGGCCCTACAAGGGACCTTCTCGAACGCCGATCCGACCCGGCCCCAATAACCCGTTGGTCGCTCGCCCACTCCTGCGAAAACCACTCCCCCGGACGCGCGACCACTAAAGAGCGATAATGGGGAGGTGCTGGCAGGGCGGAGAGAGCGGCGGCAAGGGGGGACTGATGGGGCATGATCAATGGCGGACGTGTGACGTGGGTCAGAGGCGATCACGCCGGGGCTCTACAAAAGGGCCAGGAAGACGACGAAGAAAGGGACCGCATCTGAGGTAACAAAACCTAAGGTACTCCATCAACGACCTCGTTCCCCCAATTCATCTCCTTCCTCCCCCACTCGCGCCGAGAGACGCCGTCACGATCTCCTCACGAGTCGGACCGTCTCCGCCGGGCCTCCTTACTCAGATCTCTATCTGACTTAGGCATCGGAGGGGATTTGGCCGGAACCAAGGTCCGGCCCCCTGACGAGCGTTCTCGTCTACGCAGGTGAACAACAGACCAACGGGCCGAGGCTACCCCTCGCCCCTCTCCGACCACTCGATCAACCGGACGGTGAGGCTTCCCCTCACCCTCAGCCTTCCTTGGCCGAGAACGCCCTACCGAGGCCGAGCGTCCTAATCGGGTCTAAGACTCACCCTCGCCACCAGACGGCCGTGCATCTACCCGGGAGACTGAGGCTACCCCTCGTCCCCCTCCCAACCGAGGCCGAGCGCGTCTGTCTGAGGCCGAGCGTCTCAACCAGGGCCGAGGCTTCCCCTCGCCCCTTCTGCACCGATTCGAAGCCCCCGAGGGACCCAAAGCGGGTCCCTTGACCACGTTGACCGGGTTCTCCACGGTCAACGCATTATAGTGAGAAAACACTCTGAAACATCTGGCGCCGTCTGTGGGAACGAGAAACCGTCCCACGAAGAAGCAAACCACACCAACAATGGCACGAGCCAGCAATGGGAGGAAGCGCATGCCCCCCATCCCAGAGGAGGGGAATGGCACAACAACCGACAATCCCGAGGACACACCCGTCAGCGGCCACCCCACCCTCTCCACTGAAGAAGCCGGCGGCTCAGAACTAGCCACGCAGGGACAGCTCCGCGCCCTAGCTCAGGAGACCAACGCGAGCCTCCAGACGTTGGTCGCAATGGTGCAGCAGCTCGTCGGCCCTGCGCCACCCAACTGAGGCACGTTGGACGACAGCCATCGATGGGCGGGGGGTCCCCCACACTTGCGGTCCGCCGTGGTCGACGGCCACGGGACCCGGAAACCGAACATGGAGCGTCGGTTCACGCTGTCCGGCTCTCGTCAGGCGAGGTCACGCGCCTCCTCACCCAATCGTGAAAGGAGCCGAAGAGAGACCGAAGGGACGGACGGCGAATCAAGGACGGCCTCGTCTCATCGATCGCGGTCGTCCCGCCGCAGGAGAAGCGAACGACACCACTCGAGAGACCGATCGCGGCGGAGCAGGAGCTCCCGCAGGAGGAGTCGGGAACGTCGGTACAGCCCGGCCCCCAGTGTGGCGAAGGCTGCGGAGCCAGCCCCGCTGGCGCCGGTGGTACCCCCACCCCCGGTCGATCCAGAGGCAGGCGAGTACCGCATCCCCGGAGGCATCCACGGAGATCGATGCCCCTTGTCACGGAGAATAACCGACGCACGGGTCCCCTCCCGATTCCGGATCCCGGTGCTGGGAAAGTACGATGGAATAGGAGACCCGGTGCACCACGTAATGGATTACGAGGGGGACATGGCCTTCCAGGGAGCTGACGATGACCTGCTTTGCCGGGGCTTCTATTCTACTCTCAGGGGAGTGGCGAGGATCTGGTACCACAGCCTGCCTGGCCGCTCCATCGACAGCTTCGAACAACTCGCCCAGTTGTTCTGCAAACAGTTCATGGCGGGGAGGCTGATCAAACCTGGTGCTGAACATCTGTTCAACATAGTACAAGGCCCGGCCGAACCACTCCGACAGTTCATGCGCCGCTTCAATGCGGAAAGGCTAAACGTGAACAACCCACCCGACCTGGTGGTCCAGACGGCTCTTAAGAAAGGGCTTCGCCACAGGGGCCTCAAGAAGTCCCTGCACAACGACCCCCCAAAGGACCTCCCCGGGATCATGGCAAGGGCCGAGCGCTTTATGCTGACCGAGGAGGCCTTGGCCGAGGATGCAGGAAAAACCGCTCGAGGGACCAAGCGTGGCGACGGCGGACGAGCAAGCCCCGAAGGATACCGGACCGAAAAGAGACAAAGGAACAGGCAACGGGGAGAAAGCGCGAGGGACACCACCCCAGACGCCATTCTCGCCCAAGTACAGAAGGAAGAGCGAGCTGATCGCCCCCCGCCGAAGGCTAAAAGAGGCGGGAAGAACAGGGAGAAGTACTGTAAGTACCATAAGGACGATGGTCACGACACGGAAGATTGTTGGCATTTGAAGAAGGACATTGAGAAGCTGATGAGCCGAGGGCACGCCAGGAATCAGGCCGACGAGCCGGCCCATGGAGAAGGGACCTCCACACAGCCGGACAAGGGGAAGAAGATCAACACCATCCAAGGCCCCCTCCGCATCATAGAGTGAGCAGGCAACATCCTTCCCCCCGGGGGACGGCCTAAGTATGAGGGAGATATCTATTTTTACACCCCTCTGTTTAGCTTCATTTCCCCTTTTCCGTTTCCTCCAAATGTACCGGTCCAACTGGACCCACGAGAGTACAAACGCCTTCTTTTTATTGTCTTTATTTAAAATTCCGACGGAGTTGACATGTCGCCAGTAACGCAAAAGGCCGGGGACCGCTGCCTCACTGGAGGAGGAAGAGGAGCTTTGCCCTCACCGACTATCTCCGGCACTCATAAGTCTGGGAGCAATTCCCCCAGCAGACGCGGACGCCGACCGGTCCTAAGCCGAGGAGCTTGGCCCTTGCTGACCGACCCCAGTGCACATAAGTCTGGGGGCGACTCCCCCGGCAAAGCACGGGCGCCGACCGGTCCTAAGCCGAGGAGCTTTGCCCTCGCCGACCGACTCCAGTGCCCATAAGTCTGGGGGCGATTCCCCCGGTAGGCACGGACGCCGACCGGTCCTAAGCCGAAGGGCTTGGCCCTCGCCGACCGAGTCCAGAGCTCATAAGTCTGGGGGCAATTCCCCCAGCAGGCACGGACGCCGACCGGTCCTAAGCCGAGGAGCTTTGCCCTCACCGACCGACTCCAGCGCTCATAAGTCTGGGGGGCAGTTTCCCCAGGAGGCACGGACGCCAACCGGTCCTAAGTCGAGAAGCTTCGCCCTCGCTGACCGACTCCTGCGCCCCTAAGTCTGGGGAGAATACCCCCAGCCAACGCCAGTTTCGTCCATTCCCAAGCCAAGAACAAGGCAATAACGCCAAGTACACAAAAATTCCAAGTAAGTCGATTTCATTTATAATAGTTAACCCGAGTACAAAATGCGTCTTATTTACAGGGGATCAAGGCGAAGGGAACACCCTACAAACAGTCTACTCGCGACAAATGACAGAGTTCAGATCGACACCGACAAAGCAAAATTGGTTGACAAAAGACCCAGAGTAGGTGACCCAAGCTAGCGGCCGTGCAACCAGCAATTGTTGGCCGCGGGGCTGAAGGAGAGGGCGGGGGCCGGGGATCCATTTCAAGTAGACTGGCCCAAAGCGAAGCGGATGCTTAAAAATTTGAGGATAAGGCTGGGAGGGACTACTTAAGGAGCCCGAGCTCGGGAGGACACATCCTCGGGCACTTCGCCCTGCTCGGAGCGAGGGGACTCGACTGGCGGAGGGGCTTGTCGGACACGTTCCGCACATTCCCGGAAGGAAGACTGGACGACTTCGACGATCCGGGGGGCGATGATGTCTATATACTTACCGAAGGCCCCCCTGAGAACCTCGAAGATCTCCTTCCCCAGGGTCTCGACGACGCCCTTCTCGACCTCCTCCGCCAGCCGCATTACCTGACGCCGGTTCGACAGCTCCCTCTGAAGCTCCTCCCTCTCCAGACGGAACGATTCCGCCGCTTCCTCAGCCGACTGATGAGCATCCCCTAGCTTTCCCTCAAGGTCACCCACTTGCCCCTCCAACACAGCCACACGGAGGGCGAGGCGCTGAGACTCCATCTGGGCCTCCATCATGGCCACCTCGGCCGCCCCGGCCCGCTCCTGAGCCCTCATGGAAGACTCCTCCATCTCCCTCAAGCGGACGGCTCGACACTGCAACTCCACAGCGAGCGCTGAACCCTGAAAAGACGAGACATGTGCTAAGAAGAGGATAAAGAGAAAGAGAGGATAGCAAGATAACCGAACCTGTTGGAGGATCCAGACCAAGGAATCCGACATCTTGTCGGCCGGGATCTTCTTGAGGAGGCTGCGGTCCCGGGGAGGGACGGAGACCTCGGCAACCTGCTGGGCCACTGCTCGGTCAGCAAACATCGAACTCCCAGGGACGACAATCGAAGCCAAGTCGCTCGCCAACAAGGCCCCGACCCCTGGTGATACGGGCGAAGACGCTGCGAGGGGGGTGGCTGGCAGAGCTATCGAAGGATCCCCGGCGGTCACCACGGGAAGCGCGGAACCTGCCGGGCCGGAGGGATCCACGTCCTCCTTCCTCTTCTTTCCACCGTGGAGCTCCGAAGGCGCCGGAGGAGAACGCAGCCGCCTCGCACCATCCTCACCCCCCGGAAGGGGATCGCCAGAAGAAGAGGCGGGAGGCGCGGCCACCACCTTACCCACGGCAGGCTCGGCTCGGCGCACCTCCTCCTCAACGGTCCTCCGAGGCACCCTTCCAGAGGTACTACCTCGGCTCCGAGCGGCTCCACGACGGATCAGCTCGTCAACGTCACGGACGAATTCGCGGCCAGCCATCCCTGCAAAGGAGACCGAAATCAGGATGAGTCATAGGGCGATCCGGGGATGAAAAAGTGACCTACCCGGAGACCACAAGACGGCCTTCAGGAGTAGGTCGTCCAGCAAAGACCAAATGGACTTCGTTTCCAAAGGAAGAGCCAACAGAAGCGCAACGGCTGCCCGGTCGGCGTCTGAGAGAACTAACGACGGGCGAGAATGGACAGAACTGCCCTAGCTTGTCAGAATCTGGGCCTCGCCCAAGAAGACCACGAAGACATAATCCAAGTTCCAATCCCCTGACCAGTGGGGTAACCCGATCAGGCATTCCCTCCTCGAACGAGCTCGGAGTAGCAGCCATGACCCCGGACCGACCGTCTGGGCCTGGTAAAAGTAGAAGAGAAGGGGGAGAGTCGGCTCCAGACCACGGGTACAGCAGAGCGTTACGAAACCCGTCAATACCGCGATCGAACATGGGGTGAACTGACACGGGGACACTGTGAAATGTTCCATGACCTGGATGAAGAAGGGATGGAGCGGGAAGCGAAGACCCAGGCGGAACATCTCGACGTAGACGCCGACCTCATTGCTCCTCGGGAGGCAAATCCGCTCGTCGACGAATGGAACCCGAACCTCGTATGGGAAGCAGAGATATCTTTCCCGGATCTCCGCGGCCACCGAAGGAGGGGTCCTCGACGGCGTGCGGAGGACAACCGGGGGCATATTAAGCCGTACGGCAGCCAACGCCACGTCATCGCGGGCGTAGTCTGGAAAAAGTTTCTCCTTCCCCTTATCTTGAAGAGAACGACTCCCGGCGGGGGAACCAGACTCCCCTAGCCGGGGTTCGCCCCGTCCGGACTCCGGAGGACCCCTCGTCCTCCGGCCAGAACCGCCTATCCTAAGAGCAGCCATAGGATGAAAGCAAGAGAGGAATTACCTATTCTCAACTATTTTGGAGAGGACAAAGAAGCGAAGGCGACGGGAAACTCCGGGTTGCTGAAGGCTCTGAATACCGGGAGGAGCGAAGAAGAAGTGGAGATCCACACAACTGGGGATCTTATACGCCAGGGGAGAATTCGAAGCGCCTGACAAGAATGCGTGGCGAGGCTCGAAGAGTCGGCGGCGTTCCGAAATTGGCGCCAGTTGAAGACTAATCGATCCGCCTCATCATGACCTGCATTTATGGCCTCGCCTCGATTGAAGCGCCGCTCGGAATCCCAGGAGACATAACGGGTGATCCGAGCGAGCCGAGGCTGATCGACCCCACCAATGACGGCTCACAAACCCTTCGGCTTCTCGAATTTAAGGCGATTACGCGAGCGGCGGGGATAAGCTTACCGCTACACGTGGCAGCATCTGAAGGCCGACGACGCTTCGGAACCCGCGCCTTAAAAACATCGAACGGGCCAACTCATGATGACGACTAATAAATGAGTCGGAATCGACTGGCGAGCTCGTCACAATCGGCAGTGGTCACATCGGCCGAGCCGAACCGGCCAAGGCCGATCAACCCGACCGATGGGGGCAATTGTTACGCCTATTTGGCCGAGACCCGTAAAGCACGAGCCCAGGAGCCCGACTGCTGGTCAAAAGCCCATCTGCGTCCTCAAAGCCCATTCGACAAAGGCCCTACAAGGGACCTTCTCGAATGCCGATCCGACCCGGCCCCAATAACCCGTTGGTCGCTCGCCCACTCCTGTGAAAACCACTCCCCCGGACGCGCGACCACTAAAGAGCGATAATGGGGAGGTGCTGGCAGGGCGGAGAGAGCGGCGGCAAGGGGGGACTGATGGGGCACGATCAATGGCGGACGTGTGACGTGGGTCAGAGGCGATCACGCCGGGGCTCTACAAAAGGGCCAGGAAGACGACGAAGAAAGGGACCGCATCTGAGGTAACAAAACCTAAGGTACTCCATCAACGACCTCGTTCCCCCAATTCATCTCCTTCCTCCCCCGCTCGCGCCGAGAGACGCCGTCACGATCTCCTGACGAGTCGGACCGTCTCCGCCGGGCCTCCTTACTCAGATCTCTATCTGACTTAGGCATCGGAGGGGATTTGGCCGGAACCAAGGTCCGGCCCCCTGACGAGCGTTCTCGTCTACGTAGGTGAACAACAGACCAACGGGCCGAGGCTACCCCTCGCCCCTCTCCGACCACTCGATCAACCGGACGGTGAGGCTTCCCCTCACCCTCAGCCTTCCTTGGCCGAGAACGCCCTACCGAGGCCGAGCGTCCTAATCAGGTCTGAGACTCACCCTCGCCACCAGACGGCCGTGCATCTACCCGGGCGACTGAGGCTACCCCTCGTCCCCCTCCCAGCCGAGGCCGAGCGCGTCTGTCCGAGGCCGAGCGTCTCAACCAGGGCCGAGGCTTCCCCTCGCCCCTTCTGCACCGATTCGAAGCCCCCGAGGGACCCAAAGCGGGTCCCTTGACCACGTTGACCGGGTTCTCCACGGTCAACACATTGTAGTGAGAAAACACTCTGAAACAGAGGGGAATCCACTTCTGCGATGGAGGATATTCATTGGCCTAACGTATCGTCTACCACTTGCACGGCGGAGGTAATCTAGATGAGCAAAAAAATTTATTTTTTGATATGGACACCTCCTCACTCGCAAGTGATACCGTCGATACATACCATGTCGGTGACATCATCCAGAGCTACACTTCGGTAGAAAATGGGAAACTTGATTAGGCGTTAGCTAAGCTTAAGGGACTCCTACATAGTTCCATTTAAATTTTCTTCAGGTTTGTGGGGGTGAGAGCAAGATGCACGATATAGAGGAGCACATGCCATCCTCTTCCTTTTATCAGGTCCCCTACTTTGAGCCATGCATGAGCATTGAGTGGGCTGCAACCCACATGCACGTTTTCAAGGAGTACATGAGTTCGAGCATGGATGTGGGGATTGATTTCAGTGGACTCGAACCATGTCTACCTCCTCCATTAACATCGCAGCCACTCCCCATCCCCCCAGAGCCTGAGCATTATCTCAGCATCATACATGGACATTCTTTTAAACATACACACTCTATCTCTGTATCTCACATTTTATTTCATTCGTTTTTAGATTCAGGTATCTCTGACGCAGCGTGTCTCCCGCAAGACATAGTTACACATGCACCGGAGGCATACATGGTTGCGCCATTGCCTGAGCATTTTGGGGATGAGAAGGACGAGGATCTAATCTTAAACGCCCTTGAGAGTAGTGAAATTTATCCAGGAATATTCATTAGCTTTCTTTAGAATTCCCTACATATATTGAAGATTTTCTCTGGATTAATTTCATAGAGAGTAATAATTTTTCGCATTGGGCCGAAATAGCTCATTCCTTACAGGTTACAGGTGGACACCTTCAAGGGATGATGTAGCCGTGTAGCTAGGGTCCACTGTCGCTCATGGAGTAATGCAGCTGGCTAAGCCACAAAAGTAGCATGAGGTACAGTTGCCTGCTCCATTGGAGATCCTTGATCCACCTATTGATCAGGTGCATTCTACACCAGTAGTGTAAACATTTTATATGCTTTCTAGTTTAGTATCTTAATAAACTCACTCTTCTCGACAGCAAGATGAGTGTTTTAGGATTTAGAATTTTATAATAAATCTCTCACCTCTTGGTCACCTCCAATGTTATCATTTTTGACCCCTAGAACCCTATATGTGCTCCCCCCTCCCTAGATCCGTTCTCGATAGTTTTTCCCCCACCACATATGGGCCCTTGTATGCACTTCCCTATTTTGTTGAGGACGATGCTTCATGTTAGCTTGGGGGAGACTCTCCCATGCACTCCACCATTTTCCCATAGGCCTAATGCTATCACATAACATCCACATTTCACCACACCTTCCCCCACACATATCTACCTGCATATCTCATATTCCTCATGCATTGAGGACAATGCCTAGTTTTAGCTTGAGGGAGATGTTTCACTCCTAGCTTGGAGGAGGACACCACATACCACCTACATCATCTTCACATTGCATCCCACACTTTTTCGGTTATTTTTGCATCCATGCTTCATGCTTGCACGTGCATTTGTATATACGTAAAAATTGAAAAAAATGAAAAAAAAAACTTTAGAAAAGTTGATGAAATGATCCATCGATGAAAATGTTTCTTGTATGCAATTAATATATGCGCTTTATTATATTGGAATTCTTTATGCATGCTCTAAATTTGTTTACGGCATGACTTCTTCATTTTACCCATCACGAATCCATTTTTAACCCTCTCCCATGTATAAACACTAGTTCATGTTTTATCTTCGATATGCAAGAATGGTTATTTATTTAAACTATTGGGATGCACAAGTTTAGGTTTCACCGATTGTGTAGAGTAGGCCTAAGCTTGATAGGAATTGACCATGGACATAGTATAGTTGCTCGACATGTGTGGTTGGCATGCTTCAAAAAGAAAGAAAAGAAAGAAAAGAAAAGAAAAAGATGAATACAAAAAAAGAGAAATTAGAATAAGTGCATCGTTCTTCCAGTCCCACTAAGTAGCCGGGTCTCCAAGCCTCATGAAGCATTGAGATTCGCTTCGACATGTGAGATTTTAGGGAGTGTACTAGATATGAATAATTGGCCTTAGATAATTCGAGAGAGTAGGCCCGATGGGTCCATCTTGGCCTAATCCATAGATTCGTCTGAATCAAGCGCCATTGGTTGAATCTTATTACATGGATCGCCTAAGTCCCAAAAAATGTTTTTATATTATATCGAGCATGCATATCACCATGTCTTAGGATATACTAGCTTGGAATGGCAACCCCTAGAGAGTTGAGGCCTAACAATACACTCTTGGGTTCTACCTTCGCTAGTGTAGGACAATGGTTGAACTCTATCAATCTTAGCCTACTAGGAGAATTCTTCACGGACCTAGTCTTTTCACGGGTATGTGTGTTAAACTTGAAATCATGTTGGAGATGAACATATTTGTGAGTCATGTGACATATTAAATTAATATTGCTATGCATATAAGGATTGAAGTCTAATTTTGTCGTATATGTGTTTTGCATGTGTGATTCATTTAAGAAGGTGATCTTCAAATCTCTTAGCAAATTTCTCCATGTTCTCCATTTCTTGTCTTGCTCGGGGATGAGCAAGAATTTAGCTTGGGAAAATTTGTTGAGTGTATATTTTACACATATTTGCATCCATTTTACCATGCATTTTTATGTTGTTATCTGCATCTCCTATCAACTTTCCATTTATTTTCGTTCATTTCATTCTTTAGGGATGTTTTGTGTGTTTTAGGTTAGAATAACACGTAAAACAATGAAAAAAGATGATGGAAGAGAAGCAGAAGCAAAACGACAAAGATCAGAGGCCATAAGGAGAAGAGAAGGGCAAAACAAAGGGTAGCACAGTCGTGCATGTCAATGCACGGTCATGCCACCATATCAACCCAGGGAGAAAAGTTGGAGTATCAGCCACATGGCCGTACAGATTCACTACACAGTCGTGTCCCAAAAGAAACAAAAGATCATTTTGGCCTGACTATAGACATGGCCGTGTGAGATGTCGGCACGACCGTGCTCAATTTTCAAAGGATGGGAGCCGATGGGAGTTGAAGGCAGCACTGCTTTGCTAATTGGCGACATGGCCGTGTCATCCTTAAGAGCAACAAAGCAACATCACTGCAAAGGATGAACTTTCGCTCTCAATACCATAGCTATTTCTCCCACAAACTATTTTTAGTCATAGAGTGCATTGTGACTATTCCAACATATATTTATTTGTAATTTTCTCAGTTCGGACTTATTATATATATTTTCTGGAAGTCAGGGCGGTGAAGTTGGAATTTCTGCACGGCTATGCCACTTTCAGCGTGGTTGTGCGCCTGTGATTTCTGGATTTTAGACCTGAATTCGCTTAGGGTTTTAGGGTGCTATATAAGGGTTTCTTGTGGACGATTTTGGGGAGCTTCTTCATAGGTTTTATTCCCCTTTGGGGGCTGCTATTGGAGATCTTTGTAAGACTTTTCTTTGTTCATGTTTTGTAGTAAATTTTATGTTTTTATTTCTTTTCCATTACTATTGTTTGTAGATCTTCTCTTTTATTATTTTGTGTTGTGTTTCTCTATGATTTATTTGATGTTTTTCCTGATTCCAGCGAGTAGATTTTTGTGTCTAGGGCAAAGTTTAACCCTAGTGTAGATTACTCATGTGATCGCCACAAAGATTGTTCTATTAGAATATTGTTAGGGCATTACTTGGATGGGGATTTTATCAGTCTCACCATTAGGTTGCTGGATAACCCTAGCAGTCGATGAGAAATCAGGGCTTGATGTTTCGTAACCCCAACTACCGACCAGAAATCGAAGTTGTGGTTCATTGTCTTTAGTGGTAGATTGATCCTCTAGTAATTAGGTTTCGACGAGACATCGGGCCTAAGTCGCTAGATTAATCTGATTTGGAACTTTTGACGAGACTTGGGGTCCCTATAGAGGTCCAAGCCCTGCCCTTCGTTCTCTCTCACGGTTAAACGGGAAGAGGACATGTACGGAGCTAAACCCTTATAGACGGCTTTACTCTCTTAGAATGAAAAGTTAGATCAATCCCCAGATTAATCTGCACTAGTGGTGATGCTTAGCCCTGGCACATTTTCTTTATTTTTACATTTTCTAGGTTAATTTCCCCCATCTCTGATATCATTCGCGTAGCTAATTATATCCACAGTTAGTCGATATTAAACCATTGCATCCCGGTGTTCAACCCTTAAGCTACAACTACACCGTGCACTTACAGTAAATTTAAATCTTAACAACTTACACGAATTATCTCATAATCAATAGAAGCTCTTAGGTGACAGAAGTTGGTCTTTAGAACTTAAACGTGTAAGTGATCTTATACATGATAAAGCTACAATTTGGTTTTTACTGACAAATGATTATGCAATTGTTGCTAGGTACTCGTTAGGTATAGTTCAAAGTATGCGATAGGAGATAGCAGTCAAGAAGAGATTTATTGCCTCCAGAGTGGACGGTTAGTGTCATAGGAAATTGATATGGATTCATAGTAAATCATTGGCCAAGATAGAACGGATAAACCTATTATAGAAATAAGTTGCATTTATGTAACAATGTCAATGCATGCTCGACTTATGAGATCAATATGTTATTATGAATTGATAGATTTCCATAACTAGATAGCTCAGCAATATATCTATGACGAAGAGACTGGAATGTATAGTAATTATCACTGACATGACTAGATTTATGTTAGAGGAGAATCCAATCTCACATCAACAAGATAATACGATTCTAAAATAGGTGGTCTTTATACACAGCTAGAATCACTGTCGTACATGTGACATTATTATAGAGTATGATTCGTCACTACAAAGTAGGAATCATGTTTTTAGAAAGTCTGATAAAGATAATGGACTCATCATGATAAACAGAGAAGAAATATATGATGTGTTTGAGATATAAACAAGTTAAGTAATCACAAGGAGCTGTGATCGCTTTGGAAAGAGAGATGAGCTTATCACAAAATGTTGTGAAGCGTGTGCAAAATTTTTGTAAAGAGTTATAAGCAATTGATTATTAAGAAGAGCAAAATAAAAAATCACTATTGAACCAACCTAGCATGAAACATCATTAACATCACTACATGGCTTGCTATTCATCTGTTCACTATCTGTTTAATGGTCGGTTGCTTATCAGCCACTGCCCAGTCAATAAATAATTGGTTGGCAGCCCAAGCGAGCGACTAGTGATCACCATCTGATAATGGGCGACAATGGCAAGTGGTCACCAAGGTTCGGTTCTAGTTTAGGGAGTTGTGGATCTGTTTTGATTTGGTTTAGATCTAATGGTTGGATCATGAATAAACAAAGGATATAATTTGATTCAAACTAGAATTCTTAAAGATTAAGGGTTTATTTGGAATCCTTCTGTTAGTCCCATATCTCATATGATTAGAGAAATCTTAGGGTCCTAGCACTATATAAAGTTTCCCTCCCCCCCCCCCCCTCTCAAAGGCATCTAAAATTTTGAGAAAAAAATAACATGAAGCTTTGGCTCAAGGTAGAAATTTTCTTTCTAAGTAAAAAGCTTTCCTTCTCTTTCTCTCAAATGCTAGTAAAGTTTAAGATCGAATTCAAATTCTGTTGAAGAGCTCATGGATCATGAGTCATTTCATTATCATGGTGAAATTTCTATCGTACTAGTTAGTTAAGAGATCCAAGATCTTCACCAAAATTTTGGACAGTGGATATCTTGTAATAATATCCATGGAAAGGTATGAATGTTAATTATCTACTTAATTTATGCAATCTATAATTTCTAGTTTTGTGCTAGGATTAAAATTTTGAAATTTACCTACTTTTGCTATAATTAGGTTAGAATTCTTAGTTATGACTTACAAAATCTTCCTCACAACATGATTAATATTTCACATGAACACATACACAAAAATACCTATCGGTGGGGAACACTATGTAAGTATTTTCCGTAGTAGGAAAATATATAATATAAAAAGCACAATACCAAATAAAAGTAAATATGATATAGACATGAATGTCATGGTATAAAATTATCTAGTAGTAATTTTTTTGTATCATATTTAACTATTATTGCCATAAAATTAAAATTTAATTGTGGTAAAAATCTAACAAGTTTATATGCAGTAAAGGTGTTGTAAAAGTCAAAAATATTTAAAAGCAATACTAATCTAGTCAACATAGTCTAATAACTAATTCATGTCCGAATGCACAATATGTAATTCGAAGTATCCATGGCACTTGATCATTTACTGGCCACCCATCTTAAACAAAAATGACCTATGAATTTCTCGCCTCCATTCTCTGTAAGGATTTAACTATATGCAATAGTGACATATTCACTCATGTGCCCGTTATAACATTGTACTACCCCAATCCCCATGGTCAAGTTACATGGTAGGATAATAGTTTTAAGTTCAGTACATGCATTTCTATGATATGTCCAAATCAATCGGTCTATATCAGACTTCAGTCCATACATGCCCACATATATGTCTATAAGGTCTAATAGGTCCTTCAATATGTTTTATGTTGTTTAATGATAGTGTACGAGTCTATATATAAAGTTATATAATCTAGTGTATTTATAAATATTTCAACATTGTTTTAATTAATCATAACTGCACAAAAATTATTTTCAGCTAATATTTTAATAAAATGTTTAGTAAATAAATTCAAACAAGCATGAAATAATTTTCTACAGCTAACAGATATTCTTAACAGTTATTTGACTAATGTTAACTATTTTTTAATTTAAAAATGAATTATCGTTAAATAAAAACAAGAATCAATTTTAATATTTAGGACTCTGCTTATTTGATTCTGATGTATATGTATCAAAATGATTCCCATAACTGGTAAAATCGCAGCATATTTTTATATTTCTAATTTTATAATTTCTAACATAAAAATATTTTTCTAAATGAAAAATGATTAATAAAAATGAAAGAAAAATAATAACTAACAAATTACCTACCAGATTTAGTGGCATGAGATGTTTGGATATCCATGCGAACTGTAGAATTTTATGATTTTATTTTATTTTTAGTACATTTTTCCATGTTTTCTTTTTTCCTCCTATATTTCATTTCTTTTTTATTTTTCTTTCCTTTTCTTTTTCTCCCCCCTTTTCTTCTCTATTATCTGCTCTATTTTTTTAAATTGCGAGAGCACATGAGAAGGAGCAAGGGGATAATGGTGACAAATGTCGCCGGTAACATAATGACTGGTGGCGATCAGTCGAAGAGATAGAAATCATAAGAAAAGCAATAGAAAAAGGAGATGATGGTGATGATGATGGTGATGATGCTGACGATGCAAGTTGGCATAGTAGGTGGAGAAAGGTTGAGGCACTCTTGATGGATCTAGATCTAAGCCTAGAGGAAGGGGGTGAATAGGCTAATAAAAATTCTCAAGATAACAGAGGCAATTATTCAGCACAGATAGTCAGGCACAGAGTAAATAAAAGCAATCACAGAGTGCACGAGAGATTTACCCTGGTTCGGTCGCCCCAATGACTACTCCAGTTCCAAAGCAATTACTTGCATTAATATGTTACAAGGGATAACTGTAAAGAGCTACAAGCACATACTCTACGTTCACCCGGTTCTGTATCACACTCACCAAAGTGCTAAACACTATTAATCTAGTAAACGCTCTCTCTTGACTAGCACCAACTAGTCAAGACCCTCTTGTCTAGCACCGACTAGACAAGACCCCAAAAACAAATGTATAAGTAACCTACAAAGATCAACACACCAATACATGAATATAAAATAATAAAGAGTTTAGAAAAGCTCAATTCGTGTGTGTGTTGTCATCTCTATCATTCAGCACTGGTCAGATTTGATCTGACGAGATGTAGTCTTTAAATCTCAATCTCAAGTCACGCTCAGCCTCCTTAGATGATTATCTGAAGTATTGGCTAGCAACATTTGGAGGAAAAGATGTCACTTCCAGCTAGTCTCCCCTTGGTCAATAATGGCACTTGGATGTTGTGGTCGATAATGCTCAAGATGTGGCCTTCTTCATGGGAATCTAGGTCGCCAAGAAGCTTTGGGGCAACAAGTTGACTTGGTCGGCAAGAGATTGAAGCAGGTTGCAGCTTGGTCGACAGTGCCTTAGTACGGCTGAAGGGTCGGTCAGCAAGCAATGTGTGCGGCTGCTAACAATGAGTCGACAAGATGCTTGGCATGAAGGTATAGCTCGATCAGCAAGGAAGACTTGCGACAAATCGGTCAGTCATCAAGCCAGCAAGGTAGGCATGAAGTTGGGTGCGAGCTCCTCTTCTGTAAGCAACAACAAGAGTGCAAGATTCTCCTTGCTCAGCAACGAAGTTTGAAGTCAAACTTTACGACTTCTTCTCCTTGGTGATCAAAGTAGTTTGAAGTCAAACTTTACGGCCTCTATATGATTTGTAGAAGGAAGGCAGCTTGCGGCTTGACAAATTGAATTTGCATGGGGAGTCAACAATTACGGCAAGGCCTTAGGATCAAGCAATTTGGCATGGAGATTGTGACTTGCTTCCTCTTGCTTTGTTGATGGATCCTTGGAACTTTTTGCCTTGATGCTTGAGGATGATGGTGTTGATATTAGCATTATAGCTTACGGCTTTGAGGAGCTAGATGATGCGCCAATAGCAATCTCTTTGCGTGAGATTCCTCCTTCAAGCAATGCTCTAATATATCTCCAAGATAGGAAGATGAGGATTTTTCCTTGGAGTTGTTGAGGGTTTGAACCTTTTGGTTGAAGCTAGCGGCAATAAAGAAGATGGATACTTTGCTTGCGGCTTGGGTTTCGCTTTGTGTTTTGGCCGCATACCTTGTAATGGCTTTGGATGGGGGTTTTTATAGGAGAGATTGGAGATCAATTTGGCTATAGGTGAATCCCTCAATTATAGGAGTTTGAAATTTGAAATAGGATTGTATTGGGATTTGATTTGATCTCCCTTGCAATTCAAATTGGATTTGGAATAGGATTTGGAATTTGTATTGGATTTGAATTGCATGGCAATTGTTAAAAGGATTTGAAATAGGATTTAGTTCATGTTGAGTATTGGACTTCTCCCTACTTGGTGTTAATGAGCAAACATAAATACTTGTGGCTAATGCCCTATTTGCAGTTAATCCATTGCCTAAGCATATCATGAAGATTAATTAACAATGGATGTCACTCAAAGATGAATGAAAACAAAGAAAGTGGATTGGATGATCAAAGATGGTGTTTGAAGCTCCAAAAAGACTTCAAGCTCATACGTTGAAAAGAAGAGAGAGTTCTACAAGTGTAATCTTCTTTTTTCTCTTCTAGTATGTAGCTTAGAAGTAGAATTATGTTGGAGCACACACACATCTTCATTTCAGTCTTAGGAAATCATTAGATCAACTTTCCTTTGACTCCTATTCATTTCAATCAAGATTGTGCATCTCATGATCTCAACAATCGACTGCTGAACAATTTACAGTCGCCCGTCTAAAAACAATCGACTGTGTTTTGTTCTACAGATGCCTGTTAAGCACATAATTAATTGGTTATTTCTTGGGCTTCTAAGCTTTTACTTTATCAGGCAACTACTCTACATTTCACAAGCGCCTGTCCAAGTGACAGTCGACTATGGTTTGTTAATTAGTCGCATGTCTATCTTCAACCCAAACCACTTCTCAGTTTTGATCAGGACAGTCGACTAATGTTTATTTACAGTCGACTGTCCAATGCACAGTCGACTTTCAATGCTTCAACAGTCTCTTTGAGCCTCTCTAAAGACTCAACTCTCTAGAAAATGTCAGGGTTTGTTACAGTTGTTTCTAGAAGGAATTACAATCGTCTGTTGGATTTACAGTCGACTGTCTTCTCTTCATCAGTCGCCTGTCCAGTATTCCCAGACTTTTCTAGGATCTTCTTGACTTACCCTCATTACGGCCAGTCGCCTATAGAAGGATTTACAGTCGCCTGTTGGTTTAACAGCCGATTGTCCACTCCTTACCATTTGACTGTCCACGTGGTAAGTTATCGTTATGAATTCTCACTTACCCTCTGTCACAGTGCAGCAGTCAACTATGCTTTGTTCAATAGTCGACTGTCGCGTGCACAGATTCTATCCGTTGAGTTTTTCTTCACAGATTTCAAAGGGTTTTTGGGGATTCAGCTTGAAGGGTTTGTTAAACCTATAAAAGAAGCCTTTACGGTTCCATTGAGAGCTTGACTCATTTGGTTATCATCTCTCTCAAACATTCAAGCTTTCATTCTTCAAGATCAAAGCTCTCAAAAGCCAAAAGCCCAGAATTCATATCTTTCATCTCTTGCTCTCCAACATACAACCAAAGAGAAATCTTTTATGCATTTGGTGCAGTCAAGAGAAAGGGCTTTCCTCTCTTCCATGAGAGTCATTCAATACACAACACACTTCTCCTTTAAGTTCTACTTCATGGCATATGTGATTGTTAGTGTTGTTTAATTTCATATTTCATAACTTTCGTTATTTTATTTACTCTCGGGTTGTAAGAGTGTTTTGCTTGCTCCCAAGTTGTGGGAGTCAAGGACATCGAGTGTATTTCGATTTCACTTGTAGGGTTGCTACAAGTGGATTTTTAAGATAACCTTAAGTTAGGGTTCTAACTTGAGTATCCGGTGGTTACTAGGTGGAAGGAACGTAGGATTACCGGGAACAAGTCGGGTAGTGACATGGGTAATCCGAACCCTTGAAGCATCCTTGCGTTTGCATTGTTTCATTTTCGGGTTTACTTTTATTCCGCATTTACTGTTGGTTAGGAATTTAATTTGGTGTAACTATCTTTTTAAATTGCATAAACACTATTCAACCCCCCGTTTTAGTGTTTTCCTCATAGCCAGGGACCTTACAATTGGTATCAGAGCACTGGTTTAAAGCTATGGCATCCAACAACAACAACATTCCTCCACCAACTTCGTACAATAATCACGATCGTGATGGAGTGTCCACAGTATTTGAAGGACAATCAACAGTGTGTCCTCCGCATTTCAATGGCACAAACTTCGTCTATTGGAAATACCGGATGGAGACGTTCCTAAGGAGTGCTTCTCTTTGAAGAACCCTCCGCAAGGAATACATCGAGCCAACCGAAGATGATTTCGACAAATGGATGTCTTTCGAAAGATCTGCCGAAGTCAACAACGCAAAGGCAATAAACGCTCTTTATTGTGCGTTGGACCCGGATGAGTTCAACAAGATATGCACATGTAAGAGTGCATATCAAATTTGGAACAATCTCGTCGTTACCTATGAGGGAACGAACAAGGTAAAACTCTCTAAACTATATGTTGTCGTGCAAAATTTCAATATGTTTCATATGCAGGAAAATGAAAGTATAGCAACGATGTACGGACGTTTTACCGACATCACCAATGAACTGGAAGAGCTTGGGCAAACCTACACCCAACCAGAGAAGGTGAGAAAGATCGTAATGGGAATGACCTCCAAATGGGAACGAATTGCTATGGCCATTGAGGAGGTCAACGACATGAAGAACTACAATGTCGTGAATCTCATCGGCACTCTCATGTCTTACGAAGACGGGAGAACCGATTGAAGATTTGAGCTATGATGAACCCTTCGGAGGCCAAGAAGAAAGCTTTAGTATTTAAAGCCAATTCTTCATCCTCCAATAGTGAAGAATTAGATAATGAGATGGACTTGGAGGAAATGGCTCAAATGGCGAAGAAGTTCCAACGCTTCTTTCGCAAAGGTAAATTTCCCTCTAAGAATAGATTTGAGTCTACTAATAACTCTTCCTCTCTTTGCTTTAAGTGTAATAAGCCAGGGCACATCAAGAAGGATTGCCTAATGGTCCGAAACAAAGAGAAGTGGAAGGCTTCGAAGTACCACAAGTCTGACAAGAATAAGAAAGATAAGAAGAAAGGACTAGTCGGTACATTCGATGACTCATGTGGAGACTCATCAAGCGAATCCGATGATGAGAAGGGTAAAAGCGCCCACATGTGTTACATGGCCCAAAAAGATCCACTCTCCGATGAGAGTGATTCTGATATGGATGAACCCGAGGTAACTATGGATGAATTGCGTATTGCTAATGAAGAACTATTTGCTAAGTATCAATCGTTAATACTTAGATATACTAGCTTAAAGAAACTATCTGTTAGCAATCCATCCATACTAAGCATTATCAACAATGACACCATTGATGATACACTAACTCTTGAGAAAACAAATTTGGTTTCTCAAAATGTCACTTTGAGGAATGAGGTGAATACCCTCAAAGCTCGACTAGATCAAACTCATCCTAAGGATAATAGTAATCTAGCTTCACAACACACACAGTTGGGTTTAGAGAATGATTCTCTTAAAACCCAAGTGCACGAGCTCAAAGCACGGGTGTCCACTTTGGATACCAATATTTCTTCTTTTAAGGAGAAATATGAGCTCATGTCCTCCCGTATTATGAGATTTAATAAGGGGAAACGACAATTGGACGATTTGCTAGCAAACCAATTTCCAGCCACACATCGTGTTGGTCTTGGTTTTGTGGAAGCAAATGCATCCAATGCTCGCACCTCGTATAGTGGTGTCAATATAGACTTTGTGAGGGCATCCTCCGGTGCATCCACAAGTGGTGTCAAAGACACTATAGGTAGCAAACCTACCAAGAAAGCTACCACTTCACCGTCACCCCCTTTTGGTAAGAAACCCATTATGGGTGGAAACCAAAAGAGAAGTCATGCTTACATGTACACCAACTTTCATCCACGTAGGAAATCTCCTACTTCACAAGTGAATACTCATGACACTTTATATGCTCCACACCCATGGACACGTGCAAATCCACACATGAGAAATACTCATGTACGTGCTCCTACACATTCATATGCTCATACGCACCATTCTTACATGTATGCACATCCCCCACATGTCATGCATGCTCCTTATGGTTCATACAACTTGCATGTTCCTAAGCATGCATACAACCCTCTTATGTCTAATACATATCCTCCTCCTCATTTTTATGCTAGAACTCGTGTTCTAGGATGCACACACCTCATAGAAATCAATCTATTATGCATGCAACTAGGAAAAGGACTCCCAAAACATACACAATTTGGTGTCCCAAGAACACTAGCTTAAATGATAGGAATGCCTATGTTGATTCCTATTTTCAGGATATTATTAATAATGATAACTACGTTGGGAAGCGAAAGTCCACTTGGACTTGGCTTCCAAAGGGCTAATCTCCTTGGACCCAACAAAAATTGGGAATCATTAGCTTATGGTATACTATGTAGGTACCCAAGAAAAAGAAAGAGAGCAAAAAACGTCATATTGGATTAAAAAGGAAAGGATGGATACCCGATAGTGGTTGCTCCAAACACATGACGGGAGATCCCTTACTACTCTCCGAAGTGATTAGCAGCAAGGATGGTGCAACGGTCAATTTTGGAGGTAATCAAAAGGGAACCATCATTGGAGTAGGTAAAGTCGGTAATCCTTCCAAACCACTCATTATTAATGTATATTTTGTTAGTGGTTTATGTCAATAACCTTATCTCCATTAGTCAACTTTGTGACAAAGGTTACAAGGTTAACTTTGGAGATGGTATGTGTGAAATTATTGATTTTGATTCACATATTTTATTTATCGGTATTATGCGTAAGAATATTTATTATTTGATCTTGCCTAAAACTGTAGAACATTACTTAGTTGCTAATACAAATGAACAACTATTATGGCATCGTCATTTTGGTCATGTTCATTTCAAGCACTTATATAAGTTAGCTAAGCATGATCTTGTCAAAGGTTTTCCAAAAATTGCTTTTAATAAGAAAAACTTTTGTGATTCATGTCAAAGAGGTAAACTTAGTAAATCATCTTTCAAACTTAAAGAAGGCATAACTTCTAAAAGGCCCCTAGAATTACTTCATCTAGATTTGTTTCGGCCAACTAGAACCGCTTCTTTATGCAATGCTCATTATGGATTAGTTGTCGTTGATGACTTCTCTAGATTTAATTGGATTTTATTTTTAACTAATAAGAATGAAGCCTTTGAAGAGTTTACCATATTTGCAAACAAGATTCAAAACTTCTTAGGATCCACCATTATCACTATTCATAGTGCTCATGGAGGAGAATTTGAGAATGAATCTTTTACAGTTTTGTGATGACACCAGGATAACTCACAATTTTCTTTTCCTCGTGCACCACCACAAAATGGTGTTGTAGAAAGAAAGAATAGGACTCTTATTGAGTGTGCTCGTAGCATGCTCCATGATAGTCATCTTGGACTACAATTTTGGGCAGAAGCGATGCACGCAGCATGTTATGTGCTCAATAGGATCCTAGTAAGACCTCGAACGAACAAAACTTGCTTTGAACTATTTTATGACAAAAAGCCTTAAGTTAAATATTTTCGAGTTTTTGGTTCAAAATGTTTTATCAAGAACACCTTTGGTAACTTAGATAAATTTGAGCCAATATCCGATGAAGGAATTTTTGTTGGATATTCCACAAGTAGCAAAGCCTACCTGATATACAAGAAAACCTCTTCAACGATCGAGGAATCACTACACGTAACATTTTATGAAGATTTTGATTTTCCTCATGTTATTGATGATAGTGTAGATGCTATATGTGATTCTCTCAGTAATGTCAAGATTAATGATTCTATTATTGAGACTAATACTACTAATGAGATTGTTGAAGATGTTCCAAGTGATGCAGGGATTCTCAAAGCTTACCCAACCGTTCGCAACCACCCCCATGACCAAATTATTAGAGATATTGGTGTGGGTGTTCGAACGAGGTCTAAAATTGATTAATTTTCTCATTGTGCATTCATCTCTACCATTAAGCCAAAGAACATCTAAGAAGCTTGTGAGGATAGCTCTTGGATAGTGGCAATGAAATAAGAACTCATGCAATTCGAGAGAAATGAAGTTTGTGGGCTCATTCCTCTTCCAAGTGGTCACCAAGTTATTGGGACCAAGTGGAACTTCAAAAACAAGACCGATGAGAACGAGGTCATCACAAGGAACAAAGCAAGGTTAGTAGCTCAAGGCTACCTGTAAGAAGATGGTATCGATTTCGAAGAGTCCTTTGCCCCCCGTAGCTAGATTAGAAGCTATTAGATTGCTTTTATCTTTTGAATCCCATAAGAAATTCAAATTATTTCAAATGGATGTTAAAAGTGCATTTTTAAATGGTAATGTTAATGAAGAATTTTATGTTTCTCAACCACCCGGTTTCATACATGAACAATTTTCAAACCATGTTTTCAAACTTAAGAAAGCGTTATGAGGGTTAAGACAAGCTCCTAGAGCTTGGTATGATCGACTCAAAACCTTTCTTTTGGATTTAGGTTTTAAAATGGTTGAAGTTAATTCAACACTTTTTATTAAGGATTATGAAAATGGCATCATATTGATTCAAGTTTATGTAGACGATATTATATTCGGTTCTACTTATTGGAAGCAACGATCTATAAAATTCGTGTTTGATGATAACAAACGTGTGTGAACGTTTTTAACGTGTGTGTTAAGTGTTTCAGGAACGGCGAACGTGCGATTAATTCACGGAAAGCATTTGGGGAATGTGCAATGGAGAAAGGGGAGAACCTAACTTGTGTTAACTTATATTTATTGGAGTCAAACCCCTAAACCTATTCCGTACCAAGCCAAACCCTAGTCATGAGTGCCGGCCTTCATATATATAAATCCCCAAGACCTTAAAAAGGGGAGCTGCCGAATTCTTAGAATCCATGCACATCAAAAATGAGAACAGGCGGCCAAAGCACATGGAGTCATCAAAATGATTAAATACAAAAACCCAAACGGCCAGGTCTACATCAAATTGGATACATGCCGAATCTTGTAAACAATGGGGTTTGTTGTTTTCTTTTGTAACAATTTTTTTTTAAAGAGGAGCACTTCATGAAAAAAAAATCAAAAAGCCCATTAATCATTGACAGCCGCATTCTCTTGTTTGACCTAGTGGCCGAACCCCTTGATATAAATAAAACGTGCTGCCGCATTTCATATATACGCTGTGAACAAAAGGAGGCGCGCCCAAAAAAAATCCAATCATCTCAATAGCCGCCGCATTGATCCCCTTCTCCAATATCAACGCACAAAAAAATACCCTAGAAAAGAGAGCCTGCCGATTTGTCTCTCACCTATCATATGTGCAGCCGCAAGATAGCAGGGAGAGCCCATTGATTCAAGTATAATCAAGAGACCCATGTGCTGCAAACCGCAAAACTTGAAGAGCCCCATGTGCCGCACTCAACAAAAGAACGAAGGAGGATTGAGGTACACTTGTTTTATTTTGTTGATTATTAAGATGTGATTCCGTGTGTTTTTTTCCAGGAAAAACACAATTCAATCAAAAAGGGAAGAGATTAATTGAGGGGGAGCATTCAAGTGTGTACCCAATCAAATTGAAGAAGCAAAAAGGGCATATCAGCAACCCACGTGCACTTGGGTGAAAGCATAAGAGAGAAGGGTTTGTTTTTTAATCAAAGTTCTGTGTGTTGTGCAAAAATTCCCAAAGCCGGATCTCACAAAGACACCATCATCCCTAGTTGCCTAGATTGTTGACAAGTCTTCCAAAAAAATATCTCCAAGCAGCCGGCCAAATTTTTTTTGGTGATTTCGTTTGCAGCCGCCGAAGTCTGTCTTTGCCCCTCTTGTCTTTGATAATCTCAAAAGGGCAGTACTCTGTTTCTCTGTCTTTGCAAATTCCAGGTTGCCGCAAGTTGATATTTATTTCTTTCTTTGTTTTGTTGGCAGCCGCAAGATTCAAGGAAGCAGGACAAAAATTCTCAAGTGCCGCAAGTATCATCGAGAGGGGAGCCGAACTATTGAGGGGACATCAGAGACTACATCTACGTCAGACGAGATCTGACCGGTGCTGATTGACGAGGACATCGCCGCTACACAAACTGAGATTCCTAAACTCTATTTATCATTATTTTGTGTAGTTGTGTTAGATCCTCGTAAGGGAAACTTTACCATCTGTGTTACTTTTTGGGGACCTGACGACTTGGGAGTCGTCACGGAGGGAGAGCATCTGACTAGATTGATAGTGTAGAGCACGTGGTGTGCGTACGAGCTAGGTGAGAGTAGATTTGGGATCTTGACACATTGTAGCTGTACTTGATTACATATCTATCTAGTAGTTGCTTTCGGGGGCTGGAGTAGGTCGTGGGGACGTCCGAACCAGGGTATATCTGTGCGTATTCTGTGATTGCTATTTTATTGCCATGTCTGTGCCTATAACTGCGTGGTATTGTTTGTGGGTTGCACGAATATTTTTATTAGCCTATTCACCCCCCCTCTAGGTTACGATCCAGATCCAACAAGTGGTATCAGAGCCAGTTTAGAGGATCTAGTCTAGATTTTTTTATGACCATGAATATATCTGATTGTGCATTTACTGAAGGTCAGTCTATAGCCCGTCCACCTAAGTTTAACGGTGTAGACTTTGCATATTGGAAGGCTAGGATGAAAATCTATCTAGTGTCTGTAGATTATGATGTGTGGGATAATGTTGAAAATGGTTATAGTCTACACTCTATTAAAATTGAAGACACTGTTATGATTAAGCCTAAAGACAAGTGGGATTTAGCTGATAAAAAACTCTATACTCTTAATGGTAAAGCTATGAATGCGCTTATATGCTCTCTTGATAAATCTGAGTTTAATCGTATCTCACATTGTCTAACTACGCAGGAAATATGGCACACTCTGGAGGTGACACACGAGGGAACATCACAAGTAAAGGAATCCAGACTTGCGTTGCTGAGCACAGAATACGAGACCTTCCGCATGCTACCAACAGAATCAGTTAAAGACATGTTTGTGAGGTTCACGGACATTGTCTACAAATCCAGTTCCCTCGATAAGCCATACTCTAGCCATGAACAGGTACGAAAGATCTTAAGGGCGCTACCAAGCTCGTTCAGGCCTAAAGTCACCGCTATTCAAGAAGCTAAGGACTTGTCAACAATGAAAGTGGAGGACTTGATTGGCAACCTAATGTCACACGAGCTTGAGTTGCAGAGTATAGAAGCCAGAGAGAAACCTGAAGAGAAGACCAAAGCTTCCACACCATTAGCTCTTCAAGCTAACGACGATGATCTTGATGAAGAGCAAGCCCTAAGGGTCAGAAACTTCAGGAGATACATTCAGACTGATCAAGGAAGAGCTGAGATGGGAAAAAGACTCATTCGTTCTAATAATTCTAATTTAGGTAGAAATTCCTATGATCAGAAAGCTATTAATAGAAGTGAGTGTTTTAAATGCAGGAAGAAAGGGCACCACATAAAAGATTGCCCACAACAACACACAGCTCAAGTTGCAAAAGGAAAAAACGAAAGTGCTGACGTGGGACATGGATAGCGAAGCTGAGGAGGAGGATGAGGAACATGAAGCCCACTCCTGCATGGCATTGATGGCCAAACACAATGAGGTAGAATCTCCCACTAAAGCTGAATTCTTAGAAATCTGTAAAGGAATGCAACATAGAATTGATGAGCTAGAAGCTGATGTGGAATGTTATAGGAATGATAATTTTGATATGCAACAATCTGAGTATGACATGTCTAAGGAAATTGAAAAACTGAAAACTGAAATTGTTGCATGTAACACTACAATTGACATGTTAAATAAGGAAAAAGCTAGCTTGCCTAAAAAAACTGATTGTCTTTCATGTCCCTCTTTATTAAAGGATATTAACATGTATAAGCTAGATAAGACAAAGCTTGAAGTTGAAAATGAATTGCTCTCTGAAAAGATTAACATGCTAAATCTTGAACTTGAAGAAAAAATGAGGGATTTTGAAAAGAAAGAAGAGGAAAACATGCAAGCTTTCATTAGTAAATGCACTTTGCTTGTGAATGAAAACGATGTCTTGAAATCCAAAGTCACCACCCTAGAATTGTCAATAACGAGATTTTCCATTGGAAAACAAAATTTGGACATTATTCTTGGAAATCAACTTTATGGCAATAATAGGCGAGGACTAGGATATGGTCTTAAAATGTTGAAAACTCAAAATATAGAAAAGTTCACATTGAATCAACAAAGGTTGGAAATTTTCATGCTAAGTGCTTTACATGTGGATGTGTTGGTCATACTTCATATCATTGCAAATATAGGAACAAAAATATTAAGTTCAAACAAATATGGATTCCTAAATCTTTGATGACTAACGTGAGTGGACCTTGTTGGATTCCAAGGTCACACACGACACCTCTTTTGTAGGTGGATGGAAATTTGACGAGGGGCGATAAATTGAATGTCTCATTACTTTTTAGCTCCTTAGTCAAACGGCGACGCGAAGGTTTATCTCATTCTTTGAACTTAATGAATATCTTCATAGTTTTTTTTGTGTGCATGACTTTTCTTTGTTTGTGTGCTAGTAGTTGCATTGCTATGTGTGCATGATTTTTTTTTGTGATTGCATCTCATGTTTGCTTTAGTACTTCATGCATTTTTAATAAAAAAAACTGAAAAACTGAAATTTAAAAAAAAATAATAATAATTTGGTGCTTAAATGTGTATCTTTTTCTTTGATTCATTAAAAGAAGTATTCATGAAAGATTTTCATGTCTATGTAGAAATTGGTGTATTATTTCTTTTGCCACATGCGCATGTTCATCTTTCTAAATATTCATGGCATGTTCAATGAATGAAAATAACTTGATTTCTACACCACCTACTTCACTTCCACCTGTATTATTATTGTTGCATATTTGGAAATATCGTTTATGAATTATGGAATGTGAATGTAGGAGGAAAACTTAACTGAATATCTAAGGGATATGATATACCTTGCCATGGATAAAAATTGAGCAAAAGAAAGTGTTGTTATAAGTTTTTTAAATAAAAAATGAAAAAGAAGAATAGTTGCTCTGTATGAAAAATGGATACAATCCGTGGCAACGGTATTACCCACGAGTATCCAACTTAAGCTTTATGGGTAAACTTTAGCGTTGGTGTATTTACTCGTCAAGCACTGCCACACCCACATCTAAGAGTCCTTATAGGCTATGTTTTGGGGTGTGGTACCTTGAACTCATTTTTAATGAGGTGGGGGAAATCAATCCTAGGTGATATAATGTTATATGGAAAATGTGGATTGGTTTTGGTTGACTTTCTTAATGACTCTCCCTATGTGCTTCAATGTTAATCATCACTCGTACACGTTGGTGTTGAATTCTTCATTGTTTAATTTCATTGGATTTTGACATGAGTATTCTATGATGTATATATGCAATTGTTAGTGATGGTTAATAATACTCTCTTTTTGCATGATATATGATTTTGACTTCATGTTACAACTTTTGATGATAACAAAGGGGGAGAAAAATTTGGGATGATTTGGTATTTGATTGTTTGATTAAGAGTATTTGATTGTTTGATTAAGGGGGAGCATGGATATAGGGGGAGCATGCATATTGTTAACTTTACTTATCACTGTTTGCATGTCACTATTTCATCGCATGTCACCCTCTATCGCCTCACTTTCACACACACTATTTGGAACTTTATTGTGCAAATCTTCTACTTAGTTTGTCATCATCAAAAGGGGGAGATTGTTGGAAGCAACGATCTATAAAATTCGTGTTTGATGATAATAAACGTGTGTGAACGTTTTTAACGTGTGTGTTAAGTGTTTCAGGAACGGCGAACGTGCGATTAATTCACGGAAAGCATTTGGGGAATGTGCAATGGAGAAAGGGGAGAACCTAACTTGTGTTAACTTATATTTATTGGAGTCAAACCCCTGAACCTATTCCGTACCAAGCCAAACCCTAGTCATGAGAGCCGGCCTTCATATATATAAATCCCCAAGACCTTAAAAATGGGAGCTGTCGAATTCTTAGAATCCACGCACATCAAAAATGAGAACAGGCGGCCAAAGCACATAGAGTCATCAAAATGATTAAATACAAAAACCCAAACGGCCAGGTCTACATCAAATTGGATACATGCCGAATCTTGTAAATAATGGGGTTTGTTGTTTTCTTTTGTAACAATTTTTTTTAAAGAGGAGCACTTCATGAAAAAAAATCAAAAAGCCCATTAATCATTGACAGCCGCATTCTCTTGTTTGACCTAGTGGCCGAACCCCTTGATATAAATAAAACGTGCTGCCACATTTCATATATACGCTGTGAACAAAAGGAGGAGCGCCCAAAAAAAAAATCCAATCATCTCAATAGCCGCCGCATTGATCCCCTTCTCCAATATCAACGCACAAAAAAATACCCTAGAAAAGAGAGCCTGCCAATTTGTCTCTCACCTATCATATGTGCAGCCGCAAGATAGCAGGGAGAGCCCATTGATTCAAGTATCATCAAGAGACCCATGTGCTGCAAACTGCAAAACTTGAAGAGCCCCATGTGCAGCACTCAACAAAAGAACGAAGGAAGATTGAGGTACACTTGTTTTATTTTGTTGATTATTAAGATGTGATTCCGTGTGTTTTTTTTCAGGAGAAACACAATTCAATCAAAAAGGGAAGAGATTAATTGAGGGGGAGCATTCAAGTGTGTACCCAATCAAATTGAAGAAGCAAAAAGGGCATATCAGCAACCCACGTGCACTTGGGTGAAAGCATAAGAGAGAAGGGTTTGTTTTTTAATCAAAGTTCTGTGTGTTGTGCAAAAATTCCCAAAGCCGAATCTCACAAAGACACCATCATCCCTAGTTGCCTAGATTGTTGACAAGTCTTCCAAAAAAATATCTCCAAGCAGCCGGCCAAATTTTTTTTTGGTGATTTCGTTTGCAACCGCCGAAGTCTGTCTTTGCCCCTCTTGTCTTTGATAATCTAAAAAGGGCAGTACTATATTTCTCTGTCTTTGCAAATTCCAGGTTGCCGTAAGTTGATATTTATTTCTCTCTTTGTTTTGTTGGCAGCCGCAAGATTCAAAGAAGCAGGACAAAAATTCTCAAGTGCCGCAAGTATCATCGAGAAGGGAGCCGAACTATTGAAGGGACATCAGAGACTACATCTACGTCAGACAAGATCTGACCCGTGCTGATTGACGAGGACATCGCCGCTACACAAACTGAGATTCCTAAACTCTATTTATCATTATTTTGTGTAGTTGTGTTAGATCCTCGTAGGGGAAACTTTACCATCTGTGTTACTTTTTGGGGACCTGACGACTTGGGAGTCGTCACGGCGGGAGAGCATCAGACTAGATTGATAGTGTAGAGCACGTGGTGTGCGTACGAGCTAGGTGAGAGTAGATTTGGGATCTTGACTCATTGTAGCTGTACTTGATTACATATCTATCTAGTAGTTGCTTTCGGGGGCTGGAGTAGGTCATGGGGACGACCGAACCAGGGTATATCTGTGCGTATTCTGTGATTGCTATTTTATTGCCATGTCTGTGCCTATAACTGTGTGGGATTGTTCGTGGGTTGCACGAATATTTTTATTAGCCTATTCACCCCCCCTCTAGGCTACGATCCAGATCCAACACTACTAACTTTAATCTTTGTTAAGAATTTTCTAAGTCTATGAAGGATGAATTCGAGATGAGCCATATGGGTGAGGTCAATTATTTCCTTGGACTGCAAATTCGACAAATAAAGAATGTGACTTTCATACATCAAACCAAGTACACAGTGTGTTTCAGAGTGTTTTCTCACTACAATGCGTTGACCGTGGAGAACCCGGTCAACGTGATCAAGGGACCCGCTTTGGGTCCCTCGGGGGCTTCGAATCGGTGCAGAAGGGGCGAGGGGAAGCCTCGGCCCTGGTTGAGACGCTCGGCCTCGGTCAGACGCGCTCGGCCTCGGCTGGGAGGGGGACGAGGGGTAGCCTCGGTCGCCCGGGTAGATGCACGGCCGTCTGGTGGCGAGTGTGAGTCTCAGACCCGATTTGGACGCTCGGCCTTGGTAGGGCGTGCTCGGCCAAGGAAGGCTGAGGGTGAGGGGAAGCCTCACCGTCCGGTGGATCGAGTGGTCGGAGAGGGGCGAGGGGTAGCCTCGGCCCGTTGGTCTGTTGTTCACCTGCGTAGACGAGAATGCTCGTCAGGGGGCCGGACCTTGGTTCCGGCCAAATCCCCTCTGATGCCTAAGTCAGATAGAGATCTGAGAAAGGAGGCCCGGCGGAGACGGTCCGACTCGTGAGGAGATCGTGACGGCGTCTCTCGGCGCGAGCAGGGGAGGAAGGAGATGAATTGGGGGAACGAGGTCGTTGATGGAGTACCTTAGGTTTTGTTACCTGAGATGCGGTCCTTTTCTTCATCGTCTTCCTTGCCCTTTTGTAGAGCCCCGGCGTGATCGCCTCTGACCCACGTCCCACGTCCGCCATTGATCGTGCCCCATCAGTCCCCCATCGCCGCCGCTCCCTCCGCCATGCCAGCACCTTCCCATTATCGCTCTTTAGTGGTCGCGCGTTCTGGGGGAGTGGTTTTCGCAGGAGTGGGCGAGCGACTAACGGGTTATTGGGGCTGGGTCGGATCGACGTTCGAGGAGGCCTCTTGTAGGGCCTTTGTCGAATGGGCTTTGAGGACGCAGATGGGCTTTTGACCAGTAGTCGGGCTCCTGGGCTCGTGCTTTACGGGTCTCGGCCAAATAGGCGTAACAATTGCCCCCATCGGTCGGGTCGATCAGCCTCGGCCGGTTCGGCTCGGCTGATGTGACCTCTGCCGATTTTGACGAGCTCGCCAGTCGATGCCGACTCATTTATTAGTCGTCATCATGAGTTGGCCCGTTCGATGTTTTTAAGGCGCGGGTTCCGAAGCGCCGTCGGCCTTCAGATGCTGCCACGTGTAGCGGCAAGCTTATCCCCGCCGCTCGCGTAGTCGCCTTAAGCGGAGAAGCTGAGGGATTCATGGGCCGCCATCCCATCATCTTTCTTCTTTGCGCTGATCCCCCTTCTGTCTGAGCTTTCCCCCATGTCGTCTTCCTCTGCTATGGGCTCGGTTCGGTCGGAGCGCGACGCGGCTCCGAGTCTGGTGGGTGGTACTCCTTCGGCGATCAGTCAGCACGGGGATGATCTTCCAGGGGTTCCTTCTGAGGTCATGGTGTGGCCTTCGTCGATCTGTGCCACCGCCATCGGGAGCATGCGCTCCTCCTACCTGCTCCCGCCCTACTCGGCTCGTGCCCCTGGGGCTGACGAGCGGATCTGCTCTCCTGGTCCTAATGAGGTCGGAATATATGAAGAGTGCTTCCGTTTCGGGCTCCGTTTCCCGCTTCATCCTTTTATCGTTGAGTTCCTTCAGGCCCACAATGTGTGCTTGTGTCAATTCTGTCCCAACGCCGTCGGGATCCTCGTCGGGTTCGTTGTCGTCTGCATGCTGAAAGGTGTGGTGCCCTCTCTCCGCCTCTTTGCCCAGTTCTACCGCCTGAGCCTCCACCAATCGGGGGCGTGGATTTACATCAGCGCCCGCCCGAAGATGTCCCTGGTGCTGGGGTTGCCGAGTTCTCTGAAGCGCTGGAAGGGGGAATACGTGTTCGTCACATTCCCCTCGAGCGTACACTTCCCGGCACGGTGGGTGGCGGTCGGTGCCGTTGTTCTCGATCTGGGTGAGCCGACGGTCGCTGAGCAGCAGACGGCGAGGGACATGTTGGCGATTCCTCCGAGGGAGCGATCGATCGACTTCCTCTTTAGTGACTTTAATTTGCGTAAGACGGTGTGGCCCCTAGGTAAGCTGCTCCGTGCGTTCGCCCCTCGAGATCGTCCAGGTTTCGCTCTGTCTCTCATTTATCCTTTGAGTGCAGGTGGGTTCCCTCTCGGTCCTTCTCCCGCCAGCGCTCTCGTGCAGGCTTCAAACCCGGATCCGCGCAGAAGGGACCATGTGTTGGCGGTCCGGAAGAAGCAGCGGGTTGTGACCGTATCCGGAGGCTCGAAGCGAAAGAAGATGTCGTCTCCCTCTCTCCCCTTGCAGGGATCTCCCGAGAGGCTCCGTGGGGGGGTCGAGGGGGCCGACGTTCAGCCGACTGCTGGCCGACCTCATCCCGCTCCCGTTGAGGTTGCCTGGCCGTGGGCCGGCCCTTCACCTCTTCCGGACGGCTTTCTCCCTGATGCTTACCGTCGGTATCTGGGGGCGTTCCGCTCCGCTCCTGGCGAGTTCCCTTCGTCAGGGGAGGGTCTTCTTCGTCCACGCTTTCCAGTGGGTGAGAAGGAGTCGGTGTTCTCGAGCCGGGGAGCCGCCGCTCGAGTGGCCGAGAACTGTTGTCTCCCTCCCGACCAGGCGGTGTTGGACGGAGTCAGAGGTGATTGCTTGGCTACCTTCGTGATCCAGGCTGGTCAACAGGTAATGCGTCTCTGCTTGTCCCCCCGTTCTCCAGCCGCTTTTGCCCTCTCACCTTCGTTGCTTTGGCACAGTTGTCCTCGGTGGGCCTCTCGATGAGGCGCCAATTCGCGGCTCTTCCCAAAGCCAAATCCGTGGCTGGGCTAAGCCCTGAGGTCCCTGGCGAAGAGGAGGAGGAAGCTGGTCAGTTGGAGGAAGCGCGGGTCCAATCCCTGAACTCCCGCATAACTGAGATGTCCTCTGCCCTGGAGGCGGCGGATCGCGAGAGAGCCGTGGCTCTGGCCGCCAAGTCCGAGGCCGAGACGCGGCTCGCCTCTCTTTTAAAAGACGTCGACGCGTCTGGAGGAGTCAAGCAGATCCTCGGCCCGGCTGTTGCCCCCGACGCCTCGGAGCTGTCCGATCGTCTGGATGCGGCGGAGGAGCAGGCGAGGGCCCTTGCTGCCCAACTAGGAGAGAAATCCCGGGAGATCGAGAAGGAGAAGGCGGAGCACCAACGCCAGGTAGAGACCTTAGAGGCCCAGCTGCGTGGGCTCGAGGAGGTGGATCCGGCCCGGATCGCTCAGGATGCCGTGGCGGAGTATGCCACCTCCTTTGTGGAGACCGCCTTGGCGACGTCGTACGAGAAGGGCTTCGCCCGGTGCCAGTCCGAGATCCAAAAGAAGTTCCCGCTCTCGGGGATTGACTTCGAGAAACTTCGGATGTACCCTGACGCCGAACAGAGCAAGGGGGGAGGCCCTAGTGAGCTGCCAGCTTGTGGCTCCACCAGTGCCCCCGGGGAAAAATGAGGGAGGGGAATGCCCCTCGACCTCTTCGCGTATCCCTCTGTATGCCTTTTCGTTTTATCTGGAAAGGAGTGAAATTAAAACAACTTTATTTCATAGGAAGTGATACATCTATTGAAAGTATTTGCGTAAATATTCCGCATTCCAAGTGTGAGTGAGAACTCTCCCTTCCATGTCGGCTAGTCGGTAGGCTGCGGGTCCGAGGACCTCGATGACTTTGTAGGGTCCCTCCCATCTAGCCGCGAGCTTCCCTTTGCGAGCGGTATCGGTGGTGAAGCCCGCTTTCTGGAGGACCAGGTCCCCGAGGTGGAAGCTTCTCCCTCGCACCCGAGCGTTGTAGTATCGGGCCACCTTCTGCTTTTGGCGGACGATGGTGGCCAGTGACTGCTCCCGTCGCTCGTCGAGGAGCTCCAGGCTGAGCCCTAGGCCCTGCGAGTTCCGGTCTTCGTCAAAGTATTTGAGGCGGAGAGATTCTTCCCCCAATTCGACTGGTACCACCGCCTCGGCCCCGTAGGTGAGCATGAAGGGGGTCTCGCCCGTAGCCTCCTTGTGGGTCGTCCGGTATGACCAGAGTATCCCGGGGAGCTCTTCCGGCCAGTTCCCTTCGGCGTCCTTTACTTTCTTTCGGAGGGGCTCTATGATACACTTGTTGGCCGCCTCTGCCATCCCGTTGGTTTGGGGGTGTGCCACCGAGGCAAAGAGGAGCTTGATTCCCCATTCCTCGCAAAAATCTTTAAACCCTGCTGAATCAAACTGCTTCCCGTTGTCTGTGACGATGGCCCGTGGTACTCCGAATAGAGAGATGATGGAATTCCACACGAAGCTTTTCGCTTTCTTCCACGTGATGGTCGCCAACGGCTCAGCCTCGATCCACTTGGTGAAGTAGTCCACTGCCACGATCAGGTGCTTCCGCTGCCCTCGTCCTGGCTTGAACGGTCCGAGGATGTCGAGCCCCCATTTCGCAAAGGGGAGGGGGCTCACGATGGGGATGAGCTCTGACGGAGGAGTCGAGATGTGGTGGGCGTACCTCTGGCATTCTTAGCATTTCTGCACGTAGCTTGTAGCATCTTTGGCCAAGGTCGGCCAGTAGTACCCCTGCCTTAAGATCTTCTGCGCGACTATCTTGCCCCCGTGGTGATTCCCGCAGATCCCGTCGTGAACCTCCTGTAGGACGTAGTCAGCTTCTTGCGGTCCGATGCACTTCAAGTATGGGAGGACGTCCGTCTTGGTCCAGCGTCTCCGGTAGAGCGTCCCCTCATGGATCACGTATCGGAGTGCTTTTCTCTCCAGGGTTCGGCGCTCATCCCCATCGGCCGGCACCTCTCCGTGGGTGAGGTATCGGATGATCGGGTCCATCCAGGTGGGCTCTTGGTCGATCGCCATCACCTCGTGCTCCATCGTGCTGGGGGACGGCAGGTTCTCTACGTAGATGGTGCGGCCCAGCTCCTTTGGCGAGGACGAGGCCAGTTTTGACAACGCATCGGCCCGCGCATTCTCTGATCGTGGGAGGTGTAAGACCTCCACGTCCTTGAATTTGGACATCGCCGCTCTGGCGACTGGGAGATATCTCTGCATCGCCTCCTCTCGTGCCTCGTAACTCCCTAAGAGTTGGTTGACAATGAGCTTCGAGTCGCTGAGGAGGCGGACGGACTCGGCCCCGAGCTCCAGGGCCAGCCTCAGGCCGTTGATCATAGCTTCATATTCTGCCACGTTGTTCGTGGCCGGGAACTCGAACCGCAATGCGTATTCCGCGATGTTCCCCTCCGGAGATCGGATCGCAATCCCGGCTCCTCCTCCTGACTGCGTGGCCGACCCGTCCACATGAACTATCCACGCTCCTGGATCCTCTGGTTGAAAGTGGTCAGCCGAAAGAAAGGACAAGGGTTGAGCAGTTACCGTCCCCGGGCCTTCTCCCTCTGGGGGGCCATTTCCTTCCGTCGTGCATTCGGCGATGAAGTCGGCTAGGGCTTGTCCCTTGATGGCCGTGCGCGGTTTGAATCGGAGGTCGAACTCGCTCAGCTCCACTCCCCAGTTTAGCATCCTTCCCATTCGATCGAATCTCTTGAGGTTCTGTTCTAGCTGGGAGTCGGTCAGGATTAGTATGGTGTGGGCCTGGAAATAGGGTCGGAGCCTTCGCGCTGAGAGGACGAGGGCGTACGCCAGTTTCTCCATGGGCGAGTATCGCACCTCCGCCCCCTTCAAGATCCGGCTCGTGTAATATACCGGCCATTGCACCCCGCTGTCCTCCCGGATCAGCACCGAACTCACAGCTTCCTCTGCGCACGCCAGGTAAAGGCTCAGCGACTCCCCTTCCCGGGGTTTGGACAGGAGAGGGGGGCTGCGGAGATACTCTTTGAGGTCCCCGAACGCCCGGGAGCAGTCTTCGTCCCAGTGTATCGTCTTCCTATTGTTCGGAGGTTCCGCGATTGCTTTCCTCAGGACCTTGAAGAAGGGAAGCGATCTTTCCGCTGATTTGGAAAGGAATCGCCCCAGGGCTGCGATGCGCCCGTTCAACCTCTGTAGCTCCTTGATCGTCGTCGGCTCGCGCATGTTAACCAGCGCCTCGATCTTGTCGGGATTAGCTTCAATACCACGATTAGTTATCATAAATCCCTAGAATTTGCCAGATCTTACCCCGAACGTGCATTTCGCAGGGTTGAGCCGAATGTGGTGTCGCCGCAACCGCTCGAAGGTCTCCCGCAAGTCGGCGATGTGGTCTTCCGGTCGCCTTGACTTGACAAGCATGTCGTCGACGTAGACTTCTAGGTTCCTCCCGATCTGGGAGCTGAACACCTTGTTGACCATTCTCTGGTAGGTGGCCCCCGCGTTCTTCAAGCCAAAGGGCATCTTCTTGTAGCAGTAGGTTCCCCGGTCCGTCGTGAAGGCTGTCATCTCTTCGTCCCGGGGGTCCATCTGGACTTGATTGTACCCGGAGTAAGCGTCCATGAAGCTTAGCATCTCGTATCCCGAGGCGTTGTCCACCAGGTGGTCGATGCGCGGCAGGGGGTAGCTATCCTTGGGGCAGGCCTTGTTGAGGTCACTGAAGTCCACGCACATTCGCCACTTCCCGCTGGGTTTTTTGACCATCACCACGTTCGACAGCCACTCCGGGTACCAGACTTCTCGTATGAAGCCGGCATCGAGGAGACGCTCCACTTCCTCGGAGGCTGCCTTCATCTTCTCGCCGCCCAGGTTACGCTTCTTCTGCCTAACCGGTTTGAAGTTGGGGTCGGCGTTGATCTGGTGGACGATCACCTGGGGGTCCACGCCGGGCATGTCTTCAGGCGACCAGGCGAAGATGTCCAGGTTCGCCTCCAGGCACTCGATCAGCTGGTCCCTTAGGTCCGGGCTCAGCCCTCTCCCGATCGAGACGAACCGGCCTTCGATGTCCGTGACCGGGATTTGCTCCTGCTCCTCCGCAGGGGTGGGCCTAGGCCCACTCCTTAAGTCGAGCGCGGCCATCCGGTCAGCTAGACGATCCTCGGGACCTTCCTCCGCCAGTTGATAGCAGGTATTCGGTCTCCCCGCGTCGCCTTCGACTTGCCCCATCCCCCCCGGCGTTCGGAACTTAATGGTCCGATGGAGGGTCGAGACCATCGCGCCGACGGCGTTGAGTAGGGGTCGGCCGATGATCCCATTGTATTCCGACCAGATCCCCAGCACGATGAATTCCACCGCTAGGGTCACCGAGTCTGGTGTGTTTCCGAGCGTTACCGGGAGATGGATAGTGCCGATGATGGGGGTGGAGTGACCCGTGAATCCGACCACGGGACCCGAACGAGGTCGCAAGTCTCCTTTCTGCCGGCCCATCTTCTCCAGGGTTGACATAAATAGGACGTCACAGGAGCTGCCGGTGTCGACAAGCAGCCGTCGCACTAAGGTAGTGTCTATGACCACTGATACCACCAAAGCCACGTCCGAGCTGCGTGCCGTTACGGGCGCACTCGGTCTCCCAACCGGTGGAGTAGGGGAGGGCACCCCGGCCCTTTCCTCACGACTCTCCTCGCGTCGGTCCCGTGCCTATTCTTGGCAACGATGGCGGGGCCTGTCGCCCCGCGTCGGGGCCTCGCCCTTCTTTCGCCGAGAGGAGGGGGGCCGCGTCATCGCAGATGTGGTTTGTTTCTTCGTGGGACAGTTTTCGTTCCCACAGACGGCGCCAGATGTTTCAGAGTGTTTTCTCACTACAATGCGTTGACCGTGGAGAACCCGGTCAACGTGGTCAAGGGACCCGCTTTGGGTCCCTCGGGGGCTTCGAATCGGTGCAGAAGGGGCGAGGGGAAGCCTCGGCCCTGGTTGAGACGCTCGGCCTCGGTCAGACGCGCTCGGCCTCGGCTGGGAGGGGGACGAGGGGTAGCCTCGGTCGCCCGGGTAGATGCACGGCCGTCTGGTGGCGAGAGTGAGTCTCAGACCCGATTTGGACGCTCGGCCTTGGTAGGGCGTGCTCGGCCAAGGAAGGCTGAGGGTGAGGGGAAGCCTCACCGTCCGGTGGATCGAGTGGTCGGAGAGGGGCGAGGGGTAGCCTCGGCCCGTTGGTCTGTTGTTCACCTGCGTAGACGAGAATGCTCGTCAGGGGGCCGGACCTTGGTTCCGGCCAAATCCCCTCCGATGCCTAAGTCAGATAGAGATCTGAGAAAGGAGGCCCGGCGGAGACGGTCCGACTCGTGAGGAGATCGTGACGGCGTCTCTCGACGCGAGCAGGGGAGGAAGGAGATGAATTGGGGGAACGAGGTCGTTGATGGAGTACCTTAGGTTTTGTTACCTGAGATGCGGTCCTTTTCTTCATCGTCTTCCTTGCCCTTTTGTAGAGCCCCGGCGTGATCGCCTCTGACCCACGTCCCACGTCCGCCATTGATCGTGCCCCATCAGTCCCCCATCGCCGCCGCTCCCTCCGCCATGCCAGCACCTTCCCATTATCGCTCTTTAGTGGTCGCGCGTTCTGGGGGAGTGGTTTTCGCAGGAGTGGGCGAGCGACTAACGGGTTATTGGGGCTGGGTCGGATCGACGTTCGAGGAGGCCTCTTGTAGGGCCTTTGTCGAATGGGCTTTGAGGACGCAGATGGGCTTTTGACCAGTAGTCGGGCTCCTGGGCTCGTGCTTTACGGGTCTCGGCCAAATAGGCGTAACACAGTGGATCTTATCAAGTGATTCGGGATGGAATCGTCTTCAAGCAAAAGGACTCACATGAGTATGACAACCCATCTATACAAGGATGAGAACAGAAAAGATGTAGACGTTCGTCTATATCGAGGTATGATCGGTAGCTTACTCTACTTAACTGCTAGTAGGCCCAATATCATGTTTTCTGTATGCCTGTGTGCTAAATATTAAGCTAGACCTAAGGATTCACACTTGATTGCGGTTAAACGAATCTTTCGTTACCTCAATCATTCACTAGATTATGAGTTACTTTACCCTAAATCTAGCATATATGAGTTAATCTCATATAGTGATGCCGACTTTGCCGGATGCAAATCCGATAGGAAAAGTACTAGTGGCACCTGCCATTTTTTAGGAAATTCCCTAGTTTCTTGGTTCTCCAAGAATCAGAACTCGGTATCATTGTCCATGACTGAAGCAGAATACATTGCTGCGGGTCTTGCATGTGCACAAGTTCTTTGGATGAGACACACTCTTAAGGATTATGGTGTCAATTGTGATACTTGCCCTATCATGGTTGATAACCAAAGTACTATATGTCTTTCCAAGAATCCAGTGCATCACTCCCGTACCAAACACATAGATGTGAGACACCATTTTATCAATGATCATGTAGCTAAGAAGGACATCATCTTAGAGTACACTGAAACCCAAAAACAAATCGCTGACATCTTCACTAAACCTTTAAAAGAAAATTCTTTTGTGAGGTTGCTTGGAGAATTAGGGATTATGGGTGAATCTAAAATTTAGTAGTTCAACTTTCATGTTATATCATTTTTGAACTCATATCATCATGGTTCGTCTCTTCTTTTGTTAGATTATATGTTTCATATATATCTGTTTTAAGAGAGGTTATTGAGATTTCAATGATTTCGTGAGTTTTCGGATTGTTTTAAGAGATTTGTGTGCTAATCGATAATTATTTTTGATATTGATTTCTTGGTGAGATTTTATGTTAGAGTATAAGTCCTAAGGTGAGTTGTCTCTATTCTTTAGATTTTAACCTCACTGTGCATTTTTGGATCAGGACAAACGACTGTCAACCCTTCGACAGTCGACTGTCCTACTCTATTATCTCATACAGAAAACTGTATCTTTCGCACATACAACTGATGACGACTTTACAGTCGACTGTCTGATCGACAGGCGACTGTAGTTTGTTCATCAGGTGCCTATCCATATCGTCAGTGGTCTCTGTTTTTATCAACAAATTTTTGATTCTCACTCAGTCGACTGATGAGTAATAAACAGTCGACTGTCTCTCCTACAAGCGACTGTGATTTACCTAACAGTCGACTGTCTGCCAACCTAAGCCCATCTTTATCCTTTCAACAAGTCGACTGACGATTGTACATCAGTCGACTGTCAACTGTTGTGGCGGTTCGTTAATTTGATCTGAGCCGTCGATTTTTCGATCCAATGGCCCAGATTCTTTTGACCCTTCGTTATATCATCGATTGATGTCGATTCGATCTTAAGTTTTCTCTCTCGTCCGACTGTCACCTCCCTCGTTTTCCCCATTCGAAATCTGTTGTCGATCTCTCCGCCGTCGATTTCGATCTGATTCGAAGCCTCTCTCTTCGATCTTTCGATCTTTCGATTGCTTCTCTCGATTGCTTGGTCGACTATCTCATCCTTCGTCTCGGATTAGGTCTATTTTATCCTGTCATCTCTTTCGTGTGGTTCTTTCATTTCCTTCGTTTGATTGTACAATGGTGCCCAAGACCAAAGGGAAGATTGTTGCTTCTAGACGCCCTAGGATCCCTAAGTCGACCATTGTCAAAACCAAGAGACCCCACAAAGCCCACACCAAGAATGCTGACTCTCCCTCCGATTCGTCGAGAGGCTATTCCCTTTCTCCCTCTTCCTCCGATGTAGAGCCTCTTGTGAAGCGGTGGCGCAAGCACGTTGGTGTTCACATCAACGAGCCTGTCTTTACGGTCGAACTTGCTCCTGAGTCTAGTTCTGATGACCAAACACATGACGTGCCTCCTTCTGATCTCGTATCCTTATTTGCCGTGACGACACTTACCTGGAAAAGTTCCATTCCTTGCTAGGGATCAAGCTCCTTCGTGAGCGATTCATTATTTTTCAGGCTTTCATCACTGAGAGACTCTCAGAGATTCTCTCTTTTACTCGCTTGGGTGATCTTTTTCGATTCTCCCAGAGCGATTCCCTCGTGGCTATGCCTTTCTGGTCAAATTATTCTATGCAAACCGCATTCGCAGAGAATATGCTGACACATGTGTGATTGACACAGGGGACTCGCATTCGTTTTGATCCTACTCTCTTAGGGACCATTCTTAGGATCCCCTCCTCTGGCTTCCTTCCTGCTGACATCTCTATTTCAGATGTTAGTAATCTTGATCAGACTATCCTTCAGGACATGTTTCGTGTGATCCCCTCTGTTCTCTTTATTGGAGTCAGGGCCTCCATGTTCTCGGCTAGAGGTTGGGCTGTTCACCTTGTGGTGAAGTCCAACATCCTGCCGAAGTATGGATCTTCTGACCAACCCTCCCAAGAGATCCCACGGTGCATGTATGCTATCTTTTCTGGCATGTCAGTAAACTGGGTCGGCGTCCTCCTTGATAGGATGGACAAGGTCGAGTTTACTACTGCTTCTTCCCACATTACTTATGGTGGTCTCTTTACTCTTGTCTTTCGTCACTTTGGCATTGATTTGACCCCTTATGAGCCTTTGCCTCTTGGTCCTCTCCTAGATGCTTTTGCAAAGTCGAAGTCGTCTTCGGCTCTGCATTCAGCATCTAAGAAGAGGCAATCTACGTCAGCTCCTTCGTCATCCACCATTCCTCCAGCTGACCAGCCATCTACCTCTGCCTCACTCTCTCCTGATCTTTTGGTCGAGATGATTTCTGGTCTATATGAATTTTCCTTTCCGACGTTCCAGCATCAGGGAATTCCTTTCCCTGAGCACTTCAGACGTTTTGTGCCACCTCAGCCTACTTTGCCTCCTCCTCCTATCGTCACTGAGATTGTTGAGCATCCTGGTGTTTCTGCTCCTCAAGGCGTTGCTGCAGCTGCTCCTCCTCCAGAGGATTTCTCAATTGATTCAGAGTCTCAGGGGTTCGAGATTGTTTTGGCCTCCTCCTCTACTACTGCTAGGGACACTCACCCTTAGACTTAGAATTTGTGTTAGGGTTGAGATTTTGTTCTGGAGTGTCAGTATGTATGGATGATGTTGGCTGGATGATATTATTATGACTGCTGATGTTGTATTGATGTTATATGTATTTTGTTCACTTTTTGGATGTCATCGTGTTGTGGATGTATTGTGTGACCTTTGTAACATTCACACACACACACACACATACACACACATGCATATATGAAAATGCAGTTTCGTCATTCTGTTTCACACATTGTATCATTCTCTATCTTATATATGTGAATTTTGTGAAATTGTCTCCTTGTATGCGATATCATCTTTGTGATGTGATCTGAGACGTTTTTTATTCTTCTTTTCTTGTGGCTCTTAATATTGATATTAGACTCTCATTCCTTTAATCAGCTAAGTTTATAATGTGGTTTATGAGTTTTTGATTTGTATATCTTTAGACTCTTTTAATTGTTTTTAGTACTTATTTAGCACGATTATTGTTGTTATTTTACTCCCACTTTTTGGATAATGCCATAGGGGAGAGAAATAAACAGATTCATAATGTATGTGCTAAGTAAATTCTAATTACACTTGAATCTAAGATTGAAGTTGCCTTAGATTCAGGGAGAGTAAGATATAATGAACATGGATTATAAAATACTAGATTTCATGGATTCAAGCAAATCATTTCATTCATGCATATTTTACTCATTTGCATCATTTGATCTATAGATGCCCTTATTTTTTTGACTAACTTGATTGGCATCTATGTAGGGGGAGTAAGTTTTCTTTAAGCACAATTATTTATCTTTTTGTTTGTGTTTGTTTTTCATCATCGAAAGGGGAGAGAATGTTGAGTATGGACTCTCCCTACTTGGTGTTAATGATGAGCAAACATAAATACTTGTCACTAATCCCCTATTTATAGTAAATCCATTGCATATGCATATCATGAAGATTAATTAGCAATGGATGTCACTCAAAGATCAATGAAAGCAAAGAAAGTGGATTGGATAATCAAAGATGGTGATTGAAGCTCCAAGAAGACTTCAAGCTCATACATTGTGTCACGACCCGCTTCCCTAAAATGGAGGCGAGACGTGAAAAGGTCCGCACGGGAGTGGAGCCGTGAAGCCCCAAACCCGATAAGCGTCAATAAGATATAAGCAGGTCCCTGTAACCACAACGAAATAACAATAATAACACAAGCAGAGACTGAAATAAAATTCAGATCTCAAAAATTGTCCAACATCAACATAAGTCCAACATCCAGAAAAGCCACCAGGCTAAAAGAAAAGAGTCTAAGGCCCAGAACAAGGCCAACAAAGGAAACGACGACAAAGTATAGGTGCCACGCACCGATAACAAAACAACTGTCTAATAAAAGTAAAACACAACGAAGACACTAGGACTGGTCCCCAGTGTCCACGTACTCCCCGTCAAACACAAGCTCGGGCTCGGCGTCAGCAAACACCTCGTCCTCAACAAGGTACTCGGGCTCAGGATCTAACATGTGTCACCCAAAAGAGTAAAGGGGCACATGTCAGCAAGTCTAAAAGACTTGAGCAAGGAAACTGAAAGTAAGGCAACTAGCAACCTAGCAGTTTAGTATGCATGACATGTCAGTTATAACATGAGTGCACAATTTAAGACATGGCAAGACAATTTGTACAAGAGAACAATCATCGGGACAAGACAAGAGTAGCCAAGCTACTATCAATCTCAATCAATACACATTTTGTAGGTGTTTATGCCCTTCGCTGAATGGTAAACATTTCAGACCGATCGGCACTAAACACAAATCACATTTCACGGTTGTTTTGTAGATGTTTGCGCCCTTCGCTGAATGGTAAACATTTCAGACCGATCGGCACCAAACACTACCCCACCCCAAAGAGTTTACGCCTTACAACTGCAGTTGTTGATCAAACAGACTCCCAGTTGAATGGCCGCTTAACCCTCACCCCCTATACCCACACGTAATGGAGCCTGGGGTCCCCGCACATTGAGCTCAGCTAGTGAGCCTGGGGTTGCCCCGCACATTGAGCTCGCATTCTTAGTTCACAATTCAATATATCGAGCGTTGGGGTTAGCAACTTATTATGCTCGCTTCTGGTCACGAGCCAGGAAACACACAATTCGGGCATTGGCTATCAACCAACACATGGCCCGCTTCTGGAACACGAGCCATGAACACAAGCAATGTAGCAAAGCTACGCAATCACTGAAATGCATGAAGGATGCAATGACATGACAATTAATTTGCGTACCGATAATGAAAAGTAAACGTGACATGATAGTTGTGCAACATGCTAAATGTCGGAACTAGCTTCGTTGTCAAGCTAGTTCCCCAATTTGCGCCTAGGCGAGTATCATTTCGTCGCCTAGCTTCTTTTACGCCTACAACTAGCAAATGGCCTAAAGCATGGCCTAAACCCTAAGTGGCAAGTTTCACTTGCCTAGCACCGGGGATTGACGATCACTTCGTCACACGGATGCTATCTACGGGGGAAATCGCTGTTATGGGGGAAACAAGCACCAAACACATGAAATTAATTAGGGTTTTCATAAAATTATAAATAGGTTAAGAAAACAACGGTAGATCGATTTCTTACCGAGAGGAGGCGGAAGAAACACTCCGGGGAACCCTAGGATCAGATCTGGAAAAGATTGGAGAAGTTTGGGGAAACTAGGGTTTTGGGGGATTTGGGGATTTTGATGGGTTTTGGTGAGATTTTGGGGAAGATGAGAGGTAGATAGATTGAATGGATGGTTTGGATGATGGATTTGATGCTTGGAATGAAGGATTGAAGCTTGGAGGAAGATGGGGGCTGAAGGGGGAAGATTTTAGGGTTTTGGATCGTGTTGGAGAAGATGAAATCGTTTGGGTTGGGTTTAAATAGGATGGGCTGGCGGCTGCCCAGAAATTAGGGTTTTAACGTTAGTCGGTCAAAGAGCAACCACTGACCGACTAGTTTGGCAACTAGTCGGTCGGTCGACCAACGCAGACCGACTAAGTGCAAACAGTAACTTCTGAACGAAAATAGGATTCTAAAGTTAGTCGGTCCATGAACAAATACTGACCGACTAGTTTTACATCTAGTCGGTCGATGAACGTTCTTAGACCGACTAAGAGTAAACAGTAGCTGATACAAAAATAAGATGATGAGTTAGTCGGTTAAAGAAGCATTGCTGACCGACTAGTTTGCAACCTAGTCGGTCAACCGACGTTCTTAGACCGACTAACGATAAACAGTAACTCCTGAGAAATTTAGAAAGCTAACTAGTCGGTCCAAGAAGGATTGCCGACCGACTGGATCGTCATCTAGTCGGTCGGTGGCCCTTCTTACACCGGCTAATGAGCACAAAAAGTACCGATACGGAGCGCGGGGCCCCGGGATCAATTCCTAAGACTCCTAGGTTTGATCTAACAGTTAGATACGACTGTTATGAAGTCCGTCACGAGTGACATACTTCGAAATCGACGATCCTAATGAAGAAACGAGAAAATACGACGAATCGATCGAAAATGAAATCTACGGAGACGAAAACCACACATGAGGAGAAAATCCACCAAAACATACATTATATAATATTATATCCAGATACATGAAAAGCAGTCGTTACACATTGAAAAGAAGAGAGAGTTCTAGTGTAATCCTCTTTTTCTCTTCTAGTATGTAGCTTAGAAGTAGAACTATGTTGGAGCACACACACATCTTCATTTCAGTCTTAGGAAATCATTAGATCAACTTTCTTTTAACTCCTATTCATTTCAATCAAGATTGTGCATCTCATGATCTTAACAATCGACTGCTGAACAATTTACAGTCGCCTGTCTAAAACAGTCGATCGTGTTTTGTTCTACAGACGCCTGTTATGCACATACTTAATTGGTTATTTCTTGGGCTTCTAAGCTTTTACTTTATCATGCGACTGATGTACATTTCACAGGTGCCTGTCCAAGTGACATTCGAATGTGGTTTATTAATCAGTCGCATGTCTATCTTCAGCCCAAAACAATTCTCAGTTTTGATCAAGCCAATCGACTGATGTTGTATTTACAGCCGACTGTCCAATGGCATAGTCGATTGTCAATGCTTCAACAGTCGTCTGTCTTTGAGCCTCTCTAAAGACTCAACTTTCTGGAAAATGTCAGGATTTGTGACAGTCGTCTGTAGAAGGAATTACAGTCGCCTGTTGGATTTACAGTCGACTGTCTTCTCTTCATCAGTCGCATGTCCTGTATTCCCAGACTTTTCTAGAATCTTCTTGACTTACCCTCATTATGTCCAGTCGCCTGTAAAAGTATTTACAGTCGCCTGTTAGTTTAACAGTCGCTTGTCTACTCCTTACCAGTCGACTGTCCACGTGGTAAGTTACCGTTATAAATTCTCATCTACCCCCTGTCACAGTACAGCAGTTGACTGTGCTTTGTTCAACAATCGACTGTCACGTGTGCAGATTCTATCCGTTGAGTTTTTCTTCACAGATTTCAAAGGGGTTTTGGGGATTCAGCTTGAAGGGTTTGAGAAACCTATAAAAGAAGCCTCTACTGTTCCATTGAGAGGTTGACTCATTTGGTTAGCATCTCTCTCAAACATTCAAGCTTTCATTCTTCAAGATCAAAGCTCTCAGAATCCAAAAGCTCTAGAATTCATATCTTTCATCTCTTGCTCTCCAACCTAGAACCAAAGAGAAATCTTCTAGGCATTTGGTGCAGTCAAGAGAAAGGGTGTTCCTCTCTTCCAAGAGTGTCATTCAACACACAACACACTTCTCCTTCAAGTTCTACTTCAAGGCATAGGTGATTGTAAGTGTTGTTTGACGTCCCCGTCTTTTAAGGTCTTCTCATGCAGAGTGCAGTTGGATTGAGGGATACCAGATTTAGAATATTTGTACCACAAGCGCACTGTGTTGTAGTGTGGCTTGGGGGTCGAACATAGGGAGGCGTGGTTGTGCTTGTTTCTAAGACGAACTAATTCACCCTACGGGTGAGCTAGCCCGAACGATAGATGGTTTGTCACGGAATGTAAATACGGAGGATTAAACAATATAAAGGGAAACCTAGGACTTTAGTTTTCACCCTATCATGTGTTTTCACTATTACGACCGACAGATTGGAAAACGATCGGAATTAGGGTTTAGTGGTGAGCCGCTGCCACTAAGAGTGATACCAACGTCACGTGGGCCCGATATTCCGGTCGGTGCCCAGGATGATATACCGGACTACCTGGGTTCGATCAGTGGACATTCCCATGTCCATTAACACTGACCGACTCTGGGAGCACTAAGCTCACAACGATAACTCCCAACATCTCATCCTGTCGCTCCCGCGCGCAAGGATTCGATGTCTACGCTAAGGGCGTGAGCTATGGCTAGGGAGTCAACCGCCAAGTTTATTCCCCCTTGGCCCTACGGTTAAAGGCGGTCTTTTTGTCCCACCGATGATAATGAAACACCTCGCGTAACCTCTAAATTCCTAATCCCTATCGAAATCCTAGTCCTATGGGCGCATCAGGGAGAACCCACGAAGGGGTTTCCACCAAAATCCCAGATTTGGGAACTACTCATACATTATAGCTAAAAAGCAATCTAAATAAAAATCAACCGTAAAAATCATGATCAGGCAATTGAAACACGGTAGTAGCAATGCAATTAAGACTATATTAAAGTTTCATAAAGATCGGAAAACTTATAGATAACAATAAAATTCCAGTCGTCACAAATAGAGAAAAAGACAGAAAAATACAAGACTCTCGTTTCTGAAAACCTAGGCAGCTATATATAGAAATCGAGTTCACCCGATCGGTTGAAGAATCAACCGATCGGGTGAGCTGCTCGGCAGCAGGCTTCAAAAATTTCACCCGCTCGCTTGACCCGACCGGTTGGTACAAGCGGGTCGTCGTTTGAAGGGATGCGGTCATCAGGTGAACCGATCGGTTGAGTTATCAACCGATCGGTTGGAATTATCGCCCAAAAGAACAGAGACTTCAGTCGACTTGGCACGGTCAGCGGCCGTCAGGTGAGCTCTCCGGGTCGTCGTTCGTAAAATTCTCTACAGATGAACCGATCGGGTGAAGGCCACCCGATCGGTTGGAATTCAGCTCCAATTTCCCGAGAACTCTGTTGGGATGAACCGGTCAGCGAACCGGTCGGTTGACCTTGCACTTCGCTTCAGCTTCAGTCCGGGTCGGACACGCGTGCATCACCCGGTCGGTTGGCTGTCCAACCGATCGGGTGGGGGCTGAAAGATGGCAATCTTTATCGTTTGCCCCCTGGATCGCACGTGACTCCTCCCGTTGCTCCAGGGACATATGACACATTCGTTATGTGTCTCCTATGCTAGCAATCTCTTGCAAACACACAAAAGCACGGAAAAGTGAAAGAAAACTAGAAAACACGAGAAAATGGATATGGGACGGCGGAAAATAACGGAAAAACACAAAGAAGACGTGCGTGAATCTATAAAATATACACACACATCAAAATCTCCCAAGCTGGACCCTTCCTCGTCCTCGAGGAAGATGAGTGAGAGTAGGAGCTCGGAGGTAGCGAATATAGAGAGACAGAGAAAAAAGAGAAATCTAAATCCTAAATAGCCCGTCAGGGCCAACAAAATCAATAATGCCACACCAAGAAAGCAAGCGACAAATCACAACACTAAACCAAGGAAAACAAGTCCAAGCGAGTGTCGTGGGCCCACGCGGTGAAGCGCAAGTGAGTGTGGTCACGTGCTAGCAGATGGTGTTACTATCTACAATGTGCAATGGAGCTCCATATACACAAATCCAAGAAAAGACCCAAATGTAGATTCGATTTGAAATAAGCGGTGAATAGACAGCTCATGCATGCAATAGAACAGAGTAAGAATCGAATCGTATCATGCATCAGGACTCCACAACTAGGGACTAGAAAAACACCACACTATCACCTAGATAATAGCTAGAAGGTCCATATTCCAAGTGTTTTCGAAAACGATGGGGGTTGAGATGATGTGGAGAAGAACACTCGGTGCAAATTCTCGCCTTCCCTTTATTCTCGGTAGGTAGGAAAATATTCACACATGAATTTTTTTTGGGTTTTGGATATATGTTTTTTTTGGGTTTTTGGCTATATACATATATATATATTTCTTTTCTTTTCTCTTTTCTTCTCTTTTTGGGGTTTTCTTTTCTCTTTTTTTTGGATTTTTGGACTTTTGGGTATATACATGTGTGTACTCTCCCAAGTGGGAGAACGGTACACGACGAGGGGATTTGCACCAAGTAAAATAAAAAAGAAATCGGATTCTAGACACTTGGGCAAGGGAGATTTTCTTCGCTAATCCGAGTATATGCTAAATGGGTTATCCTAGTCCTAACTGTGGAATCCCAACACATGCGAAACGAAATATACGATATAAATATAGCATGCATATAAAGGCAGACAGGAGAAGCAAATACCGCATATTCAAATCGAAACATGATAATCTAGGGTCATTCCAGGACAGGTATATAAATCAAAATCACAAAGTAGAAGCACACCTTAAGCTAGACACGACACACGACTCACACAAAAGCAAAATGGACCCACGATGCATGAAATACAAGAGGACTCAGCTTCCTAGGGTTAGTGAATGTGATTATCGAAGCCATGCTGGGTGTGTGTGTGATTCTGTGGCAATTCATCATTTGGGGTCATCTCTAGGAGAGAGAGGAGAAAAAGGAAAGAAAGAAAAAGAAAAACACGGTGAAAACGACTCAAAAAACGAAGAAAAAGACACAAAACGACGCACAAAGTGCGACTCCCCCCAAGCTGAAACTTGCATTGCCCTCAATGCAATAAAAGTAAATACGGAAGGGCAATGAAAATGGGGGTGAACGTACTGACACAAAGAGAAATGAAAAACGAGGAAAACACTCATACGAAACTGAAAAATAAAGAAATAGGAAAAAGAAAAACGGAAAACGAACGATAGAAAATCACACCACACGACAAATATAAACAAACACACCACACAGAAAAAACACGATAGAACACACAAAATGTCGACTTCCCCCAAGCTGGACATGATAGTGCTAGCAATATGATATGCTCATGACGATGCAGAAATATGCAAGGGGGAAGTCAATCGGCGTCGCTTTCGGTAGAATGGTAAGGAGATGGCGAGGAGGGTAGTGAATAATGGTAGAAGGAATCCTCTGAGGACGAAGGAGAGGGTGTGCAAATAGGAGAGGGAGGAGCAACAGGCTGGACCACCGGAGGATCGAAATTTATCGGTGGATCGTGGTGGATAATGATGGCACCAGGTGAACCGACACATGGGTGCCAATCGGGAGGATCCAAGGGTGGAAAGTGTACGAGCATGGCGTACCAAGGATCTGGGTAGAACTCCCAGGGTAGTGTGAAATGCGTAAGGGGAGGCGCTCTGGAGATGAGGGCGGGAGGATGGCAAAAGGAGTGTTGGCAGGACTGTAGAGGTAGACCGCACGCTCCTTACCAAAGGGAGTTAGCATACCGATTTCAATCAAGTAATCACAATCGATACGGCTGGGTCCCGGTAGAATAGGGAGGTTGTAGGGATCGTCTAACCCTTGCAATACTAACAACACACACTAGAGGGGGTTGAATAGTGTAATGGCAATAAAATTGTCCAAATAAAATTTAACTTGCAAATGCGAAATTATAAATGCAAGAGGAATTAAATGGCACAATCAATCCAAACGCAAACACAAAGTTTTACCCTGGTTCCCCAAACTTGGGTACATCCAGCCACACCAATATTCACTATAATCCCACACAGAGAAGTGAATACAAATCTCACAAGGAGATACCCCACAAAGAGGATTTATGCCCTACACAAGGACCCAACCAATCCTACACAAGGGTCAAGACTCCCACACAGAGAATCACTAACTCCCACTCAGAGAATTAGGGTTAGCCCTACACTAGGACACTAGAACTCCCACAAAGAGAGTTAATTCCCACAAAGAGAATTCCTTAGTCCCACAAAGAGACAACCTCCCACAAAGAGAGAAACTCCCACAAAGAGAGTATCCTAATCCCACAAAGAGAAATAGGAAAACAAATTACACCCTGTAAAGTAAATACTCTTACCTATGCCTTGAGATGCTTACTCATGAATGAATGCAAGGCATGGAAGAGGATCTCCAAGTGTTGGAATATGCTTGAGAGAACTTGGATGATTTCCATTGAGCTGGACTTCAATGCATGAAGGAAGATGAATGCTCAATAGAGGGAAATGAGGGAGCTTGAGAGTGGCTTAAAGATCTCTTGAGATTTTCTATAGAGTCAAGAGTTATCAAGTGTTGTCAAGAGTTCTCAAGTGATGGCAGCACACTCATATATATAGGAATCATATATAAAGCCCATAAACCCAAAGAAACAGCCAAATAATCAAATCTGCAACGGCTAGAAACTGGGTGAAAACGACAGGAACAGTCGACTGATGATCATAAGACAGTCGACTGATCAACGGCTAGAAAATATCCAATGGCTATAATCTGAGCCAGGACAGTAGACTGACGAAGTCAATACAGTCGACTGACAAACAGGACATGCGCCTGTTAATCCTTCAGCAGACGACTGCTGCAGGGGATGGATCGAAACAAAGAGCTGTACTCTTTCTCCAATTCTTCGCACAGGCGACTGATGTTAATACAACAGTCGACTGTCCAATAGTCAGGCGACTCTACTTTCTTCATCAGTCGACTACTGTAAAGTAAGGTGAGAAGACATAGAGATGCAGAGATTGCACTTACGCTAGACAGGCGACTGTTGGCCAATTTCCAGGTGACTGTAAATATACAGGCGACTTAAAACTGATCATCAGGCGATTGGGCATATAGCTCAAGTTTGAGTCAATTGAAATGTTGACTTGAGCTGTGCATATCTGGCGATTGTAGAAGGATCTACAGGCGACTGGAAATCACCCAGTCGGCTGTGTTTCCCTCAATAGGCGACTGACAGAAAGCCAGAGACTCCAAGTGAGTCTTTGGACAGAGTGAACCTATTGGGTTGGATTCTATGATAATCCTAAGGTTCACTAAGATGGTTAAATACAAGTGCATGAATGAGCAAACCTTCTAGCAAGGCATTACATCAACCCTAGACTCAAAAGAGAGAGAAAGCTATAAAGTAGTTTACATGGATTACAATGCTTTCTTAAGAGTCTAAGTCTTCAATCTAGATTCCTTGATTGCTCTCCATCATCTCCAAGCTTTGGCACTCCTTGAGTCCAAACTTTGGCCATTCTTCACATGATGTTCATCCTTACACCAAGTGATTAATCTCCAAGAAAGATATCCTTGAAATAAACTGAGAGACTAAAACATGAGATTCATTAGCAACAACATAATGTTGTGATCATCATCAAAATAAGATTGGTATGAAACACCAATACTCAACAATCTCCCCCTTTTTGATGATGACACACATTATGTAAATCATAAAGAATTAAAGCACAAAGCTAATGATCTCCCCCTACTTATATGCACCAATTATATAATGAGCTACACAAAGGTAAATACTCATAATACCAATAAAAACAAGGTGACATATAATAGGCATGGATCACATAAACCAATTGCAAAGAATAAAGGCATGCAAACATGAATGGTTTATCTAATCCCATATATCTCTCCCTATAGAGATATCTCTCCCATATGCATATGTATATATATCTCCCCCTATAGATATGATCACATAATGCATATATCTCTCCCCCTTGACATCGTCAAAAAGGTGGACATCAAAAGTATCCCCCTTTGTCATCTTAACCAAGATGTGACAATATGCAAGAAACGAAAGATATGTATGAACCAAATTTAAAATTTTAGTGGGTATCAATTCACTATCCCATGCTCCCCCTAGATCATAGAAATGGTCAACTTTTGACTTCTAGGATCTAATACCAATTAAATAATGGAGCCATGGGCCGTTAAAAGTGTATCAAAGCAATAGATATGAAAAAATCATGGTTCAAAGATACACAAGGATATTGCCAAAAACAATGAGACATGAAGCATGTTGGCAATAAACAAGAGGTTTTGTTTGAGACCCAAAATAACCAAATGTAAATAATGATCTCAAATAACCTCCGAAATGAGAGTTAAAATATGTCTTAAAATAATTTAAACATATAATATTTTAAGTCCCCCATTGACATACATATGGATCATAAATGCATGCATGTCAAAAAAAACCCCAAGGTCCCCATTTTCATGAAACGAAATAAATTTGAAAATATTTTCAAAATCATGAAACACACACAATCAATGGGTATGCTTAAAATAAACATAGAAGCACAATACCCATGCAATATGCAAATGTGTGAGGAACCTAAACATTAGGTAACCAAACCTAAGAGTAGTTTGATTTCCTAACATAATCACACGAGGTGATCACATCCCTAACTAGAGAGTTGATGTAACTATCTCTCTCTTGCACACTAGCCTTAGTGGGAATCCATAAACTCAAGGAATTCCTAGGCAATGGTTTTGCCTTTGCAAGAGGAAAGGATGTGGCATGCTTAGGTGTAGAAACAAATTTCTTAGCAAGCAAAGAATGAGGATTTTGCTTCTTAGCAAAAAAATGAAGATTCTACCTTCTTCCTCATCACCTTGTGATCTACATGCTTCTTGTTGGTGCTATTGTTGTACAAGAAAGCATGGTGATTCTTCTTAGGTGCTTTAGCAATATTTCTTGAATTTGCACCAAAAGAAGAATTAGAGGTGTGTTTAGGAACCACATTTTGAATAGAACCCAAACCTCCTCTATGATTTGTCGGATGTTATTTTTCCAACAAATCGTGGAGTGAATCCCTAGAATACACAAAGCTTATGAGCTTCTAGGATTCCTCTTCACATTTCAATGTAAGTTGTTGAATGTGAGCATCTAAGCTAAGGTTTTGAGCAATGAGATTTTCATTAGAAATACTCAATTCCTTAACTTGAGAGAGAAGTGTGTCTCTCTCACAAGTGTCATACACATGCCTTTCATCATGAATTACACTTGCAATAACTAGTTCATGCAATCTACTATTAGCAATCTTATATTTTGCTTTTAATCTATTGTAAGAGTTGATGCACTTACTAGACTTTTCGGAGACCAAGTCAAATTTGATCTTGAGCTCCTCGTATGAGATCTTTTCTTCCTTGATCTCAATAACAACATCATCATCCTTACAAGAGCTTGATGACGATTTCTCCTCCTTAGCCGTGAGGCACGAATCCTTATAGGAATTGTATGCGTCAAGCCAAGCATCCAACTCTTCTTCGTTTAATCCGGAGGGGATTGGTGTAGGACCATCCATGGCTACAAAGCATGCGTGAGCATCCTCCTTTGTATCCTCTTCTTCGTTACTCGAAGTGTCCTCACTCGAATCATCAAATGTCCCGACAAGTCCCTTCTTTTGATTCTTGAACTTGGACCTTCCTTTCCAATGCTTCTTCCTTTTACCCTTGTAGGTTTCTTTGTTGGGTTTGGAAGGGCATTCATTGGACAAGTGACCTTTTCCACTGCAAGTGTAACAAGTAGGAACCTTGTTAGAATTGGAGGTAAACTTTGACAAAGACTTACCTTGCTTGCATTTGAGGAATGCTTTGAATTGTTCGGCAAGCTCCTCAATTTCTTCTCCACTTGCATCTTCTTGCTCATCTTCTTCACTTGGAGCTTCTCGATGGAATTTCCTCCTCCACTTGATTGGCTCCTCCTTGGCATGGAATGCAACCCCCTTCTACTTCTCTAGCTTTTCAGGCTTCGTTGGTTGAATCTCCTTCTTGTGTTGAAGCTTCACTTCATACGCCATGAGATTTCCAATGCACTCCTCAACGGTATATTTGGACGTGTCATAAGACTCCAAAATTCCATTGGCCTTTGACTCCCAACGAGGTGTAAGAGAGTCTAGGATCTTCTCAACACGATCCTCTTGGGAAATCGTCTTCCCGAGTCCCTCCAAAGCGTTCACGATATCAGTGAACCTTGTGAACATCTCTGAAATGCTTTCGCCTTCCTGCATCTTAAACATTTCATATTTAGATCTAAACACAGTTTGTTTAGATTCCTTTACCTTCATTGTCCTTCATGACAAATCTCCAAGGTGTGCCAAATATCATTCGCCGTTTTGCACATGGAGATGCGGTTGAACTCACAAGTAGAGAGAGCGCAATGTAATGCATACATAGCTCTCGCATTGAACTTGATTGAGTCCTTCTCCGCCTTTGTCCTTGAAGCCGCAGGAGTAGTGGGCTTCTCAACTTCGTGATGTCCCATAGGTCTTGACCCTCCATGTAGATCATCATTCTGATCTTCCAACTCCTGTAGTTGGTTCCATTGAAGAGCGAGGGTCGAACGGTTGAGTGACCTTCTTCATGAGACGCGGATGAGGCGTTGAATGCCATCGTTGCAGTATGCTTTAACCTCGCTCTGATACCAATTGTAGGGATTGTCTAACCCTTGCAATACTAACAACACACACTAGAGGGGGGGTGAATAGTGTAATGGCAATAAAATTGTCCAAATAAAATTTAACTTGCAAATGCGGAATTATAAATGCAAGAGGAATTAAATGGCACAATCAATCCAAATGCAAACACAAAGTTTTACCCTGGTTTCCCAAACTTGGGTACATCCAGCCACACCAATATTCACTATAATCCCACACAGAGAAGTGAATACAAATCTCACAAGGAGATACCCCACAAAGAGGATTTATGCCCTACACAAGGACCCAACCAATCCTACACAAGGATCAAGACTCCCACACAGAGAATCACTAACTCCCACTCAGAGAATTAGGGTTAGCCCTACACTAGGACACTAGAACTCCCACAAAGAGAGTTAATTCCCACAAAGAGAATTCCCTAGTCCCATAAAGAGACAACCTCCCACAAAGAGAGAAACTCCCACAAAGAGAGTATCCTAATCACAAAAAGAGAAATAGAAAAACAAATTACACCCTGTAAAGTAAATACTCTTACCTATGCCTTGAGATGCTTACTCATGAATGAATGCAAGGCATGGAAGAGGATCTCCAAGTGTTGGAATATGCTTGAGAGCACTTGGATGATTTCCCTTGAGCTGGACTTTAATGCATGAAGGAAGATGAATGCTCAGTAGAGGGAAATGAGAGAGCTTGAGAGTGGCTTAAAGATCTCTTGAGGTTTTCTATAGAGTCAAGAGTTATCAAGTGTTGTTAAGCGTTCTCAAGTGATGGAAGCACACTCATATATATATAAATCCTATATCAAGCCCAAAAACCCAAAGAAACAGCCAAATAATCAAATCTGCAACGGCTAGAAACTGGGTGAAAACGACAGGAACAGTCGACTGATGATCATAAGACAGTCGACTGATCAACGGCTAGAAAATATCCAACGGCTATAATCTGAGCCAGGACACTCGACTGACGAAGTCAATACAGTCGACTGACAAACAGGACAGGCGCATGTTAATCCTTCAGCAGACGACTGCTGCAGGGGATGGATCGAAACAAAGAGCTGCACTCTTTCTACAATTCTTCGCACAGGCGACTGATGTTAATACTATAGTCGACTGTCCAATAGTCAGGTGACTCTACATTCTTCATCAGTCGCTACTGTAAAGTATGGAGAGAAGACAGAGAGATGCAGAGATTGCACTTACGCTAGACAGGCGACTGTTGGCCAATTTCCAGGTGACTGTAAATATACCGTCGACTGAAAACTGATCTTCAGGCGACTGTGCGTAAAGCTCAAGTTTGAGTCAATTGAAATGTTGACTTGAGCTGTACATATCAGGCAACTGTAGAAGGATCTACAGGCGACTGGAAATCACCCAGTTGGCTGTGTTTCCCTCAACAGGCGACTAACAGAAAGCCAGAGACTCCAAGTGAGTCTTTGGACAGAGTGAACCTATTGGGTTGGATTCTATGATAATCCTAAGGTTCACTAAGATGGTTAAATGCAAGTGCATGAATGAGCAAACCATCTAGAAAGGCATTACATCAACCCTAGACTCAAAAGAGAGAGAAAGCTATAAAGTAGTTTACATGGATTACAATGCTTTCTTAAGAGTCTAAGTCTTCAATCTAAATTCCTTGATTGCTCTCCATCATCTCCAAGATTTGGTACTCCTTGAGTCCAAACTTTGGCCCTTCTTCACATAATGTCCATCCTTACACCAAGTGATTAGTCTCCAAGAAAGATATCCTTGAAATAAACTGAGAGACTAAAACATGAGATTCATTAGAAACAACATAATGTTGTGATCATCATCAAAATAAGATTGGTATGAAACACCAATACTCAACAGAGGTGGGGTGGCAGCCTCAAAACAAAGCTGACAATAAGAGTAATCATCCCACCGCAACAGATAGATCCAGAGGAAGCGCGGCTAACAGATAAGATCTCGTGGATGATCCAATGAGCGGTGTTTATGGGTAATGGGATATTACCATGAATCCTTTCGTGGGACATGGCGTAAATAAAGAGGAGCTCATCCCGGGACACTATGGAAACATCCACGCAGGGGAAAATGGTGTTATCAAGGAAGCAATGAGCGAAGCAGTAGCACGGATGAATGATGTAGGAGGCGAGAGCTACCGAGGGAAAAGTGGCATACCGGATGAACCGTTGCCAGACACCATCGTCACGAAAGTAAGAAAAGATGTCAGACCGATCGTGAGTTGAACATTCAACATGACGATCGGGGTGAGAGAAATTCAGAATATTGTTGAGCTCATGGAAACTCATGGAAAATCGCCATTGAAGGCGCGGAAAGTGAAACAATACTCGGACACTTCCAGAGAACTGAGGAACTTGAGTGTGAGATTCATGTATGTGTGCGCATGGGTATGTAGAAGGTAATCCCAACCTATGAAGCGGTAAAGTGCGCGGACTCCCCTAAAGAATCCAAGAGATTCGAGAGTGGGGGAATCGACGAAAAGAGTAGGTCGCATTGGGAGATGAAGAAGAGCTTGCAAATGATCGGATTGCTCTTCAGAAGAAGGGTTGATGCCAAGGAAAGAAGGGGAAAAAGGGCCGTATAAGGGATGTCTGCGTGACAATGAGGCAATCTCCTTTCCCTTCATAGACATTGTGACGGCGTGGGGGAAGAATGATAAAGTGGGATATGGTGTCTATGAAGATGATGAAGCAGATGAAGTGTGTAGACACAAATTTAAGACTTTGCATATAATTGAAAGAAATGTGAAGAGTGGAAATAGGTTACCCATTAATGTTATAAGATCAAGCACCCGAAAGACCCCACGCGGTATGAGGAAGCGATTTGGGAAGCCGCTCGCTGATCCGACAAGAACTGAAATTTTCGAAAATTTGGGGGCTAGGTTTAGGGTTTTGGTGTTTGGCGAGTGAATGTTGTTGATGAGAAGGGTGTTGATGGTGGAGGAGTATGGGAATGAGTGAGGGTGTGGATTTAGGGGTGGAGGGGTTGCTGGAGGAGATCAATTTGGAAGATGGAGAAAGGGGAGATGTGCGAACGGAAATGTGGGGGGTGGGGTGAATAAGGCCAGGTGAGGGGGAGTATGTATAGGGGCGAAAGAGAACCCATCGGGTGAAAGTTCACCCGATCGGTTGGGTAAGTTTCGAAAACTTTTCTATCGGTCAACAGCTACAGGTGAACCGATCGGGTGAGTTTTCACCCGATCGGTTGACCGCATCCCAAATTTTCCCGAGATCACTGTGCTTTTCACCAGGACAGCCTGACGACCACTACCTCTATCAACCGATCGGTTGATCTAAATCCCAAAAATCCGAGAGTTAAGCTCTTCTCACATGATCTGCCACTTGGTCTCGGTTTGCTCCACCCGACCGGTTTGCTGAAGAACAGATATAGGGCTTTTTATGATACGTCCCACCCGATCGGTTGAGAGCTCAACCGATCTGTTGGGGGGCTTGTTTCCTGTAAAAGTCCACAAATGGCCTAAGTCTCTCGACGAAAGTTCCTGTTGCTGAATTTATTCAACAAAATAAGAGAAATAAACCTAAAAATAATCTTTAAAACAAAAGTGCGGGTTGAGAACATGGGTTGCCTCCCATGAAGCACTTTTGTTTAATGTCGTTTGCTCGACGCCTCATTTTAGTGGTCAATTCGGATCCGAAGGATTTGAAGATGAGTCATCGGTCGTTGAGATTCCGACAGGAGAGAATGCTGTTTCTTTTACCGCATAATGTTTTAGGTGCTGCCCGTTGACCTTGAACGGCTCATCTCTTCCTATTATCTCGATAGCGCCATGCGGGAAGACTTTGGTGACGCGGAAGGGTCCCGACCACTTCAACTTCAGCTTTCCAGGAAAAATCTTCTGCTTCGAGTTGAATAAGAGAACTAAGTCTCCTTCCTTGAATTCCCTCTTCAGGATGCGCTTATGGTGCCACTGATCGGCCCCGGATATACACCCAGAGAACGATTGTAGTTTTACCGCAAGCGCACGGTCAAGTGGCGAGCGGGTATCGAACATGAGGAGATGGTGTTGGTTCCAATCTATCCTAGGTTGGTTTGACTACGAATGTATTATTGGTGGAAATGGCAATGGTATGATATAATGGCAATGGTGATGGATGTCGGTGTCGGAGATAGAGAAATCGGTCAAATATCGATTCAAATACAATATAATAAAAGTGTCTAGGGCTAGGGAATCCCCAATACGGACCGTCATTCATCATTATGAATAGTGAATCTAATTATTACTAGACTTGCGTTGAGGTGAACTAGTCGTAACTGAATATAGAACCAAGCTCACGCTCTCGCGCTATTGCCAGTCTTTAGCAACCTAGATTAGGGCACACTCTCATGCAAACCCTAACCTAAGCCACTAGCATGAAGATCGAAATCATCGTTCAATCGCCCCTCGAGCCCACTCTCGTGCAAACTCGAGTTACGATCTAGGTTGTGATAGTTTGTATTCGTCCAATCTCTTGCAAAGGAATATGAGTATAGATTTATAATAAAAATCCTAGCTTTGGTCCAATCTCTTGCAAACCAATTCTAGAGAATCTCGATTATAAACCTAAATCGAATATCTTGGCCTTCCCATCGATTAGAATCCAATCTCTTGCAAACCCCAATCGATGGAAATCCCTAGCTATCCGTAATAAATCGATCACAACCTAATCTCCTAGCAATTCTAGCAATTTAGAAATTCATTCATCACAAATCTAAAAATAGGGTTCGTAGGGTTCATCCCCAAACCTTAGAACAACAAATCTACTCAAGCATAGCAATAAGGATATGAGAATCAATAAAAATCATTGCTTGCATACAAAAAGATAGAAAAACAAAGATTCAAATAACAAGAACAAAATACTTAGCTTTGATGAAGATCTGCAATCCAAATACAAGCTTTTAGATCCAAGAGGAGGCCTAGGGCATGGCCTAACCTCTAAATTAATCCCTAAGAAAACATGTGGGGAACCTCTCCAATGGTGGCTACAAACCGCTTTAAATAGCCCCCAAAAAACCCCCAGCAAAAAGCCCTCAAAACCCTCTCAAACCCGTGCCCGAAACAAAGTCCGCGTACAACTTGAATTCTGGGCAATGAGCGACTCGGCCGAGTGGGGAACGCTCACTCGGCCGAGTGGAAATTCCAGCACTGCAGCATCGACTTACAGAAATTTCCCAGATTTCATCCGACCTCCGATTGGCACGTTCTTGGCGGAGTTGAAACCGTCATGAAGTCTACTATCCATAAAAATTATGAGAAAAATACTTTGATTACTGGAATGATAGCAGATTCCAAAAGAGTGGGAGGCTGTCTGAAAATCTGGGCGTTGCGTGTCTTCGGCATCACTCGGCCGAGCGACAAATGTCACCCGGCCGAGGGGCTTTTGGTACTCGGTCGAGTCGGAGCTCATAGTCGACTGACGGATTACAGTAAGTCTGGTCTTTTGGATGCCTTCGTTCGTGTGCCACTCGGGCGAGTGGTGTCTCCATACTCGGCCGAGTTGGATGTCGTCACTCGGCCGAGTGCACGCTAATCTTCAAGTAATTACGTGTCCGATCTGGCCGGCCGAGCGGGCTTCTTTGCTCGGCCGAGTGACTCCTTCACTCGGACGAGTGGCATGCTGAAAATGCCCAATCTTCATCATTTCGCTTCCTCGTCGCTCCTACGACGTTCTTTCTTCTTCCACTCGTCTTCTATCACTGATAGGTCCTCAATAAGTCCATGAGCGATGCTCCGTTATGCGTGCAAGTTGTAACGGCCGCTTTCTGACCGATCGTAGATTCTGCGTGCACGTGGTTTATCATGCACGTATTTCATTTGACTATTTCTGGATTCCGGAATTAGCGATGCGATGTGCCATTGCGATCGTTTTGGGGTGTTGGGTTTAATTGTAATTATTGGGAACCTCTTCTCACTGCTCGTTTTCTCGTGAAACGACTTTGAACGATGGGGGCGTTTTAGTCATTTGACTCAAAACGCCGTTTCCAATTTTACGTAAATTCTTGGTAGGTGTTACGCACGATCGAGCTTCGTAGGTCTGTGCGTCTCGTCTCCACGATCACCCCGGTATTTTCGGATTATTTTTCTGACGTCCGGATTGAGAGATATCACTCGGATAAGCCTCGACCGTCGATTTCCTTCCCCAATCAGATCCAAATTTCGAATCTGTTAGCCAAATCTGGCTAAATCTTACTTTTAAATCGTTTTAAACCTTTCCCTAATCTGTTTCTCTAACTTCCTCTAGACTTAACCCAACCTGTACGCCCTCCAACTCTTTACCCCTAACACAATTAACCCTAGGTTTAAATACCTTTAGCAATTTCCAACTATTAAATTAACCCTAACCCTAACTTATCCTAACCCTAAGCTTCCCAGCCGCCGGCCCTCTCTCACGCATCCCTCACTTTCTCTCTCCCTCTCTCAGCCACTCTCTCTCTCTCCCCTCCACGACCTCAAGATCCGCCGCCGCTGTGCCCACGCCGCCCCCACGGCCTCAGCGCACGCCGTCGCTGCGCGCTCCGCCGCCGATCGGGCCCGTGCCACCGCCGCAAGCTGCACTCCAGCCATCCGCCGCCGCACAGAGCATCGAGCGCACCGCCGCATCTCCCCTCGTGGCCGCCAGCCTCCACACGGCCCCTCGCCGCCGCTTGCTGCGCATCCTCTCGCCGCCCGTCCGCGGCCAAGCCCCGCTTGGCCTCACCTCCAAATCGTCTACGAGTTCTTCATCCGCTTAGTTGCCTCACCGGAGACCGACGCCAAGGTTGCAAAATGGTACATTGATCACTGGTTCGTGCTAAGATTGTAGGGTCTCTTTGAATCCGAGGATCAGAGGGAAAGAGAGTACCTGAAGACGACCTTGCGTAGGGTTTATGGGAAGTTCATGGCGCATCGGCCCTTTATTCGGAAGGCTATTAATAATATATTCTATAAGTTTATTTTCGAGACCGAGAAGCACAATGGGATGGCGGAGCTGCTGGAAATTCTAGCGAGCATAATTAATGGGTTTGCGATGCCGCTGAAGGAGGAACACAAATTGTTTCTTGTGAGGGCTTTGATCCCGCTGCACAAGTGAAAGTATGTGGTGGGTTATCATTATCAGCTGTCATATTGCATCACACAGTTTGTGGAGAAGGAATGTAAATGGGGGAAACGGTTATTAGAGGGTTGCTCAAGTATTGGCTGGTGACGAGTAGCTCGAAGGAGGTGATGTTTCTTGGGGAGCTGGAGGAGGTGCTGGACGCGACCCAGGAGGCAGAATTTCAGAGGTGTATGGTCCTGTTGTTCAGGCAGATCGGGAGGTACCTTAATAGCTCACATTTTCAGAAGTATCGTCGCCTCCTGTCGTGATCACCAGAGACCGTGACGAGACGTCTCGGGAGCAGAGGTGACCGATCCGTTGCCGTTCAGACCCTACTTCCGTTCTACGACAAACACCAGAGAGGTTGGTCCCCTGAACTCGTAGAAAACCCGCACCGTAGCAAACTGAAAACCTAATCTAAAATCTGTCAACGTGAACTAAATTTACTTTCTGCACCTGTAAAACGTTGCCCATCGTAGAAAGATCAATCATCGGACAAATTTTCTGTGCATATAGGGTAGTGGTCGATTTAGGTTGATAAAACATCAAATTGTGACTTTGACGATTAGGGTAGTCTTGACAACCTAAAAATGAACCTAAATAGGATTATTGAAAAACACGACCTGACATCGTCGCCGTGACACTGTTTCAGACGGACTACCGCGGACGCGACGCCTGGACGAGACACCCTGGACGGACGGCACACTCGCCACCGCAGGCAAGTGTACCCACTTGCGTTTTTGACCGTGCTTTGGTCTTAGATTGCTAGAACTGTTAGACTGTGAATGTATAGAACCGGACTTGAAATGATAGCATCCGAGACGACTCCTGACAGCTCAGACTTGACGACGAAGTCTGAGCCTGACAACAACAACTTTTGATATTGTAGGGCTATCATGTGTGTGTGTGCGTGTGGACACCCTAGAATAACAACTCCCTACACTTGTCTTGTCGTGTCCTGTTACACAAAAAGCCTTCGGGCGTTTCGGATGCTCTCCATGCGAGAGTGATCCCCGTGACTGTTATACAAAAAGCCTGCGGGCGTTTCGGATGCTTTCCCTAGCGGAAGTGATCCCTGTGATACAAAAAGCCTGTGGGCGTTTCGAATGCTTTCCCTAGCGGAAGTGATCACCGTGATACAAAAAGCCTTCGGGCGTTTCGGATGCTTTCCCCCGCGGAAGTGATCCTTGTCGCACAAAAAGCCTTCGGGCGTTTCGGATGTTTCCTTAGCGGAAATGATCCCTGTAAATCTTGTCCTGAGTTCCTGGGTTTGGGGTTGGGTAGAGCGTGCGCATGGCAAGAGGGTCTGATCCCCCTCGAACCGTAAGGCGTGAACCCTTTCGTGTCTCACTTGTCTTGTCTTGTCTTGTCCCTGTCACGTCCCGACTTGTCTTGACACCTGTAGGATAGTCCCGTAGTTGGTAGCACACGCTACGACTACTACTTGTCCCGTTTTACTTTCCTGCTACGTTACTTCCTGTTGTGTTACTCAGTTATAACCACAGCATGCTAATCAACCAGTAAACCGTTGTTTAATAGAACCTCAGTATGCTAATCAACCAGTAAACCGTTGTTTAAAGTTCGGTGCACTTGCAGTAAAGTCTAACCCTTCTTGTAGACTTTACCTGACGTACAGTTCCTTTCTATTGGGTGCTGTACGTCAGGTGTTCAGCCAGAGATCGTGGATGAGGCAGACTCACTGGAGTACGAGGAGCCGAGGACGTCAACCCAGAGTATGTGCCTAACGAGGACCAGACCTTGAGGCCTTTTTTAGTAGACACTTTCAGAGGTTACTACTTTTAGGTTTGCTTTTAAATCTTTTGTTGCCATGTTTAGGCTTCTTGTTAGACTTTGTACTCGTTGGATATTATAGCTCTAATTTAATGAATGCAACTTCCTTTCTGTACTTCCTATTGTTTCGAACTTTATTAATGCAAGAACCTGAAACTTTTAAAATGGTACCCCTACAGACGCTTATTGGGTCCGAGCTTCTCAGCTCTGGCCTAAGCGGGCCTTAGTCACGCTTCGCCTCCGTCCATTTTTGGAAGCGGGGCGTGACAGGTTTTAGTGGTGGCCCATGCAGGTCTTGCAAAAGTTCGAAACAATAAAAGTACTGCATTCATTTAATATCCACGTACAAGTCTGAATTAGTTTACCAGTCTTAGATAGTGGGAAGACTTAGGTAGACGTCCCAATTTGATAGTCAGACGCCTTAGTTAAGATTTAGCCGTACCCGCCTTAGGATACCTTAGTAGCCTATCACTCCCTAACTCTTACCAAATTAGATTTCTAGAGTCCTCCTTTTAGTTAGTCGCTCGCCCAGCTCCATCGACTTCGGGCCCAGCAAAACGTAACCTTTACTCCCTTAGGAACTTTTTTTCCTAGATCCTGATTGTAGTTTAGCTCGTTAGGAAATCTTAGTGTCGAGCTCTCTTGATCTTTAGACGACCCGATGAGTAGGACCCCTGACTTCTAGCGTCTCTCTGATCATTACACTTCTCCGTATCGATCGTAGGGTCCCATCATAGCCTTCTTGCATCTTATTCTATGTGTAACCACTATGCGATCATTTTCCTTTCTCCCGATTCGCATGATCGTTTCCAGACGATTATCGTTGATCCTTCGAATCCCTTCCTTGACCAATTCTGCTTCCTCTAAAAGTATTTTCGAAATTTATTATTAAGTCTTTCGCTCAGCTTAACTTCTTGAAAACCCCTATATTATATATTTCAAAATTCTTGTTTTTCAGTTGAGTTAAAATTCTTTCACTAATCTTGAAACCTCCCTGGTCGTAAAATTATTTTAATATCTCGTAAATGTTCTCAAATCGGCATTTTTCGTGTTTCAGTTTTAAACCTCGTTATCAATTCTATAATCCAATATATATATATAAGTTACTTTTCTAAACTACAAAATTATTTCTAACCACTTACTGTACGTACTTTAAAAATATTTTCTAAACCAAATGGAACTTTAAATGCCTTCTTGTATATGTATAAACATCTCTATGTTCATCGTGCTCGTACTTCTAGAATCCTTGTTTAACTTACTTTCATTTGCAAGCAACCGCTACCTCACCCTACCTTACCTCCTTCTCCACATTGTAATAATTTTACCATCTGCTCGCTTTTCTCTACATATTTTTATAAGTATAAAGTATACTATATCATAATATACACGTAAATCTCCTTCATCTACCTAGTTATTCTGAGAAATATTTTGTCTCATCCAACCAACTATCTCCTTACACCCGTCTTATTTGAACTCGTTCTTTCTGATCCTATTTCGTTCCGCTTTTGATTTAGTTTTCTTTCCTTCTTTTATCTAGACATTAGTTCTTGAAGTTTTCCATGATGTCTTCAGTTTAGGAATAGGCCCTTTAGTACGTGATTTCTTCTTAGTGCATGAGCATAGATAGAGTGTGTAGACATGTATGAGTGAGTCATCGTTAGGGTCCTGATGATTGCCCTTGTGTCTTGAACGTGTACTCAGTGTTAACCATGTTATGTTTGAAGTTGTCTGAGTGATAGTATTCGTATGATGTGAATAGTGTCATAGCAGACAGTTCCTTAGACTTAGTCTTTATGTTAATGAATAGTTCATCTTGGCTACATATGAATGTATCAAAACTTTGTTTTCTTTTAAAACCAAATCTTTAAAGTTTTTGAAATTAGCTCACAAGATCGCAAATCAATTATCCTTCCTCATCCGTTACCACGACTCCACACATTTTTCCGAATGTTTTAAAAATGTGTCACTGGTTTTAAGTTTCCCTTTCTTCTTCCCTCTCTCTCCATTTAGAAAGGTTTTGTTTTGGTTGTTATAGTTTTGGGACTATCCATTATTGTTGTAGGATTTGTTTTCGGATAGGCTCAGGGAGAGATGAGATTTGTTATAGCAATGATTAACCGATTTTGAAACAATAGGATATTGGAATAGATTTCTTTTGGATGAAAAGAATGGGCTGTCCAAGACTTATTTATGAAACCGAAGTGTGGCGGACTCAATGAGAAATTCTGGTCGGATGAAATTATATGCGAGAAGATGAGAACTTATTAGATTTGAGGCTTAGACGAATGGTAGATAGGGATGGCTACAGAGTATGGTAGGAGTTAGGGTGATCATGAGATTGAGTAGAGCTTTTATTAGCATCGAGACTTGATTGTTAAGTTGACATGAGAAGACATTGGGAGTAACACAACGCGTTGAGGTAAATGGATGGCTAGATTATCGGATTTAATATTGGTTGAAAAATAATTATAATAAGTAGGAGGAGATGTGATCTTGATAGTTCGATTATTTGATGGATAAATTTATGGGAAGATATGACACGGAATGTATTGAGGACACGACGATTGTTGATTTGTGAAAGGTGTTATAAGATAGACAGAGTTTTCGCCTTGGATTGGTGAGCGACTAGAACACCATTTTAACGATTGATTAATATTGGGAAGAGATCGGGAGTTTAAAAGATGTTATTGAGCGATGATGGTTAAGTGGAGTAGTATGGTATGAGAAGATGAATATTATTCTTTTAGGAGAACTTGGAATTGGAAATTTGAACAGTAGTGATGGGTCTATGGTTGAGTGTTAGGATGTGAGAATAGCCGTGGCTTTATCCAGTGAAAAGATGGATTATGATGGATTGTTGAGGAACGTTGTTCGAAGTTACAGGATTAGAAATCTTTATCTGTACTTATGAGAGTTTTGGGTATAAGGGTATATAGAAGTTATTATTGTTAATATGAGTGATTCCGAGGACGGAATCATTTCTAAGGTGGGTAGAGTGTAACGGCCGCTTTCTGACAGATTGTAGATTCTGCATGCACGTGCTTTATCGTGCACGTATTTCATTTGACTATTTCTGGATTCCGGAATTAGCGATGCGATGTGCCATTGCGATCGTTTCGGGGTGTTGGGTTTTATTGTAATTATTGGGAACCTCTTTTCACTGCTCGTTTTCTCGCGAAACGACTTTGAACGATGGGGGCGTTTTAGTCATTTGACTCAAAACGCCGTTTCCAATTTTACGTAAATTCTTGGTAGGCGTTACGCATGATCAGGCTCCATAGGTCTGTGCGTCTTGTCTCCACGATCGCCCCGGTATTTTCGGATTATTTTTCTGACGTCCGGATTGAGAGATATCACTCGGATAAGCCTCGACCGTCGATTTCCTTCCTCAATCAGATCCAAATTTCGAATCTGTTAGCCAAATCTGGCTAAATCTTACTTTTAAATCGTTTTAAATCTTTCCCTAAGCTGTTTCTCTAACTTCCTCTAGACTTAACCCAACCTGTACACCCTCCATCTCTTTACCCCTAACACAATTAACCCTAGGTTTAAATACCTTTAGCAATTTCCAACTATTAAATTAACCCTAACCCTAACTTATCCTAACCCTAAGCTTCCCAGCCGCCGGCCCTCTCTCACGCATCCCTCACTTTCTCTCTCCCTCTCTCAGCCACACACTCCCTCTCCCCTCCACGGCCTCAAGATCCGCCACCGTTGTGCCCACGCCGCCCCCACGGCCTCAGCGCACGCCGTCGCTGCGCGCTCCGCCGCCGATCGGGCCCGCGCCACCGCCGCAAGCTGTGCTCCAGCCATCCGCCGTCGCACAGAGCACCGAGCGCTCCGCCGCATCTCCCCTTGCGGTCGCCAGCCTCCGCACGGCCCCTCGCCGCCGCTTGCTGCGCATCCTCTCGCCGCCCGTCCGCGGCCAAGCCCCGCTTGGCCTCACCTCCAAATCGTCTACGAGTTCTTCCTCCGCTTAGTTGCCTCACCGGAGACCGACGCCAAGGTTGCAAAACGGTACATTGATCACTGGTTCGTGTTAAGATTGTAGGGTCTCTTTGAATCCGAGGATCAGAGGGAAAGAGAGTACCTGAAGACGACCTTGCATAGGGTTTATGGGAAGTTCATGGCGCATCGGCCCTTTATTCGGAAGGCTATTAATAATATATTCTATAAGTTTATTTTCGAGACCGAGAAGCACAATGGGATGGCGGAGCTGCTGGAAATTCTGGCGAGCATAATTAATGGGTTTGCGATGCCGCTGAAGGAGGAGCACAAATTGTTTCTTGTGAGGGCTTTGATCCCGCTGCACAAGCGAAAGTGTGTGGTGGGTTATCATTATCAGCTGTCATATTGCATCACACAGTTTGTGGAGAAGGATTGTAAATGGGGGAAACAGTTATTAGAGGGCTGCTCAAGTATTGGCTGGTGACGAGTAGCTCGAAGGAGGTGATGTTTCTTGGGGAGCTGGAGGAGGTGCTGGACGCGACCCAGGAGGCAGAATTTCAGAGGTGTATGGTCCCGTTGTTCAGGCAGATCGGGAGGTACCTTAATAGCTCACATTTTCAGAAGTATCGTCGCCTCCTGTCGTGATCACCAGAGACTGTGACGAGACGTCTCGGGAGCAAAGGTGACCGATCTGTTGCCGTTCAGACCCTACTTCCGTTCTACGACAAACACCGGAGAGGTTGGTCCCCTGAACTCGTAGAAAACCCACACCGTAGCAAACTGAAAACCTAATCTAAAATCTGTCAACGTGAACTAAATTTACTTTCTGCACCTGTAAAACGTTGCCCACCGTAGAAAGATCGATCATCGGACAAATTTTCTGTGCATATAGGGTGGCGGTCGATTTAGGTTGATAAAACATCAAATTGTGACTTTGACGATTAGGGTAGTCCTGACAACCTAAAAATGAACCTAAATAGGATTATTGAAAAACGTGACCTGACACCGTCGCCGTGACACTGTTTCAGACGGACTACCGCGGACGCGACACCTGGACGAGACGCCCCGGACGGACGACACACTCGCCACCGCAGGCAAGTGTACCCACTTGCGTTTTTGACCGTGCTTTGGTCTTAGATTGCTAGAACTATTAGACTGTGAATGTATAGAACCGGACGTGAAATGATAGCGTCCGGAACAACTCCTGATGGCTTAGACTTGACGACGAAGTCTGAGCCTGACAACAACAACTTTTGATATTGTAGGGCTATCATATGTGTGTGTGTGTGTGGACACCCTAGAATAACAACTCCCTACACTTGTCTTGTCGTGTCCTGTTACACAAAAAGCCTTCGGGCATTTCAGATGCTCTCCATGCGAGAGTGATCCCCGTGACTGTTATACAAAAAGCATGCGGGCGTTTCGGATGCTTTCCCTAGCAGAAGTGATCACCGTGATACAAAAAGCCTGCGGGCGTTTCGGATGCTTTTCCTAGCGGAAGTGATCGTTGTGCTACAAAAAGCCTTCGGGCGTTTCGGATGCTTTCCCCCGCGGAAGTGATCCCTGTTGCACAAAAAGCCTTCGGGCGTTTCGGATGTTTCCTTAGCGAAAATGATCCCTGTAAATCTTGTCCTGAGTTCCTGGGTTTGGGGTTGGGTTGAGCATGCGCACGGCAAGAGGGTCTGATCCCCCTCGAACCATAAGGCGTGAACCCTTTCGTGTCTCACTTGTCTTGTCTTGTCATGTCCCTGTCACGTCCCGACTTGTCTTGACACCTGTAGGATAGTCCCGTAGTTGGTAGCACACGCTACGACTACTACTTGTCCCGTTTTACTTTCCTGCTACGTTACTTCCTGTTGTGTTACTCAGTTATAACCACAACATGCTAATCAACCAGTAAACCGTTGTGTAATAGAACCTCAGCATGCTAATCAACCAGTAAACCGTTGTTTAAAGTTCGGTGCACTTGCAGTAAAGTCTAACCCTTCTTGTAGACTTTACCTGACGTACAGTTTCTTTCTCTTGGGTACTGTACGTCAGGTGTTCAGCCAGAGATCGTGGATGAGGCAGACTCACTGGAGTACGAGGAGCCAAGGACGTCGACCCAGAGTACGTGCCTGACGAGGACCAGACTTTGAGGCCTTTTTTAGTCGACACTTTCATAGGTTACTACTTTTAGGTTTGCTTTTAAATCTTTTGTTGCCATGTTTAGGCTTCTTGTTAGACTTTGTACTCGTTGGATATTATAGCTCTAATTTAATGAATGCAAGTTCCTTTCTGTACTTCCTATTGTTTCGAACTTTATTAATGCAAGAACCTGAAACTTTTAAAATGGTACCCCTACAGACGCTTATTGGGTCCGAGCTTCTCAGCTCTGGCCTAAGCGGGCCTTAGTCACGCTTCGCCTCCGTCCATTTTGGGAAGCGGGGCGTGACACAAGTCCTTTAAGCTCATTTTTGCTCCCAATTGCTCATATTTCCTGAAATCCGAAAAAATAAGAAATAGTGAAAAGTAACACAATATCATCGAATAATCGTGAAAATCGCAATATGAGCAACCGAAATGGCATGCAAATATGCAGAAAAAGGTGTAAAATATGGACCGATCAAAATCCCCCAAGCTTACCTCTTACTCGTCCTCGAGGAAGATAAGTAGAGAGACGAACTCGGGAGATGAAAATAAAGAAAATGAAATGAAAGAAAAAGAAAGAACACGAGGTGGAAGGGGTTGCTAGATTATTCTCTCAGATCTCAAGCCATAAGCTATATATCATGATAACTTGGAAAATACGAATCACATGCTATAAGGATTTCAAATCTTACTTAGACATGGTACTTGCAAGCTTTTAAGAACAATGAGAGGGACTCTCTAGATTCATACAATCAATTCATATCTACATCATGCATTTCATAGAATTTAATATACAAATGTTGGCGATGCACTTTTCAATCAAAAGTTATAAATGAAGCATATAAGATACACACCAAGCATGCAATAGAGAATAGAATAAGAGTCATGACATTCACATATTTATTTCAAATCATGAAAAACCTCCATATCTAATATATTTTTGCAAAGTCTAAGCATTATCGAATATTCCCATTCATGCACGTCTCCACTCTAATGTCATACTCACTCATATGGTCAAATGAATTCACCCCCCAAGCTTAGCTTGAGGCATCGCATCTAAAGGAATATGATAGTGAAAATGGGATTTTTCCCTTGGTTTTCCCAAGTATTTTTGTGGCTCCAATAATGAGATAAAGAAATATATTTTTTTTCTTTTGGACTTTGTTCTCATTTTTCTTTTTTGGATTTTTGTAGGAGCTATATGATTTGTATTTTTTATTTTTGGCACCTTTTTGGCTTTTTTGGACTTTGGAGCTAACTTTTCTTTTGTAGGGATTTTTTGGGAAATAGATGTGATATAAGTAGTTTTAGGAGGTGAGCTCAAGTGACATGTAGAGAATAAAAGATATTTGTGGAGAAGGAAATAATGTAACACTCGGTTCACTCTAAGATGTGCACAAATGGTTCAATAAGATAATACATCAACTAAACTTATATGTAAGCATGGATATTCTCAATCATTTCAATAAATAGTGAAGTCAAGCAGTAAAGTTTACAACCATATCAGGCATGCAACAGAAGGTGAATAAGACAATAAAACTGATGCTTCAGATATACTAATGATGCGTGAATCTTGGTGCACTTCCAACAAAAGCATACCAAACACTAATCTATACATTCAGCTTCAATTAATATCAGGCATTCACTTAGAGGAGTCATCAAGAGAAATATATTTGCAAGCACGTGTGAATAGCAAGACTATGGAATACTCTAAATAGCATGGCAAGGAATAATAAGCATCGTGATGGCTACTAAAGCAATAAGATATATCATCATAAGGAACAAATCTAGCAAAAGAAGAGAAATAAAAATAAAGAAATAAAAAAATAAAAGAGAGAAAAGAAAAGAAAACCAAGCACACAACATAATGCATGAACACACATAAAAGGAAAATAAGATGGAAAATTCAAAAAGATGATGCAAAAATTTTGAAAAATTTTAAAAATCCTAAAATAAAGTAAAAAATGCAACTAATGCATCTAAATGGCATGGAAATGCACTCCCCCAAGCTTAAACTTCACATTGTCCTCAATGTGATCATAGTGGAAGAATATGAGGAACAACGATAAATAGGAGGGAGGTGAATGAAAAATGATGAAATGAATGACATGAAATCCTAATGCAACTACATGCACAGACAATGATGCATGAGAGCGCTTTTCCCCAAGCTTATACCAAACAATCCTATTCAAATGACTCAATCAAAAATGTCATGGCTTTGCAAAGCGTGATCAAGTCAAATGAATAAGAAAGTGAGTATTCACTTGAAAGAAATGCTCGATGGTGGTGAGCAAAAGGGTGTGACATATCAAAATATGGAGAGGGGAATTAATATATATAATGGGTTTGGGGTATTAAAATTTTTGTTGCCGCCATATGAGGTGATATTTATTCAAGCAAATCTATGCGGTCCTCTCGCTGTCGAGAGAATTCGTGTTTATTGAAAGCATAAAATTTTCTACACTTCTGGATTGATATCACCTATAGCAAAAGGCGGATCCAGTATCTTTGCCAGTGCAGGTAACTGCTCCAACTGCTCCTTCTATGGCTCCGCTAGACGCGTATGTCCACGGACTCCATTAGATTCCAGCAATGCGGCTTCCAGCATCTCTCCAAGGACTCCACCTGTACCCTGCAAGAGATAAGCCGCATCAATCTGATATGGATAATTCTTCCCCAAAATTAATGTATTCCAAAGAGGGTCATCAACATAAGTATTTAAAATTAGAAACGGTTGACAGCACTTCCCTGGAAATAAATCTCTACTCTCGTATACCACGTCGATCAACTCCTCATTGTTTGCCTTAGTTTGTTCAGATAGCTTGGGCATATAAGCGTAGGTCTCATCAGGCAGCTCCTTATCATCGTCAGACTTATCCCATCGCACCTCCTGATCATATTCAATAGCGTCCATGGATGCTAACTCATCGCTCTCCTCCTCGTATACGTCCCATCGTACCTCTTGATCGTATGTACATGAATCCTGCAAAAGGCACGATGAGTCGTCAAAATCTGAATCATAAAAAACATCATACACTGGAGGAGAATCAAATGTAGGAGATGAGGGAGTAAAGAGATCTCCCTGAAGGGGAGCCATTAAGCTCTGTGGGATTGTCCTCAGCATCAGTGGAAGCGTGGTCCTCTGAGGGATGCTCAGCCTTTGTAGAAGGTGGGGATAGCTGCGGTAGCTCGAAAGGAGGGGGGCACAACTCGGGCTCCATCTGTGTGCAGATGTCATCGTCCAAAGTCACGTCCTCCTCGATGGTCTGCTCCACTACTGTATGCATGACCTCCACAATAATATCCTCTGATGGTATAGGCTGCTCTGACTCAGGTGGGTGGCAGGGGGAGGCGACGACGGCATAAGGCGGCAATATAGGCTCATGTATCTTGACCATGGTGTAAAAATGGGTCTTGTGCCCCTCAATTAGAGCGTAGACTCCATCATCAATTGTGCCTATGGAAGAGATACAATGAGTAATAAAGTTTTGAAATTCAAGCTCAAAAGGATCACCTGCCGTTATTGTCAATGGACCGGAATTTCGAACTATGTCGACAATGTTTCTCAATAGGTCCGTGTACGTGTCCTCCTTTGGCAACTCAGATGTCTCTATTTATGGAGTGTTGATGGTATAAAGGTGGATATGATCACCTTCAAGTGAAGCATACACTCTATCTATGATAGTACCTGCACTAGAGACATTAGCCATAACAAAATCGATGAATACTTGGTCGTATGGTTTACTTACCATAACAGTTAGTGAACCGGCAGATCGAGCATAATCTATCATTTGCTCCAAGGCTGCTGCCAACTGCAAATCACTGAACTTTCTCACTTGCATCCTCTACAGAAACTCACGTGAGGGTCCCCTTAGCCTTCTAGTGAAGATATCAAATAGCGTGGAGTCATTCCACTCATGGTCTGACTCCATCTGGAACATTCCTAACATTCCTTCAAACCTAGACAAGGCTTCCCCGAAGGATTCTCCATCAGCCTGATAGAATGTAGCGAGATACATGTAGGATTGTATAGAGCCTGCTCGTATTTTCTTTGGAAGCACCATCGCTGCAACAACTGTACCTGATCAAGCAAAGTGGACAACCTGGAAAAGATGTCAGTGGTACAAAAAGAGATAAAAGAATAATAATATCAGGGGGTGGGAAAAATATCTCTCTCTCTGTTGTTGTTTTTTGTTTTGTTTTGTTTTTTTAATGTAATCTAATCAACCTAATTGTGATAAATTGGCACCAACAGGAAACACCTCCCCGGCAACGGCACCAAAAACTTGGTCGGCCCCGGATATACACCCGGAGAACTATTGTAGTTTTACCGCAAGCGCACGGTCAAGTGGCGAGCGGGTATCAAACACGAGGAGGTGATGTTGGTTCCAATTTATCCTAGGTTGGTTTGACTACGAATGTATTATTGGTGGAGATGGCAATGGTATGATGTAATGGCAACGGTGATGGATGTCGGTGTCGGAGATAGAGAAATCGGTCAAATATCGATTCAAATACAATATAATAAAAGTGTCTAGGGCTACGAAATCCCCACTACGGACCGTCATTCATCATTGTTAATAGTGAATCTCAATATTACTAGACTTGCGTTGAGGTGAACTAGTTGTAACTGAATATAGAACCAAGCTCACGCTCTCGCGCTATTGCCGGTCTATAGCAACCTAGATTAGGTCCCACTCTCGTGCAAACCCTAACCTAAGCCACTAGCAAGAAGATCGACATCATCGTTCAATCGCCCCTCGAGCCCACTCTCGTGCAAACTCGAGTTACGATCTAGGTTGTGATAGTTCGTATTCGTCCAATTTCTTGCAAACGAATATAGGTACAGATTTATAATAAAAATCCTAGCTTTGGTCCAATCTCTTGCAAACCAATTCTAGAGAATCTCGATTATAAACCTAAATCGAATATCTAGGCCTTCCTATCGATTAGAATCCAATCTCTTGCAAACCCCAATCGATGGAAATCCCTAGCTATCCGTAATAAATCGATCACAACCTAATCTCCTAGCAATTCTAGCAATTTAGAAATTCATTCATCACAAATCTAAAAATAGGGTTCATGGGTTCATCCCCAAACCCTAGAACAACAAATCTACTCAAGCATAGCAATAAGGATATGAGAATCAATAAAAATCATTGCTTGCATACAAAAAGATAGAAAAACAAAGATTCAAATAACAAGAACAAAATACTTAGCTTTGATGAAGATCTTCAATCCAAATACAAGCTTTTAGATCCAAGAAGGGGCCTAGGGCATGTCCTAACCTCTAAATTAATCCCTAAGAAAACATGTGGGGAACCTCTCCAATGGTGGTTACAAACCCCTTTAAATAGCCCCCAAAAAAACCCTAGCAAAAAGCCCTCAAAACCCTCTCAAACCCGTGCCCGAAACAAAGTCCGCGTACAACTTGAATTCTGGGCAAGGAGCGACTCGGCCGAGTGGGGAACGCTCACTCGGCCGAGTGGAAATTCCAGCACTGCAGCATCGACTTGCAGAAATTTCCCAGATTTCATCCGACCTTCGATTGGCACGTTCTTGGTAGAGTTGGAACCGTCATGAAGTCTACTATCCATAAAAAATATGAGAAAAATACTTTGATTACTGGAATGATAGCAGATTTTAAAAGAGTGGGAGGCTGTCTGAAAATCTGGGCGCTGCGTGTCCTCAGCATCACTCGGCCGAGCGGCAAATGTCACTCGACCGAGGGGCTTTTGGTACTCGGCCAAGTCGGAGCTCATAGTTGACTGACGGATTATAGTAAGTATGGTCTTTTGGATGCCGTTGTTCGTGTGCCACTCGGGCGAGTGGTGTCTCCATACTCGGCCGAGTTGGATGTCGTCACTCGGCCGAGTGCACGCTAATCTTCAAGTAATTGCGTGTCCGATCTGGCCGGCCGAGCGGGCTTCTTTGCTCGGCCGAGTGACTCCTTCACTCGGACGAGTGGCATGCTGAAAATGCCCAATCTTCATCATTTCGCTTCCTCGTCGATCCTACGACGTTCTTTCTTCTTCCACTCATCTTCTATCGCTGATAGGTCCTCAATAAGTTCATAAGCGATGCTCTGTTACGCGTGCAAGTCCTTTAAGCTCATTTTTGCTCCCAATTGCTCATATTTCCTGAAATCCGACAAAAACAAGAAATAGTGAAAAGTAACGCAATATCATCGAATAATCGTGAAAATCGCAATATGAGCAACCGAAATGGCATGCAAATATGCAGAAAAAAGGTGTAAAATATGGACCGATCAGCCACCGCTTCAACTTCTCCTTGTAGATCCGGGCATTTTCATAAGCATTGAGCCGGATCTCATCGAGCTCGTTAAGTTGTAGCTGTTGGTGGCCTCCAACCACCTTGGCGTCAAAATTTAGGTTCTTGATTGCCCAAAACGCCTTGTGTTCCAATTCCACGGGTAGATGGCGTGCCTTCCCGTAGACAAGCCGGTAGGGAGTTGTGCCGATTGGAGTCTTGAAAGCTGTCTTGTAAGCCCAGAGCGCGTCAGAAAGTTTTGACGACCAATCCTTCCTAGAGTTGGCCACCATCTTCTCTAGTATGCTCTTGATCTCCTTGTTAGAAACTTCCACTTAGCCGCTAGTCTGCGAGTGATAGGCACGTCCGATTCAGTGTTGTACCTCGTACTTCTTGAAGAGAGCTTCGAATTTCTTCTCTATAAAGTGGCTCCCTCCGTCACTGATCAAAACTCGAGGCACGCCGAACCGCGGGAAGATGTTGTTTTTAAAGAACTTGGTGACCACCCGGGAATCATTAGTAGGACTGGCTATCGCTTCTACCCACTTCGACACGTAGTCCACGGCTACCAAGATATACTGATTTCCAGAGGACGAGGGGAACGGTCCCATGAAGTCGACTCCCCACACATCGAAGATCTCGACCTCTAAAATGTAGTGCTGAGACATCATGTTCCTCTTGGATATGTTTCCCGTCCTTTGGCATTTGTCGCAAGCCTAGACATAAGCGTCAGTGTCCTTAAAGAGGGTCGGCCAATAGAATCCACTCTGGAGGATTTTCGTCGTCGTCTTATAAGCGCTCGCATGTCCTCCACACTGCTGATCATGGCAATGGGAAATTATGGAGGTCGCCTCAGTTTCAGGAATGCACCTCCGTATCACCCCATCAGTACAGGTCTTATACAAATGAAGGTCGTCCCAATAAAATTTACAGACCTCGTGAAAGAATTTCTTCTTTTGCTGATAGCTCACTTTATAGGGAGATGATGTCACATGTCAGATAATTTGCGATGTCGGCGTACCAAGGAGTCCAAGCGAAAGATATGGAGAAGAGATGCTCGTCAGGGAGCGAGTCGTCAATCGGATTAGCATTCAAATCGAGAGCAGGCATTCTGGACAAGTGATCGGCAACGACATTCTCCGCCCCCTTCTTGTCTTTGATCTCCAGGTCGAATTCTTGGGGAAGGAGAATCCAACTAATGAGCCGCGGCTTAGCCTCCTTCTTGCTCAATAGGTATTTGAGAGCCGCGTGATCCGTGAGCATGATTACCTTGGCACCAACGAGATACTGCCGGAACTTGTCCATGGCATAGATGACTGCTAGCAATTCTTTCTCCGTGGTCATATAATTTCTTTGGTCAAGATCATGGGTCTTGCTGGTACAATATATAACATGCAGATTTTTATCCTTCCTCTGCCCCAAGACGGCTCCAATGGCATAATCGCTAGCATCGTACATTAACTCGAAAGGTAGATTCCAGTCCGACGGCTGAATCACAGGTGCGAAAATCAAGGCTTTCTTCAAAAGCCGGAAGGCTTCCATACATTCATCGTTGAAGACGAAAGGTGCATCCTTCACAAGGAGTTGAGTCAATGGCCTGGAAATCTTGGAAAATTCTTTTATGAAGCGACGGTAGAATCCCGCGTGCCCTAAAAAACCATGGACCCCTCGTAGATTAAGTGGAGACAGAAGCTTTTCGATCAACTATACTTTTGCCTTGTTCACCTCGATCCCCATTGAAGAAATGACGTGTCCCAGTACAACTCCTTCTTGGACCATGAAGTGGCACTTCTCCCAGTTTAGAACCAGACCCTTATCTCGACACCTCTCCAGGACCTTAGTTAGATTACGGAGGCATGAGTTAAACTCTGTTCCGTAGACGGAGAAATCGTCCATGAAGACCTCCATTATATCCTGGGAGTAGTCGGAGAAGATTGCAGACACTAATCTTTGAAATGTAGCTGGGGCATTGCAAAGCCCAGACGATATTCTCATGTAGGCATACGTCCCAAAAGGACAAGTAAAAGTCATCTTCTCCTGGTCGTCATTATGAATGGCGATTTGGAGAAGGCCGGAGTACCCATCCATGAAGCAGAAGTAGTTGTGCTTTGCCAGCCTCTCTAGCATCTGATCAATAAAAGGCAGAGGATAGTGATCCTTCCTTGTGGCCTTGTTCAGTTTTCGGTAGTCGATGTACATCCGGTACCCCGTGACGGTCCTGGTGGGTATGAGCTCGTTTTTCTCGTTGCGAATTACCGTCATTCCTCCTTTCTTAGGTACAACATGCACCAGACTAACCCAGTGACTGTCGGAGATAGGGTATATAATGCCGGCATGTAGAAGTCTAACAATCTCCTTCTTGACCACCTCCATCATGATGGGATTCAGTCTTCGTTGCGGCTCAATTGAGGAGGCTTGCTCATCTTCAAGAAGTATCCTATGTGAGCAAAGCCACAAGCTCACTCCTTTCAAATCTTCGATTGCATACCTGAAAACATTCTTAAATCTCTTTAAAACACCAAGTGGTTTAGTCATCTGGTCTTCAGGCAGCGAGGAGTTCAGTATGATTGGCAGCGTCAAATTCTCCCCTAAGTATTCATACTTCAGTCCTGGAGGTAACTCTTTCATCTCAACCTCTTGGGGGCCCGACGCGTATTTCTCAAGCTGAGTATCCTCTAGTGAAAGGACTCTTTCCCGGGTCTCCTGGAGGCTAGTATCCGGAACTTCACTCCCAACCATGGTTTCGCATGGCAAAGCCTCGCAAGGTAACGACGGGATAACGGGCGAAAGCACTGTGTCTCTCTCAAGTTCATAATAATCATTGGGGAAGAAGGCTTCAACGTGAAAACAGGTATCAACAGTCGATGGTTCCCCACCACCACTTCCAGCTTCCTCACTGTCCCAAGGTCCAGGATGCTCTACAGAAGTCTGCAAGGAATAGACCGATTCCTGTTCAACGTACTCGATTGACTCTGCCTGATAGTTCTCTTGACATAACTCCCCATAGGTGAACAATTCTTCCCCACTGTATTCGGAACTAGGCACGTCAATATACGCCACTTCATCTGTAAGAAGGGGAGTTATCGTGACTAGATGCTGCTGCATATCATGATACCTCCTCTGATTTTCCACAGCAGCAGACAGAAGGGATAGGATGTTTGAAGCAGTTAGGGACTGTCAAACTCTGTGCCAGACAGTGGACGTGGTGTGAATGATCCCAAATATCGCACGAAACGGCACACAACATCCTTGTCCTTAGCAGAAATCCTATAAGAAAAGGAGAGAGAGAGCTGCACGGACAGAAAGCACGTCAATAGCACGGGTTGTATGAATGGGGGGTGAGGCGACTCAGTCAACTAATTCTATACAACTAATATTTACAGTATTTCCAAGTAGAATCGAAAAGAGTAGAATGCGAAAATTATCGCGAGGTAGGGATATGAACTAGACTCAAGGGTTCGAAGGTCTTAAAAAAACAAGCACGTTGCCTCCCCGGCAACGGCGCCATAAAGCTTGACGTCCCTCATCTTTTAAGGTCTTCTCATGCAGAGTGCAGTTGGATTTGGGGATACCAGATTTAGAATATTTGTACCGGAAGCGCACGGTGTTGTAGTGTGGCTTGGGGGTCGAACACAGGGAGGCGTGGTTATGCTTGTTTCTAAGAGAAACCAATTCACCCTACGGGTGACCTAGCCCGAATCGATAGATGGTTTGTTACGGAATGTAAATACGGAGGATTAAACAATATAAAGGGAAACCTAGGACTTTGGTTTCCACCATATCATGTGTTCTCACTATTACGACCGGCAGATAGAAAAACAATCGGAATTAGGGTTTAGTGGTGAGATGTTGCCTCTAAGAGTGATACCAGAGTCCCATGCACCCGATATTCCGGTAGGTGCCCAGGATGATACGCCGGACTACCCGGGTTCGGTCAGTGGGCATTCCCCTGTCCATTAACACTGACCGACTCCGGGAGCATTAAGCTCGCAACAATAACTCCCAACATCTCGTCCTGCTGCTCCCGCGCGCAAGGATTCGATGTCTATGCTAAGGGCGTGAGCTATGGCTAGGGAGTCAACCGCCAAGTTTATTCCCCCTTGGTCCTACAGTCAAAGGCGGTCTTTTTCCCGCCGATGACAATGAAACAGCCTGCGTAACCTTTAAATTCCTAATCCCTATCGAAATCCTAGTCCTATGGACGCATCAGGGAGAACCCACGAAGGGGTTTCCACCAAAATCCCAGATTTAGGAACTACTCACACATTATAGCTAAAAAGCAATCTAAATAAAAATCAACCGTAAAAATCATGATCAGGAATTGAAACACGGTAGTAGCAATGCAATTAAGACTATATTCAAGTTTTATAAAGATCGAAAAACTTACAGATAACAATACAATTCCAGCTGTCACAAATAGAGAAAAAGATGGAAAAAAATACAAGACTCTCATTTCTGAAAACCTAGGCAGCTATAAATAGAAATCGACTTCACCCGATCGGTTGAAGAATCAACCGATCGGGTGAGCTGCTACGTGCTTCGGCAGCGGGCTTCAGAAATTTCACCCGCTCGCTTGACCCGACCGGTTGGCGCAAGCGGGTCATCGTTTGAAGGGATGCGGTCATCAGGTGAACCGATCGGTTGAGTTATCAACCGATCGGTTGGAATTATCTTCCAAAAGAACAGAGACTTCAATCAACTGGGCACGGTCAGCGGGCCATCGGGTGAGCTCTACGAGTCCTCGTTCGTAAAATTTGCTACAGAAGAACCGATCAGGTGAAGGCCACCCGATTGGTTGGAATTCAACTCCAATTTCCTGAGAACTCTGTTGGGATGAACCGGTCGGCGAACCGGTCGGTTGACCTTGCACTTCGCTTCAGCTTCAGTCCGGGTCGGACATGCGTGCATCACCCGGTTGGTTGGCTGTGTCCAACCGATCGGGGGGCTGAAAGATGGCAATCTTCGTCATTTGGCCCCTTGGATCGCGCGTGACTCCTCCCGTTGCTCTGAAAACTTATGATATCTTCGTTATGTGTCTCCTACGCTGGCAATCTCTTGCAAACACACAAAAGCACGTAAAAGTGAAAGAAAACTAGAAAACACGAGAAAATGGATACGGGACGGTGGAAAATAACGGAAAAACACAAAGAAGACGTGCGTGAATATATAAAATATACACACACGTCATTCTTTAATTTCATATTTCATAACTTTCATTATTTGATTTACTCTCGGGTTGTGAGAGTGTTTTGCTTGCTCCCAAGTTGTGGGAGTCAAGGACATCGAGTGTATTTCGATTTCACTTGTAGGGTTGCTACAAATGGGTTTTTAAAGAAACCTCAAGTTAGAGTTCTAACTTGAGTATCCGGTGGTTACCGGGTGGAAGGGGCGTAGGATTACCGGGATCAAGTCGGGAAGTGACTTGGGTAATCCGAACCCTTGAAACATCCTTCTGTTTGCATTGTTTCATTTTGGGGTTTAATTTTATTCCGCATTTATTGTTGGTTAGGAATTTAATTTGGTGTAACTATCTTTTTAAATTTCATAGACACTATTCAACCCCCCGTCTAGTGTTTTTTTCATAGCCAGGGACCTTACAGTTCAATTACTTTTGATATGAATGGGATCCCTCCTTATCTCTCCATATTTGATCAAGTCTTCATATGTGTAGCAATTTTTTCCATTACTTTGACCAGGTCATCCTTTGAGTATTTACGAGCTTGCCACTCCTGAAAACACTTAGCACACACATCAAATTGTTCACACACAGTTATTATCATTAAACATGAAGTCATCGATTGTTGTATTCAACTACACGTTGTATCTAACAATCTCCCCCTTTTGATGATGACAAACCAATATAAGATTTGAGCAATAACGATCCAAATAATATCATTGTAACATGTGTGTGTGAAGTGTGATGATGGAGGAAGTATGCAACAATATAACAATGATGTGCAATGCTGTTCAACATGTAAATGCATGCTCCCCCTATATTCTTGCTCCCCTTGAACATATATTCATTAAGCACAATATACACATTATTCATTAAGCATTAATATTGTTCATGTAAGAATTAAGCACACCAAATCACCCAAATCTTCCCAAAATATTTTCCCCCTTTTGTTATCATCAAATGTGTACACCGAAGTCAATGTCATATCACATGCAAGAAGAGAGTATTATAAACTATAATAAACATTTGCATGTAGTCATTCTTAGAATAAAGAAGTCAAATCCAATGAAAATTATAATAAAGACTTCTACACCATTGTGTATGTGTGATGATTAAACATTGAAGCATATAAGGAGAACTTTCAAGAAATTCAACCAAAAACAATCCACTTTTCCATGTAACAAGATATCATATAGGATTGATTTTCTCCATCTCATTAAAAATGAGTTCAAGTTTCCACACCCAAAACATAGCCTATGTGGACTCTAAGATGTGGGGTGGCATTGCTTGACAACACCAACACTAAAGTTTACTCTTAAAGCTTATGTTGGATACTCGTGGGTAGTGTCGTTGCCATTGATCATATCTATTTTTCATACGGAGCTATTTTCATTTCCCTATATATATATATATATATATATATATATATATATATATATATATATATATATATACGAGGGGTTTGAATAACCCGGTTCGCAGGCGTGATCTTAGAGACAGGCTGACTTCTATAAAACCATCTGTCATCATTCTTTTGGAGACGAAGATGAGATCTTTGTCGAGTGTTAATAACTCTGTGCTCCCCAAAAAGTGGGTTACCTTCCACAACATGGACATTGCTGCTGGCGGTAGAATTGTGATGGCTTTAGACCCTTTGGTTTGGAAGGCTTCCCTAGTATCTTCTTCGGATCAACACATCACAATTTCGTGCACTAATTATGGAGGACTCTCGTGTGCTATAACTGGAGTGTATGGAAGGAATACTACGGGGGAACGAAAGGAATTGTGGAATTCTCTCAAGCGGGATGCTACTGTTGTGAATAATGGAGGTTGGATGGTTTGTGGGGATTTTAATAGTGTGCTGGCTACTGGGGACAAAGTTGGTGGTAGGAGACTGGATCAGAAAATGGTTTTTGATTTTAATGATTGTATGGCTACTTGCCAGCTACTTGAGCTCAAGAGCACTGGTTGCAAATATAGCTGGTGTAATAATAGAGTGGGTACTAGCCAGATCTCTGCTCGGCTTGACAGGGTTTTCGTGAATGGCGTATGGGTTGGCCTGCTTACTGACTCGTTCTCGGAGTATTTGGACCCTCTTACTAGCGACCACTCGCCCATGGTTGTCAAACTACATCCTCAGGTATATTCGGATCCTAAACCATTTAAATTCTTTAATTATTGGAGCAGATGCCCTGGGATTGCTGAAGTTATTGATGAAAGCTGGGGTCACTACGTGGCCGGTTCCCCTATGTATTGTGTCTCCCTAAAGCTAAGGAGGCTAAGGCCTATACTCCGTAAGTGGTCTTCTAATTTCAATGCTTGTAAGCAAGTTACGCTGGCCCGTTCTAAGCTGGAAACTATTAGGAAGAACCCAAAATTGTTAACTGATGCTTCTATCCAATCTCATGAGCATGCTGCGATGAAGGAGTTGGTTACTGCAATGAGTCTTGAAGAGGACATGCTTCGTCAGAAGAGTAGACAAGATTGGATCTCCCTGGGAGACCGTAATTCTAAATTCTTTTATCACGCCATGAAGTCAAGAGAAAGTCACAACAGTTTGCTGCATTTGGTGGATTCTCAGGGGAGGCAGTCTAGCTCTATAGATGTATTGAAGAAGGAAGCTGTGGACTTCTATATGGGTTTATATCACCAAGATCAATATGAGACTTCATTCCAGCCAATTAACCCCAAACGTATCCTAACTGCGGATGCCTCTACCTGGCTCATCAGGAGGATTTCTACTGAAGAGATCAAGAATGTGGTTTTCCAGATGAACCCCGATAAGGCCCCTGGGCCTGATGGATTTAATGCCCATTTCTTCCAGCGATACTGGTACCGGATTGGTGATGATGTATCTTTGGCTGTAAAATCTTTCTTCGCATCGGGCTCACTTTTAAGGCAGGTAAACCACACCCATCTTACTTTAGTTCCTAAGAATTCTAATGCTACCGCCTTAGGTGACTATAGACCAATCTCTTGCTGCAATGTCTTATACAAAATTATCAGCAAGATTATCTGCAATAGACTGAGGGTGGTGATACATGAGCTAATCTCCCCTAATCAGGCGGCCTTCCTTAAAGGAAGGCTGTTATCGGATAGTTCCCTTATTGCTCACGAACAGATAAGAGCTTTTAGTAATCCTATGGGGGGAAGGGCATGCATTAAACTTGACTTGCAGAAGGCGTTTGACTCAGTTAATAGGGAGTTCATTCTACACTTTATGGGTCAGATGGGGTTCCCACCTGTGTTTATAAGCTGGATCAGTGAGTGTATTACCACGCCTACTTTTTCTGTTATGGTGAGGGGCTCTCCGGTAGGGTATTTTGAAGGCAACAGGGGGGTTAGGCAGGGTGACCCTCTTTCGCCTTATCTGTTCGTAATTGCAATGGAAGCTTTCTCCATTTTAATGTCTAAAGCACTTGGAAGGGGTACCCTCAAGCCCATGAAGCGCACGGGCACTATCTCACATCTCCTGTTTGCAGATGACCTCCTTGTGTTTTGCAGAGCTAATCTTAAATCGTTCATGTGCATCAAGTATTTGTTGCTAGAATTCAGGAAATTAACTGGGCTGCAAGTTAATTGGGGGAAGAGTACCGCCATGTTTAGTAAGGGGGCCAAGAACAGGACTATTCTTGCGGATTGCTTGGGTATCAATATATCCTCTACTATAACAACTTATTTGGGCCTTCCTTTATCGGCTAAATACCCCAAAGCACCGATGTATGGTAGACTAGTGGATAAATGTAAGAAGAGGCTGATGGGATGGTCATCATCTATGTTATCTATTGCTGGGTGGATTGAGCTAGTAAAATCTGTCATCTATGGAATGGTGGCGTTTTGGATGCAAGCCTATCATATGCCATACACTGTTATGCGAGATATTTCTTCCCTTTGCAGACGGTTCATTATGGGCCCCTCTCGGGCATGGTCATGGAGGGATATGTGCTCTCCCAAGTCGGAAGGGGGAGTTGGCATCCGTTTATTGGAGGATCTCAATGTGGCTTCTGGGGTTAGATTGACTTGGAGATTTCTAACTGCTAGGAGCTTATGGGCAAAGCAAATGAAAACAAAATACGATGGGGCAGATGTGTTTTATGCGGCAAATGGGTTAGTTACTCAATCTGGCACCTGGAAACATATGTTGAAAAGTAGAAAGGCTTCTAGTACTCTTATCCGGAGAGTAGTTAAAGATGGGCGGTCCACGCTTTTCTGGCACGACTTTTGGCTGGATTGTGGTCCCCTTAAGAACCTGGTTGCGGTAGCCCCGGCCCATTCTATGAAGCGGGTGAGCGAATACTGGGTCGGCGGGGCTTGGGTGGATGATCCGGCCTTGAATGATTTTCGGCTGATCCTGGCTCGGGTGACATTAACGCACGGGTCGGATTCTTGGGCCTGGGCGCCTTCCTTTGCCAGGCGTGGGCAATCCTCAGGGGAAATTGCTTCGGTTGACCCATTCAATTTTAAAGAGGCTTGGGAAGGGGTACGGGTGCGGGGAGATCCCTTCCGTTATCATAAGCTGGTCTGGTTCCCGGGACATATACCGAAATGGTCACTGACACTACTTCGTGCATTCAGGGGTAAGCTTCTTACCAGAGATATCATTAGTAGATGGGGCTTAACTACTCAAGTCAACTGTGTGCTTTGCGGTGATGCTATCATGGAAGATATAAAACACTTATCTTCTCTTGTACCTACTCTAATTACATTCTTGGAAGATCCATGCTGAAGTTAAATGTCAACCACTTTGGCTCTTCCCTGGGGGACATTGCTGAATATTATTTGAGTAATTTTGGGGGAAAGGAGGTCTTGAGCAGATTGGCGAAAACTGCCCTTTCTGCCATGGTGTGGCACATCTGGCATGAGAGGAATAGTAGAGTGTTTGAAGGGAAGAGTAGAGGAAAGATGGAGATTTTTGAGGCTATTGCGGCAGATATCAGAGTGGCTATGCTGGGCCATGACCCCTCCTCCTCGGAGGAGGAAGTTGCCTTTGCAAATTGGGAGCTGCGTGATTTGGGCTAATCCATTGTATGGGGTTTTTCCTTCTTGATTGTATAGTCCCTTTTGTGGGGGTGGGGCACCTTTAATTAAGAGTGACGGCGCTTGTGCCCTCTCCTCTTTTTATTGATTCCACATCCCCTGTGTTGTACATCATATACATCAATAAAGATTTACTAACGTTTCAAAAAAAAAGGTTAGCAACTTAATATAGATACTAACTTACCCTGCAAAAAAAGGTTAGCAACTTTATTCATATAACTCATTAATTATAATTTTGGATTATAGAAATGATCCAAACATAAAAAACTCTAATGAAAACAACCATAAATTATCCAACATCTCAACTCAGGCATGGAGTCCCAAAATTTAGAATTTTGTGATACTCTTAAACTTTTTTGTCGAGGGAGATCTATATATTTCTTTTTAATCGACTTCAATGATGGTGCAAAGTGGTGCATTTCCTCCTCCCACTCTTGATTCTCCATAGTAGCATCCCCATCAAACTCCTCCATTCACTCATCCGTATAGTCTTCATCAGCCTCATCTTTGTTACCAACATTATCATGATCATATATACAGACATTTTCTGTAGGTCGCACAGAAGATGGACCGCCAGACTCCAAAATACAAGGAATAGCATCAAAAACATATGTTGCAGTGTACTCAACATTTGTTGGGTTCTTTGTAGCTAAAGGACCTCCACCTATAGCTGAACGATCTCCACCTGTAGCATTATCTTCAAGAACCAACACATTACCATCCACATTTGAAGATGGCTTAATTTTATCCACCCAAACTTTCTTGAGGGGACACTGAGTAGAAGAATGCCCAAAACACTCACATGTCGAACAACTTGGAGGCAAGTTTTCATACTCGACTTTAATGATCGAATTTTCCTCCTCCACCGCAACCACAATAGAGCTAGGTAATTTTGCCTTCGCCTCAACTTCCATGAAACATCTAGCATAAGAGTATCGTTTGTAGTTTTAGCATGTATGGATCAATACACTAGAGGGGGGGTGAATAGTGTATATATAAAAAATGTTGCAAATAAAATGTTAGTAATATTTGCAAATATGGCACAGAAATAAAATGACAAGTACTGAAATTAAATCAATCGCAAACACAGAGATTTACCCTGGTTCGGATCCTTGTGATCCTACTCCAGTCCTCTACCCCGTAGAGATTTTCAATCCACTATAATCACTTGCCCCGCAAGCACAAACTTACAAAAATGGCGACACTCCCCGTGTCCCAAACTTTGTACAATCTCTTGATCGGTCCATATTTTACACATTTTTTCTGCATGTTTGCATGCCATTTTGATCGCCCATACCACGTTTTTCACGATTATTCGACAATATTGCGATGCTTTTCACTATTTCTTGTTTTTGTCGTATTTCAGGAGATATGGATCGATTTGGAGCGATTTTGAGATCAAGAGGATTTGCACTCACTTTGGAGTGTCGCCCACGGCTCATTTACCGACTTATCAACGATGGAGGATGAGTGGAAGAAGAAGGAACTTCAATGGAGCGACGAGGAGGAGAAACGGAGAAGATTGGGTACTTGCAGCATGCCACTCGGCCGAATGAAGCACACACTCGGCCGAGCAAGAAAGCCCACTCAGCCGACCAGAACGGATACGTGCACAATGTTTTTCAGCGTATATTCGGTCGAATGACAAAGTCCTAATCGGCTGGGTGAGGAAGCTCACTCGCCCGAGTACGTCAGGGAAATTTTCCAGAGAAGAGGCTGAATCTACTGCGATTCCCAGAGACCCGTCGATGGCCTACTCGACCGAGTACACATTACCACTCGGCCGAATGATGAAAGCTACTCGGCTGAGCCACCCCCGGAGACAGACCCTTGAGGACCTCGAAGTTACTGTTTTTCTACAGGGTCTGTCACTCGGCTGAGTAGAGAAGTCCACTCGACCGACTGAAGAATCCCACTCGGCCGAGTGACGCCGATGACACACACGCCCAGATTTTCAGACAGCCTTCCACTATTTTGAAATCTACTATCATTCCAGCAATCACAGTATTTTTCTCATATTTTTTATGGATAGTAGACTTCATAACGGTTCCAATGCCACCAAGAACGTACCAATCGGAGGTCGGATGAAATCAGAAGAATTTTTGCAAGTTGACGCTGCAATGCTGGAATTTCCACTCGGCCGAGTCATTTTCCCACTCGGCCCGAGTGGCGGCGGGCCCAGATTTTAAGTTGCGGCCTGGGCTGTTTTTGGGCACGATTTTGGGGGTTTTCTAGGGTGATTTGCTAGGGTTTTGGGAGGCTATATAAGGGGTTTGTAGCCGTCATTAGAGAGGGTTCCCAAAATGTTTTCTTAGTGATTATTTTAGAGGTTAGGCCATGCCCTAGGACCCCTCTTGGATCTAAAGGCTTGTATTTGGATTGAAGATCTTCATCAAAGCTAAGTATTTTGTTCTTGTTATTTGAATCTTTGTTTTTCTATCTTTTTGTATGCAAGCAATGCTTTTTATTGATTCTCATATCGTTATTGCTATGCTTGAGTAGATTTGTTGTTCTAGTGCATAGGGATGAACCCTATGGATCTAAATTCAGATTTGTGATGAATGAATTTCAAAATTGCTAGAATTGCTAGGAGGTTAGGTTGTGATCGATTTATTACGGATAGCTAGGGATTTTCATCGATTGGGGTTTGCAAGAGATTGGATTCTAATCGATGGGAAGGCCTAGATATTCGATTTAGGTTTATAATCGAGATTCTCTAGACTTGGTTTGCAAGAGATTGGACCAAAGCAAGGATTTTTATTTTAAATCTATACCCATATTTGTTTGCAAGAGATTGGACGAATACGAACTATCACAACCTAGATCGTAACTCGAGTTTGCACGAGAGTGGGCTCGAGGGGCGATTGAACGATGATGTCGATCCTAATGCTAGTGGCTTAGGCTAGGATTTGCAAGAGATTGGGCCCTATCCTAGGTTGCTATAGACCGGCAATAGCGCGAGAGCGTGAGCTTGGTTCTCTATTCAGTTACGACTAGTTCACCCCAACACAAGCCTAGTAATATTGAGATTCACTATTTACAATGATGTATGACGATCCGTAGTGGGGATTTCCTAGCTCTAGACTCTTTTATTGTATTAAATTTGAATCGATACTTTATCCGACTTCTTTATCACCGACACCGACATCCACCACCATTTCCATTATATCATTCCATAACCATCTCCACCAATAAAACATTCGTAGTCAACCAAACCTAGGATAGATTAGAGCCAACACCACCTCCTCGTGTTCGATACCCGCTCGCCACTTGACCGTGCATTTGCGGTAAAACTACAATTGTTCTCCGGGTGTATATCCAGGGCCGATCAAGTTTTTGGCGCCGCTGCCGGGGAGGTGTTTCCCGTTGGGTGCCAATTTGTCACAATTAGGTTGATTAGACTAAATAATTTTACACAAAAGGAAATTTTCACCCTCGCCCCCATTATTATCATTTCTATATTCTCTTGGGCCACTGATAATTTTCTTCAGGTATTTGTCTTTGTGATCAGGTTATCCAGAAAGTGCAATGATGACTACAGACTCTGACCTGCAACACGATGAAACTTTTGCATCCCTACTGGAGGAACTCGTGGATGAAGTTCAGACCACGGGACCTATTGCCATCAATATAAAGGACCACATTGAACAACTATTTGCCACCTACATCATTGATCAACTCTCCCCAGAAGGAACAATCAAAGGCAGCATTAGGGTCGATATTAGAAATGATAAGCTGTATTTGGAAGTTGACGAAGTCCCTCAGTCGCCAATGAATGAATTCATCGAAACATGCACCGAAAAGATCAACGCTCGAGAAGAGCTACCTTGGGATACCCACGTTCAGGGAAGTATATTTGATGAATCCTTTTGTGACACCAGTTTATACACTGAATTATCCTTTGATGGCAGGTGCGAACAAGAGGAGAGCGGTAGTTCAATTGATTTGGGAGCAGAGTTACCTGAGCAGCTGAGAGAGGATACCACAGAGATAGCTATCACAGCGCAAGAGGATATAGAATTATTTTCAGGGAAGTATCGTCCACCGCTATTTATTTCATATATTTCTATAGATGATCCTCTTTGGAATACTTTTATTATGAGTGTGAATTTTTTGCGGCGAACTGATGCATCCTATTCTCTGCAGGGTACAGGTGGAGTCCTTGTGGGAATGCTGGAGGATGCATTGCTGGAGTTCGTTGGATTCCGTGGACATATGCGTCTGGCGGAGCCACGGAAGGAGAAGTTGAAGCAGTTGCTTGCACCGGCAAAGATACTGGATCCTCCTTTTGCTATAGGTGATATCAATCCAGTAGTGTATCAATAGCGTAAAATTTTATGCTTTCAATAAACTCGAATCCTATCGACAGCGAGAGGACCGTATAGGTTTGATTGAATAAATATCACCTCATATGACGGCAACAAAAATTTTTACACCCCAAACCCATTATATATATTAATTGCCCTCTTTATATTTTGATGTGTCACATCCTTTTTGCTCACCACCCATCGAGCATTTCTTTCAAGTAAATACTCACATTCTTATTCGTTTGACTCAATCTCGCTTAGCAAAGCCATGACATTTTTGACCGAGTCATTTGAATAGGGTTGTTTGGTATAAGCTTGGGGGAAAGCGCTCTCATGCATCATTGTATGTGCATGTAGTTGCATTAGGATTTCATGTCATCCATTTCATCATTTTTCATTCACCCCCTTATTATTATCGTTGTCTCCCATATTCTTCCATTATGATCACATTGAGGACAATGTGAAGTTTAAGCTTGGGGGAGTGCATTTCCATGCCATTTAGATGCATTAATTGCATTTTTACTATATTTTTAGGGTTTTTAAAAAATTTCAAAATTTTTGCATCATCTTTTTGATTTTTCCATCTTTTTTTATGTGTGTCCATGCATCATATTGTGTGCCTCTTTTTTTTTCTTTTCTTTCCTCTCTTTTATTTTATATCTTTCCTCCTTTTGCTAGATTTGTTCCTAATGATGACATCTCTTATTGCTTTAGTAGCCATCACGATACTTATTATTCCTTGCCATGCTATTTAGAGTATTCCATAGTCTTGCTATTCACACGTGCTTGCAAATATATTTCTCTTGATGACTCCTCTAAGTCAATGTCTGATATTAATTGAAGCTGAATGTATTGATTAGTGTTTAGTATGCTTTTGTTGGAAATGCACCAAGATTCACGCATCATTAGTATATCTGAAGCATCAGTTTTATTGTCTTATTCACCTTCTGTTGCATGCCTGATATGGTTGTAAACTTTACTGCTTGACTTCACTATTTATTGAAATGATTGAGAATATCCATGCTTACATATGAGTTTTAGTTGAAGTATTATTTTATTGAACCGTTCGTGCACATCTTAGAGTGAACCGAGTGTTCCATTATTTCTTTCTCCACATATATCTTTTAATTCTCTACATGTCACTTGAGTTCACCTCCTAAAGCTACTTATATCGCATCTATTTCCCAAAAATTCCCACAAAAGAAGAAAGCTAGCTCCAAAAAGCCCAAAAAGGAGCCAAAATCCAAAAATACAAATCAAATAGCTCCTACAAAAATCCAAGCAAAGTCCAAAAGAAAATTAAAGATATTTCTCTATCTCATTATTGGAGCCACAAAATACTTGGGAAAACCAAGACAAAAATCCCATTTTCCACTATCATATTCCTTTAGATGTGATGCCTCAAGCTAAGCTTGGGGGGTGAATTCATTTGACCATATGAGTGAGTATGACATTAGAGTGGAGACGTGCATGAATGGGAATATTCGATAATGCTTAGACTTTGCAAAATATATTAGATATGGAGATTTTTCATGATTTGAAATAAATATGTGAATGCCATGACTCTTATTCTATTCTCTATTTCATGCTTGGTGTGTATCTTATTTGCTTCATTTATAACTTTTGATTGAAAAGTGCATCGCCAATATTTGTATATTAAATTCTATGAAATGCGTGATGTGAATATGAATTGATTGTATGAATTTAGAGAGTCCCTCTTATCATTCTTAAAAGCTTGCAAGTACCATGTCTAAGTAAGATTTGAAATCCTTATAGCATGTGATTTGTATTTTCCAAGTTATCGTGATGTGTAGCTTATGGCTTGAGATCTGAGAGAATAATCTAGCGACCACTTCCACTTCGTATTCCTTTTTCTTTTAGTTTATTTCCTTTGTTTTCATCTCCCGAGTTCGTCTCTCTACTTATCTTTCTCGAGGACGAGTAAGTGGTAAGCTTGGGGGATTTTGATCGGTCCATATTTTACACCTTTTTCTGCATGTTTGCATGCCATTTTGATCGCCCATGCCGCGTTTTTCACGATTATTCGACAATATTACGATGCTTTTCACTATTTCTTGTTTTTGTCGTATTTCAGGAGATATGGAGCGATTTGGAGCGATTTTGAGATCAAGAGGATTTGCACCCACTTTGGAGTGTCGCCCACGGCTCATTTGCAGACTTATCGGCGATGGAGGATGAGTGGAAGAAGAAGGAACTTCATAGGAGTGAAGATGAGGAGAAATGGAGAAGATTGGGCATTTGTAGCATGCCACTCGGCCGAGTGAAGCACACACTCGGCCGAGAAAGAAAGCCCACTCGGCCGACCAGAACGGATACGTGCACAATGTTTTTCAGCGTATACTTGGCCGAATGACAAAGTCCTACTCGGCCGGGTGAGGAAGCTCACTCGCCCGAGTATGTCAGGGAAATTTTCCAGAGAAGAGGCCGAATCTACTGCGATTCCCAGAGACCCATCGATGGCCTACTCGACCGAGTACACATTACCACTCGGCCGAATGATGAAAGCTACTCGGTCGAGCCACCCCTAGAGACAGACCCCTGAGGACCTCAAAGCTATTGTTTTTCTAAGCGTCTATCACTCGGCAGAGTAGAGAAGTCCACTCGACCGAGTGAAGAATCCCACTCGGCCGAGTGACGCCGATGACACACACGCCCAGATTTTCAGATAGTCTTCCACTATTTTAAAATCTACTATCATTTCAGCCATCAAAGTATGTTTATCATATTTTTTATGGATAGTAGACTTCATGACGGTTCCAACGCCACCAAGAACTTGCCAATCGGAGGTCGGATGAAATCTGGAGAATTTCTGTAAGTTGACACTGCAGTGCTGGAATTTCCACTCGGCCGAGTCATTTTCCCACTCGGCCCGAGTGGCGGCGGTCCCAGATTTTAAGTTGCGGCCTTGGCTGTTTTTGGGCACGATTTTGGGGGGTTTTCTAGGGTGATTTGCTAGGGTTTTAGGAGGCTATATAAGGGGTTTGTAGCCGTCATTAGAGAGGGTTCCCAAAATGTTTTATTAGTGATTATTTTAGAGGTTAGGTCATGCCCTAGGCCCCCTCTTGGATCTAAAGGCTTGTATTTGGATTGAAGATCTTCATCAAAGCTAAGTATTTTGTTCTTGTTATTTGAATCTTTGTTTTTCTATCTTTTTGTATGCAAGCAATGATTTTTATTGATTCTCATATCGTTATTGCTATGCTTGAGTAGATTTGTTGTTCTAGGGCATGGGGATGAACCCTATGGATCTAATTTCAGATTTGTGATGAATGAATTTCTAAATTGCTAGAATTGCTAGGAGGTTAGGTTGTGATCGATTTATTACGGATAGCTAGGGATTTCTATCGATTGGGGTTTGCAAGAGATTGGATTCTAATCGATGGGAAGGCCTAGATATTCGATTTAGGTTTATAATCGAGATTCTTTAGACTTGGTTTGCAAGAGATTGGACCAAAGCTAGGATTTTTATTATAAATCTATACCCATATTCATTTGCAAGAGATTGGAAGAATACGAACTATCACAACCTAGATCGTAACTCGAGTTTGCATGAGAGTGGGCTCGAGGGGCGATTGAACGATGATGTCGATCCTAATGCTAGTGGCTTAGGCTAGGGTTTGCAAGAGATTGGGCCCTATCCTAGGTTGTTATAGACCGGCAATAGCGCGAGAGAGTGAGCTTGGTTTTCTATTCAGTTACGACTAGTTCACCCCAACACAAGCCTAGTAATATTGAGATTCACTATTTACAATGATGTATGACGATCCGTAGTGGGGATTTCCTAGCTCTAGACTCTTTTACTGTATTAAATTTGAATCGATACTTTATCCGACTTCTTTATCACCGACACCGACATCCACCACCATTTCCATTATATCATTCCATAACCATCTCCACCAATAAAACATTCGTAGTCAAACCAACCTAGGATAGATTGGAGCCAACACCACCTCCTCGTGTTCGATACCCGCTCGCCACTTGACCGTGCACTTACGGTAAAACTACAATCGTTCTCCAGGTGTATATCCGGGGCCGATCATCTCTAAAAAGAGATTCAAACCTGTTAAATAAAGAGCAACACTTAGCCTTGTTATAAATTTCAGAGAATGAATTCAAGGATGGTGTTTAGAAGATGAACTTCAAGATGTAAAAGATATATAATGAAGAGCAACACTTGAAGTTCTCTGGTTCATAAAAGAAAAGAGAGATCAATCAATTTCTTCTTGCAATTATGAACACAAACAACTTTCCAAAATGATGTTGAAAATCCAAGTTCTTCCGTTCTTAAACGAAGAAAGAAATCTAATGATTTCTTTTTACAAATAAGAAAAGAACAACTAATGGCCTAAAGCTTTTGAAAATGAAAGACTTGATTTCAACAAATAATAGAGTAAAGAAGAGGAAAGTGAGTGAAGAAAAAGAGAGGGTCTACCCCTCTATTTATAGTGTTTAGGGACGGTTGGGGACTGTAGTTAACGTTGGAAAACGGGCAAGAACCGTCCCTGAAAATTTGGGATCAAAATGGCTAGTTTTGAAATTAGTCGACCAAAAGGACAAATTGGTCGACCAAAATTTAGAAAGAGAATTTTGACCGTTAAAAGGCAGTTCTAGAATCTATACGTTATGAGAGTTAGCATATGTAATCATATAGTCAAATTCAAAGGTTTAAAATTGGTCGACCAAAATGGGGTTATTGGTTGCCAATTTTCAAAGGTGCGAATTTTCGAATTTGGGAAGTATAGATCTCTGAGGAATGGAATCTAGATGACTAAGACATATTATCACAAGGCTTTGTGACTCTAATAAAGTAAATTTTACATTGATTACATAAAGCCGTAGATAGGACTGCATCTGCAACTGAATTTGAGAAGCTTCTTTACAGGGGATCCTTTGTTGGGGTTTTGGCGGACCCCCAGAGCTCGGATCCGTATCCGTCCTAAGTCGGACGGACCATGGAGGCACATAGGCGCAGCGGAAAAACAGAAATCTTAATTTCTACACTAGCTAAACAATTTAGCTAGGCTCTGGGGAACCAGAACCCAGCCCGATCTATGCTGACTTGGAGTGGGTCTGACCACTCCAAGAAGGATCTACACTAAGCGACTAATTAAAATTACGCTAAAACGCTTAACCACATACCCGGAATCTTGGCCCTGGAGCAGGCAAGATGTACCGCACCGTCTTGAGAAGCTCCTCGTAGCCGATCCGCGTTGACCCGATCTCCCTGAGCCGCCTCGCACCCTCGCACCGATCCGCCCGAGCCGCTTTCGCCTCCGAGCCGATCACACGCGGTAGAAAGTTTCACTTGAGAAGAAACACGCGTCTTAGACGTCCGAATCGGATCCAAACCCCTTTCGTAGTCGTGCTAGGACTACTCCAGAGAATAGGAAAGTAGAGAGAGATTTAGTCGCGGACCGAGCTTGCTCAATAATTTGGAGCTACCCGATCGTTGACTGGTGTCTATTTTTCAACGAGGAGAGTGCACCCCTATTTATATAGGGAGTGAGCACTCAACATCTCGTTGCGGGCAATGTGGGACAATTCCCATGAAGAGAAAAACAATTAAGCCATTTGGCTTAATTTCAATTTTAAAGTTAGCCTTTCACAAAGTCAAACTTTAACGAATTAATTCTCCTCACATACTAAACTTCAGACACCAAACAAGCTATCAATCAGAAGAGCTTGGAATGGTGAACGCGTAGGAACTGACGGCGACAAATTTCGACTTCGTTTGACCCCTCAAACAATTGCTCAAAGTTTAGCAATTTCTCAAAATTCGTAGCCGTCATTAGGGTTTCAAAAAACCCTAATTGACTTAAGTTGCGGGCGCGCCCGCTAGACTTAGCGGGCGCGCCCGCCCAAGGGGGGAAGGGCGGGCCACCCGCCCGCTGCTGCAGCGGGCCGTGCCCGCTGCAAGAAGCGGGCGCTGGCCCGCTGCAAGCAGCGGGCTGCGCCCGCTGCACAAGCGGGCGCGGGCCCGTTGCGTGCAGCGGGCCGGGCCCGCTGCATCAGCGGGCGCTGGCCCGCTGTACAGCGGGCCACGCCCGCTAATGCAGCGGGGGCCCACCTGCTGCACATAGCGGGCCATGCCCGCTGCTGCAGCGGGCCGCGCCCGTTTTGCCCTTGCACATGGGCCTCTTGGCCCGGTGGGTCTAACCCACTTCCCCTTGAACTCTTTCTGCGTTTCTGGGCTCGTTTGAGCTCCGATTTGGACACGGTTTGAACCTGTGTTTAGACCGGGACGATCCCGTCATCAAGGTAACCCTTTCCAACAAGTTTGTTCCTACTAAATTCGTCGTAACTAATTTACAACACGTTTAGTTAAAGTTAGCATCTAATGCAACGTTATGTCCCTATTGCTATTGCGACTAACTTTCACAACTTAACTTGTGAATATCATCAAATGACATTTCTCTCTATTCTATATTCCTATTACTAAGACACGAGTACTACTCGGTGTGAGACCCTACAGCCTGACCTTACTAAAGGTTGGGGCTCGAAACCCCTAGACGACGGTCACTACGAGCAGTAGCTGTCGTCCCTGTTTCAGAGTCATCATAACGTGATCGACCCTTTGACAAAAGTATCATAGGGTTTGCATTGGCTGTGTCAGTGATGAATTCCGTTAGCTAAAATCCCTTCGTCAAGACTGTGTTTGATGTTGGCCTAGGGTATGGTTTTCTGTCAACCCCATTAGACAACATTGGTCAGTATACGGCGGTCTTTATTGTATACACGTTGTACTACTTGCAACGTACCCCGGCCGAGGATTAACATAAAGACCGTACTGAGCCTATAACACTAACTTCCCTTTAATGGAAGTGACGAATCCCTTCTTTAGTCACTTACTCACCTAGAGAGCTTCTGGTGCAACCCAACCTAAGATCTTTCATCAGGACTGGTCCTCGAAGCTAGATCATGGGTCTAAGCTACACCGTCCGTTCACAGGTTTATACAGATGACTTCAGGTCTTAAGGATCAACTAACCTATCATCACCCTAGAGTTATTGAAGACAGATCATTAAAGTTAACCATTTAATAACTCTAACTTGGTCGTTCAGTGAACTCATTCTCCAATGAGCACCTGTGTCTCGTCTCCGACTTCAGCAAGTCGAATGACTATGAGATCATCATTACCCGAAGGTAAGACGAAGACACAGTGATCTATCCGATGTGTCGATATCCAGTTCTCGACACATCTATGATCACGAACCGTTTTAGACTTACGTTTCTATTCGGTCTCTTACTTACTCATAATCGAGATCTCATCTAGATATGTAAGGACCTAACTCTAAGTCTATGGATATTATCCAAGTATATTAATACAAACGATTTTATACTTAGAATAATACGTACCATATACGGTATGAACAAGACGTATAATCAAGATAAATTGCCTTATGGGCATATATCTTCCTACATCTCCCACTTGCACTTAGGCTATTTATCTCGGTATCTCATGCCGTTATAGCATATCAGTCACTTTGACATTTGATATGGCAAACCTAAGAATGGTTCTACTAATAAGTATCTACAACGAATTTAATGGATTGAAATTACATCTCTTGATCACACAGGGTTGATCCTTTGGGAAAATGATCTGGATCAATTTTCCTAACTTTGTATAGCTAACAGTTAGCTTATACTATTTAGATGTGGGGTCTTACATTTCCGTAAGTCAGTTCTAGCTCACTCCACTTTATTGTGTCAATATGTCAAGTACACATTTGACGCCCTAAGTCTCTATATATATACTATTAAATCAAAACAATTTTGACTTAATGATTTATATAGAAGATTCATTAAAGTGAAAAATCCTTTTTACTTAGTCCGAAAAACGGAACTAAGTATATGAGCTCGCTCCCACTGACTTTAAGAATTACCTGGTCAAATTTCTTTAACATAATATCTAAATCATATTTAGGTTTATGTGCAAAATATAACCATTTGGTAAGTGCCTTAGATGGAATGCACAAGTGTCAGATTCGGTTTGACGAATGAGTCAAGTCAAGATCGTTTTAAGGAAACTTGACATTGACTCGTTCAATCAAAACGTCCTATACTGTACTTATTCCTTTAACCACATTTAGTATTAACTCTTTTAATAACTAAATGCAGTTAATCACGAGTTAATATTGATATGCGTATTTATTGTGATTGCACACAATTTATACGCCCCCTGGAACCTATACTTAACTACTGATTGACTTCAGACATTTAGTCAGCTTCAAAATCAATATTATCGAAGCTATACATCATTATTCGAAAATATACGCAACCATCACAGAAAAGTCACATCCACAGAATTTGAGCCAATTCAATTTCAATTGCAACATTCGAGACATTCATTCCAAAACAACGGGTTCATAAAAGGAACCTTAATTTGTTTATCAAAAATAAACTTTGAGTGCAAAGCACTCATTCATTGTTTTCGATCTTTAAAGATGATACATTTTATTCAAATAAGAAAAATATCATCTCCATCACGATCAGCGTCTCCAGAAGTCTTTGAGCGGTCCCAGCAGCAACTGTTGCTTTAATTGCCGACCGATCTCCGTGCTTCTCTAATCTCCAGTTCTTATCAGCCACCTGTATACAGTACACAGATGTCTATAAGTATCTCATACTATATGAATGGAAATGATTGCATTTAATTGAATTTTAATTTGTACCTGAGGTAGAGGCATCAGTATGCCCCTTCTTCTTCTCTGCAAGATAGATCTTGCAGTTCCTCTTCCAGTGGCCAATCTTGTGGCAATGGAAGCACTCAGATTTCGACGGGGCCCCTTTGTTCTTTTTCTTCCCATTCTTAGCCTTCGCAGGTTGTGGGACCTGCCTCTTCTTCCCTTTGCCTTTCGGCTGGTCGGAAGTAGCAGAGCCAACAACCAGTGCAGCCGGCTTCTTATGAATCTCCTCAAACTACCGGAGCATATTGAGGAGACCCGGAAGATCCGTCTCAAGGCTGTTCATTATAAAGCCAGTTATAAAAGGCTTGAAATCGGGAGTCAAAGACTTTAGGATAATGTCCGTGGACATCTCATTGTCCAGGATAAATCCTAACTAGGCGGCGTCCTCTACGTACCCGATCATCTTGATAACATGATCATGTACGGGTTCCGTCCCCATCTTGGTGCCCCAGAGGTTGCTAGTGGCCTTGAACTTGGCAGCTCTTGATCGCTTGCCATACAACTCTTGTGCGTTGAGGAGCATGCTTTGAACATCCATATGTTCATGCTTCCTCTGCAACTCGTTGGTCATCGAAGCCAGAGTAAGGCACCTGACCTTCTCTGCATCCCTCTGGTACAATTTGTAGGCTTCCTTTTCCTCGTGGGTCGAATCTTCATCCGGCTTATCTGGAGCGTCCTCGAACAGTACGTATCCTATTCCGGCTAGGGAAAGGACCAACTTGATGTTCCTAAGTCAGTCTTTGTAGTTCGTTCCATCCAGCACGTTCTTCTCAACCATGTATCTAAGTCCCGAATCCATTCTGTATTTTATAGATACTTTAGTTAGTATATGTTCGTAGTATAGTTTTAATGGTTTTAATAAAACTATATTCTCCCACTAAATTTATTTAAAGCCATAATAATAAACAATTTATTATAAAATAATATTTGTGAGAGAGGGATCCGACTACCGTGAGTCTGACAACCTTGAGTGTATCTCAACAAGTTGTCCGACTCTGCAGTCAGTAGACGAACTCGTCGTCAATCATATTTACTATGATTCCCTATCGATTTTTACCCCTAGTCATTTGTGATCATGAGTGTGCTCAACCGGATCACAATGGCCAGCCTAGTCGGACCCTTGTTTTCGTGTCTAGCCTGACTTGCCCCTTTGCTCGGTGTATGCACGACGCGCCGGTTTGGGTCAGGTCTTAGACTACATTCTTGGTTAGACTTACGCCGAAGCTCGAGGGATGAGACAACGGTTTCAGTCAGGTTAAGATGTCAATCAAGAAATCGGTTTCTATAAGATTGACATGTCACGGCTTGAGTGTAGCTCAACAACCGGAACATGTTTCTTACAGTTGCCAACTCCTAAAACAAGGAGGGCTACGATTTATCTTGAACAAGATTATTATCGTATTGACTTAGGTATAGTCGATGGACGTACATAGTCATGAATCGACTCCTTGCGGTCCAGCGGACGCGGCCAGGGAATTGACTAAGCCAGGACCACTTGTTACCCAGTCTAGCTAGGTTGGTCCAAAAACTTTAGCCAAGCACATTGACCGACATCATGATCCATTGAAGGAGTTGTCATCAATCTTATGTTTTCCAAACAACTAAATGGCTTTTATTAAAAAGAACTAGTTAATCCTTATCAACTAGTGGATCCTAAAATTCAAAATTTTTCAGATTGGTTGAACATCTTTTATTAAGTCCTTATCAACTATAAGGTTCTACGTTCAACTTACTACCCAAATCTTATTAGGTTTTTAATTAAACAATTCAACATTTTTGTCTTTTGTGAAAATCATTATTTAAACATTTTAATGAAATGATTTCCAAACAAAGGGACTACCCTAATCAGGTATTAGGTTCAATGTTGTTTTGTTTTATCAAACATAACATGTCACTATCATGTTTTAATGGCTAACCTAACAAGGTTTGTGTATACATTATACAACATGAAATGAAGCAACTAACTTTATCGGCATAAAAGAAAGTTTCATTTTTAGTGACATATAAAAGGTATTTGCAAGTTTTAAAAATTATCTATATAATACAAACATGCAAATCTAAATTTTAACACTTAAAATTAAAGATTAAAATTTAAAGCCTTCATAAAAAAAAATTTATCGCATAAAACTAGGTCGTACAAAATTATCTAATAATTTTAAACCTAGGCCTTTAAAATTTTTTAACCTTATTTCTAAAATTAAAATATCACATAAAAATTTTAGAAACATCTATGTAGTAAAAGAAATTAATTTATATTACATCTCATGAAATAAAATTATTTCTATTATTTACATATTTAAAACAATTTTAAAACTCTTTTAAAATCTTTTAGAAATCCTTTTTAGAAGCTTTCAAATAAAGTTTAAAGATTTCTAACTTTTATGTAACTAAAGAAAAATTCTTAAATTTCAAAAATAAAATTTTTCTAAAGTTTACATAAACTTTAAATACCCTTTAAAATTTTTCATATTTCAAAAATTTTATACAGTATTTAAATGTTGGATGCCTATTTAAAATTTATTGCATAAAGTAAATAGTCCAAAATAAAATTTTCGTGTTGCATAAACAATTTTTTTTAAAAAAAACACGAAACAATTTTAAAAAAAAAACTATTTAACATTAAGCAAAATAGTTTGTACATGAAAGCTAAGCATTTTTTTAACTATTTTAAAAAGTCGCTATAGTAGATCTATAGCATAACCTGGCTCTGATACCACTGTTGGGGTTTTGGCGGACCCCCAGAGCTCGGATCCGTATCCGTCCTAAGTCGGACGGACCACGGAGGCACATAGGCGCAGCGGAAAAACAGAAATCTTAATTTCTACACTAGCTAAACAATTTAGCTAGGCTCTGGGGAACCAGAACCCAGCCCGATCTATGCCGACTTGGAGTGGGTCTGACCACTCCAAGAAGGATCTACACTAAGCGACTAATTAAAATTACGCTAAAACGCTTAACCACATACCCGGAATCTTGGCCCTGGAGCAGGCAAGATGTACCGCACCGTCTTGAGAAGCTCCTCGTAGCTGAGCCGCGTTGACCCGATCTCCCTGAGCCGCCTCGCACCCTCGCACCGATCCGCCCGAGCCGCTTTCGCCTCTGAGCCGATCACACGCGGTAGAAAGTTTCACTTGAGAAGAAACCCGCGTCTTAGACGTCCGGATCGGATCCGAACCCCTTTCGTAGTCGTGCTAGGACTACTCCAGAGAATAGGAAAGTAGAGAGAGAGATTTAGTCGCGGACCGAGCTTGCTCAATAATTTGGAGCTACCCGATCGTTGACTGGTGTCTATTTTTCAACAAGGAGAGTGCACCCCTATTTATATAGGGAGTGAGCACTCAACATCTCGTTGCGGGAAATGTGGGACAATTCCCATGAAGAGAAAAACAATTAAGCCATTTGGCTTAATTTCAATTTTAAAGTTAGCCTTTCACAAAGTCAAACTTTAACGAATTAATTCTCCTCACATACTAAACTTCAGACACCAAACAAGCTATCAATCAGAAGAGCTTGGAATGGTGAACGCGTTGGAACTGACGGCGACGAATTTCGACTTCGTTTGACCCCTCAAACAATTGCTCAAAGTTTAGCAATTTCTCAAAATTCGTAGCCGTCATTAGGGTTTCAAAAAACCCTAATTAACTTAAGTTGCGGGCGCGCCCGCTAGACTTAGCGGGCGCGCCCGCCCAAGGGGGGAAGGGCGGGCCACCCGCCCGCTGCTGCAGCGGGCAGGCGCCCGCTGCAAGCAGCGGGCGCTGGCCCGCTGCGTGCAGCGGGCCGTGCCCGCTGCATCAGCGGGCGCTGGCCCGCTGTGCAGCGGGCCACGCCCGCTAATGCAGCGGGCCGCGCCCGTTTTGCCCTTGCACATGGGCCTCTTGGCCCGGTGGGTCCCGCTGCACACAGTGGGCCATGCCCGCTGCTGCAGCGGGCCGCGCCCGTTTTGCCCTTGCACATGGGCCTCTTGGCCCGGTGGGTCTAACCCACTTCCCCTTGAACTCTTTCTGCGTTTCTGGGCTCGTTTGAGCTCCGATTTGGACACGGTTTGAACCTGTGTTTAGACCGGGACGATCCCATCATCATGGTAACCCTTTCCAACAAGTTTGTTCCTACTAAATTCGTTGTAACTAATTTACAACACGTTTAGTTAAAGTTAGCATCTAATGCAACGTTATGTCCCTATTGCTATTGCGACTAACTTTCACAACTTAACTTATGAATATCATCAAATGACATTTCTCTCTATTCTATATTCCTATTACTAAGACACGAGTACTACTCGGTGTGAGACCCTACAGCCTGACCTTACTACAGGTTGGGGCTCGAAACCCCTAGACGACGGTCACTACGAGCAGTAGCTGTCGTCCCTGTTTCAGAGTCATCATAACGTGATCGACCCTTTGACAAAAGTATCATAGGGTTTGCATTGGCTGTGTCAGTGATGAATTCCGTTAGCTAAAATCCCTTCGTCAAGACTGTGTTTGATGTTGGCCTAGGGTATGGTTTTCTGTCAACCCCATTAGACAACATTGGTCAGTATACGGCGGTCTTTATTGTATACACGTTGTACTACTTGCAACGTACCCCGGCCGAGGATTAACATAAAGACCGTACTGAGCCTATAACACTAACTTCCCTTTAATGGAAGTGACGAATCCCTTCTTTAGTCACTTACTCACCTAGAGAGCTTCTGGTGCAACCCAACCTAAGATCTTTCATCAGGACTGGTCCTCGAAGCTAGATCATGGGTCTAACCTACACCGTCCGTTCACAGGTTTATACAGATGACTTCAGGTCTTAAGGATCAACTAACCTATCATCACCCTAGAGTTATTGAAGACAGATCATTAAAGTTAACCATTTAATAACTCTAACTTGGTCGTTCAGTGAACTCATTCTCCAATGAGCACCTGTGTCTCGTCTCCGACTTCAGCAAGTCGAATGACTATGAGATCATCATTACCCGAAGGTAAGACGAAGACAAAGTGATCTATCCGATGTGTCGATATCCAGTTCTCGACACATCTATGATCACGAACCGTTTTAGACTTACGTTTCTATTCGGTATCTTACTTACTCATAATCGAGTTCTCATCTAGATATGTAAGGACCTAACTCTAAGTCTATGGATATTATCCAAGTATATTAATACAAACGATTTTATACTTAGAATAATACGTACCATATACGGTATGAACAAGACGTATAATCAAGATAAATTGCCTTATGGGCATATATCTTCCTACATCCTTATCAAATGATTATATATCCAAGTCGTGAATGTAGGTGCCTTTGCCTTTCCAGCTTCATGAAATATGATATATCTGTCTGAATACGCATGAAGATATCTCATTTGTGTGGAACTCAGCATTGATATGTATCTGCATACATAGAGTTAGTAACACTGAATGTGTTTGTCATATCAAAACCATATGGGAATAGAAATATAGAATTATGTAATTCCAACATTCTCCCCCTTTTTGATGATGACAAACAAAAAATATATATAGTTAAAATTTAAAATAGCAGATATACTCCCACTGAATATGTGGATACTCCCCCTGAGTAGATGAAATATATTCTCCCCCTTTGGAATCCTTAAAAAGAGGCAAATAAGAGTTAGGGAAAAAATAAGCGAGAAAATATGAGGGAAATATAAATGGGGATAAAAGATGGAGTATATTGCCTTAAAATGAACAAAAATTTGGTTATTAGTGGAAATTGAATAGTAGGCCAAAGAAAATAAATAGGCCGAAATATTGGGAGCAGGCCATAAAAAATGAAAGGACATTAAAATACATGCGAATGTAGGATCATTAAAAAATATGTGAGAGGACCTTGTATGAAAAATATGTGAGACTACCTGGTATATATAGGAAAAAAATGAATGTAATATAACTTGTAGAAAAAATGTTTGAGGGATGAGAAACAAAATTTCACAGCAGCAAAATTTCAAAACTGCTAAGTGTTTATAACTTAGGGAAGCAGACATAATAGTGGTCGGAATAGGCTGTGGCAAGGTTGTGTAGAAAATTAATAGAGAAGCCATAAACAGAACTATACTTCAAAACATAGGACAAAGTAATATAGTCCAAAATTGAACTAGGCAAAAGAGCCACAAACAGAACCAAATATGAGACATGAAAATAGGGCACAAAATATTAACCAAAACATAAGAGAAAATCACAAAACAATGTAGCCATTGACAACCAAGTGATATAGCAAAAAAATAGATGATAACAAGTACAGAATAGCCAAGACAACATCCAAGTACAAACAGAACATTATGGATAAACGAGCAACAAGAAACATAAAGGAAAGGGAATGGTTGCAGATGAAAATGCAAACATCACCATACTAAAAACAGAAGTGATTAACCAAATATAACCCAAAGGTTGGCAGAACTGAGTTTGACATTACACAACAACAGAGAAACAACATACACCCCATACTCTGAACATAGTAACAACAAAACAACATAACAACATAACCCCCAAAGTGCTGACAGAACAACATCAACAAACCAAGAAACCAACACTAGAATATCACCAAACACCTATGAAACGAGTATCCAAAGTGCCCAAAACAACCATGAAAGTATCACCAGGCAACATATGAAAAACAACAGCAAACAGCAGAAAACAGGGCCCTAGGAAGACTACGGCCGAGAGGATGGCCTAGGCCGTGAAGGAGACGCATCGGTGGAACGACGAGTGGCTCGGAAGTGGAGAGACTCAAAGTGATTCTCCATCGAGGCCACGGCAAACGTAAGATCGTCCATCATTTTGTTATGACCCTGCAGTGTAGCATTGCTGGAACTCAAATGAGTCTGAAGGCCGTGGAATCCATCGTGCATTTCATTTTGAATATCCTGGAAACCGCGAGTCATGGAATGACGAAGAGCACGAACCTCACCAAGTAAAGAATCATGGCCAGTCGACGGGGTAATGGGAGTGCTAGGGGAAGCCTCAGAATAGGAATACCGCTTTCGAACGGGAACACGACCACGGGTGCGAGAAGAGGAGCCGGGGGTATGGGTGGCGGGAGTGGGATGGGGGGTAGGAGTGGCACGGGGTCGGGGAGAGCGAGTACCGGTGTGGGGAGAGCGAGACATGGATCGAGTAGTAGGACGGGAGGGAATGGGAGATGTATCAGGGATAGGAGCATCGGTATCGTCATCAGGCTCGGCAGTGTCAGACATGACTAACTGCATGTGGGTTAATGTCTCAGAATTGAAATCAATGGGGTTGAAGATCGGGGCAGAGTTGGCAAAAGGAACCTGAAAGGCCTCTAAGATCCGAGTGATCAGGGAAGGCAAGAAAATTTGAGTTTTAACGGGTTTGACCAAGGAATCGAGCAAAACAGAACCCCAACAAATGGGAAGTTCTCCCATCAAAGCATAGTAGCAGCGGGCGGTCTTGTTACTGACGTAATTAAGAGAAACGATTTTCGGGGCTAGATTGGTCAGGATGATCTTGACCATCATTCGAGAAGGAGGATGAAGAGTCGCAGCAGATCTCTTGGGATGAAAATCAGGGGACAGAAGCTATTTAATTGATCGGTCAGTGAGAGTGTCGGGGAGAGGCTGAACATTGTGCGGGGGTAAATGCAGAAGCCAAGAAAGCATAGGACCAGTCAGCCGAAAAAGAAACCATTGACGATGGTGGAAATTGAAAGCATACCAGCCTGCTTGGAGGAATCCAGATTTGCGTAAAACTCACGAACTAGAGTAGGGAAGTATGGTGTGTGGTTTGCAGTGGACCAGAGAGCAACCAAGCCGGCGGAATGGAGGGGGCCCAAAATCTGGGAGAATCCGTGATCGTTGAAATCCACATGACGTTCTGGATGGAACGGGAGGTTCTCGAGGAGGCGGAATTGTTGCGTAGCCACCGGAGAACGGAAATAGGCCGGGGAGGCCATGGCAATGAAGTCTTGGGAACGTGGATCCCTCGATGGTGACGACGGAAGACGGCAGATCGAAGGTAGAGCGGAGCAGTGCGAGGGAAAATCGACAACGGTGGTCGATTTTGAGGTGGGAGCCGGTGAAATCGGGGTCGGATCTAGCGAAATCGGTGGTCGGGCGGTCTAGGAGAGCGACGGAGGGTCGATTGAAGAGAAGAGGCGGAGGATCGGCGACGGGATGGTGGTTGGAGGGAGGCACCGGCGGGTGATTGGGTGGAGGCCGGCGATTTAGGGTAGGGCAGTGGAGATTTGGGAAAGGGGGAGGCCGACTGGATTTGGGGGGAATGGGTGCTTCGGGAAAGAGAAAAAAAATTGGTCAGAAGATATTTTTTGGGACTTATCATCCCTAGGCAAGAATTAAATAGGAAAAATAATCAGTTAAGGGAAGTTGTGGGAACTGATAGAATTCTAATCGGTAGAGTAGTTGAAAAACGAATCCCACCCAAATTTGAAAACGAAAGGATGGGTTCAGTTTCTGAAACAAAAATGAAGGGAACGGATAACGAGAATAAGCGAGAAGACGAAGTAGTTACCTAAAAATTAAAAATAAAAAATAAAAAATCGACAATTGACGACCAATATTGGTGATTTAATCGACCAATTTTAAAAAACAGCCTAAAATTTTTGAAAAATTTTGAAAAATTTCTAAAAATAAAAATAAGAATGTGTCATAAGTCCGATTCACTAATAATCCCTAAATTCCTACGAAGCTTAATAAAAGTCTCTTCTTTCAATGGTTTAGTCAAAATATCAGCAGTCTGATGTTCAGTAGATATAAATTTAAGAACTATATCTCCTTTCTGAACATGATCATCTAGAAAATGATGACGTACATCAATATGTTTTGTACGAGAATGATGCACATGATATTTAGAAAGATTAATAGCACTAGTATTATCACACATAATATGACAAGTAGAGCAATCAATACCATAGTCTAAAATAGTTTGTTTCATCCATAAGATTTGAGCACATGCTAAACCGGCGGCAATATATTCTGCCTCGGTTGTAGATAATGAAACAGAGTTTTGCTTTTTGCTAAACCAAGAAACTAAAGCATGACCTAAAAAGTGGCATGTACCACTAGTACTTTTACGATCTGATTTGCAACCAGCAAAATCTGCATCACTATATGATAATAAATCAAATGTGCTTGACTTAGGATAAAATAAACAAAAATCAGAAGTGTGCTTAACATATCTAATAATCCTTTTTACAGTAGTTAAATGTGAAACTTTAGGATCTGCCTGAAAGCGTGCACATAAACATACTGAAAACATAATATCTGGTCTACTAGCAGTTAAATAGAGTAGAGAGCCAATCATACCTCGGTAAAGACGTTGATCAACACTCTTACCATTTAAATCTTTGTCGAGAGAAGTAGATGTACTCATTGGAGTACGTTTTTCTGCAGAACTTTCTAAACCAAAACGCTTGATGAGTTCCTTAGAATACTTGCTTTGGTGAATGAAGATTCCTTCCTTCAATTGTTTGATTTGAAGACCGAGGAAGTAATTGAGTTCACCCATGTGACTCATCTCAAATTCTTTCTGCATAATCTTAGAAAAATCTTGACAAAGAGATCCATTAGTAGAACCAAAAATAATATCATCAACATATATTTGAATAATGATTATGTCAGATTTAATGTTCTTAATAAATAAAGTGGAATCTATTTTACCAATTGAATAACCAGAATTTAAAAGATATCTTTTAAGTCTTTCATACCAAGCACGAGGTGCTTGTTTCAGACCATATAAAGCTTTCTTCAATTTGAAAACATGATTTTCTAAATTTTCATGAATAAAACTAGGAGGTTGTTCAACATAAACTTCCTCTTTGAGAAAACCATTTTAAAAAGCACGTTTGACATCTATTTGAAATAATTTAAAATCTGTAAAACATGTAAATGATAACAACATGCGAATAGACTCAAGACGTGCAACTGGTGCATAGGTTTCATCATAATCAATACTTTCTTCTTGATTATAACCTTGTGCAACCAATCATGCCTTGTTTCTAATTACCTGACCAGATTCATCCAATTTATTTTTGAATACCCACTTGGTACCAATAATAGAATGATCTGTTGGTCTGGGAACTAATTCCCAAACATCATTTCGTTGAAATTGATAGAGTTCTTCCTGCATAGTGATAATCCATGAACTGTCTTCACATGCATCTTTAATGTTCTTTGGTTCAATGAATGAAAGGAAAGCATAATGCATCATTTGTTTAATTTGACGACGAGTTCTAACTCCATCTGTAATATCTCCAATGATTAACTCCGATGGATGATTTGGAACTTGTGAAAATGCCTTAGGAAGATCTGTATTATCTGAAATAGACTCAACAGAAGGTTTAGTAACATCAATTTCATCAAGTTTAATATTATCTAAAGAATTAGATAAAGGTAATATAGTCTCTTCATCATCAATGATGGGAGAATTAGATGAGGGGTTCTCATCAAATGTAACATGTAGTGATTCTTCAACTGTTGAATTTCTTTTGTTATATACTCTGTAGGCTTTGCTACGTGTTGAGTATCCAACAAAAATACCTTTATCAGATTTTGAATCAAATTTATCAAGTGCATCCTTAGTATTAAGAATGAAACATTTACATCCAAACACTTTAAAATATGATACACGTGGAATGCGATTAAATAATAATTCAAAATAGGTTTTATTCAGCAATGGCCTTATAAGAACTTTATTCATAATGTAACAAGCAGTTGCGACAGCTTCAGACCAAAAATATTTTGGTAATTTACTATCACAAAGCATTGTTCTTGCACATTCTTGTAGAGTTCTATTTTTCCTTTATACTACTCCATTCTGAGGAGGAGCACGAGGAAAAGAAAAATTGTGAGTAATGTCATTTTCATTACAAAAATTGGTAAAAGATTCATTTTCAAATTCTCCTCCATGATCACTACGAATAGTGACAATGTTAGAGATTTGATCTTTTGTATCTTTTTACAAAATATTGAAAATTCTTCAAACGCATCATTCTTGTTTTATAAGAATATAACCTAAGTATATCTTGAATAATCATCAACACTGACAAATGCATATCTACTTCTATTCAAAAAAGCTACTCTTGAAGGACCAAACAAATCTAAGTGTAAGAGTTCTAATGGTCTTTTTGTTGAGATAACGTCCTTTGATTTAAAAGAAGATTTGTCCATTTTTCCTTGTTGACAAGCATCACAAAAATGTATGTGTTTGAAAGAAATATTTGGCATTCCATTTACTAATTTGTGTTATGAAATATGTGCTAGATTTTTGAAATTAGTGTGTCCAAAACGTTTATGCCATAAAAGTGTATTATCAGATGTAATCATTAAACAATGATTATTAGTGGTAACAGACATGCATAAAATATAAATGTTATTCTTACGCTTACCACGGAACAAAATGTAGTTTTAGCCTGTATGGATCAATACACTAGAGGGTGGTGAATAGTGTACATATAAAAAATGTTGCAAATAAAATGTTAGTAATATTTGCAAAGATGGCACAGAAATAAAATGACAAGTACTGAAATTAAATCAATCGCAAACACAGAGATTTATTCTGGTTCGGATCCTTGTGATCCTACTCCATTCTCTACCCCGTAGAGATTTTCAATCCACTATAATCACTTGCCCCGTAAGCACAAACTTACAAAAATGGCGACACTCCCCGTGTCCCAAACTTTGTACAATCTCTAAAAAGAGATTCAAACCGGTTACATAATGAAATATAAAAACACCTATAGCCTTGTTATAAATTTCAGAGAATGAATTCAAGGATGGTGTTTAGAAGATGAACTTCAAGATGTAAAAGATATATAATGAAGAGCAACACTTGAAGTTCTCTGGTTCATAAAAGAAGAGAGAGATCAATCGATTTCTTCTTGCAATTATGAACACAAACAACTTTCCAAAATGATGTTGAAAATCCAAGTTCTTCCGTTCTTAAACGAAGAAAGAAATCTAATGATTTCTTCTTACAAATAAGAAAAGAACAACTAATGACCTAAAGCTTTAGAAAATGAAAGACTTGATTTCAACAAATAAAAGAGTAAAGAAAAGGAAAGTGAGTGAAGAAAAAGAGAGGGTCTACCCCTCTATTTATAGTGTTTAGGGATGGTTGGGAACTATAGTTAACGTTGGAAAACGGGCAAGAGCCGTCCCTGAAAATTTGGGATCAAAACGGCTAGTTTTGAAATTGGTCGACCAAAAGGACAAATTGGTCGACCAAAATTTAGAAAGAGAATTTTGACCGTTGGAAGGCAGTTCTAGAATCTACACGTTATGAGAGTTAGCATATGTAATCCCATAGTCAAATTCGAAGATTTAAAATTGGTCGACCAAAATGGGGTTATTGGTTGCCAATTTTCATAGTTGCGAATTTTCGAATTTGGGAAGTGTAGATCTCTGAAGAATGGAACCTAGATGACTAAGACAAATTATCACAAGGCTTTGTGACTCTAATAAAGTAAATTTTACATTGATTACATAAAGCCTTAGATAGGACTGCATCTACAACTGAATTTGAGAAGCTTCTTTGCAGGGGATCCTTATCAAGTGATTATATATCCAAGTCATGGATGTAGATGCCTTTGCCTTTCCAGCTTCATGAGCTATGATATATCTGTCTGAATACGCATGAAGATATCTCATTTGTGTGGAACTCAGCATTGATATGTATCTGCGTACATAGAGTTAGTAACACTGAATGTGTTTGTCATATCAAAACCATATGGGAATAGAAATATGGAATTATGTAATTCCAACATTCTCCCCTTTTGATGATGACAAACAAAAAATATATATAGTTTAAATTTAAAATAGCAGATATACTCCCCATGAATATGTGGATACTCCCCCTGAGTAGATAAAATATATTCTCCCCCATTGGAATCCTCAAAAAGAGGCAAATAAGAGTTAGTGAAAAAATAAGCGAGAAAATATGAGGGAAATATAAATGGGGATAAAAGATGGAGTATATTGCCTTAAAAAAATGAACAAAAATTTTGATATTAATGGAAATTGAGTAGTGGGCCAAAGAAATTAAATAGGCCGAAATATTGGGAGCAGGCCATAAAAAATGAAAGGACATTAAAATACATGCGAATGTAGGATCACTAAAAAATATGTGAGAGGATCTTGTATGAAAAATATGTGAGACTACCCGGTATATATAGGAAAAAACATGAATGTAATATAACTTGTAGAAAAAAATGTTTGAGGGATGAGAAACAAAATTTCACAGCAGCAAAATTTCAAAACTGCTAAGTGTTTATAACTTAGGGAAGCAGACATAATAGTGGTCGGAATAGGCTGTGGCAAGGTTGTGTAGAAAATTAATAGAGAAGCCATAAACAGAACTATACTTCAAAACATAGGACAAAGTAATATAGTACAAAATTGAACTAGGCAAAAGAGCCACAAACAGAACCAAATATGAGACATGAAAATAGGGCACAGAATATTAACCAAAACATAAGAGAAAATCACAAAACAATGTAGCCATTGACAACCAAGTGTTATAGCAAAAAAAATAGATGATAACAAGTACAGAACAGCCAAGACAACATCCAAGTACAAACAAAACATTTTGGATAAACGAGCAACAAGAAACATAAAGGAAAGGGAATGGTTGCAGAAGAAAATGCAAACATCACCATACTAAAAACAGAAGTGATTAACCAAATATAACCCAAAGGTTGGCAGAACTGAGTTTGACATTACACAACAACAGAGAAACAACATACACCCCATACTCTGAACATAGGAACAACAAAACAACATAACAACATAACCTCCAAAGTCCTGACAGAACAACATCAACAAACCAAGAAACCAACACTAGAATAGCACCAAACACATATGAAACGAGTATCCAAAGTGCCCAAAACAACCCTGAAAGTATCACCAGGCAACTTATGAAAAACAACGGCAAACAGCAGAAAACAGGGCCCTAGGAAGACTACGGCCGAGAGGATGGCCCAGGCCGTGAAGGAGACGCATCGGTGGAACGATGAGTAGCTCGGAAGTGGAGAGACTCAAAGTGATTCGCCATCGAGGCCACAGCAATCGTAAGATCGTCCATCATTTTTTATGACCCTGCAGTGTAGCATCGCTGGAACTCAAAAGAGTCTGATGGCCGCAGAATCCATCGTGCATTTCATTTTGAATATCCTGGAAACCGCGAGTCATGGAATGACGAAGAGCACGAATCTCACCAAGTAAAGCATCATGGCCAGTCGACGGGGTAATGGCAGTGCTAGGGAAAGCCTCGGAATGGGAATTCTACTTTCGAACTGGAACACGACCATGGGTGCGAGAAGAGGAGCCGGGGGTATGGGTGGCGTGAGTGGGATGGGGGGTAGGAGTGGGACGGGGTCGGGGAGAGCGAGCACGGGTGTGAGGAGAGCGAGACATGGATCGAGTAGTAGGACGGGAGGGAATGGGAGATGTATCAGGGATAGGGGCATCGGTATCGTCATCGGCTCGGAAGTGTCAGACATGACTAACTCCATGTGGGTTAATGTCTCAGAATTGAAATCAACGGGGTTGAAGATCGGGACACAGTTGGCAGAAGGAACGTGAAAGGCCTCTAAGATCCGAGTGATCAGGGAAGGCATGAAAATGTGAGTTTTAACGGGTTTGGCCAAGGAATCGAGCAAAACAGAACCCCAACAAATGGGAAGTTCTCCCATCAAAGCATAGAGGCAGCGGGCGGTCTTGTTACTGACGTAATTAAGAGAACCGATTTTCGGGGCTAGATTGGTCAGGATGATCTTGACCATCATTCGAGAAGGAGGATGAAGAGTCGTTGCGGATCTCTTGGGATGAAAATCAGGGGACAGAAGCTGTTTAATTGATCGGTCAGTGAGAGTGTCGGGGAGAGGCTGAACATTGTGCGAGGGTAAATGCAGAAGCGAAGAAAGCATAGGACCAGTCAGCCAAAAAAAGAAACCATTGACGATGGTGGAAATTGAAAGCATACCAGCCTGCTTGGAGGAATCCAGATTTGCGTAAAACTCACGAACTAGAGTAGGGAAGTATGGTGTGCGGTTCGCAGTGGACCAGAGAGCAACCAAGCCGACGGAATGGAGGGGGCCCAAAATCCGGGAGAATCCGTGATCGTTGAAATCCACATGACGTTCTGGATGGAACGGGAGGTTCTCGAGGAGGCGGAATTGCTGCGTAGCCACCGGAGAACGAAAATAGGCCAGGGAAGCCGTTGCAATGAAGTCTTGGGAATGTGGATCCATTGGTGGTGACGGTTGAAGACGGCGGATCGAAGGTAGAGCGGAGCCGTGCGAGGGAAAATCGGCGACGATGGTCGATTTTGAGGTGGGAGCCGGCGAAATCGGGGTCGGATCTGGTGAAATCGACGGTCGGGCGGTCTAGGAGAGCGGCGGAGGGTCGATTGAAGAGAAGAGGCGGAGGATCGGCGACGGGATGGTGGTTGGAGGGAGGCACCGGCGGGTGATTGGGTGGAGGCCGGCGATTTAGGGTAGGGCGGTGGAGATTTGGGAAAGGAGGAGGCCGACTGGATTTGAGGGGAATGGGTGCTTCGGGAAAGAGAAAAAAAATTGGTCAGAAGATATTTTTTGGGACTTATCATCCCTAGGCAAGAATTAAATAGGAAAAATAATCAGTTAAGGGAAGTTGTGGGAACTGACAGAATTCCAATCGGTAGAGTATTTGAAAAACGAATCCCACCCAAATTTGAAAACGAAAGGATGGGTTCAGTTTCTGAAACAAAAATGGAGGGAACGGATAACGAGAACAAGCGGGAAGACGAAGTAGTTTCCTAAAAATTAAAAAAAATAATTAAAAATCGACAATTGGCGACCAATATTGGTGAATTGGTCGACCAAATTTAAAAAACAGCCAAAAAATTTTGAAAAAATTTGAAAAAATTCTAAAAATAAAAATAAGAATGTGTCATAAGTCCAATTCACTAATAATCCCTAACTTCCTGCGAAGCTTAATAAAAGTCTCTTCTTTCAATGGTTTAGTCAAAATATCAGCATTCTGATGTTCAGTAGTTATAAATTTAAGAACTATATCTCCTTTCTGAACATGATCATCTAGAAAATGATGACGTACATCAATAAGTTTTGTATGATAATGATGCACAGGATTTTTAGAAAGATTAATAGCACTAGTATTATCACACATAATAGGACAAGTAGAGCAATCAATACCATAGTCTAAAATAGTTTGTTTCATCCATAAGTTTTGAGCACATGCTAAACCGGCGGCAATATATTCTGCCTCGGTTTTAGATAATGAAACAGAGTTTTGATTTTTGCTAAACCAAGAAACTAAAGCATGACCTAAAAAGTGGCATGTACCACTAGTACTTTTACGATCTGATTTGCAACCAGCAAAATCTGCATCACTATATGATAATAAATCAAATGTGCTTGACTTAGGATAAAATAAACAAAAATCAGAAGTGTGCTTAACATATCTAATAATCCTTTTTACGGCAGTTAAATGTGAAACTTTAGGATCTGCCTGAAAGCGTGCATATAAACATACTGAAAACATAATATCTGGTCTACTAGCAGTTAAATAGAGTAGAGAGCCAATCATACCTCGGTAAAGACGTTGATCAACACTCTTACCATTTAAATTTTTGTCGAGAAAAGTAGATGTACTCATTGGAGTACGTTTTTCTACAGAACTTTCTAAACCGAAACACTTGATGAGTTCCTTAGAATACTTGCTTTGGTGAATGAAGATTCCTTCCTTCAATTGTTTGATTTGAAGACCGAGGAAGTAATTGAGTTCACCCATGTGACTGATCTCAAATTCTTTCTGCATAATCTTAGAAAAATCTTGACAAAGAGATCCATTAGTAGAACCAAAAATAATATCATCAACATATATTTGAATAATGATTATGTCAGATTTAATGTTCTTAATAAATAAAGTGGAATCTATTTTACCAATTGAATAACCAGAATTTAAAAGATACCTTTTAAGTCTTTCATACCAAGCACGAGGTGCTTATTTGAGACCATATAAAGCTTTCTTCAATTTGAAAACATGATTTTCTAAATTTTCATGAATAAAACCAGGAGGTTGTTCAACATAAACTTCCTCTTTGAGAAAAGCATTTAAAAAGCACTTTTGACATCCATTTGAAATACTTTAAAATCTCTAAAACATGCAAATGATAACAACATGCTAATAGACTCATGACGTGCAACTGGTGCATAGGTTTCATCATAATCAATACCTTCTTCTTGATGATAACCTTGTGCAATCAATCGTGCCTTATTTCTAATTACCTGACCAGATTCATCCAATTTATTTTTGAATACCCACTTGGTACCAATAATAGAATGATCTGTTGGTCTGGGAACTAATTCCCAAACATCATTTCGTTGAAATTGATTGAGTTCTTCCTGCATAGCGATAATCCATGAACTGTCTTCACATGCATCTTTAATGTTCTTTGGTTCAATGGATGAAAGGAAAGCACAATACGCCATTTGTTCAATTTGACGACAAGTTCTAACTCCATCTGTAATATCTCCAATGATTAACTCTGATGGATGATTTGGAACTTATGAAAATGCCTTAGGAAGATCTGTATTATCTGAAATAGACTCAACAGAAGGTTTAGTAACATCAATTTCATCAAGTTTAATATTATCTAAAAAATTAGATAAAGGTAATATAGTCTCTTCATCATCAATGATGGGAGAATTAGATGAGGGGTTCTCATCAAATGTAACATGTAGTGATTCTTCAACTGTTGAAGTTCTTTTGTTATATACTCTGTAGGCTTTGCTACGTTTTGAGTATCCAACAAAAATACCTTTATCAGATTTTGAATCAAATTTATCAAGTGCATCCTTAGTATTAAGAATGAAACATTTACATCCAAACACTTTAAAATATGATACACGTGGAATGCGATTAAAGAATAATTCAAAACAGGTTTTATTAAGCAATGGCCTTATAAGAACTTTATTCATAATGTAACAAGCAGTTGAGACAGCTTTAGCCCAAAAATATTTTGGTAATTTACTATCACAAAGCATTGTTCTTGCACATTCTTGTAGAGTTCTATTTTTCCTTTCTACTACTCCATTCTGAGGAGGAGCACGAGGAAATGAAAAATTGTGAGTAATGCCATTTTCATTACAAAAATTGGTAAAAGATTCATTTTCAAATTCTCCTCCATGATCACTACGAATAGTGACAATGTTAGAGGATTTGATCTTTTGTATCTTTTTACAAAATATTGAAAATTCTTCAAACGCATCATTCTTGTTTTGTAAGAATATAACCCAAGTATATCTTGAATAATCATCAACAATGACAAATGCATATCTACTTCTATTCAAAGAAGCTACTCTTGAAGGACCAAACAAATCTAAGTGTAAGAGTTCTAATGGTCTTTTTGTTGAGATAACATCCTTTGATTTAAAAGAAGATTTGTGCATTTTTCCATGTTGACAAGCATCACAAAAATGTTTGTGTTTGAAAGAAATATTTGGCATTCCATTTACTAATTTGTGTTTTGAAATATGTGCTAGATTTTTGAAATCAGTGTGTCCAAAACGTTTATGCCATAAAAGTGTATCATCAGATGTAATCATTAAACAATGATTATTAGTGGTAACAGACATGCATAAAATATAAATGTTATTCTTACGCTTACCACGGAACAAAACAGATGACATATCAGAATCATAAATAATGCAATCATTTTGTTCAAAAACTATTTTGTAATTTTTATCGCATAACTGACTAATGGAAAGTAAATTATGTTTCAAATCGTCAACCCAGAGAACAATCCCAATGATAGGCTGATTTGTATTTCCAACTGTTCCAGTGCCTATGATTTTGCCTTTGTTGTTGTCACCAAAGGTAACTGTCACTCCATCTTTATATGTAACGATTGAAAGCAAATTGACATTTCCCGTCATATGTTTTGAACATCCACTGTCCAAAATCCATCTTTCCTTTTTAGGTACCTGAAAGATAAAACATTAAGCATTGGTACCCCTTTTTGAGGTTCCTTGGGATTAGATTTTTGGAAGCCAAACCCAAGTGGAATTTGGCTTTTTAAGATAATCACTAGAATAAACAATAGAATGCATATAATGAGAGATGTAATCATTTCTTTCTTTTAAACATGAATATTTAGGAACCCATATACTAATTGTAGTATGTTTCCTTGGAAACGGTTTTGAAATGTTAGTAACATTTCTGTGTGAAGAAGAAGTAGGAATATTTACTTTCTTCGTGTAAATAAATGAGTGATTCTTCTTTTGACGTTTAACAAAAGTTGTTTTTCCACAATAAGAAGAAGTGCTACAAGACTTGGGTGCATCCTTATGAGAATATCCCAGACCTTGTCTATGATTTGCTGGATATTGTATTTTTAGCAGATCATCGAGATTAGTCTTTCCTTTATTGAATTTATTAATATTGGAAGACATCTCGTCGTATTTCATTTTTAGTGATGAAATATTTTTATCCATTTCGGATATTTGTGTATGAAGTTCTATATTCTTAGTTTTGAAAATATTATTCTCTTTACTAAGATCCAAATTTTGAGAAGATGTATTCTCAATATGTATGGAATTTGATGTAGTGTTCTTAGAAGAAGATAATTCCTGATATTTAATAAGAAGATCGTCATTATTCTGTTTTAAAGATTTATATTGACTATTTAATTTTTTGAAACGAGAATAGAGATCTTTCAATGCATCTAATAATTCGTCATTATCAAAGGAACTTACCTCTTCTTCATTATCTTGTTCCATAAAGCACATATTAGCACTTTCAACATGGTCATCTTCATCATCTGAAGATTCATCCCATGTTGCTGCAAATGCTTTCTTCATCGTGTCAAACTTCCTTTCTCTTCTGGATTGATCGTTGTTGTTGAAATTTTTGAATTTGGCCTTGAGAAGTGGACAATCTTTCTTCATATGTCCTGGCCTATTACAATTGAAGCAAAGAGAAGAATCAGTATTTTTAGATTTAATATTATTATACTTACCTTTTTGAAAAAAAAATTTGAAGTTCTTGGCAAAGAATGCCATATCATCATCTGAATCTTCATTATCTGTTGTTACGTTGAAGGCGAGTACTTTGTTCGTCTGATCTGATTCTTCTTTTGCATCATGCAATGTAACTTCATGTGCCATTCGGTTACTAATTAGATCTTCCATTGATAAAGTGGAAAGATCATTGGCTTCCTCAATAGCAGTGATCTTTGGACGCCATTCTGGGGAGAGTACCTTAAGAATCTTGCGCACCTGATCAAGAGAAGAGTAAACTTTTCCAAGAGCATTAAGAGAATTAATAATGTTAGTGAACCTGGTGTTCATTTCTCCAATCAGCTCTTTGTTTTGCATCTTGAACAACTCATATTTATGAACCAAGGAGGCAATCTTGGTTTCCCTTAATTTATTGGTTCATTCATGAGTTATCTCGAGTATGTGCCAAATCTCCTTGGCACTTTTGGCCTGAGATACTCAATTATACTCATGTTTATCCATGGCACAGAATAAAGCATTCATGGCCTTTGAGTTGATTGTCTTCGCAGCTTTGTCGTTGGGGGTCCAATAAGCAACAGGTGTTTCTGGCTTAGTGTATCATGTCTCTACGATGTCCCATATCTCATAATGCATACTTTAGAGATGAATCTCCATTCGTATTTTCCAATATAAGTAATTAGAACCATCAAATAGAGGAGGACGTACTTGAGAGTGCCCTTCAGGATGCTGATTGTAGTTGTGTGGAACGGCGTTCATAATTGATGTTGAGGAACTTGCTGCCATCTTAGCCTTGCTCTGATACCAAATGTAGTTTTAGCCGGTATGGATCAATACACTAGAGGGGGGGTGAATATGGTATATATAAAAAATGTTGCAAATAAAATGTTAGTAATATTGGCAAAGATCGCACAGAAATAAAATGACAAGTACCGAAATTAAATCAATCGCAAACACAGAGATTTATCCTGGTTCGGATCCTTGTGATCCTACTCCAGTCCTCTATCCCATAGAGATTTTCAATCCACTATAATCACTTGCCCCGCAAGAACAAACTTACAAAAATGGCGACACTCTCCGTGTCCCAAACTTTGTACAATCTCTAAAAAGAGATTCAAACCTGTTAAATAATGAAATAGAAAAACACTTATAGCCTTGTTATAAATTTCAGAGAAAGAATTCAAGGATGGTGTTTAGAAAATAAACTTCAAGATGTAAAAGATATATAATGAAGAGGAACACTTGAAGTTCTCTGGTTCATAAAAGAAGAGAGAGATCAATCGATTTCTTCTAGTAATTATGAACAAAAACAACTTTCCAAAATGATGTCGAAAATCCAAGTTCTTTCGTTCTTAAACGAAGAAAGAAATCTAATGATTTCTTCTTACAAATAAGAAAAGAACAACTAATGGCCTAAAGCTTTAGAAAATGAAAGACTTGATTTCAACAAATAAGAGAGTAAAGAAGAGGAAAGTGGGTGAAGAAAAAGAGAGGGTCTACCCCTCCATTTATAGTTTTTAGGGATAGTTGGGGACTGTAGTTAACGTTGAAAAACAGGCAAGAACCGTCCCTGAAAATTTGGGATCAAAACAGCTAGTTTTGCAATTGGTCGACCAAAAGGACAAATTGGTCGACCAAAATTTAGAAAGAGAATTTTGACCGTTGGAAGGAAGTTCTAGAATCTACACGGTTATGGGAGTTAGCATATGTAATTCCATAGTCAAATTCGAAGTTTTAAGATTGGTCGACCAAAATGGGATTATTGGTTGCCAATTTTCAAAGTTGCGAATTTTCGAATTTGGAAAGTGTAGATCTCTGAGAAATGGAACCTAGATGACTAAGACATATTATCACAAGGCTGTGTAACTCTAATAAAGTAAATTTTACATTGATTATATAAAGCCGTAGATAGGACTGCTTCTGCAACTGAATTTGAGAAGCATCTTTGCAGGGGATCCTTATCAAGTGATTATATATCCAAGTCGTGGATGTAGGTGCCTTTGCCTTTCCAGCTTCATGAACTATGATATATCTGTCTGAATACGCATGAAGATATCACATTTGTGTGGAACTCATCATTGATATGTATCTGCATACATAGAGTTAGTAACACTAAATGTATTTGTCATATCAAAACCATACGGGAATAGAAATATGGAATTATGTAATTCCAACACAAAACAGATAACATATCAGAATCATAAATAATGCAATCATTTTGTTCAAAAACTATTTTGTAATTTTTATCGCATAACTGACTAATGGAAAGTAAATTATGTTTCAAACCGTCAACCAAGAGAACATTCTCAATGATAGGCTGATTTGTATTCCCAACTATTCCAGTGCCTATGATTTTGCCTTTGTTGTTTTCACCAAAGGTAACTGTGCCTCCATCTTTATATATAACAGTTGAAAGCAAATTGACATTTCCCGTCATATGTTTTGAACATCCACTGTCCAAAATCCATCTTTCCTTTTTAGGTACCTGAAAGATAAAACATTAAGCATTGATACCCCTTTTTGAGGGTTCTTGGGATTAGATTTTTGGAAGCCAAACCCAAGTGGAATTTGGCTTTTTAAGATAATCACTAGAATAAACAATAGAATGCATATAATGAGAGATGTAATCATTTGTTTCTTTTAAACATGAATCCTTAGGAACCCATATACTAATTGTAGTATGTTTCCTAGAAGATGGTTTTGAAATGTTAGTAACTTTTCTTTGTGAAGAAGAAGTAGGAATATTTACTTTCTTCGTGTAAATAAATGAGTGATTCTTCTTCTGAGGTTTAACAAAAGTTGTTTTTCCACAATAAAAAGAAGTGCTACAAGACTTGGGTGCATCCTTATGAGAATATCCGAGACCTTGTCTATGATTTGCTGGATATTGTATTTTTAGCAGATCATCGAGATTAGTCTTTCCTTTATTGAATTTATTAATATTGGAAGACATCTCGTCGTATTTCATTTTTAAAGATGAAATATTTTTATCCATTTCGGATATTTGTGTATGAAGTTCTAGATTCTTAGTTTTGAGAATATCATTCTCTTTACTAAGATCCAAATTTTGAGAAGATGTATTCTCAATATGTATGGAATTTGATGTAGTGTTCTTAGAAGAAGATAATTCCTGATATTTAATAAGAAGATCGTCATTATTCTGTTTCAAAGATTTATTTTGACTATTTAATTTTTTGAAACGAGAATAGAGATCTTTCAATGCATCTAATAATTCTTCATTATCAAAGGAACTAACCTCTTCTTCATTATCTTGTGCCATAAAGCACATAATAGCATTTTCAACATGATCATCTTCATCATCTGAAGATTCATCCCATGTTGCTGCAAATGCTTTATTCATCTTGTCAAACTTCTTTTCTCTTCTGGATTGATCGTTATTGTTGGAAGTTTTGAATTTGGCCTTGAGAAGTGGATAATCTTTCTTCATATGTCCTGGCCTATTACAATTGAAGCAAAGAGAAGAATCGGTATTTTTAGATTTAATATTATTATACTTACCTTTTTGAAAAAAATTTCTGAAGTTCTTGGCAAAGAATGCCATATCATCATCTGAATCTTCATTATCTGATGTTACGTTGAAGGCGAGTGCTTTCTTCTTCTGATCTGATTCTTCTTTCGCATCTTGCAATGTAACTTCATGTGCCATTAGGTTACCAATTAGATCTTCCATTGATAAAGTGGAAAGATCATTAGCTTCCTCAATAGCAGTGATCTTTGGACGCCATTCTGGGGAGACTACCTTAAGAATCTTGCGTACCTGATCAAGAGAAGAGTAAACTTTTCCAAGAGCATTAAGAGAATTAATAATGTTAGTGAACCTGGTGTTCATTTCTCCAATCGGCTCTTTGTCTTGCATCTTGAACAACTCATATCTATGAACCAAGGAGGCAATCGTGGCTTCATTTACTTTGTTGGTTCCTTCATGAGTTACCTCGAGTATGTGCCAAATCTCCTTTCCATTTTTGGCCTGAGATACTCGATTAAACTCATGTTTATCCATGGAACAGAATAAAGCATTCATGGCCTTTGAGTTGTTTGTCTTTGTAGTTTTGTCTTTGGCGGTCCAATCAGCAACAGGTGGTTCTGGCTTAGTGTATCATGTTTCTATGATGTCCCATATCTCATAATGCATACTTTGGAAATGAATCTCCATTCGTATTTTCCAATATGAGTAATTAGAACCATCAAATAGAGGAGGACGTACTTGAGAGTGCCCTTCAGGATGCTGATTGTAGCTGTGTGGAACGGCGTTCATGTTTGATGTTGAGTTACTTGCTACCATCTTAGCCTTGCTCTGATACCAAATGTAGTTTTAGCCTGTATGGATCAATACACTAGAGGGGTGGTGAATAGTGTATATAAAAAATGTTGCAAATAAAATGTTAGTAATATTTGCAAATATCGCACAGAAATAAAATGACAAGTACTGAAATTAAATCAATGGCAAACACAGAAATTTATCCTGGTTCGGATCCTTGTGATCCTACTCTAGTCCTCTACCCCGTAGAGATTTTCAATCCACTATAATCACTTGCCCCACAAGCACAAACTTACAAAAATGGCGACACTCCACGTGTCCCAAACTTTGTACAATCTTTAAAAAAAGATTTAAACCTGTTAAATAATGAAATAGAAAAACACTTATAGCCTTGTTATAAATTTCAGAGAATGAATTCAAGGATGGTGTTTAGAAGATGAACTTCAAGATGTAAAAGATATATAATGAAGAGCAACACTTGAAGTTCTCTGGTTCATAAAAGAAGAGAGAGATCAATCGATTTCTTCTTGCAATTATGAACACAAACAACTTTCCAAAATGATGTTGGAAATCCAAGTTCTTCCGTTCTTAAACGAAGAAAGAAATCTAATGATTTCTTCTTACAAATAAGAAAAGAACAACTAATGGCCTAAAGCTTTAGAAAATGAAAGACTTGATTTCAACAAATAAGAGAGTAAAGAAGAGGAAAGTGAGTGAAGAAAAAGAGAGGGTTTACCCCTCTATTTATAGTATTTAGGGACGGTTCGAGACTGTAGTTAACGTTGGAAAACGGGCAAGAACCGTCACTGAAAATTTGGGATCAAAACAGCTAGTTTTGAAATAGGTCGACCAAAAGGACAAATTGGTCGACCAAAATTTAGAAAGAGAATTTTGACCGTTGGAAGGCAGTTCTAGAATCTACACGGTTATGGGAGTTAGCATATGCAATCCCATAGTCAAATTCGAAGGTTTAAAATTAGTCGACCAGAATGGGGTTATTGGTTGCCAATTTTCAAAGTTTCGAATTTTCGATTTTGGGAAGTGTAGATCTCTGAGGAATGGAACCTAGATGACTAAGACATATTGAGTATTGGACTTCTCCTTACTTGGTGTTAATGATGAGCAAACATAAATACTTGTGACTAATATCCTATTTTGCAGTTAATCCATTGCCTAAGCTTATTATGAAGATCAACTAGCAATGGATGACTCACAAACGTCATTGAAGGCAAATGACATGAATTGGATGATCGTAGATTGATGATTGAAGCTCCGTAAAGACTTCAAGCTCATACGATGGAAAGAAGAGATTATTCGTCAATGTAATTTTTCTTTTATCTCTTCTAGTATGTAGATAAGAAGTAGAACTTTGATGGAGCACTCACACACATTTACATTCAGTCATAGGACATCATTAGACCTTTGTCCTTTGATCCCAATTCAATTCTCTTTTGTTTGTGCTAGGATTGTTTATAACAACCGACTGCTTAACAGTTTACAGTCGCCTGTATCAAAAACAGTCGACTGTGTTTTGTTCTACAGTCGCCTGTTATGCACAGACTATTACAAAATAGTTTTGGGCCTTCTCTGATTATTTCGCACAGGCTACTGATGAACAATTCACAGGCGCCTGTCCTAGTGACAGTCGACTGTGTGTTGTAAATCAGTCGCCTGTCTCTCCATGCCCAAACTCTGTTTGATCTGATTTCTACGGCCAGTCGACTTATGTTGTATATACAGTTGACTGTCTATTAGATCAGTCGACTATCTATGCTTCAACAGTCGCCTGTCTGTGAGTCTTTTCTTTGACTAAGCTCTCTGGAAATTTCTCTTGATTTTGACAGTCGTTTGTTTAAGGTTATACAGTCGCCTGTTCTGATAATCAGTCGACTGTGTTCCTTGCATCAGTCGTCTGTCCTGTATCTTGTGAGATTTCCAGTATTTGTCTAACTTACTCTTCTCTCGGCCAGTCGCCTGTCGAAGAAGTTACAGTCGCCTGTTGGTTTAACAGACGACTGTCTTTGCTTCATCAGTCGACTGTTCCCGTGGTAAGTTACCGTTATGAATTCTCACCTACCCTTACTGACTGTGCAACAGTCGACTGTGGATTGTTCAACAGTCGACTGTCGCGAGTTCAGATTATATCCGTTGAGATTTTTCTTACGGATTTCGATTGGGTTTTTGCCTAAACTGTTTTTTGGATTTGAGAAAGCTATAAATAGAGCTTCTACAGTTTCATTGGAAGGTTGCTCATTTCATTGCAAAATCTTTCAAGCTTTCATTTCCAAAGATCAAAGCTCTCAAATCCAAAGCCCTAAGTATTTCCAAATCTTGTTCTCTTGCTCTCCAACCTAGAACCAAAGATTGATCTTCTAGGCAATTGGTGCAGTCAAGAGAAAGGGCTTTATCCTCTCTTCCAAGAGAGTTCTTCAACACACATCACACTTCTCCTTCAAGTTCTACTTCAAGGCATATGTGATTGTAAGTGTTGCCTTCATATTTCATAACTTTCGTTATTTGAATTGTGCTCTCGGTTGTGAGAGTGGTTTTGCTTGCTCCCTGGTTGTGTGAGTCAAGGACATCGATTGTATTCGATTGCACTTGTAGGGTTGCTACAAGTGGGCTTTAAGGAAACCTCAAGTTAGGGTTCTAACTTGAGTATCCGGTGGTATCCGGGTGGTATGGACGTAGGATTACCGGGAACAAGTCGGGAGTTGACTTGGGTAATCTGAACCCTTGAAACATCTCTGTGTTTACGTGTGTTTCTCTTTGGGTCGTTTTTCTGTTCCGCACTATTTGTTGGATTGCATTTTATTTGGCGTAAATTCCATTTAAATTTGCATAAACACTATTCAACCCCCCTTCTAGTGTTTTCCCCATAGACATGGTCCTTACAATTGGTATCAGAGCACAAGGTTTCATCTATGGCATCCAACAACAACAACGTTCCTCCGCCGCCTACGTACAACAATCACGACTGTGATGGAGCGTCCACACATTTCGAAGGTCAATCTACGGTACGTCCTCCACGTTTCAATGGTACTAATTTTGGCTATTGGAAGTGTAGGATGGAGACATTCCTTAGGAGTGCTTCTCTTTGGAGAACTCTCCACAAGGAGTACGTCGAGCCCGCCGAAGATGACTTCGAGAAATGGACGACTTCTGAGAAGTCCGCCGAAGTCAACAACGCTAAAGCAATGAACGCTCTTCATTGTGCGTTGGAACCGAATGATTTCAACAAGATATGCAAATGTAAGAGTGCATATCAAATTTGGAACCATCTCATCGTTACCCACGAGGGAACGAATAAGGTAAAGCTTTCAAATTTATATGTTGTCGTGCAAAACTTCGACTTGTTTCATATGCAGGAAAATGAGAGCATTGCGTCGATGTACAGATGCTTTACCGACATCACAAATGAATTGGAAGCCCTTGGCCAAATCTACACCGAACCTTAAAAGGTAAGGAAGATCATCATGGGGATGACCTCCAAATGGGAAAGAAGAGCAATCGCCATTGAGGAGGTTAATGACTTGAAGAACTACACCGTGGTGAATCTCATCGGGACTCTTATATCTTACGAAGTAAGACGGGATAACCGATTTAAGATTCGAGCCATGATGAATCCCTCGGAGGCCAAGAAGAAAGCTTTGGCATTCAACGCCAATTCATCATCCTCCAAAAGTGATGAATCCGAGAACGAGATAGATTGGGGTGAAATGGCCCAAATGGCGAAGAAGTTCCAACGCTTCTTCCGCAAAGGTAAATTTTCCTCAAACAAACGTTTTGAGTCTACTAATGCTACTTCCTCTCTTTGTTATAAGTGTAATAAGCCAGGGCACATCAAGAGGGATTGCCCAATGCTAAACAACAAAGAAAAATGGAAGGCACCAAAGTACCACAAGTCCGACAAGAACAAAAGAGACAAGAAGAAAGGACTCGTAGGTACCTTTGATGACTCAAGTGATGACTCATCAAGCGATTCCGATGATGAGAAGGGTGAGATCACCCACATGTGCTTCATGGCACTTGAAGACCCACTCTCGGATGAGAGTGACTCCGACACGGATGACACCGAGGTAACAATGGATGAACTTCGTATAGCTAATGAAGAACTATTTGCTAAATACCAATATTTAATGCTTAGATACACTAGCTTAAAGAAATCAAATGTTAGCAAGTCATCCATTCCATGCATTATCAACAATGACACCATTGTTGATACTTTAACTCTTGAGAAAGCAAATTTAGCTTCTCAAAATGTCATATTGAGAGATGAAGTGAATTCCCTCAAATCTCAACTAGATCAAACACATCCCAAGGATAATAGTGATCTAGTTACATGTCACACACAATTGGGTTTAGAGAATGATTCTCTTAAAACCCAAGTGCACGAGCTCGAAGCACGTGTGTCCACCTTGGATACCAACATTTCTTCTTTAAAGGAGAAATATGAGCTCATGTCCTCCCGTATTGTGAGATTCAATAAGCGAAAAGGACAATTGGATGATTTGCTTGCAAACCAATTTCCGACCACACATCATGTTGGCCTTGGATTTGTAAAAGCGAATGCATCTAATGCTCGCACCTCCTATAGTGGTGTCACTATAGATTTTGTGAGGTCTTCCTCTGATGCATCCACAAGTGGTGTCAAATACACTATAGGTAGCAATCCTACCAAGGATATCACCACCTCACCTTCTCTTCCTTTTGGCAAGAAACCCACTAAGGGTGGAAACCAAAAGCACGGCCATGCTTATATGTACACTAACACTCATCCACGTAGGAAACATCCTACTTCACAAGTGGATAATCATGACACATTCTATGCTCCGCACCCATGGACACCCATGGACACGTACACAACCACAGATGAGAAATACTCATGTACGTGCTCCTATACACCCGTATGCTCATATGCATCATTCCTTCATGTATGCTCATCCTCCACATGTCATGCATGATCAATATACTTCATATAATATGCATGTTCCCAAGCATACATATCATCCTAGAATGTATAATGCATATCCTCCACCACATCTTTATGCTAGAAATCATGTTCCTAAGAAGCATGCACCACATAGAAATCCAACACATATGCATGCAACTAGGAATAGGACTCCCAAGATGTACACTATTTGGGGTCCTAAGAACACTAGTCTAATTGATATGAATGCTTATGTTGATTCCTACTTTCTTGATGTGATTAGAAATAGTAACTATGTTGGAAAGCGGAAGTCCACTTGGACTTGGCTTCCAAAGGGCTAATCCCCTTGGACCCAAAAAACATTGGGTACCATAAGCTTATGGTATATTATATAGGTACCCAAGAGAAAGAAGAAGAGCAATAAATGTCTTATTAGCTCTAAAGGGAAAGGATGGATTCTTGATAGCGGTTGCTCCAAACACATGACGGGAGATCCCTCATTGCTCTCCGAAGTGATTAGCATCAAGGATGGTGCAACGGTCACTTTTGGAGGTAATCAAAAGGGAACCATCATTGGAGTAGGTATCGTTGGTAATCCTTCCAAACCTTTAATTACTAATGTTTATCTTGTTAGTGGTTTATGTCACAATCTCATTTCCATTAGTCAACTATGTGACAAAGGTTACAATGTTAACTTTGGAGAAGGATTGTGTACAATTGTTGATTGTGATTCAAATGTTTTATTTTCCGGTATTAGGCATAAAAATATTTATTATTTGAGCTTGCCTAAAACCGTAGAACATTGCTTAGTTGCTAACACAAGTGAACAACTATTGTGGCATCGCCGTTTTGGTCATGTTCACTTCAAGCACTTATATAAGTTAGCTAAGCATGATCTAGTCAAAGGTTTTCCTAAGATTGCTTTTAATAAGAAAAATTTTTGTGATTCATGTCAAAGAGGTAAACTAAGTAAATCTTCATCTAAGCTTAAAGAAGGGATTACTTCTAAGAGGCCCCTAGAACTTCTACATCTAGATTTATTTGGGCCAACTAGAACTTCTTCTTTAGGTAATGCTCATTATGGACTAGTTGTCGTTGACGACTTTTCTAGATTTACTTGGGTTTCATTCTTAACTAATAAGAATGAAGCTCATGAAGAGTTTACCAAATTTGCAAAGAAGATTCAGAATCTTTTAGGATCCACCATTATCACTATTCGTAGTGATCATGGAGGAGAATTTGAGAATGAGTCTTTTACTAAGTTTTGTGATGACTCTGGGATAACTCATAACTTTTCCTTTCCTCGTGCTCCACCACAAAATGATATTGTAGAAAGAAAGAATAGGACTCTTATTGAGTGTTCTCGAACTATGCTCCATGATAGTCATTTAGGACTACAATTTTGGTCAGAAGCGGTGCACACGGCATGTTATGTGCTCAATAGGATCCTAGTGAGACCCCGAAAAAACAAAACTTGTTTTGAGTTTTTTTTATAATAAAAAGCCTCAAGTGAAATATTTTCGTGTTTTTGGTTCAAAATGTTTTATAAAGAACACCTTTGGTAATTTAGACAAATTCGAGCCAAGATCCGATGAAGGAATTTTTGTTGGATATTCCACACGTAGCAAAGCCTACCGGATATACAACAAAACTTCTTCAACATTTGAGGAATCACTTCACGTATCGTTTTATGAAGATTTTGATTTTCCTCATGTTGATGATGATAATGTAGAGATTCTTTGTGATTCTCTTAATAATGTTAAGATTAATGATACTATTGTTGAGACTACCACTTCTAACAAAGTTGTTGAAGTTGTTCCTAGTGATCCAGGTAAACCCAAATCTCGCAACCATCCCCATAACCAAATTATTGGAAATATTGGTGTGGGTATTCGAATGAGATCAAGAATTGAAGAATTCTCTCATTGCGCATTTGTCTCTACCATTGAGCCAAAGAACATCCAAGAAGCTCGTGAGGATAGCTCTTGGATAGTGGCAATGGAAGAAGAACTAATGCAATTCGAGAGAAACGAAGTTTGGAAACTTGTACCTCTTCCAAGTGGTCACCAAGTTATTGGGACCAAATGGATCTTCAAGAACAAGACGGATGAAAACGAGGTAATTGACGTGCGTTTATATTTCATATATTTACGCACGTTTTCTTCCGTGTTTCTCCGTATTTTCCGCCGTCTTTTATTCGTTTTCTCGTGTTTTCTTGTATTTTCTTGTTTTCTTTCGCTTTTTCGTGTTTTTTTGGTATTTTGCAGGAATTTCTAGCATTTGGGACATAAAACGACGATATTCTGAGTCCCCGGAGCAACGGGAGGAGTCACGTGTGATCCAGGGGGTCAAACGACGATGATCGCATCTTTCAGCCCCCCACCCGACCGGTTGGTCATTTCCAACCGATCGGGTGATGCACGCGTGCACCACCCAAACACAAGTTGGAGCGGCCAAGAAGTCACCCAGTCAGTTCAGTGACCGGTTCAAGCGCCCTAATTCTCAGGAATTTGGAGTTGAATTCCAACCGATCGGGTGACCTTCACCCGATCGGTTCATCTGTAGCCGCATCGCCTCAAAGATCGAACCGACGGCTCCACCCGCTCTCTTCAGTGACCGGTTGAAGCTCCCAAAACCTGATGGCCAAAGCAACAAGCGGCTCACCCGATCGGTTGATGTTTCAACCGATCGGGTGGCCTTTTCTTCCGCCTTTGCACGCTATTGATGCACTCATTGAAGATATGCTATCATTCCAGAGGGATTTTGGGTGATCTATTATTTTTATAGCGTCGGCATCGTCGTTAGCTTTCCAACGATAGGTCGCATGCCCAAATCCGATTTTTCTAGATTTTTCTGGAATTTTCTGAGCGCAGCTATGTGCTGAAATTGGCTGATGTCTGAAATTTCACTTCAACCGATCGGTTGGGAGTCCAACCGATCAGTTGAAGTCAATTTCAGCAGTTTCGTGCTCTCTGTTTATTCCACCCGATCGGGTGGGCCTATTTTGACAGTTTTGAGTGGGTTTCGGACCCGAACTGTTAAGAGTTTTTTGGTAGGCTTTTAAATAGGAGTTTGGGCACGACTTTGGGGAGTTCTTCCTCGGTTTTTCTAGGGCTTTTTGCCCCTTTCTCTTGTGAGTTTAGATTAGGTTAGATTAGGTTTTCTATTGTAATAAGTCTTGTAAAGGATTGAAGAATCAATGGCAAGATAAGTATTTTTCTTCTCTCATTTTCTATTGTATTGTGTTGTTTTCATTTTGCTCAATGGTGAATGTTTGTATGTTATTTTTTTTGCTTGTTTTTATGTTTCTCACCATGGAGTAGTGTTGATGAACCCTAATACGGGTTAGGGTAGGATTGATGCTTGGGTTGTTGCATTTGACTTGGTTGCATGGCATGTGTTCGATGAAATGCGTCAATGGGGATTTCTAGCAATCTGGGTACAATTTGTATGGCAACACACTAGTTGTGTTGGGGGTTGGGGTCCGGGTGCTTGTCCAGTCAACACCCGCTTCGATGCATTGCTAGAAATCACATTTGACCTATTTGGCCATTAGGGTTACGCGGGGGTGTTTCATTGTCATTGGCGGGAGAAAGACCGCCTCTGACCGTCAGGCCAAGGGGGAATAAACTTGGCGGTTGACTCCCTAGCCATAGCTCACGCCCTGAGCGTAGACATCGAGTTCTCACACGTGGGAACGGCTTGGACAAAGTGTTGGGAGTTATCATTGTGGCCTTAATGCTCCCGGTTGCGGAAGGTGTTAATGGACATGGGAATGCCCACCGTCCGGAACCGGGTAGGCCTAGCGTACTTTGCACCGACCGGAATATCGGGCCATGGACGCTAGGTACCACCTTTTGGGGCAATGTCTCACCCTGGATCAAGTCAAATGCCAAGTGTCATGAGTGCTCTAGCCCATGTTAGCGGGGATTCATTTCGTGTCTTTTTCATTTCTTTCTTTTGTTTCTACACTTCCACCCACATTATCCGCATGGCTAGCACACAACCCAGGCGAGGCTAGTAGCCACTCAAGCCATCCACCTCCCTGAGTTTGATAAACCCGCACCCTACACTAACCGTGCACTTGCGGTAAAACGACACCGCGCCCATACCGTAAACGGGGCACCGGTCAGTAATCACACGGAACAAAGCAATGTTAGTAGCTCAAGGCTACCGGCAAGAGGAAGGTATTGATTTCGAAGAATCTTTTGCCCCCGTAGCTAGATTAGAAGCTATTAGGTTGCTTTTATCTTTTGCATCCCATAAGAATTTTAAATTATTTCAAATGGATGTTAAAAGTGCAATTTTAAATGGGTTTGTCAATGAAGAAGTCTATGTTTCTCAACCTCCCAGTTTTATTCTTGAAAAATTTCCAAACCATGTTTTCAAACTTAAGAAAGCGTTGTATGGATTGAAACAAGCTCCTAGAGCTTGGTATGATCGTCTTAAGACCTTTCTTTTGAATTTAGGTTTTAAAATGGGAGAAGTTGATTCTACACTAAAGATTATGAAAATGACATTCTTTTGATTCAAGTTTATGTAGACGATATTATTTTCGGTTCTACTAACTTTAATCTTTGTCAAGAATTTTCCAAGTCTATGAAGGATGAGTTTGAGATGAGCCACATGGGAGAGCTCACCTACTTCCTTGGATTGCAAATTCGACAAATGGAGAATGGCACGTTCATACATCAGACAAAGTACACATGGGAGCTTATTAAGCGATTCAGGATGGAATCGTCTTCGAGCAAAAGGACTCCCATGAGTACTACTACTCATCTACACAAGGATGAAAGCGGAAAAGATGTAGACGTTCGTCTATATCGAGGTATGATCGGTAGCTTACTTTACTTAACCGCTAGTAGGCCCGATATCAGGTTTTCTGTATGTCTTTGTGCTAGATATCAAGCAAGACCTAAGGAGTCACACTTGATTGCGGTTAAACGAATATTTCGTTATCTCAATCAATCCCTAGATTATGGGTTACTCTACCCTAAGTCTAGCACATATGAGTTAATCTCATATGGTGATGCCGACTTTGCCGGATGCAAGTCCGACAGGAAAAGTACTAGTGGCACTTGCCATTGCTTAGGAAATTCCTTAGTTTCTTGGTTTTCTAAGAAACAGAATTCGGTGTCATTATCCACGACTGAAGCGGAATATATTGCCGCGGGTCTTGCATGTGCACAAGTTCTTTGGATGAGACACACTCTTAGTGACTATGGTGTCAATTGTGATACTTGCCCTATCATGGTTGATAATCAAAGTGCTATTTGTCTTTCCAAGAATCTGGTACACCACTCCCGTACCAAACACATAGACGTGAGACACCATTTTATAAATGATCATGTAGCTAAGAAGGACATCATCTTAGAGTACATTGAAACCCAAAAACAAATTGCCGATATCTTCACTAAACCTCTTAAAGAAGATTCATTTGTGAGGTTGCGTGGAGAATTGGGAATTATGGGTGAATCTGAAATCTAGGAGCTCAAACTTTCATGTTATAACTCCAAATTGAGCTCATATCTTTTTGTTGTCTTTCTTCATGTGCTCAATTGTTTTATGAGTTTAAGGAAGGCAATTGTGACTTATTTGATTTCATGAGTTTTGAGTTTGATTGGAGTAATTTGTGTTTCAATGGATTTATTGTTTTCATAATTTGTATTTGTGATTAGATTATAGGTCCTAAGGTGAGTGTTCTTATTCTCTGGAATTCTATCTCACTGTGCACTTTTGGACCAGGACAGACGACTGTCTTTCCCTAGACAGTCGACTGCCCTACTCTATCTCCTCAGTCTGAGAATTGGTGTCTTTCGCACAACCGACTGATTATTGTTTTACAGTCGACTGTTAATTTAACAGGCGACTGCATTTTAGTCATCAGGCGACTGTACTCTCTGTCGAATTTTTACAGTGTTCTTTGTTATTTTTGATGAACTGTATTAATTCTCGGCCAGCCGACTGTTGAGTATATGTCAGTCGACTATCCAATGGACAGGCGACTGCGTGTTACTTACCAGTCGACTGCACATCTCTCTGAGCTTTATTTTTATCACTTCATCCAGTCGACTGACATTTGTTCATAAGTCGACTGTCTTCTGTTGTGACGGTTCAAGTGATTTGATCCGAGCCGTCGATTCCTTGATCCAACAGCTCAGATTCATTCCCCTAATTTTATATTCGAGATTACGCGATCACCTCCCTACGTCGACTCTCTCTCCTCTGATTCGATCGTTCGTCTTCCCGCTCGTTTTCCTCTCCAAAACCGCTCGATTTCGCTTCCAAAACCGTCGACCTGCTCCTATTCGTCATCGTCGATCGCGTTTTGCCGTTGCCATCGATCTTCTTCTCTGCGATCGTCATTGTTTCTACACTTGGTTTGGTTCTCTCACTTGCTCTTCGTTCGAATTTCTTTGCATTTGTTTTCTCCTTCTCTTATTTCCATGGCTCCCAAACCAAAGGGAAAAGAGAAGATCGCTGCTCCTAAACGACCTATGGCACCCAAGAAACTTATTGCCAAGAAGAAGAAACCCTATAAAGCCCGAACCAAGCATGCCGAGTCACCTGTGCGTTCGTCTTCACCGGGTTACTCACCTTCTGCTTCTTCTAGCGATGCTCAGCCTTTGATCCATCGTCAGCGCAAGCCTACTGGTGTTCACATCAGTGAGCCTGTTGCTGAGAATCCTCATTTGTCTCCTTCTATTTCGAGTTCAGCTGAAGAGACTCCTGCCGTACCCCCCTCTGATCCCCTAGTTCCCGTTTCCTGATACGATCTTTGTCTGGCAAAATTTCACTCTCTTCTAGGGATCAACCTACTTAGTGAGCGGTACATTGCTTTCCCCGCCTTCACTGCTGAGAGACTCTCTGACATTCTTTCTGCTACTCACCTAGCCGATCTTTTTCGCTTCTCTCAGAGCGAGTCCCCCAGAGCCTATCCATTTCTGGTGAAGCTTTTCTATGCGAACCGCGTTCGCGGTGAGTATTCATCTACCGGCATCCTCGATACTGTCGTTCAGGGAACCCACATTCAGATCTCTCCCTCTCTCTTAGGGACTATTCTTAGGATTCCCTCTGTCAGTTCCCTGCCCACTGATATCTGCATCTCTGAGATTGACGATCTTGACCAGTCTGTCCTCCGGGATATATTTCGAGAGGTACCTTTAGCTCTTGATTCGGGTGTCAGATCATCTATGTTTTCTGCACGAGGTTGGGCTGTTCACCTAGTGGTGAAGTCCAACATCCTGCCGAGATATGGATCGTCTGACCAGCCGTCTCTGGATATCCTGAAGTGTATGTATGCTATTTTCTCTGGCATGCCCGTGAACTGGGCCGGTGTCCTCCTTGATAGGATGGACAAGGTTGAGTTCACGTCCTCCTCGTCTCACATTCCTTACGGTGGTCTTCTGACTCGTGTCTTCCGTCATTTTGGTGTTGACTTGACTCGTTACGAACCCATGCCCTTTGGTCCTCTCCTGATGCTTCTGCAAAGTCGAAATCTTCTTCGGCTCTGCAGACTGCCTCGAAGAAGAGGAAGTCTACTTCAGCTCCATCCTCATCCACTGTGCCTCCAGCTGATCTGCCTTCTTCATCTGCTCCACCATCTCGTGATATTCTTTTGGAGATGGTCTCTGGTATTTACAGATTACTGTCCCTTTCTTTCCTCCATCAGGGAATTCCCTTCCCTGAGGATTTGAGACAGTTTGTTCCCCAGCTTCATGTGCCTCCTCTGCCCACTGGTGTCGTTGAGCCTCCTGGTGTAGCTTCTACTCAGGATGTTGCTGCTGCTTCTTCTGTTGCTCCTTCTGACCCTCCTCCAGAGGATACTCCTGCTACAGAGCCTGCTTCCTCTTCTACAGCCCCTGGAGACGCTCACTCTTAGATAGATGTTTGAGTGATGTTATTTTGCAGTGCTTCATATGATATTTTTTTTGATGTATGATGGATGATGTGGTCAGTGACTCCTTTATATATGTATGGTGATATACTTCGATGTCGTCATGATGATGTATTTTTTGTCTTGATCATGATGTATCTTTTTGGGGATGGCCATGTAGATGACCATCCGTTGATGTACTCTGTTTCTATATATCTATATATATATATATATGATGTTGCATCTTCTCTTGTGTCACACTATGCTATACTGTATATCTTATCTATGTGATATATGATATGTTGTCACCATGTATGCTTCACTCTCCTTGATGTGCTTTTGAGACAATATATGAATTTGATATTGGTTAATTCATGCTATCTTTGTTGTGATGAATTTGTGAACATTATTTTCATTTCGTATATCTAAAATGTTGATATTGGATTTCAATTCCATTACTCACTTGTGTATATGATGAGATTTTATGAGTTTTGATTCGATATATCTTTATACTCCTTGATTGTTGTTAGTTCGTATTTAGCACTATTATTGTTGTTGTTATTTGCTCCCACCTTTTTGGATAATGTCGTAGGGAGAGAGAAATAAACATACAAGATTCATAATGGATGTGCTAAGTATGTTCTAATGCTTGAATCTAAGATTTACGTTGCCTTAGATTCATGGGGAGTAATATTACAATGAATAGGGATGTTATTTCCTAGATTTCTTGAATTGAATTCATTCATATCTCACTCATTTGCTTCAATTGTTATGTAGATGCTCTGATATTTGTTGACTAACTTGATTGGCATCTATGTAGGGGGAGTAAGTTTTCATTACACGCAATTATTTATCTTTTTGTTTATGTTTGTTTGTCATCATCAAAAGGGGGGAGAATGTTGAGTATTGGACTTCTCCATACTTGGTGTTAATGATGAGCAAACATAAATACTTGTGACTAAACCCCTATTTTGCAGTTAATCCATTGCATAAGCTTATTATGAAGATCAACTAGCAATGGATGACTCACAAACGTCATTGAAGGCAAATGACATGAATTGGATGATCGTAGATTGATGATTGAAGCTCCGTAAAGACTTCAAGCTCATACAATGGAAAGAAGAGATTATTCGTTAATGTAATTTTTCTTTTATCTCTTCTAGTATGTAGCTAAGAAGTAGAACTTTGATGGAGCACTCACACACATCTACATTCAGTCATAGGACATCATTAGACCTTTGTCCTTTGATCCCAATTCAATTCTCTTTTGTTTGTGCTAGGATTGTTTATAACAGCCGACTGCTTAACAGTTTACAGTCGCCTGTCTCAAAAACAGTCGACTGTGTTTTGTTCTACAGTCACCTGTTATGGACATACTATTACAATATAGTTTTGGGCCTTCTCTGATTATTTTGCACAGGCTATTGATGAACAATTCACAGGCGCCTGTCCTAGTGACATTCGACTGTGTGTTGTAAATCAGTCGCATGTCTCTCCATGCCTAAACTCTGTTTGATCTGATTTCTACGGCCAGTCGACTTATGCTGTATATACAGTTGACTGTCTATAAGATCAGTCGACTGTCTATGCTTCAACAGTCACCTGTCTGTCAGTCATTTCTTTGACTCAGCTCTCTAGAAATTTCTCTTGATTTTGACAGTCGTCTGTTTAAGGTTATACAGTCGCCTGTTCTGATAATCAGTCGACTGTATTCCTTGCATCAGTCGTATGTCCTGTATCTTGTGAGATTTCCAGTATTTGTCTAACTTACTCTTCTCTCGGCCAGTGGCCTGTCGAAGAAGTTACAGTCGCCTGTTGGTTTAACAGACGACTGTCTTTGCTTCATCAGTCGACTGTCCACGTGGTAAGTTACCGTTATGAATTCTCACCTACCCTTGCTGACTGTGCAACAGTCGACTGTTGATTGTTCAACAGTCTACTGTCGCGAATTCAGATTATATCCGTTGAGATTTTTCTCACGGATTTCGATTGGGTTTTTGCCTAAACTGTTTTGTGGATTTGAAAAAGCTATAAATAGAGCTTCTACTGTTTCATTGGAAGGTTACTCATTTCATTGCAAAATCTTTCAGGCTTTCATTTCCAAATATCAAAGCTCTCAAATCCAAAGCCCTAAGTATTTCCAAATCTTGTTCTCTTGCTCTCCAACCTAGAACCAAAGATTGATCTTCTAGGCAATTAGTACAGTCAAGAGAAAGGGCTTTCTCCTCTCTTCTAAGAGAGTTCTTCAACACACATCACACTTCTCCTTCAAGTTCTACTTCAAGGCATATGTGATTGTAAGTGTTGCTTTCATATTTCATAACTTTAGTTATTTGAATTGTGCTCTCGGTTATGAGAGTGGTTTTGCTTGCTCCCTGGTTGTGGGAGTCAAGGACATCGATTGTATTCTATTGCACTTGTAGGGTTGCTACAAGTGGGCTTTAAGGAAAACTCAAGTTTGGGTTCTAACTTGAGTATGCGGTGGTATCCGGGTGGTAGGGACGTAGGATTACCGGGAACAAGTCAGGAGTTGACTTGGGTAATCCGAACCCTTGAAACATCTCTGCGTTTGCGTGTGTTTCTCTTTGGGTCGTTTTTCTATTCCGCACTATTTGTTGGATTGCATTTTATTTGGCGTAAATTCCTTTTAAATTTGCATAAACACTATTCAACCCCCCTTCTAGTGTTTTTCCCATAGACAGGGTCCTTACAAGACATATTATCACAAGGCTTTGTGACTCTAATAAAGTAAATTTTACATTGATTACATAAAGCCGTAGATAGGACTGCATCTGCAACTTAATTTGTGAAGCTTCTTTGCAGGGGATCCTTATCAAGTGATTATATATCCAAGTCGTGGATGTAGGTGCCTTTGCCTTTCCAGGTTCATGAACTATGATATATTTGTCTGAATACGCATGAAGATATCTCATTTGTGTGGAACTCAGCATTGATATGTATCTGCATACATAGAGTTAGTAACACTGAATGTGTTTGTCATATCAAAACCATATGTGAATAAAAATATGGAATTATGTAATTCCAACATCGTTCTCCAGAAGTCGTAGCCTTATCTACAAATAAAGGCTTACTTACCGAGCTAGCAATAATACTAATGTACTCTGTAGACCAAAATTTCAACGGGATGTCAGGAAATCTCACTCATACTGGAATAGAGGACAGAAGTTCTCTATCCATTGTAAGTTCTGGAGTCCAACGTCGCAGTACAATCACCGTTTTATCAAACTTCCAATGCCCTCCTTGGAGAACCCTGCTGCATTCTTCTTCTAACTCAAAATTGAAGAAGAAAAACCCATTATTCTTGGAATGAACCTGAAGCTCTCCTTTAGGGCACCCCAACCGATGTACACATGCTCGAATATGTGAGTAAAATGGTTTGTCCCTCATAACATAACCAGCCAGTGGACGACTCCATTTTGTAACATTAGCAGATACTGCTTCTTTAGGGATCCAAGGGACAGCCTTACCAGATGGAATCTCTCGGGGAGGAAAGTAATCGCATTTGCTATTTGCTCAACAGAATGGCCAATCGAAAAAAGAGAACTCCATGCGTCATGCCATGTACCCTCAAAGGAGCAGATGGCTTGCCAATAGCTTTATCATTCCGATCAACATGATTAGGTACTGTCTTAGGAGTAGCAGATGCAATCCGTTGATGACAATATGATGAACCCCGATGATAAGGGTTTCCTGCATTGATACATGCAGGATCAGCTCTCCCCACAGCATGTCAGAGGGGGGGAACCCCGAAGCGAGGTCTGGAGACGCCTGACCCTGAGAAGCCGCCTGAGCCCGAGAAGCTATGAAAGGACTTCCCTGAGCTAGAACAGCCGAACTATCAACCCTCGTCACCGGAGCAGAAACAGAACAGAACTAAGCATCAGGATAAACGCCGATTTTGAACTACAGATCAGAACGAATGAATCAGGGGATCTCAACAGATTCCGAATGAATCAGCAGGTGTACCCCTTAATGGCACTCGAATGAATCAGTAGGTCTAAGATCCGGTAGCAAGTGGCTTGATCTCGACGGTAGCAATGGTCGGATCTGGCAGCGGATTTGGAACTCGATGGCACCCAAATGGTAGGCACCGTCGGCCTGAAGTCCAGAGCTTCTCTCCTAGGATCCGGTAGAAGGTGGCTTGATCTCGATGGCAGTGGGTGGATCTGGCAGTTGTGCGCTCTCCTCTAGAAATAGGACTGGCAGTGGGCGGACTTGAGAATGGGCACAGCCTTGATGTCGCAGATTCTGGAATGAACTCGACGTCGCCTAAACGGATCCGACAGCGGCTAGGTGCCGGAGATCGGCCTGAAGACCGGCACAACAAACTCCAAACGCTTCTCTCCTAGGGCCGGCACAGCAAACTTTATATATATATATATATATATATATATATATATATATATATATATATATATATATATATATATATATATATATATATATATATATATATATATATATGTATGTATGTATGTATATATTGTAACGGTCGCTTTCCAACCTTATGTTTTTCTACATGTACGTATGTTTTTCGTACTCGTATTTTATTTGACCCTTTCTTAGATTCGGACTATATTATGTGATATGTCGTTGTGACCGTTGGAAGTATAGATTTTTATAGTAATTTTTGGGAACGTCATTTCACGGCTCGTTCTTTTGCAGAAAAGCTTGGAATGGAAGGGCGTGTTGGTCTTTTGGCTTAAATGCTCAGTTCTCGATTTTTTAATAATTCTCAGTAGGATTAGCATGCGATCAGACCCCGTAACCCCGTACCTCTCGTCTCTGCGATTGTCCCGATATTTTCAAATTATTTTTCCGATGCCCGTAGTGGGACTTATCCCTTAATCAATTTCCAACCCTTAATTAACCCTTAATCAATTTGAAATTCAAATTTTAAACCAAATCTAATTAATCCCTAAATATATTCATACGTATCATTCCAAATATTCTCCCTCTATTGTCCCCTAAACTTTCCCCTCTTTACACCCACTCTCTCTCCCCCCCTCTCCCCTATCTAATCCTTAAATCTACCCCTATCTATAACCCAAATAGAAATTTTTCCCTCATTAAAATGTAGCCAGCCCTAGGATTTTTCCAAAACGAAACGAGCCGCCACCTATCTCCCTTCTTCCGCGCGACGCAAGCCCTAGCTCGCCTCTCGCTCTCGCTCGTCGCCATCGCCGTCGGCAAGCCCTCGCCACCGGCCATCACCCTCCGTGCGTCCCCCTTACCGCGAGCAGCAGCGCGTCGCCGCGTCGTTTTGTCGATCGCTCGAGCGGCTGTTTTGACTGTCGTACCCTCGCCGACAAGCCCCATCGCTGTCCCCCTTCCAGCGGCCTCCTGCTGCTTCTGTACAGCCGGTGGCCACCTCTGCCAGCCTTCAGCTACCCCCGCAGCATCTCCCCACTGCAAACAGCCGGCAACATCCCTCTAGGCTGTTATGCCCTCTTGTACGGGCCCCTCGACAGCCACGCGACGCTTCCCGGTGCACGGCTGCCTCCTTTGCTCGTTGTCCATGTTTCTGATGCCATAAACACCTTTCCCGATGCCCCTTGCTCGCTGTCCTCACCTCCCGTTCACTGCCAGGATGCGTCTTACTACGTCAACCGTAGCTGTAGATGACGAGGAGCTTTCACTGTTCAGACTCTACTTCCATTCTACGTCAAACGGCGAAGAGGTTGGTTCCCCTAACATGTAGTAGAACCCACACCGTAGCTCATCAAAACCTTAATAAAATCAGCAACTTAATTAAACTAAAGTTATTTTCTGCATCTTTAAAACGTTGTCCACCGTAGAAAATCGACGAACCAACTGAATTTCTGTGCACATAGGATAGACGTCGATCTAGGCCAAACAAAATCATCAAAAGACGTGACTTTTTGACTGTTAGGGTAGTACCGCCAAATTTAGAAACAAACTGTAATAGGACTGACGAAAAGCACGATCTGACATCACCGTTATCCTGTTTCAGAGGGACCATCACCGACGCGATGCTCCGATGGGACGCTCCGGACAGACAACGCACTCGCCACCACAGGCAAGTGTATACACTTGTACTTTCGGCTGTGTTTAGGCCATAGACTATTAGAACTGTTAAAACGTAAACAAAGAGAATGGGACGTAAAATGATAGCGTCTGGGACCCCCTTGACATCTTAGACTTGACGACGAAGTCTAAGCGCAACAAAAACAACAACTGATACCTTCGGGCTATTCTGTGTGTGCATGCGTGTGGACCCCCTAAAAAGAACTATCCTTTTCACTTGTCATGTCGTGTCATGTTACAAAAAGCCTGCGGACGAATAGGGCACTCTCCAGGCTAGAGAGAGTGATCCCTTGTCACGATTGGAAATGGTTAAGCCTGCAGGCGAATATGGACTCTCCAAGCTAGAGAGAGTGATCACTTGTACGGATACACAGCCTACGGGCAATAGGGCACTCTCCAAGCTAGAGAGAGTGATCCCTTGTATGGATACACAGCCTGTAGGCAATAGGGCACTCACCTAGAAGGGTGAGTGATCCCTTGTACGGACTTGTCTTGTGCACTTGGTTGGGGTAGGGTTGAGCGTGCGCACGGGGAGAGGGTTTGATCCCCCTTGAACCGTAAGGCGTGAACCCTTTCGAGTCACACATGTCTTGTCTTGTCTTATCTTATATTTTCGCGTTTAGGTTAGTCCCGTAGCCGGTAGCACACGCTACGTCTACTGCTTGTCGTGTTTACTTTTTCTGCACAGTTTTACTTTTCTTTAACTGCCATATTCTAACCCCAGCATGTTAATCAACCAGTAAATTGTTGTTTTAAATTATAGTACACTTGTAGTAGAGTCTAACTTTTCTTTGTAGACTTTACCTGATGTACAGTTCCTTTTCTCTTGAGTACTGTACGTCAGGTGTTGAGCCGGAGTACGCTGTCGAGCCGGAGTTCGTGGACGAGGCAGACTTACTGGAGTACGTGGAGCCCGAGGACGTCGACCCAGAGTACATGCCTGAGGAGGACCAGATCTAGGGGTTCCTCACTGTTGCTAATTCAGAGTTCTCCAGCTTACTAGGTTGGGTGCGTAGCACCGTTTACTTTTTCTGTCTAGGTTGGGTGCTTGCACCAGTAGTTTGTTTTCAGCTGTTGTAGCTGTGCTGGGCTTGTTTTAGACTTTCGTACTCTTTCTGGATATCTGTTGGAATAAAATGAATGCTTGTCTCTTTAGTACTTCTTGTTGTTCCGTACTTTTCTGCAGTGACCTTTTCCTTCGTCTTGGAGTACCACACAGACCCTTATTGGGTCCGAGCCTCACAGCTCCGGCCTAAGCGGGCCTTAGTCATGCTTCGCCTCCGTGGTTTTGGGAAGCGGGGCATGATAGGTTTTAGTGGTGGCCCATACAGGTCCTACCCTTTCTGCAAGTTCGAAACGATAAAGGTACTGCCCAGGCTCCTCCAGCTGTACCATCGCCTCCGCCTGCCCCTTGAGCTGCTCCGAGAGTGAAGCAGTTCAATGAGCTTCCGCCGAAGAAATTTTCTGGGAGGGAAGGACCGATAGGTGCTGATGAGTGGATCCAGAGCACAGAAGAGAAGCTGGTGGCTGCAAAGATCCCTGAGGATACCAGAGTTGAGATAGCGAAGATGCAGCTGGCTGAGAATGCTAAGAACTAGTGGCGCATTGAGGAGAGGCGCCTGTAGAAGCCAGTGGAGTGGAAGACTTTCAAGTCCATGTTCCGAGAGAAGTACTTCCCTAAGGCTGCTAAGAGGGAGCTTCTGAGCCGATTCGTGAATCTGAAGCAGGGGGACATGACGGTTGATGAGTACGAGGCAGAGTTCGAGATGCTCAGTCGATTTGCCTCTCATATTGTGAAGAAGGAAGAGAACCGAGCTGATCGGTTTCGTCAGGGGCTGCGTCCGAAGATTCAGGCTTCCATGTCCTCGCCAGACTTTTCGACCATGGGAGCTGTGTTGAATGCTGCCAAGAATTATGAGAGCATATTGCATCTACCTGACCCTCCAACTGGTGGAGGGAAGCGTCCCATGGAGCAGTACCGGCCACCTGCTAGGCCGGTGATGAGACCAGTTCAGACAGTGCCTTTCTAGAGGCCTGGAGCACCTGTACAGGGTCAGAGCAAGGGCATGTGTCACTTTTGCGGCAAGCCAGGGCATGTTCAGGCCATTTGTAGGAGGAAGATGGGATTGTGCTTTGTCACGCCCCGCTTCCCAAAACAAACGGAGGCGAAGCGTGACTAAGGCCCGCTTAGGCCAGAGCTGCGAAGCTCGGACCCAATAAGCGTCTGTAGGTGGTACCATTTTAAAAAAACTTCAGGTTCTTGCATTAATAAAGTTTGTAACAACAGAAAGTACAGAAAGGAAGTTGCATTCATTAAATTAGAGATATAATATCCAACAGGTACAAAGTCTAAAAAAAAGAAGCCTAAGCGTGGAAAAAACTATCTAAAAGCAAACTGAAAGTAGTAACCTCTAAAAGTGACGACTAAAAGACCTCAAGGTGTGGTCCTTGTCAAGCACGTACTCTGGGTCGACGTCCTCGGCTCCTCGTACTCCAGTGAGTCTGCCTCGTCCACATTTCGCTGGCTGAACACCTGACGTACAGCACCCAAGAGAAAGGAACTGTACGTCAGGTAAAGTCTACAAGAAGGGTTAGACTTTACTGGAAGTGCACCGAACTTTAAACAACGATTTACTGGTTGATTAGCATGCTGAGGTTATAACAGACAGTTTACTGGTTGATTAGCATGCTGGAGTTATAACAGAGTAACAAACAGAAGTAACGCAGCAGGAAAGTAAAGTGTAGCAAGTAGTAGTCGTAGCGTGTGCTACCAACTACAGGACTAACCTACAGGTGTCAAGACAAGTCGGTACGTGACGGGACAAGACAAGACAAGACAAGACAAGTGAGACACGAAAAGGGTTCACGCCTTACGGTTCGAGGGGGATCCGACCCTCTTGCCGTGCACACGCTCAACCCAACCCCAAACCCCAGGAACTCAGGACAAGATTTACAGGGATCATTTCCGCTAGGGAAACATCCGAAACGTCCGAAGGCTTTTTGTGTAACAGGGATCACTTCCGCTAGGAAAGCATCCGAAACGCCCGAAGGCTTTTTGTGTAACAGGGATCACTTCCGCTAGGAAAGCATCTGAAACGCCCGAAGGCTTTTTGTGTAACAGGGATCACTTCCGCTAGGAAAGCATCCGAAACTCCCGAAGGCTTTTTGTGTAACAGGGATCACTTCCGCTAGGAAAGCATCCGAAACGCCCGAAGGCTTTTTGTGTAACAGGGATCACTTCCGCTAGGAAAGCATCCGAAACGCCCGAAGGCTTTTTGTGTAACAGGGATCACTTCCGCTAGGAAAGCATCCGAAACGCCCGAAGGCTTTTTGTGTAACAGGGATCACTTCCGCTAGGAAAGCATCCGAAACGCCCGAAGGCTTTTTGTGTAACAGACACGACATGACAAGTGTAGGGAGTTGTTATTCTAGGGTGTCCACACGCACGCACACACATGATAGCCCTACAGCATCAAAAGTTGTTGTTGTCAGGCTCAGACTTCATCGTCAAGTCTGAGCCGTCAGGAGTTGTCCCGGACGCTATCATTTCACGTCCGGTTCTATTTGTTCATAGTTAACAATTCTAACCAACTAGGGCCTAAGCACGGCCAAAAGGGCAAGTGGATACACTTGCCTGCGATGGCGAGTGTGTCGTCCGTCCAGGGCGTCTCGTCCAGGCGTCTCGTCTGCGGTAGTCCGTCTGAAATAGTGCCACGGCGACGATGTCAGGTCGCGTTTTCAATAATCTTATTTAGGTTTTGTTTCTAGGTTGTCGGGACTACCCTAATCAGTCAAAAGTCAAGTTTTCATGTTCTGTTTGGTCTAGATCGACTTCTACCCTATGAGCTCAGAAATAATTGTCCGATTGTCGATCTTTCCTAGGGTAGGCAGCGTTTTACTGGTGCAGAAAAGTAAATTTAATTCAAGTTGTCGATTTTTAGTTTAGGGTTCAGTCAGCTATTGTGGGGGTTTCTACGAGTTAGGGGGGACTAACCTGGTGTGAGGAACGCGCACTAATCTGGCGTCGGATCTGGGAAAAGCAACGGGTCACGTCGCGTCTTCAGTTACTCGACTGCGTTAGTGTGGGTCTATCTACGTCAACAGATTCGTCAAGAGCTAAAACTAATAAATCAGAAATTGAAACATCAATTATATAACTTCCCACAAAGGTAATATAACTCTCAATGTAGCTGTTACTTATAAGATGTAATATGACTGATCATATATTACTATAATACACACAGACTGTTCATTTAAATAATTATGACTTCCTTATTATACACTTAATATTAATAAGATTAAAATAATCTAATACTCAGTGGCAGGCTATAATATGTATTTCCACAGATCATACAATGATCATAACACCCAACATATTATATTTACATATACTGTCATATATAACTAATAGTTTAATTACATGCTAACCTACCCAGTCCATTATATGTATAAATTAGCTTACGAATGAACTTATGGGCTCACACTTATAACACTCCAAGTACTATATGAGTATAATAAGCATGCTATCGGACGTAGCGTACCATGCATGTGTAGAGACCTTAAACTATGCCCACTCTTCTCTTCGTTGGTTTGCAGGGGGTGGCACGATCGGACGTCGACTGACGACTGTCGGGAATGGGCGGAGCTGTGGTGGCATTGGCGCCATGGGACGACGGCTACTGACGGTGCGAGGGGTTGGTCGAGGAAGTCGGAGATGGGGCGTTGCCGGTGTGGGGCTGAGGCAGCGTCGGGGAGGAGGCCTGTGGGCGAGGTGGCGCACGGAGGGGCGGATGCGTAGGTGCGGCAGTCGGAGGTAGAACCGGTTGGGTGTTGAGGAGGGCGGCGTAGCGGAGCTCATGGGGGATGGAGGCTCCGGTGTCGGAATCGGGGACGGGGAGGTGGCTCTCGCGGTTGTGCAGCGCCGGAGGGAGGTGCAGCAGGCATGGGGCGGCTGAGGAAGCTCCGTCGACGGTCAGCAACGCGCATAGAGAGGGGAGTGCAGGCAGCGGTTGGGGTTCGCAGCAGCACGGGTTGCTGCTCGTTGCTGCTGTTATGAAAAGAAGCCCGCGGGCGGTGGAAGCATCAACACAGGCGGCGGCGGGGTTTGTAGGTGGTCGGAGCGTCGGCGGGTAGGCGGCCGGAGACGAGGGCAGCGCCGGTGATGGGGTTGAGAACGAGGGAGAGAGTGTTGCAAGGGAGAGATGTGTTTTGCTCGGGAAAAGAATTTTTTCGTGGCGACTGAAAGAAACAACAATACCCTAGGTTTAAAATGGGTACCCTAGGTTTAAAATGGGTGACCCACAGCTATACGAAGAATAGGGTCTAATATATAGGGCCAAGGGAGAGCCAGCACGTGAAAGTGGGTTTAATATAGGGTAATGCTTGGGTCTTGATATGAAGGCAGTAGGTAAAAAGTAATAATAATAGGAGTTAGGGTCTATTAATAATAATAGAGTAATGGGTTAGCTAATTAGACCTAAGTTTAGGGTTACATGCGTTAGGGGTATAGAGATGGAGGAGTGTGCAGATTGGGGTAGTTTAGGGGAGAAATAGCGAAACAGTTTAGGAATGGTTATAAAACAGATTAATAGCCAGATATTGCCAGATTTGGCTACAATTTCGAAATTTGAATCTGGCTGGGCAAATCAACGGTCGAGATTTCTCCGAGCGATATCTTTCAATCCGGGCGTCAGAAAAATAATCCGAAAATATCGGGGCGATCGTGGAGACGAGACGCACAGATCTACGGAGCCTGATCGTGCGTAACGCCTACCAAAAATCTACGTAAAATTGAAAACAGTGTTAAAACGCCCCTATCGTTCAAAGTCGTTTTGCGAGAGAACAACCCGTGAAACGACATTCCCGAAAATTACAATAAAGTCCAACACCCCTAAACGATTGCAACGGCATATCACATCGCTCAAGCCAGCGCTCAGAGATAGCCAAATAAAATACATGCACGATAAAGCACGTGCACGCAAGAAATACGAACGGTCGGAAAGCGGCTGTTACATTCTACCCACCTTAGAAATGATTCCGTCCTCGGAATCACTCATAATAATAATAATATCTATGAGCACTTAAGTCTATCACTCCCATCTTCCACACAACAATCTCTAATTCATATAACTTCAACACCGTTCCTCAATTAATCCCTCGTAATCCTTCTTTTCACTGAATAAAGCCACGGCTAATCTCACATCCTGACACTAAAATATAGACTCATCACTGCTGTTCAAATTTCCAACTCCAAGTTCTCCTAAAAGGATAATAATCATCACCTCATACTATACCACTCCGCTAAACATCACCGCTCAATAACATCTTTTAAATTTCTCAATCTCTTTCAATATTAATCAATCGCTAAAATGATTTTCTAGTCAATCACCAATCCAAGACAAAAAAAACTTTGTCAATCCTATAATACCTTCACAAATTAGCAATCGCTGTGTCCTCAATACGTTCCGTGTCATATCTTCCCATAAATTTATCCGTCGAATAATCGAACTATCAAGATCACATCTCCTCCTACTTATTATAATTCTTTTTCAACCAATATTAAGTCCGGCTACCTAAACATCCATTTATCTCAACACGTCGTGTTATTCCCAATGTCTTCTCACGTCAACTCAACAATCATGTCTCGATGCTAATAAAAGTTCTACTCAATCTCATGATCATCCTAACTCCTACCATACTCTGTAGCCATCCCTATCTACCATTCGTCTAAACCTCAAATCTGATAAGTTCTCATCTTCACGCATATAATCTCATTCAACCAGAATTCTCCATTGAGTCCGCCATACTTCGGTTTTATAAATAAGTCTTGGACAGCCCATTCTTTATATCCGAAAGAAATCTATTCCAATATCCTATTGTTCCAAAATCGGTTAATCAATGCTATAACAAATCTCATCTCTCCATGAGCCTACCCGCAAACAAAATCCTACAACAATAACAGCTAGTCCCAAAACTATAACAACCATAATATACATTCCAAAATGGAGAGAGAGAAGAGAAAGGGAAACTTAAAACCAGTGACACATTTTAAAACATTTGGAAAAACGTGTAGAGTCGTGGTAATGGATGAGGAAGGATAATTGATTTGTGATCTTGTGAGCAAATTTCGAAAAAACTTTGAAGGTTTGGTTTTTTAAAAAAACAAGGTTTTAATTACAATCACACGCAGTCAAAGATAAGCTATTCCATAATCGCGAAAAAAAACTACGTCTAAGGAAATTGCCTGCTATAACCCTATTCACATATGTATGAATACCGTTATTCAGACGACTTCAATCATATCATGGTTAACACTGAGTACACATTCAAGACACAAAAGGTAACTATCAGGATCCTAAAGATGACACACGCATACAGGTCTACACACTCCACCTATACTCATGCATCACGACAACATCACCTACCAAGGGCCTACTCCTATACTGGAGATAGCATGGACAACTACAAGGACTAATGTCTACACAACCTAAGGAAAAACAGAAGCCAGGAGTGTAACGAAATGAATCGGAAGGAACGAATTCAAATAAGGCGGGATAAATAGATAGTTGGTTGGATGGAACGAAAAATATTCCTAAAAATGATCTAACGATGAAAGAAGGATTTTGTGCAAAACATGGTATCATATACCTTTATATATATATATATATATATATATATATATATATATATATATATATACTTAAAAGTGAGCAGCCGAAGCAAATTAAAATTTTGGAAAAAGTAAGACGAAGGAAGGATGGATAGGGTGAGAAACGATTGTTTTGCAAATGAAATTAAGTTTACACAAAGATTTTAAAATGTGGTCACGAAAGAACATGGAACTGATATAATAATAATAAAATAATTGGAGTTCCCTCTAGTTTAGAAAATATTTTTAAAAAAGTATGTACGGTAAGTGATTAGAAATAGATCTTGTAGTCCAGAAAAGTATAAATTGAATTATCAAAATGTTGACAGGGTTTTAAAACTGAATATATGAGGGATACCGTTTTGAAAATAAGTACGAGATAGTAACAATGAAAATTTTAAGAGGGTTTCAAGGAAATTAAGCTGAGCGAAGGACTTAATAAGGAATTTGAATATACTTTTAGAGGAAGAAGACTTGGCAAAGGAAAAGACTCGAAGGATCAACGATACTCGTCAGGAACGATTACATGAATCGGGAGAAGGAAAAGATCACATCATGGATACACTTGGATAGATTTACGAAGCTACGATGGAAATTCTACGGTCGATATCACGAAAAGGGTAATGATCAGGGAGACGCTAGAAGTCAGGGATTCTAATTATCGGGTGGTCTGAAGATCAGGAGAGCTCGGTACTAAGATTTCCTAACGAGCTAACTACAATCAGGATCTAGAGGGGAAAGTTCCTAAGAGAATCAAGGTTACGTTCTGTTGGGCCCGAAGTCGATGAGCCCGATCGAACGACTAAAAGAAGGGCTCTAGAAATCTAACATGGCCAGAGACAAGTGAGGGCTACTCAGGTATCTTAAGACAAGGATGACTAATTCTTAATCAAGGCGTCTGACTATCAAACCTGGGCGTCTATCTAAGTCTTCATACCATCTAAGACTGGGTAAATCTAATTTAGACATGTACATGGATATTAAATGAATGCGGTACTCTTATTGTTCCGAACTTTTGCAAGACCTGCATGGGCCACCACTAAAACCTGTCACGCCCCGCTTCCCAAAACGAACGGAGGCGAAGCAAGACTAAGGCTCGCTTAGGCCAGAGCTGCGAAGCTCGGACCCAATAAGCGTCTGTAGGTGGTACCATTTTAAAAAAACTTCAGGTTCTTGCATTAATAAAGTTCGTAACAACAGAAAGTACGGAAAGGAAGTTGCATTCATTAAACTAGAGATAAAATATCCAACAGGTACAAAGTCTAAAAAAAAGCCTAAGCGTGGCAACAAACTATCTAAAAGCAAACTGAAAGTAGTAACCTCTGAAAGTGACGACTAAAAGACCTCAAGGTCCGGTCCTTGTCAAGCACGTACTCTGGGTCGACGTCCTCGGCTCCTCGTACTCCAGTGAGTCTGCCTCGTCCACGTTTCTCTGGCTGAACACCTGACGTACAGCACCCAAGAGAAAGGAACTGTACGTCAGGTAAAGTCTACAAGAAGGGTTAGACTTTACTGCAAGTGCACCGAACTTTAAACATCGATTTACTGGTTGATTAGCATGCTGAGGTTATAACAGACGGTTTACTGGTTGATTAGCATGCTGGAGTTATAACAGAGTAACAAACAGAAGTAACGCAGCAGGAAAGTAAAGCGTAGCAAGTAGTAGTCGTAGCGTGTGCTACCAACTACGGGACTAACCTACAGGTGTCAAGACAAGTCGGGACGTGACGGGACAAGACAAGACAAGACAAGACAAGTGAGACACGAAAAGGGTTCACGCCTTACGGTTCGAGGGGGATCAGACCCTCTTGCCGTGCACACGCTCAACCCAACCCCAAACCCCAGGAACTCAGGACAAGATTTACAGGGATCATTTCCGCTAGGGAAACATCCGAAACGCCCGAAGGCTTTTTGTGTAACAGGGATCACTTCCGCTAGGAAAGCATCCGAAACGCTAGAAGGCTTTTTGTGTAACAGGGATCACTTCCGCTAGGAAAGCATCCGAAACGCCCGAAGGCTTTTTGTGTAACAGGGATCACTTCCGCTAGGAAAGCATCCGAAACGCCCGAAGGCTTTTTGTGTAACAGGGATCACTTCCGCTAGGAAAGCATCCGAAACGCCCGAAGGCTTTTTGTGTAACAGGGATCACTTCCGCTAGGAAAGCATCCGAAACGCCCGAAGGCTTTTTGTGTAACAGGGATCACTTCCGCTAGGAAAGCATCCGAAACGCCCGAAGGCTTTTTGTGTAACAGTGATCACTTCCGCTAGGAAAGCATGCGAAACGCCCGAAGGCTTTTTGTGTAACAGACACGACATGACAAGTGTAGGGAGTTGTTATTCTAGGGTGTCCACACGCACGCACACACATGATAGCCCTACAGCATCAAAAGTTGTTGTTGTCAGGCTCAGACTTCGTCGTAAAGTCTGAGCCGTCAGGAGTCGTCCCGGACGCTATCATTTCACGTCCGGTTCTATTTGTTCACAGTTAACAATTCTAACCAACTAGGGCCTAAGCACGGCCAAAAGCGCAAGTGGATACACTTGCCTGCGATGGCGAGTGTGTCGTCCGTCCGGGGCGTCTCGTCCAGGCGTCTCGTCCGCGGTAGTCTGTCTGAAATAGTGCCACGGCGACGATGTCAGGTCGCGTTTTCAATAATCCTATTTAGGTTTTGTTTCTAGGTTGTCGGGACTACCCTAATCAGTCAAAAGTCATGTTTTCATGTTCTGTTTGGTCTAGATCGACTTCTACCCTATGTGTTCAGAAATAATTGTCCGATTGTCGATCTTTCCTAGGGTAGGCAGCGTTTTACTGGTGCAGAAAAGTAAATTTAATTCAAGTTGTCGATTTTTAGTTTAGGGTTCAGTCAGCTATTGTGGGGGTTCTACGAGTTAGGGGGGACTAACCTGGTGTGAGGAACGTGCACTAATCTGGCGTCGGATCTGGGAAAAGCAACGGGTCACGTCGCGTCTTCAGTTACTCGACTGCGTTAGTGTGGGTCTATCTGCGTCCACAGATTCGTCAAGAGCTAAAACTAATAAATCAGAAATTGAAACATCAATTATATAACTTCCCACAAAGGTGATATAACTCTCAATGTAGCTGTTACTTATAAGATGTAATATGACTGATCATATATTACTATAATACACACAGACTGTTCATTTAAATAATTATGACTTCCTTATTATACACTTAATATTAATAAGATTAAAATAATCTAATACTCAGTGGCAGGCTATAATATGTATTTCCACAGATCATACAATGATCATAACACCCAACATATTATATTTACATATACTGTCATATATAACTAATAGTTTAATTACATGCTAACCTACCCAGTCCATTATATGTAAAAATTAGCTTACGAATGAACTTACGGGCTCACACTTATAACACTCCAAGTACTATATGAGTATAATAAGCATGCTATCGGACGTAGCGTACCATGCATGTGTAGAGACCTCAAACTATGCCCACTCTTCTCTTCGTTGGTTTGCAGGGGGTGGCACGATCGGACGTCGACTGACGATTGTCGGGAATGGGCGGAGCTGCGGTGGCATTGGCGCCCTGGGACGACGGCTACTGACGGTGCGAGGAGTTGGTCGAGGAAGTCGGAGATGGGGCATTGTCGGTTTGGGGCTGAGGCAGCGTCGGGGAGGAGGCCTGTGGGCGAGGTGGCACACGGAGGGGCGGATGCGTAGGTGCGGCAGTCGGAGGTAGAACCGGTTGGGTGTTGAGGAGGGCGGCGTAGCGGAGCTCATGGGGGATGGAGGCTCCGGCGTCGGAATCAGGGACGGGGAGGTGGCTCTCGCGGTTGTGCAGCCCCGGAGGGAGGTGCAGCAGGCATGGGGCGGCTGAGGAAGCTCCGCCGGCGATCAGCAACGCGCATAGAGAGGGGAGTGCAGGCAGCGGTTGGGGTTCGTAGCAGCACGGGTTGCTGCTCGTTGCTGCTGCTATGAAAAGAAGCCCGCGGGCGGTGGAAGCATCAACGCAGGCGGCGGCGGGGTTTGTAGGTGGTCGGAGCGTCGGCGGGTAGGCGACCGGAGACGAGGGCAGCGCCGGTGATGGGGTTGAGAATGAGGGAGAGAGTGTTGCAAGGGAGAGATGTGTTTTGCTCGAGAAAAGAATTTTTTCGTGGCGACTGAAAGAAACAACAATACCCTAGGTTTAAAATGGGTACCCTAGGTTTAAAATGGGTGACCCACAGCTATACGAAGAATAGGGTCTAATATATAGGGCCAAGGGAGAGCCAGCACGTGAAAGTGGGTTTAATATAGGGTAATGCTTGGGTCTTGATATGAAGGTAGTAGGTAAAAAGTAATAATAATAGGAGTTAGGGTCTATTAATAATAATAGAGTAATGGGTTAGCTAATTAGACCTAAGTTTAGGGTTACATGCGTTAGGGGTATAGGGATGGAGGAGTGTGCAGATTGGGGTAGTTTAGGGGAGAAATAGCGAAACAGTTTAGGAATGGTTATAAAACAGATTAATAGCCAGATATTGCCAGATTTGGCTACAATTTCGAAATTTGAATCTGGCTGGGCAAATCAACGGTCGAGATTTCTCCGAGCGATATCTTTCAATCCGGGCGTCAGAAAAATAATCCGAAAATATCGGGGCGATCGTGGAGACGAGACGCACAGATCTACGGAGCCTGATTGTGCGTAACGCCTACCAAAAATCTACGTAAAATTGAAAACAGTGTTAAAACGCCCATATCGTTCAAAGTCGTTTTGCGAGAGAACGACCCGTGAAACGACGTTCCCGAAAATTACAATAAAGTCCAACACCCCTAAACGATTGCAACGGCATATCACATCGCTCAAGCCAGAGCTCAGAGATAGCCAAATAAAATACATGCACGATAAAGCACGTGCACGCAGGAAATACGAACGATCGGAAAGCGGCCGTTACATGCTTGGTGTGTGGAGATGCCTCGCATACTGCTAAGGATTTTCAAAGAGGGCGTCATGATGTAGTCGGAGCGCCAGTTCTACTGCAGAGTAGAGTGCCTGCCCCAGTTCAGAGAGGAGCTACTGTTCCTGGAGCACCCTTGACACCACAGAAGCAGATGTTTCAGTGGGCAGTGCAACCCCAGAGGCCGGCTTACACCATGACAGTCGTTGAGACTGAAGACTTGGATGGAGTTATTGCAGGTATTTCTTTAGATCTAGTCTTTCATTTCATAATTTAGACCTTATTGTTTAGTATTGTTTGTTTGCCTTGTTAGTTAGAGTAGCTTTCTCTGACCTTAGTTCCTTTATATCTTAGGCACCATTCTAGTGTCCTCTCACCCGGCCTTGGCCTTGTTTGACTCCGATGCATCCATATGCATCTTATCCCGGAGGTTTGTAACAAGGCACTATATTCCCACCCATATGCATCCAAAGTGTTGGGATATCACCACTGGGAACGGAGTGGTGATAGTGAACTTGGGTTGTCGATCGATCCCATTGGTGGTCAGTGGACACGAACTTTTTGCAGATTTCATTGTCGATGATCTGCCTCACTTCGACGTCGTTCTTGCATCGATTGGCTGGAAGAATTCCACGTCTCAATCGAATGCCATGGCAAGAAGGTGGTATTCAGGATGCCAGGTGATCCAGAGTTCGAGTTCCGTAGCAGAGATGAGTCACTTGGGCCCATCAGATTTCGGGCCAAGCCAGAGATGCCGATTGTCGCAGCTATGCAGACGGAGATCAGCCAACCAACAGTCATCAGAGATTTCGATGACGTCTTCCCGGAGGATATTTCAGGTTTGCTACCCGACCAAGCCTTAGAGTTCATTATAGATCTTATGCCAGGAGCGCAACCGATATTGAAGGCGCCGTATTATATGGCACCAGCTGAGCTTGAGGAGCTGTGGAAGAAATTGGATGAGTTGCTGCAGAAGGGATTTATCCACACCAGTGTGTCACCTTGGGGTGCACCGGTCTTGCTCGTGAAGAAGAAGGATAGGTCTCATCGGATGTGCGTGGACTATCGAGGGCTAAATGCTATGACCGTGAAGAATAAGTATCCACTGCCGCGTATCGACAATATTTTTGACCATCTTGGAGGTTCGAGAGTCTTCTCGAAATTGGATTTGAGGAGCAGATACCATCAGCTAAAGGTGAAGAAGGAGGATATTCAGAAGACAGCCTTTCAGATGAAGTACAGACATTATGAGTTCGTGGTCATGCCATTCAGCGTGACCAACGCTCCAGCGGTGTTCATGAATTTGATGAACTTAATTTTCTACGACTTCCTGGATAAGTGTGTCGTTATCTTTATTGACGACATCCTTATTTACTAGAATTCTGAGGAGGAGCACAGCTGTCATCTGAGGACAGTACTGGAGACGCTGAGACGTCATAAGCTGTATGCCAAGTATAGCAAGTGCGAGTTTTGGTTGGACAGAGTCGCATTCTTGGGACACGTAGTGTCTAGAGATGGCATATCTGTAGATCTGAAGAAGGTCAGAGCAGTCAGAGATTGGCCAACTCCGCAGTCCGCGTCAGATATCAGGAGTTTTCTTGGGTTAGCCAGCTATTATCGGCGGTTCATCAAGGATTTCCCGAGAATTGTAGAGCCGATGACGAAGCTGACGAGGAAGGATGTGGAGTTCCAGTGGTCAGAAGCTTGTGAGGAGGCTTCAGTGTCTTGAAGGCGAGGTTGACTTCAGCACCGGTATTGGCTGTACCAGATCGGAGCGGAGGCTTCGAGATATATTGTGATGCATCAGGGAAGGGCCTTGGATGCATTTTGCATCAGCATGGCCACGTGGTCGCGTAAGCTTCTCATCAGTTGAGGACTCACGAGAAGAATTACCCGACGCGTGATCTGGAGTTGGCAGTGGTGATATTTGCGCTGAAGATCTGGAGACACTTCTTGCTGAGTGAGAGCGTGAAGATTTTCACCGATCACAAAAGCTTGAAGTATATCTTTACACAGAAGGAACTCAACATGCTTTAGAGAAGATGGTTGGAGCTTATGGCTTACTACGAGATAAACCTGCAGTATCACCTGGGGAAGGTAAATGTATTGCCAGATTCTTTGAGTAGACTCCATGTCGCGATGATGCATACTGCTGACTGGAGGATACATCAGGAGCTTAGAGAGATGGATTTAGAGGTCGTCTTACCTGGTGTGGTTCTTTCATTTATGAATTTGCAGATTCAGTCCACAATCGTGGATCGTATCAAGGCAGCATAGGCAGGAGACCCGAAGCTGCAGAAGATCAGGAGGCAGGTTAAAGCTGGACTTTGGACGGAGTTCGTGATTTATGATGATGGTTCACTGAGGTACGGTAGTAGGCTCTGCGTACCTGCAGGTGATGTTCGCGAGGAGCTGTTGAGCGAGGCTCGTAGCTCGCCATATTCTATACATCTTTGGGGCACCAAGATGTATAAGGACCTCCGTCTGAATTATTGATGGATTGGCATGAAGAGGAGTATGGCACGGAGCATTGCCAAGTGTTTGGTATGCCAACAGGTGAAGGCCAAACACCATCGTACGGCTGGTTTGTTACAACCGCTTCCTATCCCAGAGTGAAAGTGGCAACATATCACGATGGATTTCGTGACTGGTTTACCTCGGAGCCTGAAACAAAATGACGCAGTCTGGGTGATCGTTGACCGATTGACCAAGTTTGCGCACTTCATTCCATTCCGAGTGGGATAGTCTACGGAAGTCTTGGCGAGGAAATATCTAGAGGTAAATTTTATTTTACTTCTCTTTATAGTTCCTCTTTGAGTTAGTTGTGACAAAGACCGTGTACGTGCAGGAGATTGTACGCTTACATGGATTCACGATGAGTATCGTGTCTGACGGAGACTCGAGGTTCACATCTTAGTTTTGGAAAAGTCTGCAGGAGAATTTGGGTACGAGTCTGAGTTTCAGCACGACGTACCGCCCGCAGACTGATGGCCAGTCCGAGAGGACTATTCAGATTCTAGAGGATATGCTGCGAGCTTGTACGCTCGATCTGAAGGGTTCATGGGAGGACCATCTTCACTTAGTGGAGTTTTCATATAACAACAGCTACCAGATGAGCATTGGCATGGCGCCGTTTGCTGCCTTATATTGGAGAAATGTCGATCGCCACTGAGCTGGGATGACATCGGAGATCGGGAGCTGTTGGGTCCAGAGATGATAGTAGAAGCTGTGGATGTCGTGAGAGACATCAGGGAGAAGCTCAGGATTGTGCAGGAACACTTCAAGCATTGGGCAGATGCCAAGAGGAGATCTTTGGTGTTCCAGCCTGAAGATCACGTCTTCCTGAAGATTTCTCTGAACCGCGGAGTCATTCGTTTCAGGAAGAAGGTAAAGCTGAGTCCGAGGTAAATTGGACCATTTGATGTGCTGGAGCGGGTGGAAGCAGTGGCCTACCGCCTTGCTCTACCACCATCTTTGGAGGGAGTTCACGACGTATTCCATGTATCTCAGCTGCGTCGGTACGTCAGCTATCCATTGCACACTGTTGATTTCTCAGAGATCACGGTCCGCCCGGACCTGACTTATGACCAGCAACATGTGCAGATTTTGGACCGTCGACAGAGGCACTTGAGGAATAAGGTAGTCGACCTGGTGAGAGTGATGTGGCATCACGGATCACGTAGAGAGTCCACTTGGTAGCGCGAGGAGGAGATGAGAGAGCGTTTCGCATTTTTGCTTTCTGATTAGTGATGTTGTTGATTTCGATGATGGAATCTTTCTTTTAGTGGGGTAGAATGTAACGGTCGCTTTCCGACCTTATGTTTTTCTGCGTGTACGTAGGTTTTTCATACTAGTATTTTATTTGACTCTTTCTTGGATTCGGACTATATGATGTGATATGTCGTTGTGACCGTATGGAAGTATAGATTTTTATAGTAATTTTTTGGAACGTCATTTCACGGCTCGTTCTTTCGCAGAACAGCTTGGAATGGAAGGGCGTTTTGGTCTTTTGGCTTCAATGCTCGGTTCTCGATTTTATAATAATTCTTGGTAGGATTAGCACGTGGCCAGACCCCGTAGCCATGTACCTCTCATATATGCGATTATCCCGGTATTTTCGGATTATTTTTCCGATGCCCGTAGTAGGACTTATCCCTTAATCAATTTCCAACCCTTAATTAACCCTTAATAAATTTGAAATTCAAATTTTAAACCAAAATCTATTTAATCCCTAAATATATTCATACGTATCATTCCAAATATTCTCCCTCTATTTTCCCCTAAACTTTCCCCTCTTTACACCCACACACTCTCTCTCTCTCCCTCTCTCCTATCTAATCCTTAAATCTACCCCTATCTCTAACCCAAATAGAAATTTTTCCCTCATTAAAACGTAGCCATCCCTAGGGTTTTTTCCAAAACGAAACGAGCCGCCACCTATCTCCCTTCTTCCACCCGACGCAAGCCCTAGCTCGCCCCTCGCTCTCGCTCGTCGCCATCGCCGCCGGTAAGCCCTCGACACCGGCCATCACCCTCCATGCATCCCCCTTGCCGAGAGCAGCAGCGCGTCGCCACACTGTTTTGCCGACCGCTCGAGCGGCTGTTTTGACTGTCGCACCCTCGCCGGCAAGCCCCATCGCCGTCCCCCTTCCAGCGGCCTCCTACCGATTCTGCACCGCAGGCGGCCACCTTTGCCAGCCGTCAGCGCCCCCGTGGCATCTCCCAACTGCAAACAACCGGCAGCAGCCCTCTAGGCTGCTGTGCCCTCTTGTATGGCACTCTCGACAGCCCCGCGACGCTTCCCGGTGCACGGCTGCCTCCTTTGCTCGATGTCTGTGTTTCTGATACCATAAACACCTTTCCCGATGCCCCTTGCTCGCTGACCTCACCTCCTGTTCGCTGCCAGGATGCATCTTACTACGTCAACTGTAGCCGAGACGTTGTAGACGACGAGGAGCTTTTACCGTTCAGACTCTACTTCCATTCTACGTCAAAAGCCGAAGAGGTTGGTTCCTTAACATGTAGTAGAACCCACACCGTAGCTTATCAAAACGTAAATAAAATCAGCAACTTAATTTAACTAAAGTTATTTTCTGCATCTTTAAAATGTTGTCCACCGTAGAAAATCGACGAACGAACTGAATTTCTGTGCATATAGGATAGACGTCGATCTAGCCCGAACAAAATCATCAAAAGACGTGAATTTTTGACTGTTAGGTTAGTCCCGCCAAATTTAGAAACAAACCGTAATAGGACTGACGAAAAACACGATCTGATGTCGCTGTTATCCTATTTCAAACGGACCATCGTCGACGCGACGCTCCGACGGGACGCTCCGGACAGACGACACACTCGCCACCGTAGGCAAGTGTATACACTTGTACTTTGGGCCGTGTTTAGGCCATAGACTCTTAGAACTATTAAAACATAAATAAAGAGAACCGGACGTGAAATGATAGCATCCGGGACCCCCTTGACAGCTTAGACTTGACGACGAAGTCTAAGCGCAACAAAAACAACAACGGATACCTTAGGGCTATTCTGTGTGTGCGTACATGTGGACCCCCTAGAAAGAACTATCCCTTTCACTTGTCATGTCGGTCATGTTACAAAAAGCTTGCGGGCAAATAGGGCACTCTCCAGGCTAGAGAGAGTGATCCCTTGTCACGATTGGAAATGGTTAAGCATGCGAGCGAATAGGGCACTCTCCAAGCTAGAGAGTGATCCCTTGTACGGATACACAGCCTACGGGCAATAGGGCACTCTCCAAGCTAGAGAGAGTGATCCCTTTCGAGTCACACGTGTCTTGTCTTGTCTTTTCTTGCCTTGTCATGACTTGTCCGGTTTAGGTTAGTCACATAGCCGGTAGCACACGCTACGGCTACTGCTTGTCATGTTTGCTTCCTGCACAGTTTTACTTTTCTTTAACTGCCATGTTATAACCCTAGCATGTTAATCAACCAGTAAATTGTTGTTTTAAATTACAGTACACTTGCAGTAGAGTCTAACTTTCCTTTGTAGACTTTACCTGACGTACAGTTCCTTTTCTCTTGGGTATCGTATGTCAAGTGTTGAGCCAGAGTACGTTGTCGAGCCGAGTTTGTGGACGAGGCAGACTTACTGGAGTACGTGGATCCCAAGGACGTCGACCCAGAGTACGTGCCTGAGGAGGACCAGAGCTAGAGGTTCCTCACTGTTGCTGATTCAGAGTTCTCCTACTTACTAGGTTGGGTGCGTAGCACCGTTTACTTTTTCTGTCTAGATTAGGTGCTTGCACCAATAGTTTGTTTTCAGCTGTTGTAGCCGTGATGGGCTTGTTTTAGACCTTCGTACTCTTTTTGGATATCTGTTGGAATAAAATGAATGCTTGTCTCTTTAGTACTTTTTGTTGTTCCGTACTTTTCTGCAGGGACCTGTTCCTTCGTCTTGGAGTACCACACAGACGCTTATTGGGTCCGAGCCTCATCGCTCCGGCTTAAGCGGGCCTTAGTCACGCTATATATATATATATATATATATATATATATATATATATATATATATATATATATATATATATATATATATATATATATATATATATATATATATATATATATATATATATATATATATATATATATATATATATATGGGTAAAGTGTTCCTAGGGTGACTCCTTAGATTTAATCTAAGGAGTCGCCCACATTTCCCACATATCCTACACCTTTTTTTCGAAAAAAATTTCTTGGGATTGTTGTTCACCACATGGATGATCAACATACCAAAAATCAAGTCATTCCAATACTTTTAGAGCTCTCATCTACCCGTTGCAACTTCATGGGGTTTTCAGCACGTTTTCGGACCGTTGAAGTTGCAAGGGATAGATGGTTGTTCTAAAAGTATTAGAATGGCTTGATTTTTGTTATGTTGACCATCCATAATGTGAACAACAACCCCATGAAAAATAAAATCCAAAAATATTGTGGGATATGGAAGAAAATGGGGACGACTCCTTAGATTTAATCTAAGGAGTCATCCTAGGAACACTTTACCCTATATATATATATATATATATATATATATATATATATATATATATATATATGGAAAGTTAGTGTGTTTCTATATTAAAAGAGCAAATATACAAGTACAAGTGGTATATTTTGATCAAAGGGGGAGAACTAGCGGGAGGAGAGGGCACAAGCGCCGTCACTCCCAATTAGTAGTCACCCCTATCCAAAATATCCAGACATAGCAGGGGATACAACAAAACTACGTCCCAATAAACCAATGGCAAACTAGCCATTGTCCCTAAAGCCCCAATTTTCCATGGCCTGAGCCGCCTTCGCCTCTTCAGGCTCCTGATCTCTAAGAATAATTCTAGTGTCTGCAGCAATGTCTTCGAAAAGACTTGTCTTAGATTTCGCAATCCCCTCAAAGATTCGCCTGTTTCTTTCCTTCCAGATATGCCAAACCATCGCCGCAAGAACTGTTCTTGCTAGTAACCCCAATGTATTCTTCCCCAAGAAATGTGTCATGAAGTAATCGCCCACATCTCGCAGGAGGGGCTCCACGTGATTTTGGACTCCAAGTTTGTATAAGCTTCTGATCAAGAGGTAGCATGTGTATTCACAGCCGAAGAATAAGTGATTCCTGTCCTCCTCAACACCCTCACTACAAAGGACACATCCGGATTCATTTGTGGCCCCCAAGCAGTAAGTCGGTCTCGGGTCAATAGTTTGCATTGGAATGCTCTTAGAAGAGTGAGGGTCATCTTCGGGACCTGCTGCGAGAACCATACAAGTTTCGAGTAAGGGAAGTGAGCACCTGTTTGGCGGACACCACGCCAAGCCGCTGCAAATGTGAAGACTTTGTCAGAATTCCAAGCCCATGCGTCCGCACGATCCGATAGCCTAATGCTGGGTAGCAGGTGCCTAACTGCTTGTATGTCCGGTCCATTGCTCCAACCTGCATTGGTCCAATAGTCTCGTACAGTTTTCATGCTGGCCCCATGTGGTACATCCACCAGGTCACACAAAGGCCCGCATTGAAGCCAGGTATCTATCCAGAATAAATTTTCCTTCCCATCATTCACTACTCGTTTGATTAGCTTTTTGGAGTATTGCCTGCAACCCAACATAAACTTCCAAGTGCCAGACTGATCTGCTTTAGGTGTTGCCGCAAAGAATTTGCCACTGTTTTTGTAGTTGTCTCTCATATACTTGGCCCATAACCCGTCTGTATATAGCATCCTCCAGGTGAGTTTAATCCCCGCCGCATTGTTGAGGTCAGGCAATAATCTCAGGCCTACCCCTCCCTCTTCTTTAGGGGAGCAAACATCTTTCCATCTTTCCATATATATATATATATATATATATATATAGGCCTTGCCTCATATTCCCTCTCACATAAAGCAACTAAGTACAACCAAGTACAAGCCCATGTGGGCTTGTACTTGATTGATTTATGTGAGAGGGAATATGAGGCAAGGTCTCATATGGCGTATGATACCCATTAATATATATATATATATATATATATATATATATATAGAGTGATCTTCAAATGCGAAAAAGAGGCTTTTCGCACCGTGCGAAAAGATTTTTTTTTTTTTTTTGAAATTTTTTTTTCAAAAATTCTTTTTTTGATGTTTAATCCATACAATTATATACCCCAGGGAAAATAATGGGTGAACCCGTTGGGCATTAGAGCACCCATCCACCCGTTACAAATTTAACGGTCTCAAAACGTGCGAATTTGATGAAATGGCTTGATCGAAGGCCAAATGACATTATTTCTCAACCATTATTTTTTGAGGGGGGTATAACAACATATAATGAGGGTGGAAAAAAGAATTTTTGAAAAAAAAAATTTCAAAAAAAAGATAAAAACATTTTCGCACGGTGCGAAATGTTCTCATTTGAAAATTTTCCTATATATATATATATATATATATATATATATATATATATATATATGGATTAATGTAGAACAGGTGTCACCTTATCCAATGGATCAGGTGCAAGACATAAAAAGATGGGACCCAGCGAGTACAAGCCCATGTGGGAGCTTGTACTTCCCACTTTTTGTGTGTGTCTTAGCATCTGATCCATTGGATCAGGTGGCAGCTTTTCTACATTAAATCCATATATATATATATATATATCAATTCAATTATTTTGAGCTCTATTTTTCATCCAAGGTAAGGCACATCATATCCTGTAGATTTTCAGTTAATTTGTCCTCCTACATTCACTTTCCAATATTTCATAAAATATGTCTCCAAATGTACAACAACATTTAAAACTTGCGGAAGTGACAATGTAGGTGTAGAAATAAAATTATGCAAATCATTGAACATGTCATGGTTATTTAGAAAATCGAACATGCACGTGTAACTATAACAATAATATATCAATTTCTACATGGATATGAATATCATTCATTAATAACCATTTTAATGATTCAAAAGAAGAATACACATTAAGCAACATTTTTATAGCTTATTGTATTTTTCATTTTTTGTTTTGATTTTATAAAGAACTAAAGCCTCCTAACAAGCAAATGCTAGCACACAAACCAAACAAATCAAATACACATAAAAATACTATGAATGTATACATTAAGCTCAAGGAAGAAACCAAACCTTCACGTTGTCGTTTGGCTAAGAAACTTTTTAATGAAATTCGACGTCTAATCCATAGTTCCTTGCCCCGCCATCTTACCTACACGGAAGATGTTATGTATGACATTGGAATCCAACAAGGTCCACTCAAGTTAGTCATCAAACTCTTAAGAACCCAAATTTGCTTAAATTTAATATTCTTGTTCCTATATTTGCAATAATGAGACGTACGACCAACACTACTACATGTAAAGCACTTTGAATGAATATTTCTAAATTTTGTTGTCTCATTGTGAACTTTCTTATATTTTGACTTTTCAACATGTTTTAAATCATATCTAAGTCCTCGCCTATTATTACCATATATTTGGTTTCTAAGAATTATATCCCAAGATCGTTTTCACACACCAAGTTTCTTTATGGTCAATTCTAAGTTCATGACTTTAGATTTCAAATAAATATTATCGTTCACAAGCAAAGTACATTTACTAATGAAAGCCTTCTTATTATCATCTTCATTCTTTTCATATTTTCAGCTTTCTTTTCAAACTCAATCATTTTTCCTTTAAGCTCTTTGGTTTCATTTTTTTTGCATGTACATGTTTTCATTAAGCTCTCTATTTTCAGTATCTATCTTAGTAACGTTTTCTTTATGCATGCTATTTTCATTTAATAAAGTAGGATAATTAAGGCAATCAACTTTTTCATGCAAGTTAGATTTTTCTTTTTTCAACAAATTAATGGTAGATTTATAAGCAACCATTTTATCTTTTAGTTAATCAACTTCTAAATATATGTCACAATTTTCTTGCTGAAGTTCATAGTTAGAGTTTCTAAGTTTCTCTACAGTAGATTCTAAATCATCAATTTCATCTTCCATTTGACCACAAATATTTATAAGTTCAGCTTTAGTACCAGATTTTACCTCATCATGCTTTCCCATCAGGCAAAGGGAGGAGTGGGCAGTCTCCTTTTGAGTCTCATCTTTGCTATCATCATCCCACGTTACTAAAGATTTCTTATTTTTCTTTGCTTTCTCCATCGACGAACAATCCCCTTTGGTGTGACCAGATTCCCTGCAATTTTGGCAAATAATTTCATCATTAGTATTGTCACAAATATTTTTAGTCACACAATCATCATTTTTATTTAAAAGAACTTTTCTTCCATTTCTCTTCTTCTTATTTTGTGTTCTCTTTTCGTTACTGTCGAAAGATTGCTTGATTCCATATGTCGTCTCAAAAGTCTTCCATATGTCCTGTGCAGAGGAGCAATGAAAAATGTGGTCAAATATTTTTCTATCTAAACCACTAAATAAGATGTTCATTGCTTTAGCATTCATAGCACACACATTTCTAGAATCCAAATTCAAATTACTTTCAGGCTTAGTGATTTTAGTATATCCACTTTCAATAATCTGACATGTATTAAGATCAACAGATAGAAAATAAACTTTCATCCTAGAATTCCAGTAGATATAATCATGACCATTAATTAGAGGAGGACGATCTATAGGCATGCCTTGAGCAAAAACTAATTCTGGGGTAATCATGATTTCTAGACTAGATCCTCTAACTTGCTCTGATACCACTTATTGGATCTGGATCTAAGCCTAGAGTGGGAGGGGTGAATAGGCTAATAAAAATTCTCAAGATAACACATTCAATTATTTAGCACAGATAGTCAGACACAGAGTAAAAAAAGCAATCACAGAGTGCACGAGAGATTTACCCTGGTTCGGTTGCCCCAACGACCACTCCAGCCCCAAAGAAATTACTAGCATTAATATGTTACAAAGGTACAACCGTAAAGAGCTACGAGCACCTACTCTACGCTCACCAGGTTCCGTATCGCACTCACCAAAGTGATAAACACTATTAATCTAGTAAACGCTCTCTCTTGACTAGCACCGACTAGTCAAGACCCTCTAGTCTAGCACCGACTAGACAAGACCCCAAAAATGAATGTATAAGTAACTTACAAAGATCAACACACCAATACACGAATATAAAATAATAAAGAGTTTAGAAAAGCTCAATTCGTGCTTGTGTTGTCGTCTCTGTCGTTTAGCGTTGGTCAGATCTGATCTGACGATATGTAGTCTCTGAATCTCAATCTCAAGTCACGCTCACCCTCCTTATATGATGATCTGACGTCTTGGCTAGCAACGTTTGGAGGCAACGATGTCACTGCCAGCTAGTCTCTCCTTGGTCAACAATGGCACTTGGATGATGTGGTCGATAATGCTCAAGATGTGGCCTTCTTCATGGGTCGACAAGCAAGATGTGAGGAAGCTAGGTCGGTAAGAAGCTTTGGTGCAGCAAGTTGACTTCATTGGTAAGAGATTGAAGCAGGCTACAGCTTCGTCGATAGTGCCTTGGCATGACTGAAGGGCCGGTCAGCAAGCAATGTGTGTGGCTGCTAACAATGAGTCGGCAAGATGCTTGGCACAAAGGTACAGCTCGGTCAGCAAGGAAGATATACGACAAATTGGTCGGTCATCAAGCCAGCAAGGTAGGCACGAAGTTGGGTGCGAGCTCCTCTTCTATAAGCAACAGCAAGAGTGTGGGATTCTCCTTGCTCAGCAAGGAAGTTTGAAGTCAAACTTTACGGCTTCTTCTCCTTGGTGATCAAAGTAGTTTGAAGTCAAACTTTACGGCTTCTTGATGATTTGTAGAAGGAAGGCAGCTTACAGCTTGACAAATTGAATTTGCATGGGGAGTCAACAATTACAACAAGGCCTTAGGATCAAGCAATTCGATATGGAGATTGTGACTTGCTTCCTTTTGCTTTATTAATGGCTCCTTGGAACTTGTTGCCTTGATGCTTGAGAATGATGGTGTTGATAGTAGCTTTATAGCTTATAGCTTTGAGGAGCTAGATGATGCGCCAATAGAAATCTCTTTGCGTAAGATATCTCCTTCAAGCAATGCTCTCATATATCTCCAAGATAGGAAGATGATGTTAGTAATGAGCATTTTTCCTTGGAGTTGTAGAGGGTTTGAACCTTTTTACTTGAAGCTACCGACAATCGAGAAGATGGATACTTTGCTTGCGGCTAGGGTTTCGCTTTGTGCTTTGGCCGCATACCTTGTGATGGCTTTGGATGGGGGTTTTTATAGGGGAGCTTGGAGATCAATTTGGCTATAGGTGAATCCCTCAATTATAGGAGTTTTTAATTTGAAACAGGATTGTTTTGGGATTTGATTTGATCTCCCTTGCAATTTAAATTGGATTTGGAATAGGATTTGGAATTTGTATTGGATTTGAATTGCATGGAAATTGGTAATAGGATTTGAAATGGGATTTGGTTCAATCACTTTTGGTATGAATGGGATCCCTTCTAATCTCTCCATATTTGACTAAGTCTTCAAATGTGTAGCAATTTTCTCCATCACTTTGACCAGGTCATCCTTTGAGTATATACGAGCTTGCCACTCCTGAAAACACTTAGCACACACATCAAATTGTCCACACATGTTTGTTATCATTAAACACGAAGTCGTCAATCGTTGTATCTAACTACACGTTGTATCCAACAACTAATGGTAGAGCAAGTGGAGGGTGAAAGGGTTCTTATGAAGAGATAGTACATGGGAAGTTAAGCAGAGAGATGTGTGGCTGTGGTGATGTGGGTTGGCCAGTGGTAAGGGAGACATCACCGCAGTGGTAGCAGTGTGTGATGGTGATCTTAGAGGATGGGATGGAGATTGAAGAGGAGTGAAGAGAGACTTGGTGGGAGTTCTAAGAGAAAGAGTGCGAGGAAGGTTTTTAAAGGGAAATAAAAAATAATTTAATTTAATTTAAACTTTTCATTAATTATAAAATAGAGGTAGTTAGGATGATGAAGTGAGTAAGTTTAGAGAGTGTTAGCTAAGTGAAGGATGATGAGAGCATATTAATCGAAATGGTTTTGGTTTTTGGATTAACCGATTTTTAGGTTTTGGTTCCGCAAAAAGGTTTTTGAAAAATTCTAAAAAAAATTACAATAAATTCCTTTTAAAATGAAAAAATAATGAAAAAATTTTCAATTTTTTGGATCACAAAATAGCACGGTGTGGGGTTAAAACTATTATCAAGTGTTAAGTTGCTTGTTTACTTGTTTGAGACATTTTGACCTTAAAAAAACTGCTAAAAATTATAAAAAATATTTTTAAAATGGAGTAAATTTTTAAAATTTTTATAGTATTTACACAATGAAATATGTATTGACAAGCTCAGACCATCACATAAGTTTTCGATTAATATTACGCACTTATAGTTAGGGACATGGTATGTGATTATGAAGTACATATATAACTATTTGTGAAATGAAAATGAGGCATGCGTTTGTGACCCCATCTTTTTCTTGAAAAATGGAGAAAAGTTTGCACTCTCATGTATTGCTAGTAGGCCTAACATATTATAAATATAATATTACAAAAGAGTACCAAGTGGCACCAGCAGCGACTAAGGGATATGTGTGTTTTTGGAAGTCAATTTTTGAATCTTAAGGAAGTGTGAATTTGATTTTGAGAAGAGTAAAGATGTTTATTTGTTTGGATTAAAAGTTGGATGTAAAGTAGATGTTGGAGAATTTGTTATGCATCACATGAAACTTTTTTGTATTTAGATGGGATAAAAAAGTTAAAACAAGAAAGTTGTTGTGGGGTCTATGTTTTAAATATAATTTTAGTATTAAAAGTTAATTAAACCCTGATTATATAATTAATTTAATCTAATATAATTAAATTAATGTTTGAAAATAATTAAATTAAATTATTAATTTACTTTACTTTATAATTTTAACAAAGATTAAGCTGTAGGTAAATTAATATTAATTAAATTCTAATAAATTTTATTAGAAAAGAGAGAGAGAAAGAGAGAGAGAAAGAGAGAGAGAGAAACAGTGATGGCAAGCAGTAGGCAGTGTTGGAGCAACGGTGGAGAAGGAGCCATGATAGATGCAAGCGACTTTGATGCAGTAGTGGCCCTATTGTGGTTGTGATCTATGATGGCAAGTCGCCATAGGCGGTGAGCGATGAGATATGTCGGTAAATTAAGCACATCAAGGCCCCATCACAGCGATCCGCATGGAACGACCGCAATTGGTGGGGCAACCGTATGCGGTAAAATCAATCTCAATCTATTATCGGTCAAGGTGGGCAGAGATGTTTAAGAGAGGGATATAATGGAAATATTGAGAGATTGGGGGGGAGAGCAAGAGCAAGAGCGAGAGAGATGGAGACAAGAGTTTAGTAAGGGGGAGTTCATCCTTGTTCCTCTCTTCGATGATGGAGAACTCCAAGTAAAAGTAGGGGTTCTCGCCGTTGTCATCCTAGTTTTTAGGTTTCGGTTCTGTTTTCAATCTCCGTCAATCAGAGTATAGATAGAGATGAGAGAAGCAAGAAAGCGGTGGTGCCCACAAGCAAATTTATCATCCACCGTCCATGGATTTCCTTTCAGGGATTGTGGGTTTGGGATTTTGCTGATGTGGTGCATGCTACGTCGCGACAACTGAGCCAATATTCTCAATTCAATTTCCTTCCAAACAAACACACGAAAGCTGGATGCTAGCCAAAAATTCCTCTCTTGGCCCACAAATAGTGTAATTTCAAGATCTCAACTCACCTTCCACCCTATTATTCATAAACAAAACATGCCCTTATGATTGCTCAAATAAATATACAATACAATTCATGACCAATAAGTCATAGATATTATGACGCATCAAATCTGGGGGGTGACCCCAGTCCTTTATTTATAGTGGAGGGAAGAGCGTACATGGATAGAGTTACAATAGATATGATCTTATCCTATGGATAAGATATAATCCCAAATACAAAACCCCATCATTATCCGTTTACAACACTCCCATTTATCCAGACACAAGTGTGGACTCTGCTCATGAATACTTTGGGATTCTGAGTGTCTTATGAGTCTCACAAGGGGTGGACACTTCAGGATCCTGAGTTAATGGGGTTTGCCTTGTTAAAACCTTTGGCTATGGAAAACCCTATGAGAAAAACCATAGCTAAGGAAAAAGAGTACAAACTCCATCTAACTCCCCCTGATCTGTACAAGCACTCAGGCTTTCAGATCTATGAAGAATGTCTCTAGTGGGGAGTTTACCCTGAAATGCACGGAGTAATGTGAGTGCCATCTTACGGATATGTGACGTGTGTTTATATTTTATATATTCACGCACGTCTTCTTTGTGTTCTTTCGTTGTTTTCCATCGTCCAATGCCCATTTTCTTGGGATTTTTAGTTTTCTTTCACTTCTTGGTGTTTTTGTGTATTTACAGGAGATTACCAGCGTATGGGACATATAACGAAGATATCATGAGTTCCCGGAGCAACGGGAGGAGTCACGCACGATCCAGAGGGTCAAACAACGAAGATTGCTATTTTTCAGCCCTCAACCGATCGGTTGGACACAGCAAACCGATCGGGTGATGCACGCGTGTCCGACCCGGACGGAGGCTGGAGTGAGGAGCAGTTCAATCGACTGGTTCGTCGACCGGTTCAATCCAACAGAGCTCTCGGCCATTTGGAGATGAATTCCAACCGATCGGGTGACATCTCACCCGATCGGTTCATCTGTAGCTGATTTTTCCAAACGACGACCCGGAGAGCTCAATCGACGGTTCGCTGACCGTGTAAAATCGACAGAACTCTCGGCCATTTTAGAGATAATTCCAACCCGATCGGCTCATCTGTAGCTGATTTTTCCAAACAACGACCCGGAGAGCTCAACCGACGGTTCACTGACTGTGTAAAATTGACAGAACTCTCGGCCATTTTGGAGATAATTCCAACCGATCGGTTGAACTCTCAACCGATTGGTTCACCTGATGCCGCAATATCCAAACGACGACCCGGAGATGCCAACCGGTCGGACCAAGTGAGCGGTTGAAGTTCTGAATGTCGATGCTGAAGCGCCAAGCAGCTCACCCGATCGGTTGATGCTTCAACCGATCGGATGACGTCAATTTGTATAAATAGTTGCCCTAGGTTTCAGAAAATGGTAGTTGTTATTTTTTCTGTCTTTTTCTTGTATGGTGACAGCTGGAATTTTATTGCATTCTGTAAGTCTTCTGATTGCTTTCAAACTTTAATACTATCTTTATAGCATTGCTACTACCTCATTTCAATCGCTTGATCATGATTTCTACGGTTGATTTTCATTTAGATTGCTTTTTAGCTATGATTTGTGAGTAGTTTTCAAATCTGGGATTTTGGTGGAAACCCCTTCGTGGGTTCTCCCTAATGCGTCCATAGGACTAGGATTTCGATAGGGATTAGGAATTTAATGGTTACACGGGTGTTTCATTGTCATCGGCGGGAAAAAGACTTCCTTTGACCGTAGGGCCAAGGGGGAATAAACTTGGCGGCTGACTCCCTAGCCACAGCTCACACTCTTAGCGTAGACATTGAATCCTAGCGCGTGGGAACGGCAGGATGAGATGTTGGGAGTTATCGTTGCGAGCTTAGTGCTCCCAGAGTCGGTCGGTGTTAATGGACATGGGAATGCCCACCGATCGAATCCGGGCAGTCCGGCGTATCATCCTGGGCATCGACCGGAATATCGGGCCCATGGGATGCTGGTATCACTTTTAGAGGTAACGTCTCACCACCAAACCCTAAATCCAATCGTATTCCTATCCGCAGGTCGTAATAGCGAGAACACATGGTAGGGTGGAAACCGAAGTCCTAGGTTTCCTTTAATATTGTTTATCCTCCGTATTTACATTCTGTGACAAACCATCGATAGTACGGGCTAGCTCACCCATAGGGTAAACCGGTTCCTCTTTGACACAAGCACAACCACGCCTCCCTGTGTTCGACCCCCAAGCCACACTACAACACCGTGCGCTTGCGGTATAAATATTTAAATCTGGTATCACCAATCCTATTGTGTTGAGTATTGGACTCTCCACCTTGGTTTTGATGATAATCAAACATAAATCATTGTGATTAACCCATGTGATTACAATTAGCTAAAGATTCACCAATTAGATTCAAGAAGAGCAAAAGTGACTACACGTGTTGATTCAAGTGGAGAACTTGGTAGATCAACAAAGGTGAGGCATTGGCTTGAAGAATTCAAAGGCTACCTCAAATCTCAAGCCAATGGCATCAACAAATGAATGGATATTCAATCCAAAGAGAAGAAGGAATGGATGATTCAAAAGCTTCAAAGAACATCTCGAGGATCAAAGACTAGATGACATTGGAGACATTCAAGACATACAACTAAAGGACTCTAGACCATGAAGAAGTAAGGATATTCATTGTAATCTTTATTATTTATTCTTTATGAGTCTTAGAATGTTAAGCCTTGAATTAGAACTACTTAGATGCACATACACCACTTATACACATCATTTGTATAGTCTCTAATTGACAACATACGCTTCTAGGCTTTGAATACTTGAAATCTGAACTTTTGATTCAAATCAAGGGACTGATGAAGGATCACCAGGTGACTGATGAAGGATCACCAGTCGACTGGTTTCCCTTCAGCAGTCGCCTATTTTCAAACAGAGCTCAAATCTGTTTGAAGCTGTATTCTGTTTTTCTGACCAGTCTGCCTTCAAACTGATGCCAATTTTTCTGTAATTGGAATTTTTCATCCAAACCACCTTAAGTAGTTAACTAACTCTCTAAGATTTCCAACCAACTTGAATTACTCCAATCAGATATCTGTAGTTCAAGTTATGACTGTTTTCGTGAGCTGATAACAGATTTCATGCACCCGTCAGTCAGATTCAAAGTGCTGTCAATTTTTCTATAGATCGAAATTTGTGTCCATTCAAAGATCATTTGAAAGAAAATTTTGTTTTCTTTTCAACGCAATTTGAATCACTCCATTTGGATATCTGTGGTTGCAGTTATGGCCGTTTTAGTGATCAGCTGTACAGAAACTAAAGATTCTGTCCCTCGAACAGCCGACTGTTGAAGGCTGAACAGTCGACTACCCAGGTGGACAGTCGACTGATCATCCTTCTACAGTTAACTGTCTATCCTCTGTCCTGTCAGTGTTTTTCAATTTATAGCCGTTGGTGACAGTGGATTAGTCGACTGTTCCCCCTTCTACAGTCAACTGTCCGAGTCGTTTTCAGCCCGTTTCTAGCCGTTGGGAGATTGATTTCTGGGTCTTTTTGCTTGGGGTTTTGGGCTTCCCTTGAGCTAATATATATAGGAGATAGGCTGAATTTGTGAGGACTCTTGTCCTCTTAAGAAAACATTCAAGTCTCATTTTCAAGCCTCCTTCTCCTCTCAAGTGCTCTCTAATTCTCTATTGCCCTCTATGCTCTAAAGCACACATCTAAGCTAGATTTGCTTTCATCTTTGGACAAGCATCTCAAGGGATTTCTCCTCACTCATTGAGCACTTCACACACACTATATCCTTTACAAGTAAGTTCTAATTCAAGGCATAGGTGAGTGTATTTCAAGTTGTATATTTCATTCTCTATACTTCTAATTTATTGAGTACTCTCGGTTGGTGAGAGGGTTGGCTTGATCCCAAGTTGTGGGAGTCAAGGAAAAGTATTTGCTCTCGGTTTGTGAGAGTGTGCTTAGTTCCAAGTTGTGGGATTAAGGTATTTGCGTGTTCCCGGGTTGTGGGATTCACGGACATCGATTGTAGGTCGATTGCACTTGTTGAAGTTTTCATAAGTTGGCTAAAGGAAAGCTCTAGTTGTATTGATTAGAGTATCCAAGTGTGATCTTGGGTGTTGCTGGATTAGGGCACCGGTAAAAAGTCGGGTTTGACTTCGATGGCACTGAACCAGGATACATTGCATGTTTGCATTGCATTCTTCTTTATGTTGTTGATCATTTCTTTAATTCCGCATTTGTTGATTAATTAGGGTTTTATTTGGCATAAATTCCTTATAATTCTATAAAACACTATTCACCCCTAGTGTTTCTTCCTCTTAGCACAGGGTCCTTACAATTGGTATCAGAGCGAGGTAATAGCTATGGCAACCAACAATAACAACAACACACGAAGGCCTACTCCACCATTTCTCATTGGATCGAACTATCAAATTTGGTATGCAAAGATGAAGGCTTATATTCAATCCATTGATGATGATTATTGGAAGCTTGTGGAGAAGCCCCTTCGTGCACCTACCACTACCAAACATGAATGGACAAATGAGCAAAAAGAATTGGTGGAGAAACATGAAGAGGTAATGGACATCTTGCTTGATTATTTAACTTATGACATTCTTATGCGTGTGTCCAAGGCAACAATGGCATATCAAATATGGAACCTGCTAGCGGAGAAAGAAGAGTCCACCTCAGAGTATTCTTCCTCCAATGATGAAAGGGATCCATTCATGGGTTTGATGGCACGAGAGGATGCCACTATGGGTGACTCTAGTGACGAATCAAGTGATTCTAGTGGAGTGATAGCGACGATGAAGAGGTAATAATGGATGATCTTAGAATTGCAAATGAACAATTATTTGATAAATATCAAAAGATTATGCATAAATATTGTGATGCTAAGAATAAAATTGCTAGTCTCACTAACACACCTACATGTAGCACCTCAAACAATGACACCATTGTTGAGACACTCGCTATTGAGAAAGCAAGTTTGCTTACTCAAAATGGCATGTTGAGAAAAGAGGTGGAGTCCTCAAATCTCAACTTGATCGTGTTTCTATTGTGGATAGTAACGATCTTGAGATTGAAAATCTTCAATCTCAAAACACTAGGTTGGGCATTGAGAATGAGGCTCTCAAATCCCAAGTGCACGAGCTCACCACACATGCATCCACCTTGAATGCCACTATTTCTTCAATTTCGAAGAAATACGAGCTCATGTCCTCCATTGATGAGAGATTCAATAAGGGATAGGACAATTTGGATGATTTGCTAAAGAATCAACTACCGGCAAACCATCGTGTTGGCCTTGGTTATTCTAAGGCAAGTGCATCCAATGCACGCACCTCCTATAGTGAAGTAACTATAGATTTTGTGAGGCCATCCTCCGGTGCATCCATGAGTGATGTCTATAACAACTTGTGTAGTTCTACTACCAAGGAAACCATCACTCTTATTCCTCCCTCCTTTGTAAAGAAACCCACCAAGGGTGGACATCAAAGGAAGGGACATGCATTCATGTACACCAATACTCGTAGGAATGCCTCCACTCCTCACATTCCTATAAATGATAGTTTTTATGTTCCACACCCATTAGCATGTGCAAACACTCATTTGAGATACTCTCATGCACGTACTCATGCTCATGCACCTTCACATGCTCATGATCACATATCACATCCACTATGCATGTTTATTCTCATGATCATCTTCATGCATATGCACCTCATGATCATCAACGTATGTATGCAACACCACACCATTGATCGCATGCCCATCATCATGATTTAGCACAACACAATGTTTCATACACAAAACTACATGCTCTTGCTAGATCTCATGTTCCTAGGCCATATGCACCACATAGAGATCAACCTTTTGTGTATGCAACCACTAGGAAGAGGATACCCAAAACATACACCATTTGGGGTCCTAAGAATACTAGCAATCATGCTAAGGATATGTATGTGTAATCTTATATTCATGATATTATTTTGAATGATGATTATGTTGGGAAATCAAGGTCCTCTTGGACTTGGTTTTCAAAGGGTTAGTTTTCGTTGACCCAATATGCTTGGTACCATAAGTTTATATTCATTTTATGGGTACTAAAGCATTTGTGTTAAGAATTGGTGTATCCTTTCGCATTTTTTGTGTTAAGAATGGGTACCCAACATGTCTTGGATGCTCATATTTGTTGGAACTTAAATTCTTATTGAATTTGATTTCCATTGTTTGATTATTAGTAAATCATTGTGTTTAGGTTTTTCATGTCTAGAATATTTAATACTTTCTTATGCAATACATTATTTCGTTCATATTTATGTTTTATTGCATGTGATACATGTCATGCTTTTGGATTAATATACATATTTACTTTTGATACAATTGGTACATGTACGTATATGGTTAAATATTTATCAAGTGACATGATTACATGTATCATGAAAATTGTGTGTGATTACCTTAGGATATGGGTTACAATTATTTGAATTTAGTATTTAAATTTGTTGCCTAACCCATAGGATCCAAAAAGGTTTTTGGATACCAAAATTATGTTTTCTAGGTTCAATCCACTTTGGGATACCAACTCTACCAACTCCTTGATTTGCAATGATTTCCATTCAAATGGAGTTGATGGTGCTTAAGTGATGCACCAAAGTAGGGGGAGCTTAATGTTGTAAGTATATTCTTACATTTGGTATCTATGTGTGTTAGATGCATGTAGATGTCACTTTGTGTCTGAGACTATCTCATGCATATCCTATATTTGCATATTATGTGTCTTTTATGCCATTCATGTCTATGTATTTTATTTGTGTCAAATTCTTGACTCATGTGCATTGTGTATTCATATTCCATACTCATATGTTTATTCAAGGATTAGTTATAACATGTGGCCTAAAAATTTTCATGTTAGAATTAATGCTCATTTGCATTTTCACACACAGGACACGCTAATATTTATATTCCACCTCACAAGTATGCATCCCAACTTCCTACTCATGCCACTATACAACCTCTCCTTAAGAATCCCAAATCACTATCTTTGTGGATTCCTAAGAGTTTATAGGTATGATAGGAACACATATATAGAATCATATATTAGGAATGACATATTCTCATGTGACTATATATAAAAATAAGACTCAGTCGTTATTTGATTTCAACCTTGCTAACTCACTCATATTACACTTCATTGCTTGAGTACCATACTTGTAGGATTACTTTTTGTACCCATATATATGTGAGTTCGTCCATTACCCCCAAGTTTGCATATTTTGTATGATTATGTGGGAGTATGAAATGTTTGATTCCTATCATGTTATTTTTATTTATATGTCATTGCATTTCATTCATATTATGTTGTGCATATAGATTAGTAGGTTTCACTAACCCTTGGTGAGTATCAATTTGCACATTTCCATCTTATTGATATGCCAAAGGGGAAGAGAAATTTGGTTATGAAAATAATACTAAATGCTTTTCATGCACACTCTTTGTGATATTACTTTTCATGTCATCCATCAATATGTTTTGTGCCTTGAATGTTTATTTTGTGCACATATGCATATTGAATGGGGAATCTTTCTAGCACACACTATTGTATTAGATGTGTGTATTCATAATGATGTTGCTTGTATTATGTATTGTGATTAAATCGTATGCATAGGAATTCTTAGTCTTGGTGTATCTAAATTCCTAATGGTTGAGAATTGTAAATTCCTTGTGTGTATGATTTTCATGATTATAATAACTCCTGTCAATGCATGTCATGCATTTTTATTGATGATTGTTATTTACAATTGGTATATATTTGGTTATTGGACTACTTGATTTTATTCCTTAACCCCTTGGATCCAAAAAGTCTTTGGATACCACCAATTGTTTAATTATCAGATTGTTGTACAAGATGCCTACCCTACACACTCCTTGGTTTACAATGAAAGATCAATTTAAAGGAGAGGATGGTGCTTTGAAGATGCACACATATAGGGAGAGCTAAATGGTTGTAAGTATGTGTTTAGTACAATTGGTATTTTAATATATTGGATTTGTGTAATATAGCATACTTCTTCATTAGCTCATTCTTGTAACATCCTCATGGAGATTGTTTGTTTATGTGACTACCATGCCCATGTATGTCATCTATGTCTTATTATGGAGATTAATTGTTTATATGACTATCATGCCCATGTATGCCATATATGTCTTATTATGGACATTAATTGTTTATGTGACTACCATGCCCATGTATGCCATATATGTCTTATTACGACTCAGGTATCATGGTAGCTATAACATTCATATAATGAATTGGTTAGTTGTTTATTGATGTTCATAACTTTGGAACACGTTGTCATTACACATCTCATTCCTTACATGCATGCTTCTTTGTGAAGATTGTTAAATATTATGGATATGATAACTGATGAGTATGACATGCTTGTTTGTTTTTTAGATTGTATTAAGTATATTTAGATCTTAACCTTCAATGAAAACCTTTCAATTCTTTCATTAAAAAATCATTATTGTTTTGATTCTACCTCCTAGACCTAATTTTCATAGATGATTATGTTCATGGATTATTTAGATCATATCATGTTATGTCATGCTATTCTATTAGAATCATTCATTTCTTCCTTAACATGTGCATTTTGGTTGATTTTCAGGCGACTGCTGAACAAGTTTCATGCGCCTGTGATTTGTTCTACAGTCGTCTGTAATGCACACATTTTGATAGGATACTTTGGGTTTTCATTATCCATTTTTTACAGGCGACTTCTGTACAATGTACAGGCGACTGGCTCCTTGCAGGCGCCTGTGACTTATTAGTCAGTCACCTGTCTCTCTATTGCCCAAAGATCCCTAACTTGTCATCTTTGGGTCAGACGACTGATGTTGGTTTCACAGTCGTCTGCCCATGGCACAGGTGCCTGTGAATGCTTCTTCAGTCGCCTATCGATCCTTGTCCTAACACTCTGTGTTTGGCAAGCTATGCATGTTTCGGCCAGACGACTGATATTTTTTTCACAGTCGCCTGCCCATGGCACAGGCGCCAGTAGATACCACATCAGTCGCATGTCCTTGCTTACCCAGAATTCTTGATTTCGATAACTTTCACACTTCTGCCACACAGACGCCTGATGATCCTGCATCAGTCGCCTGTCCTGTCAAGATTTTTAGATATTGAGCCTTTTTCCAGCTGATTGTGTTGAAGGTTTTAGGTAAATCGTTTTGGGGTGTTTAGAGATCTTATAAATAGTGCTTTTACAGTTCTATTTGAGATCTCTTGGAACCCTCTAAACTCTATATATTTGATTTCAAGGCTCAAGCTCTCATTTCATTCAAAAGCCCTAATCTCCAAATCTAATCATTCATTTCCTTATGGCATGCTATACTTCATCATGTTATATATAATTCATACCATGTATAAGATTAATTGATTTGGGATCTTCATGCATATTTGTTCATTGTAGCACCACACATCTCATACTTTTCTTACAGTTGGTATGATTATCTTTATGAGACATATTGATATGATTTGGGGTGATCAATGTATGTTACTTGTCATTTTAATTACTTCATGACTGATGTTTAGCTATAATTTTATTTAAGAGATCTTTCATGTCTATAGCTAAATCTTTCATGTATGATATTTTTACAAGTGACATAACACTCATGCATATTGGTTAGTGATCTTCATGCTATATTTTTCACAATGATTATCTCTCATCTCAAGCTCATATTTTATGCTATTTTTATGATATGTTAGAGATAATTTGTGCTATACAAGATCATATAAGCTTTATATTGTGTATAATAATATGTATATTTTGCATAGATACTCTTCCTTAAATATATCCTGATGCACTATGACTTCATTAATGCTACCTCCGATTAAATTGTGATTACATTAGCTTTTGTTCTATTCGCACAATCGGTATGCATACATGCAATGCTCATGATAACTTTATTCGTTCATGTCCTACCTTGTGACTTTGAACGTAGACTATCTTCAATATGTCTTATATCTTTGCTCTGTCAAACTCCATGTCTTTGCTCAAAAGATGTTTTGTCACATTATGTCTCATGTTGAATCCTTTGTGATAATTGAGCTAGGATGAGATCATGACTCTATTTGTTCACTTGGTGTCCTTCACAAGTGATGTCATGATCTTGACATTATTTGCCTGCTTTGCATACTTTGTTAGACTATTTATATTGGATATCATCTTTACATGCTCTTGCTAGATACTAGTTTTGAGCTTATGATATAGTGCTTATCTTGCTTAAGCTCATGGCATTCCATGCTTTCTCATTGACTCATTCTGTGAGTATCTATTCTGGAATGCATGCTTGTACTATGGTTCTTTTGAACATTGTTTCAATTAGTATCCTAGTGTGCTAGAATTGTGTATGCCATAATTTTTATGAAGTTAATATCTCATTTGGCATAACACTTTTGCATGATATTGATATTGTTATTCATACATTTTTATCACCTTGTCACCCCACATCGCATACTTCACTTAGAATTGGTATGCTTACTTCTGGAGATGTTTTGTGGAGTTTAGCACATGCCATTATACTTATTTTTTGTCATCTCACATCTCTTACGTCTATTTTCACTCGTTTATGAGATCTTTGAGATCGTTTGTGCTAGATGTGATGATTTAATTATAGTTTGTGATGCTTTGAGTATGTTAGTATGCTCATTAGAATTTATTTTGAATAATGAGTTCATAACCATGATTGTGATTTTATTCATGTCCTTTTGATCATATTTTCACCATTTGTTGTCACTTCACTTTCAATTGATATATTTTGACATTAGCGATTAGTTCATTGGTATTATGATCATTAGAACTTAATTTGAGTTATTATTTCATAACATAACTTGGTGCACGTGGCTAAAAATTTCCTTAGTCATGTTTGTTGCATTTTTTTGCTATGTTTGGCTTAGATCTTAGTTTATTGATATTATTTGTTGATCTATGTCATTGTGATGATATTGATTCTACCATTATATCTTTAATCATGTTCATGTCATATGTCATGCCCTTGCTCAAGGATACTATATCACATTATGCTTAAAGTTATAAATTTTGTGATAATTGAGATTTGTGTACTTGACACTATTTGATCACTTGTTTTTCTTTCACAAGTGATGTCATGATTTTTACATTGTTATCCATAATTTTATCATATTTATAGTTAGTAGCTACTGCTAATTATGCTATTGTCACTTTTCTAACACTGCTCACACTACTCTTTACAATTAGTATCTATTGTACTCTTTTATCACATATGCTTATTGTTCATCTATTTGTGATAATTGATGGTGGTTGAGTTGTTGTTGGATATTTGCTCTTGCAATTGATATCTTTATTTTGATATCTTGTTATTAATTGGTAGCTTTTCTAGTTTACATTAGATATACCTTTATGTTTTCCACTCTATTTTTGCATTTGTTGTTTCTATAACCCCATGTCTTTTGGATAATGCCAAAGGGGAGAGAAATAAACAAAGGATGTGCTTTAATGTGCTTTGTGATAATTAATTGTTGAGTGTTAAACAATAACTTGAATCATATAACATTTATGTATGATTGATCATGCATATGATTCAGATGGAGCATTGGTGATTACCTTGGTTTATATTGATTGCATTTGGTATATGTTGGTAATCATGCTCATGTTTATAATATGTATCACCTATATGATTTGTATTGTGTATGCATATTATTTTTGGTCAATCATGCGATATATACACAATCTCATGTGATACACACACTATTAACTGTTGAATGATGCTAATGATTATTGATATTAACTTGATTGGCATCATTGCCGGGGCAGTAAGTATATTTAATGCACAATTATTTATTTTGTCATCATCAAAAAGGGGGAGAATATTGAGTATTGGACTCTCCACCTTGGTTTTGATTATAATCAAACATAAATCATTGTGATTAACCCATGTGATTGCAGTTAGCTAAAGAGTCACCAATTAGATTCAAGAAGATCAAAAGTGACTACACGTGTTGATTCAAGTGGAGAACTTGGTAGATCAACAAAGGTGAAGCATTGGCTTGAAGAATTCAAAGGCTACCTCAAACCTCAAGCCAATGGCATCAACAAATGAATGGATATTCAATCCAAAGAGAAGAAGGAATGGATGATTCAAAAGCTTCAAAGAACATCTTGAGGATCAAAGACTAGATGACGTTGGAGACATTCAAGACATACAACTAAAAGACTCAAGACCATGAAGAAGTAAGGATATTCATTGTAATCTTTATTATTTACTTCTTTGTGAGTCTTAGAATATTAAGCCTTGAATTAGAACTACTTAGAGGCACATACACCACTTATACACATCATTTGTATAGCTTCTAGTTGACCCCATACGCTTCTAGGCTTTGAATACTTGAAATCTGAACTTTTGATTCAAATCAGGGGACTGATGAAGGATCACCATGTGAATGATGAAGGATCACCAGTCGACTGGTTTCCCTTCAGCAGTCGCCTGTTTTCAAACAGAGCCTAAATCTGTTTGAAGCTGTATTTCGTTTTTCTGACCAGTCTGCCTTCAAACTGATGCCAATTTTTTTTAATTGGAATTTTTCATCCAAACCACCTGAAATATTTAACTAACTCTCTAGGATTTCCAACCCAACTTGAATTACTCCAATCGGATATCTGTAGTTCAAGTTATGACTGTTTTCGTGAGCCGATAACAGATTTCATGCACCCGTCAGTCAGATTCAAAGTGCTGTCAGTTTTCCTGTAAATCGAATTTTGCGTCCATTCAAGCTCATTTGAAATCAAATTTTGTTAGTTTTCCAACGCAATTTGAATCACTCCATTTGGATATCTGTAGTGGCAGTTATGGCCGTTTTAGTGATCAGATGTACAGAAACTGCAGATTCTGTCCCTCGAACAGCCGACTATTGAAGGCTGAACAGTCGACTGCCCACATGGACAGTCGACTGTCCATCCTCTGTCCTACCAGTGTCTTTCAATTTATAGCCGTTGGCGACAGTGGATCAGTCGACTGTTCCCCCTTGTACAGTCCACTGTCCGAGTCGTTTTCAGCCCGTTTCTAGCCGTTGGGAGATTGATTTCTGGGTCTTTTTGCTTGGGGTTTTGGGCTTCCCTTGAGCTAATATATATAGGAGATAGGCTGAATTTGTGAGGACTCTTGGCCTCTTAAGAAAACATTCAAGTCTCATTTTCAAGCCTCCTTCTCCTCTCAAGTGCACTCTAATTCTCTCTTGCCCTCTATGCTCTAAAGCACACATCTAAGCTAGATTTGCTTTCATCTTTGGGCAAGCATCTCAAGGGATTTCTCCTCCCTCATTGAGCACTTCACACACACTATAGCCTTTACAAGTAAGTTCTAATTCAAGGCATAGGTGAGTGTATTTCAAGTTGTATATTTCATTCTCTATACTTCTAATTTGTTGAGTACTCTCGGTTGGTGAGAGGGTTGGCTTGATCCCAAGTTGTGGGAGTCAAGGAAAAGTATTTGCTCTCGGTTTGTGAGAGTGTGCTTAGTTCCAAGTTGTGGGATTAAGGTATTTGTGTGTTTCCGGGTTGTGGGATTCACGGACATCGATTATAGGTCGATTGCACTTGTGGGGGTTTCCGCAAGTGGGCTAAAGGAAAGCTCTAGTGGTATTTACTAGAGTATCCGAGTGTGATCTCGGGTGTTGCTGGATTAGGGCACCGGTAACAAGTTGGGTTTGACTTGGGTGGCACCGAACCAGGATACAATGCATGTTTGCATTGCATTCTTCTTTGTGTTATTGATCATTTCTTTAATTCCGCATTTGTTGGTTAATTAGGGGTTTATTTGGCATAAATTCCGTATAATTCTATAAAACACTATTCACCCCACTCTAGTGTTTCTTCCTCATAGCACAGGGTCCTTAGATATTGCACTCTTATGCTCAAAAACTAAGGGACGTCAATATGCTTACTGTACCAAATAACCCTGAAGTATGCCAGGAGGGCCTGTAGTGCGTGATCCTTCCCACGTCTGTCTAAAGGAACTGTGTGGCCCAGGGATCCATTCCTAAGTTCACTACCCTGCCAAAGGGATATCACCTAAAACATCGGGAGCAAGGTATGGATGTCAGGGTCATCTATCCAACCTTCAGGGGACCAATAGTCGTTAACCAACCTATTGCCTGCTCCATGAGGTACCACATGGAGATGATTTATAGGACCAGTAGGATGCCAATTTTCATACCAGAAGGATATAGTGGTACCAATCCCTAATAATGCGTTTGATAAGCTTCTGAGAAGTACTGGGTGTCGGAGAAGAAATTTCCAAGTTCCAGATTGAGTGGGTTTTGCTTTAGAGATGTAAAAGCCATTTGTCGCCGCATCATAATGTCTCCTCATGTACTGTGTGCAGGGGCCATCTGTAGATAGTAGTCTCCGGGTCAAATGAACACATGATGCCACATTCAAATCTATAAGCAATCTCAATCCAACCCCACCTTCTTCCTTGGGGGAACATAGGTCCTTCCAGGCTTAGGTGAAGATTACCCCAAATTAATTTCCTGCATGCATAACTGATAGACTGAAGGACTGATGGCGGTATACGATACGCTTGCATCGAGAAAGAAACCATACCATAAATAACTGAGTGTACTAATTTAATTCTCCCAGATATGGAAAGTAAAGACGAAGACCATCCTAGAAGCCTCCTTTTACACTTATCAACCAAGCGCCCATACATAAAAGCTTTAGGGTAATGTGATGAAAGTGGAAGTCCAAGGTAAGTAGTGTGGGAAGTTACCATTTTGATTCCAACAGTATTAGCAAGGCCCCTCAGATCCCGTGAACCTTTACTGAAGATAGCAGAGCTCTTGTCCCAATTAATATGAAGCCCAGTGTAAAGGTTGAATGAGTGTAGGGGATCTTTAAGTCCATTAATAGAATGAGAGTTGGCACGACAGAACACAAGAAGATCATCCGCAAATAATACCTGAGAGATAATCCCCATCCTCTTTATAGGATGAATAGTATCGCCGGCCTCAGCTCTCGCCATAAGAAAGGAGGAAGCTTCCATAACAAGAACGAAGAGGTAAGGGGAGAGGGTGTCGCCCTGCCGCAGCCCTCTGTTAGACATAAAATACCCTAAAGGCGATCCATCAATCACTACAGAGAAACTAGGGGTGGTGATGCATTATGAGATCCAATTAATGAACTTTCTCTGAAAACCCATTGATGAAGTAAGAAAAATATGAATTCCATGTTGACGCTATCGAAAGCTTTTCGAATGTCCAGCTTAAGTCATGCTCTGGCACCCATAGGGTTACTGAAATCACAATCTGTTCATGGGCGATAACGCGCGCGCGCGCGCGCGCGTGTGTGTGTGTGTGTATTTCAAGGGAATCTTGCCTGCGAGCCTGAAACCCGCAGTGTGGCTGCAAGCTTCAGTCCTGCAGTCTCTTTCTTTTCTTTTCTTTTTTTAAGTCACAGCCTGCGGGTTTGGCCCGCAGATTGGCTGCGGGCTTCAGGCCCGCAGTGTAATGTTTTTAAGGAAGCAGCCGGCAGGCCTGAAGCCCGCATGCCTGCGGGCTTCAGGCCCGCAGAATATTGTTTTTTCGAAGGGTTTGACCTTCAGCCCAAAGAGAAATGGAAGGGGGAGGGGAGGGTGGCGGCTAGGTTTTGTCGTCGTCGCCCTCTTCGGCATTGCCATCTCGACGAGGTGGACTCCACCGCTTTCTGGGCGGGGCGAAAGGGCGCCTCTGCCTTCGGGGCAGGGGCGAAAAATGGCTGGCTTCGACTACGGGCAGAGCAACATGGGTAGGGCGGCTCCGACTTCGGGGGGAGCAACAGGGGGACGGCTCTGACTTCGAGCAGAGCGAGGTTATGGGATGGCTCCGACTTCGGCAGAGCAATGGCGGGGACCGCCTGAGAGGCAGGTAAAAGGGGTTGCACCGCCTTCGGGGCAGGCAAAGGGCGGCCCACGGGGAGCCATGGGAGTTTATAATATGGTGTGAATATTATCTATTTTCGGGGAAAAACAATTTGTTTTAGCGACTATAAACACCATATTAGTATACGAACCCTAAAGATAGGGTTAACAAAAACATGCATCGACGATTAAAAAATCGTCATTTTTAGACTATCAACCCGATTTCCAATCTGATCTTGCGAGATCGATGGAAAAAAAATCATGATCAAGATAAAAATGAAAATTTTAAAGATTGTACCTCTAGATCCGTCCTCCAGATCTAGCGACGGTTGACGAAACCTACGCGTGGAAAATGACGCCCGCGCGTGGAAAACGAAGTCCATACATGGTAGACGAAACCGCACGAGTGGATCTACCGACTTCTCCTCACTTTCGCAACAAACGGGTTTATGTGGAAAAATTTAGAGGCTCGTGCTGATAACATGTTATGAAGCACCAAATTTGACGGGAGACCCCCGTCATTTATTTATAGTGGAGGGAAGAGCGTACATAGATATAGTTACAATAGATATGATCTTATCATATGGATAAGATGCAATCTCCAGTACAAAACCCCGCTCATTATCCGTTTACAATAGACTGTATTTACATTATTGTCTTGTATTTTTTAGAAACTATTAGTCATGGACCTAAAACGGCCATTGGAATACTGGGCCTTAATCCGGTCATAGCATGTGGACTGGGCCTATCATACACAGTGGCACTTACTGTGTGAACCTTGCCTAGTTTTGATAACTATTATTCAGAAAAAGACAGATGGGGCACTTGATTGATATGATGAACACCTTACCGTTGGCTTAGGGCCATTGTACACATGCTTTGAAATAAGGGTTAATCGCAGACAACATTCCGTATGGTCTCATCGTTCCACACTCACATCGTATGTATTCTCACATGTTACACAAATCCTTGATTGCTTATGGGATTGAATTTTCCGTTAAAAATCGAAACAACCACCTCCAAATCTCGTAGCTTACATTATTTTGATAAACTGTTTGTCTAATTTATTCTTAAATTTCAAAGGTTTACTGAAAATTGAACCCATTTCCCAACGGGAAACTCAACAGAGAGAGGGAAGCCAACTTGGTATAATAATATCATACCAATTTATTATCAAGACAAAGCACAGACCATTCAACCAGAATATAAAATTTGTCCACCAATATATGTGGCAAAAGTTGATATATATGCAGTGATATTGCAGACCCTCGATCGCTGACAGTGAAGATCCTCCACGAATCTCAAAGCATCATAAAGAGAAAGGATGAACATCACTGAAGGAGAGGGCGTGCATGGTCATTGCAGTGGATGCTGATAAAAATGATGGGGTTGGTTAACATAGAAAACGACTTGACTCCCCAATTAATTATATATATATAGCATATGGTCCTACTCGAGTCGCAATCTATTAGCCATTATAGTACCACACCTTGAGCGAGACATCTTATCTACCCCTTCTGGCCGCAACCCGACTTAATTTTTTCTCCCCCTATTCAATTTCGTGCAAGGCTATTTGCTGAGGTTGGTTGGTGAGAGGCCAAAATTATGTTACTCTCACTCATTGGGAGACTAAGATGTGATTAGTCAAAAGAGTTTGCCTAATCATGGTCTTAGCCATAGGCATCTTGTGGTTGGACAACGCTTTCTTTCTTTATCTCTGGGATCCGACCTAACACTCAACCAATAACAAGGACAAAGGGCGGTCCAAAACGTCCATGATCCCCAGACGTTGTGCCTAACCAAAAAAGAAATTTTCATTGGTGCTAGGTGAAGTACAAGCAGCTCTCAAAGACTTGGTTGGTGCTAGGTGAAGTACAAGCAGCTCTCAAAGACTTCAGACTTTCATCAAAATTTGATGACACATCCAGATATTAGGTGCTGCACTAAGATTGTGGATTGTTGATAAATGTGGGGTTAGATTTCCAGAATGTTTGTTTTAACTCTTCCCTTGCACACCATAATTCGGATCTTGTGATGATATACCACCCAAACCCAATCAGAAGCCCGTGTACCCACAACAATTAAGGCACAGAAGCCTATGAAGCATTGCAAGTCCAAACGGGCCTGACCGATGAGGGGAGCCCAACAACAAAGTTTGATTACTAAAATACCCTTTCAAAAACTTATGTATAACACTCCTTTTGGGGAGGAGATGAGCTCATTCTTTTCTTCTCATTCTCTCTTTTCCATTTGGGATTATATATTTATCTCTCTAGTTCTGATTTGAAAACTGAAAGAGTCGAAACTAGGACCACCACCCCAGCTTTTTGTTACCTTAGCATTTAATTGCAGCCAGGAGTGCTTAAGGTGTTTACGGGTGTTTTCTGTTGTTGAATGATGGTATGGTTATAGTAGTGCTGGAGCCTAGTCCGAGCTGTTCACAAGCTACCTTCAGCTTCCTCGGTATTGTGCAAGCTAACTCGAGGCTGAGTGAACCTCGATCTGTGCTTCTGGAGTCTAATCTGAGCTATTTCTGTGAAATCCGATCTATTTCTGAGCTACCCTCAGCTTCCAGCAACACGAAGATCTCGTTAGGGAGGTTTGAATCTAGGGTCTGACCTAATCCCCTCCAATACTTAAGTCAGATAATGACTTGAGGAGGCTCATGGTAACATGTGTAGAGTTAGTGCCAAAATTGCAGATCAAATGTGTCTTAAATAATCCCTCAAAACTGCATGAAATCTGAAAACAAACCCAAAAATCCGCAGTCTAATGGCTAAAAAAGGGCAGAAAATCCAAGTCATCAGACGTCTAAAGAAGGATTCCCAGACGGCTGATCTACTGTTCAGACGTCTGGAGACACACCACCAAATGACTGAATCAGAAGTTGGTCAGAAGAAAATAGCTTGACCAACTTACAACAACCAGACATCTAAAGAATAACAATCAAACGGCTGGAATATTGTTTAGACGTCTGATCATCCTACATCAGACTGATGAGCCAACATGGGTGAGGAGAGAGACAACTCTCGGAAAATAAACACACTAAAATCAGACGTCTGGAGTTCACTAGTTAGACGACTGATATACTGTTTAGACGTCTGACCAATGAACTTCAGACAGCTGAAAGAAGTTTGTGTCTGACTACATAATAGTAAACACACCAGATGTCACGCCCCGCTTCCCATTCTACCAGGAGCGAGGACCCGAGTGGGTCCGCGTGTGCTTAAAACGAGGAGGAGTACTTTTTTCTTCCTCCTTGGCTTAAACACACTATGCGTCTGTGTAGAAATTGCAGTTTTTTGCATATGAATTTAAGAAGCAGCCCAAACAACATTATTACATATCCAGCGTACAATAATTAAGATACATCTTGGGCCTAGCATGGCCAATACAAACAAAGTACACAAATTACATTATTTCCAATATAAAGGTGCATTCGCAAAGGTGGTCGTCTAATCTTCAGTGGGTAGGTACTCCACGTATTCTTTGAGCACTAGCTCAACTCCTGCAGTAGTTTCTTCAGAGAACTCACTATCGATACCTGACGGACATTTCGTAAAACAACGAAGTGAAATGTCCGTCAGCGAGGTTTACTCGGCAAGATAATCTCCAAAACAAAACGTTAGGTATTTAAAATTGAACCAAGCTGAACTTTAAAGACAAGAAAAAAGTTTAATTTAAGAGAGTTAAAGACAAGCAATAAGTTTAATTTAACAGAGTTAAAGACAAGAAATAAGTTTAATTTTAAAAGAGATATAGCAATTAAACAATCGCAGCAATTCGCAACCTGCGGCAATTTAATCATTCGAGAGTAATTTGCAATACTAATAGCAACCTGTAACAATTTAACATTTAATAACGAAACTGTAACGTTGTCAGCAACCTGTAGAAAAAGAGGTTAGAGCAATAATTAATAACCAGTCTATTCTAGTGATAATTTCATGTCCAAGAGTACGAGAGATGACTAACATGCACCGTGTGACGGGAGCCAATCTGTGACGCTGCTCACCGACCCTATATGGCGACGATCAAGCTCTAACCTCCGTAATGTGTTGGAGGTATTCGGTATGGGTACATCCAACCACTTTGTTACACTTGTGATCATAGACTACCCCAATCCCACGGGTCAAGTCAAGTGCTGGGTCAAAGTACGTGTGATATCTATTTATATGAAGTTCCATCTTTCATTCATTATATTGAAGTTCCATCTTCCATTCATTATATTGAAGTTCCATCTTCCATTTAGTCTATTCCGTTTATTGGCATCATAATAGATACGTATGATGTCTCATCAGTCTATTCCACAATCTCGACTAATTACACAGTTTTGAGATGTAGTTACACAATTATCGAAGTATAGGAATGCACAATACTTTAAAGAAATGAGCATGGAAAACGGTTTTAATAAGAAAACGAGAATAAATAAGTTTGAAATATTTCTCTAAGGCTAGTAGACATCTTTCAAGATCTTAAAATAATTAATGGGAATTTTTTCTTAATTTATACGATCCAAAAACTAATTAAAAACGAGAAAACGATTTTTCATTATATTTTTCAAAGATTTCTTTAGGTCAAACAATACGTCGGAATTCTTCCAATAAGGGGTCAAAACGACCATATTAACTAGTACTACACCGTATATTTTTTTCGTACATCAGTGTACGTGAAAATCTCATGATATGAATTTAAAGTGAATTTAGCTTTATTAAGTTTTTCCTTTGAAAAATCATTGTGGGAGATATACTTGACTTTTAGCAATGAAACTAGCGCCAATGATTCTGTTTCGTCGTTTCTGATTTGTTGGGTCTTGTCTCGTATTTTTCTGACACCTATATAATTTATTACGAATTTATTACGCTCAGCCCTTAATATAATAGTATACGTAAATATATTTCGTATACGTATTCGTATACGTACACGTATACTCACCTACCCTCTCGCATGTAGCAGGGAGGAAAGCTTCGTTCGACGAAGCGGGAGGGGCGCGTGGTCAGGCGACGTTGGAAGGAGCGACGAGCAACTCGAAGAGGTCGACAGCGGCAATGGGTGACAACGGCGAGCAGTGGCAGCAAGCAGCGACGAGCGAAGGTGGGGAGAGTGTGGAGGTGAAGGGAGCTCCGGTGGCATTGCCTGAAGGGGGAGAGTGTGGAGGTGGCATGTGGTGCATGGGGAAGCGGCGATGGGAGGCTGTTGACGGCGAGGCGGCGGCGACACGGCGGAGGAGGGTGACGGGGTGGGGCAGCGGGCTGTATGTAACGGCCTATAATTTTAGATGTGTTTTAGATCGTGCGTACCTGTATTTTATTTCAATCGTCCGGATAATCTTTCGTCCGTACTTTTTTTGTTACTCTTCGACGCGAGCGCGTCTCTGTTTTTTCGTTTTCACCGTATCATAATTAATTAACTATCAACTTTAACTAATTACTTAATTACTTTAATCTCCTATCTTAACATAACTTGTTATTCACATTTTAATTTTTATAATAAGGTTAGAGAGTGTAATACGTTGTTTGAAGGCAGATGCTCCCCCTTGCTTAAGTCAACAAAACGATTAATACATATCCTAATCAAAAACCTAATCTAATTAACTGGCCTTGACTAATCTAACAGACAAACAAACCCAAAATTCTGCATGGGACAAATGACATTAAATTAAAGCTAAAAGAAACTTTGACTTAAGCATTAGTAAAATTTCATTACAATTCGTATATATATCGCTACGTCTCCTCTAATCTTCATCCCATCTCCCTGATCAACAAATTAGTTCCCAAACAATTCTTCCCAAAATCTGTTCACCATTCCCAAATCAAACCTAAAACTCATCATCTCCCTTCTCCCTGATCAACACAATTCAACACCAAATTCTTCCATCACCAAATACAAACCCCACACTGATTTTAGAAAATCAGAAATCAAGAAACAAGAAGAGGAAAACAACCAGATTCATTCAGAACTTCAAATTCATTCACAATTTCAGATTCAAATCAAAGAAAACTTCAGATTTCAAACCCTCCTTCCTTCCTCTTCCAGAGTCCCCCTCGCCTGGGCACCATCGCGCGTGCACCGACCGAAGCTCCGACAGGCCGCCCAACCATCGTCGCGCCGCCTTGTGCCGAAGGTCCGCCATGCAGACCTCGTTCGCTACTGCACGTACCTCCAGCGTCGAGCGTGTGCATGCGCTGCTGCGCTACCAGAGGTGACCACCGGGAACCGCCGCCAGGTAGCCGTGCCACCGCCCGGGGAAGCCGCCATCGCCGTGCCGTAAAGCGCTGTCCGTCGCCCCTTCCCCGCGTGCGGAAGATCCCCTTCCCCCTTGTGCGTGAGTTTCCGAGCTCTCCCCATTTGCGTGGCTTCCCTGCTGCTACAAACAAAGTAAATGAAAAAAGAGAACAAAAAAATAAAGAAAGAAGGAGACAGGTTGTAATGAGAGAGTTAAAGAGAGAAAGAGATAGAGAGTGACAGATAGGAGAGGTTTATATATATGGCTTTACATCAGGATTATTCTTTTTGAAGTAATCTTCTTTTTGACAGGTTGTAGTAATCTTCTTTTTGAAGACATTGCAGCGGACATCAGGATTATTCTTAGGGATCAGGACCTAAATGACCCTCATGCGTCTCAGGCTATGAGCAATTGGGAATTTAGAGATAATGGATGATGTACATGGCTTTACTTTTTCCTTTGGATGTACTTTTAATGGTCTCTGTGGGAGGGTTGGGGGGCTAATAGTGAGTGACGGCGCTTGTGCCCTATCCTCCCTTTAGTTCTCTCTCTTCTCCCGCATGAACCATGTGTATATTGTGCTTTGTTATAAATAAAGACTCACACTAACCTTTCAATATATATATATATATATATATATATATATATATATATATATATATATATATATATATATAGTATTATTATTTGCTAGAGTAGGTATAGGTAGGTGGAAATATAAAAGAAATGATAACCTTACTATTAGCTAGAATTAAGTTAATATTAGTTAGGAGGTTGTTAGTATTAGAAATAAAAGTTAACTTGTTAGAATTAATTTGTTAGAATTAATTTCAGCATGATTAATAATTTTTAAAAATGTTAGGGTAATAATATTAGAATAAAATAAGGCGTATCATGTTAGTATAATACAATATAAACATCACCCTAGCTAGAAAACCCAATAAAATCTGACGAACCCAATTCAGAGATAATTTTAATATTGTGCTTATCTTGTGACGAATCTAATTCAATGATGTGTTTAACCGAAATAGAGAACCGAACGTACCATTACGTAGTACCCGTCAAGACGAACCCAACGACACCAAAATCGCTGAAATCAGTCAAGTGTACAATTTATATTGAATTATTGAAGGTAGATACTCATTTTGTCTTTTGCATGTAAGGTTGTATAACTCAAAATCTATACGTGAAATGACGCATGAAATTACTACCATGATGTTCTTGACTAAAAATGTGACCCAACGGCATATAACTTGATATGCCTTAGTTTTGAACAATAGCAAAATAAAGTTAGTTTTCGTGACATGTACGTTAAATTCTTATATTCAGCACTTTTGTTAAACTATTGTAAATGTTGTTCAACACTCTTGCAATAATGGAAAATTTTGTATAAAAATACATGATGATATTATTAAATTGTTGTATGTCTTGGAATAATTAACAAATGTGTGACATCATGAAATCATGCGCCTTGAAGGCGAAATCGTGACTTCGTGTTGTCATGTGAGATGACAAATGCTTGAATTCGTGCTTGTAATATGGCTACTCCGTCGGTCATGTGTGACTAGTCTAGCTCGTGCTCCAGTAGGGTCACATATGACTAGTCTGGCTCGTGTTCCAGTATATGTCGGTTTAACGCCTGGCTCATGTCCAGCACAACTTTTTTGGGTGGGGTTAGGGTTGAGCAGCCACTAGGCGTATGAAAGGGCTCCCTCTTCAAGGGCACCACCCGCAGCAGTGGGTTAGCGCCAATCACTGTAGGCCCCGTGAGAAGAACGACTCATCACGACCTAAAGGCGAGAACCATATGCATGATAGAAAGCATTGCATTGTAAATGAAATAATCGTTGTCATTTGCTCGCACAATAGGATTGCCACATTTATAGTGCTTATTTTTAATTCGTTATAACTACCATGTCAAACTGCTCACTATACTTTTGCCTAGAACTGCATGATAGGAGTATTTTACCTTATTCCATTTTATAATCAGCATGTTTAAACTTGTTGTCTTTATCTCTTTTAAATTATTAATACCTCTCAAATTCTGTATAAATTTGTATTTCTTGCCTTGGATTTCTGACCTGTACTTGCAGACCCTTACTGAAATACATTCATGTTTTTGGATATATGTCAGATCCCGAGCTATAGCACCAGGAGGACTAGTTGAGATAGCTGACCAGTGGACCAAGAGTTGTTGAACTAGTGAACCTTCATTGTACTTACTTTCTCCATTTGTTGTAATTCCGTTGAGACGTTTGAGATTGTAATAATATTTTACTTATCTGTGTTGTTTTTTAGTAATGCAAGCAAGAACCTGCGGTATTTCACACAGATGCTTATTGTGTTAAGTCAAGGAGGAAAGAAAAGCAAAAGTACATCCTCCTTACTTGTACATGCGGACCCGTTCGCGTCCTTGCTCCCAAGCTTAATGGGAAGCGGGGCGTGACAGGTTTTAGTGGTGGCCTATGCAGGTCAATGCTCATGCAAAATACTTTAAAACAGCATAGATAATATTACAATCTTGACTCTCAAACAACACCTTCCCTAGAATTTTCTATCTCAATCTAATTCATTAGAAAATCCTAGTCCTAAGGTTCCTGATCCTTAGTCAACCAAATCAGTATATCCTTGATTTTTAATCTCCTTTCATTTTACATTCCACTTAATGGCCAATATCCGACAAAAAATACCATATTCGACGGATATAAATGATCTTATTCAAAAAAATCAACACAGCCAATGGCTCTATTGGTTGTCCACTAGAAGATCATTAATCAACTAATGATTTAATTTATAGTAGAATTTTTATTCAGTATTAGTCGACTACTAGGTCTATTAGTCGACTAATAGATGTATTGATAAATTAATATATGTATTGGTTGACTGGATACTATTGAGATGAAACAATACTTTTCTATATTAGTCGACTAACTGTCGTTTTAGTCGACAAATGAAGGTTATATTAGGTGCATGAACTGAGATATGTAATTGATTAGTATATGTTATTAGTTGACTAATTAATATATGAAAGCACGAATTAAACTTAGAATCAAGGGGTTTTGATATGGTTTGAGTTTATGGATATTCTAAGTTTTCCACATATGGTTTGATGTGTGTGTATGTTTCTTCAATGTTTTAACATCATATCTAAAACAAAAAAATAAAAGATACTTCAATATAAACTAAATTTAGCTTGATTGATGTTAATCATCATCCATGTTATTGTCGTATGATATTAAATCCTTTCTTGAGCTTTTCAAACCTCATCAGTTATTTCTTATATCTGTATAAACCATATTAATGCAACCAATTTGTTTTTTCATCATCAAACGCATATTGGGGTTACAACTATCCAACATCTTGTTCATTAAAATGACTATATCAATAATGATCAACAAATTATTAGCCGGCGCTTGCTATTATGCACACTCATTGCATGATGATATACCAGAGGTATATGTAGATTGGTTCAACTTGCGAGCTCAACACCTTCAAATATAAGTGTACTTGAAATAACACGTGCATAAAGTGCACGGCACGAAAAAAAACCCCACGAAAAGTATGCGGTGCACGCACGCAACTGTAAAGCAGCGAGAAGTGTGGGTTGGTGTGTCAGTATCGTGGGATAATAGGTGCAAAAGGCAAACACGTAAATAAGTGGCTTAGGGGGGGGTTTTTGGGGTTTTGGGGGGAATGGAAACCATGTAAATAAATGGCTTGGTGGTTTTTAGGGGGGGTTTGTCCCTGTCAACTTGTGACTGGGACAAATATGTCCACCTAGGACAACATCCCTCATTTGTATAATAGATTGCCTACTCTCTAACATGCAAGCTCGCCAACTCTGTAAAGCAATGTAACAGCGAGTGGTCATAATAATTAGTTCATATCCAACAGCTCTATCCAAAAGCCATACATATGCACCATGTCCAAAACTTCTGGCACAAACAGCATATCCTAACAAACTATCAAAAACATATTTCCCAAATGATCGGCCCTAGTGTTACGACAAAGCATCAAGAACAAATTATTACTTGAAGCGCCATTCCAAGTTCCTAGACCGAGCACCATGTCCAACATAATGTCTGAGTTCACATTTTTGAGTTTTGAGTCTGTAAAAAAATATGAGATCGAAAGTTGTAACATTGTGGTCCCTGAAAGACAGGCTCGACTATGAGTAGCACATATCTGTAGGGAGATTCATCTAAACTAGCTGTAGAAGGTTCAATACTAATCCAATTCCGTGTTACCCTTGAATTGAACTGGAAGGTGGACTCGTTGTGATCTACAATCCAATAGGGATCACATGGGCTTACAATGATTAAGGGTCCAGCAGCCCATGAAGCATTGCAAGTCCTAACGAGCCTGACCTTGAGGATGAAGGGCCAACAACAAAGTATGATTACTGATATACCACTTCAAAATCTTATATATAGTATTCCCATTTAAGATGATGTGAGCTCATTCTATTATTTGCATTTGCTCTCTTTCGTTTTAGATTATATATTCTATTAATCATGTTTTAATTTGGACATCAAAGGAGTTGAAGCTGGAGTCCCCATCCAGGGTTTGGCTTGCTAAAATTCTTACCGACTATGATATACAATTACAAGACAAGTAGGATGAATACATATCCAGCTCATTCAGATCCGTGTGCTCATTACATCATCATCATGAATCTGTATAAATGGAGTTCGTCTAAATTTGATCAACCCTATCAGACTTCTTGAAAAGAATTGGACTTACATATCAATATCGAAACGGTTAAGAACAGGGTGTCGAATAGAAAAAGATGGATGCAATTAGTTGATTTTTTTCCTGAACGTGAACAAAATTGCTCATGAAAAAGATGGATGCAATTACAACAATGGATGAACAAAATTGCTCATTGTAATTTTGTTCATGAACAAAATTGCTCATTACAACATCGATTTTGTTCATGTTTTGCTCATCATAAAATCCTTGAAAAATCGAATGACGGATGCCTTAGATCGTAATAACACGAAAAATGAAGATCGAAAAAAAGCCGAAATATGAAGATTGAGAGAAAAATTTCGAAAATTCTCCGTTGGGTTGAAGAGCGCAAATTACTCAGCTTTAGTTTTGGTTTTATAACACAAATTTTTAGTTATCGAAATATGAAGATCGCAGATAAGGAGAGTTATCGATTTGAGCACAAATTTTTAGTTTTGGTTTTATAACACATTGTTTTTTTCACTAATCGCGCACAAATGCACTCCAAATTCTCTGTAAGTATACACAGAGCAAAATTACTCAATGTACACAACATACAAAATTGCGCGGTAAGCAATTTTGTTTTAGAGATGCAAAATTGATCACCACGCACAACATGCAAACATTTTGTGGTTATGTGCAATGAGTAATTTTTCTTTGTGAAACATTTTTACTCACAGCGCACAACAGTCAAAAATTTTGCATGTTGTGCACGGGGAGCAATTTTGCTCACATATCATATTTTTTCTCGCCGCGCACAAAGGCCAAATTTTTGTGTGTTGTGCGCAGTGAGCAATTTTGCTTCACAGAGCCAAAATTGCTCGCCGAGCAAACCTGTAAAATGTAGAGCAAAAGCAAAAATTTTGTCTGTTGTGCACGGTGAGCAATTTTGCTCCGTAGAGCCAAATTTGCTCACCGCGCACAATAGGCAAAATTTTTTGCCTTTTGTGCATGATGAGCAATTTTGTTCATATATAAATGCAATACAATAAATAAATTTGATGTCTTATTAATTTGTTACATTATACTTGGTAATTAGCCATTCGCCAATGAATTTTTACTCGCGCACACAACCACTTAAAATTTTACTCGCACGCACAATCACAAAAAATTTTAAGTGGTCATGCGAAATTTTAAGTGGCTATGCGCTTTTGAAAAAAGAATTCCAGCGTGCATGTTTGCTAGCTGCTATGGTGTCTCAAGTCTTAAACTGTATACATTCAAATATTAAACTCCAACTGTCAACCAAAAGCTTCAATCTTACATCATTTCTTTTTCGTCTAAGATGATTAATTAAGGGGTTTTAAATATTAAAATACAAAAGGTGATATAACATACTGATCGTACCTCAAAGAATACAAAAGTTGTGTGCGTTAAGTAAAAAACGACGTGTAGAAAATACTACTCAGCGTGCACAACAGGCAAAATAGTTGCTTGTATTTTGCCTGTTGTGTGCAGGCAGAATTTTAGCATGTTGTGCGCGGTAAGTAATTTTGATTTTCGGCCTTAGTTTTTACTCACCGTACACAACCGTTCAAAGTAAACCGTTTGTAATTCTTGGGTTGTTTCAAAAAGTTATTTTCGTTAATGTTCATTTCAAAAAGCGGTCGTGTGCAGAGCAATTCGGTACGTGCACATATCAACTCGCTAAAATAAATTCAATATTAGATCTCTACTTACTAACTAAAGATTTTTGTTCGTGTTTTTAAACTCGGATTTTGTTTTGGGAATTGCTATTGGGACAGACCTAATTGATGAGTTCACAGATCTCCTATTTTTTGCTGCTGTGCACAGACCGAAATTACGTTTTTGCTGGGTTTACAGACCAGAAATGACAAAAGTGCCCTTTAGACATCTCGATCGCCGGTAAATCAAAGAAGAAATCAACGCACCGAAATGAGTTGGTGTTTGAAGAAGAAATCATAGAGACAGAGCAATCAACACACCGAAATGAACGGGAAACGTCCACCACCGGCCCCTCGCCATCCTCCGCGGCCACTCGCCTCCGTCATGGACGGCTGATTCCCCCCCTCTAGACCACTGCTATTCGCTGGGTAGAGCCAATCTCACTCTAATCTCATCTCATCTCATCAACTCTCTCCGTCATCTCAAAAGAAAAAACTCTAATTTCTCAATAACTCATCTACTTAATGGTTGTTTCAGAGCCACTGACGGCGATCTTCGACTGGGTATAGTGCGGCACAGAATCCTGTCATCGATTTGGCGTGTATATGCTTAGTCAAAATTGGATTTTTCAGCAAATTTTGCATCATTTTTTTTCCTTTTCTTCATCAATTTTTTACATTGAGGACGAACACCTATCATTTTTGCAAGCTCTCATTGGTGAAGACTCCAACTAGTGGCATCAAAAAAACTTGAGAAGGATGTCGACTATGGAAAAAAGGAGGGCCTTGGATGGAATTTGTCTGAAAGGGACACCGTGGACAATTCTGCACCTCAAATTGGAGGTAGAGCATTTTAATAGCTGTTCCTTCTTTTTAGATATGAGTCTGTGTTTGAAGACAACGGGGAGGGGGAGGTGTACTCAACGAAGCACCCGTCAAGGGTGGTGATGGATCAACCGGAGCTTTCTATAGGCCCATCGATATCTGCTTTTGCCGAGACCGGGAACAGTTCTTCGTCGGAGTCCGATGCAAATCTCTGCAGGAAGAGGAAACACAGCACTCGGGATGAGCCCATGGACTGGGAGCAATTATCCTGTAAGGTTCTTGGGCAATTTTAAAAAGATTCGTTAAAGGATATTTTTGACCTTTTTCGAAAAATTAGGAGGTCTAAGAACTCAGCAACTAAGTTTGTGCCAATAGCAATATGTTTTTGTCGATTTGACTTAGCTTGATACCTGCTAATCTGATGAGCCGATAGATTAAAAACTTTTAAAGATCAATCGGACTTTCAGACCGTCGTATTCATTGGTGCATAAATCGACGTGCCATGTCATCTGGGATCAGCCGAGAATCAATCCTCTTAACAAAATGTCTTGAAATGCGCCAAGCTAAACAATATGAGACGCGACAGACGCCAAAAGAAACAGGTCCTCTCAACTTCTGGTCAATCTTGAGTCACATCGGATGGCGTTATCAGCTGGTTTTTCCTACCCAAAAAAAATTCTTTGTATTAGCTTTTGATGGTGTGGTTGGGCATTTTTAAGATCAAACTTATGTTTGAATTGGATCCGAGTGACAACGGTGTCATGCAACCGTTACGTTTACAAGGCTAAAGTTTTCCTGCAATCAACAACAAGAATATAGTGTAAATCCAAATTGTACCAAATACATTAGGATGATTCGTAGTAAAAAGTGTATATTAACGCCACTAACTACCCCCATTTGGTGCTTAAGATTAGCCTTAATCTTGCTCTCTTAAGTATAAACTCGCTTTATGTTTCGTATAAGAGCTATTTCTCATTCTTTGCACAAAACATCATTATATATACTAATTTCTCCTTCTCCTATTTTTCAGGTACTCCTGGGAGTCTTGGGGATTTTCCAGAATTTTCTGGGATTTTTCTAGAATTTATAGGTATTTTGGCGAATTATATGGAGCAGAAATGCATTAAACATAGGGGAAATGGATTTATTGGGGCACCGTGTGGCGCAATCACGTAGCGCCACACGGCGCTATCATAGCCACCTGTAATCGGGCGGGATTTGGGAAGCAGGGCATGCGCAAGCGGGCTTCGCCCGGTATTTTTTGCGGGCTGAGAGCCCGCCCGCTACTGCGGGCGGGCGGAAGCGGGTCGGGTCTTCGACCCTACCCGAACTTGCTGGAGGCATGCGCGTTGAGTTTGAGCGGGTCGGGCGCCCAAAAACCCGACCCGCATGCACATACTTAGACCCAAGTTGTGAATTTGGGTATTTTTGGCCCCTATTCGTTTCCAGCAAGGGTCTTCGGCTATTTACTGTTCCATTCGGGGTTTTGACCCACATCTTCCCAAGGGCTAGGGCTAGGGCTTGGAGGCCATTGGAGGCTAGGAGAGCTTGGAGGAGGAGCAAGAATGGGAAAAGCTTGGGTTTCTAGGGCTTCTATTAGTGATCTCTCTCCTCTCTTGTAAACATTTGGTTTCTATTGTTTTGTATTAATATTTGGATGATTGTTGAATGAGAGTGAGACCCATTTGATAATTATTTGATTATTAGCTTGTAATGAAGATTTGTGTGCTCGTGTTAAATGATTATCATCTTGTTTTCATTATGAAGGCCTAGATCCATTTGTGTGTGGATTGAGATTAATTAGGGCTTGTATGGTTGATTAATAATTATTTGTTCCTTGCATTTAATAGACCTTGCATGCCTTGAAATGGATACTAGTAGTGTTGATTGTTGGGTTGTGCCCTATGTTTAATTGAATCATGTGCTACCCTTGGCGAGGCCGTAGAACGGTGGTGTACCCTAAGGGTCACACCTACGTGCATGATCCGTGCATCCTATTGATACGGATGCAATGATCGATTCATGTGCTATTGTTAGGGATTTCAACACACTAATCAACACACGAATGAATCGTGCATTACCCTTGGTGGGGCCGTAGAACGGCAGTGTGCCTTAAGGGCATTACCTATGTGCGCAACCCTGCATACCTTGAAATGGATGCGAGGGTTGATTTATTTGGGATGAACCTATTGCTAATCAACCTATAAACCAAACGACATCCCATTCCACACACTTCTCCTTGCTTGACTAGCTCCTACTTTTGTATCCACCCTACCTACCTTGGGTTTGGCTCGATTGTATCACCCCCACACTTCCACTCACCATATTTGTTAGTTTAGTTGGTTGTACCAACACTTTTAGCATTCCTTAACCAATTGAGATTGTGATTGTAAAATGAGTTGTCGATGTGGATTTGACCACGTACTCTCGGGTTTATATTGCATTTGACACTCCTTCTCTTGGGAGGAGGGCGTGTGTATCCTACTTGGATTGTGCACGCCCTCGAGCGTGCAATCATTTGGTGCCGTTGTCGGGGACAACGGTTTTCACAATCACATTTTTGGTTGGTTTTGGGCACTTTAGGTGCAGTACTTCCAGCTTAGTGTTGAGTCTTTTTGGTTGTTTATTTTATACTTTTTTGAGTCATTTTTCTTTCTTTCTTTCTTTTATTTTAAAAATCTTTTGTAAATAAAAAAATTTCTTATGGATTCATTTTCAAACTTTAGTGATGCTGATGTGGAGGATTCCCAACTACCACCGTTCTTTCACGGTATGAGGTTGGAAAATCCTAATTCATTTATGCCAACGTTTGAAAAATTGTGTAGAGAAGAGTTAGAGGATGAGAACACTAGTGCAGATTTTATTTATTTTAAAGTGTTCTCACATACTTTGAGAGATGATGCTAAGATTTGGTTTGATACTTATCCTCGAGATTCTTTTCTACTTGGCTTTCTTTTCAGACGGATTTCCTTCGAGCTTTCTTTCCTATATATTACATGAATCGGGTACAGATGTGCCAGGCATTTGAGCAACACATGGAGAGCTTTATCCAGTTTGACGGTGAGACTTACTATCAGGTTTTGGAGAGGTTCAATGGTTTAGTGCTTGGGTGCACATGCCATGCTTTCAATGCAGAGGATCTTCTTCGGATTTTCTACACATGGCTGCAGCCGTCGACACCGGACTTTGTACAGATGAGTAGTAGTGGAGATTTCTTTGCATACACGACAGAGGATGCATGATTGTACCTGAGGGACCTTGCAGAGTGGGAGAGGACTGTGCCATCTGGAGAGCCGTCACTTGGATATGAGGATGATGGCCAGCCCCTACTTCCACTTCAAGATGCAGAGCAGCAGGTCCAGTGTCAGTTGAGCCACATTTGGGCTCTTTTTCTTTCGACCCCATGGGATACAGAGCAGAGCAGTATGTTGGGTTGTAGGAGAGCCAGGTAGAGGACGTTGAGAGATTACATATTGATGATAAGGAGGAGATTGATGATGGAGTGTGTGTCACCCATGTTGGATACACGATGCAGTTTCATTGGGTTGGTGGTGATGATGAGATGGAGATGTGTCCAAACGAGAGTGATATAGATGGCATCGGAGTGCCTGAGTCACATTGCTTATCTGATCCATTACCATAGTTGGAGGTGTGCAAGCATCTTAGGTGGGCTGTTGAGATGGTTTACTATGGTGGTATTGAGGATGATGAGTGCACGGGATACAGCCTACAGACTACTTTGGAGCCTGAGCCCTCCCTCCCTACAGATTCGGTTCAGTAGCCATCACTTCAGGCACCTCAGGACATGCATCAGTCCGTCATCCAAGACACTGATATTCAGGGTGGACCACAGAGTCCAGGGATGACTGCAGAGGCCATTACCTTCGATGGCGAGGATGCAACAAGCGACAGTGACTACGAGATGATCTACATTGAGCATGTGCTGCCTTCTCCTCCGCACTTGCCCCTGCAGCCATTTCACCCTCCTCCTGAGGAGTCGCATCAGCCAGGCGATAACATCGCCATTCAGGAAAGTTCTCATCACACTTTTCCCTTCATTTCTAAATATCAATCTTCATTTCCTTACATTTTAGATTCAGATTATCGTCATATATATTCATCTCCTTATTTTTATTATGACGACCTAATTTGGACTTCCTTCATTGGAAGTCTTACTTATTTTCCTTGGATTGACACAGCTTGTCTCCTGTAGGACACATGAGCATATTCTAGGGAGATGCTGGGAGCTGTGTCGCTAGGATCCAAGGAAGCTGGAGGAGCTTCGTTTCCAAAGCAACTGGCTAAGGAACGAATGGAGATGTTAGAGCAGCTGCCTCCACCATTACATATTCGGGATCGCCTTTTGCTAAGGTGTATTCCTTCCTTTAGTTAGTGTAAATAAAATAAAATAAAAAAGTTAGTTTAGTTGTTTTTGCATGTTTACTTTAGTATGTTTGTTTTCCCTCTAGCATCGTTGAAGACTATCTAGTTTCACTTCAACCATTGAGGACAATGCTCATATCCCAAAATTAGTCGATGAGGGTTTTAATCTCAATCATCGTTCTCTCATCGTCTAACCGTGAGAGAGAACGTGAAGAATAGGTTGGATCCCTATCAAGGCTCCGATGGCTCATCGGTAGCCCCAATTTAGGTGGTTCTGATAACTATGACCCGATGTCTCTCGTAGCCTATTATCAGATAGTCAACCCATCGTTAGGGGCATTAAACCAAAAACCTGATTTCTCATTGGTGATTAAGGTTGTGTAGTCCACTAATGAGATGGGATTGATGTTCAATCACATCTAAGCCCATGCCCTAACTATAACCCATTTGGATTAATATTTGGGCCAATCCATCCATGCAAATAGCCTACTGTTGTGCTTCTCAGCGTATGCATTTTAATTATAATCTGCAAGTGTATGGGTGTTGTAGTAGCGGGTGTCGAATACAAGTAGGCAGTGGTTTGATCAGGAATCAGTATTTGGTTTTATATAGCTACGTGGGATATCTCGAGGATGAGATGAAATCATGCTAAGGGGAAATATCAATATGAAGAAATAATATGGCTAATGTGTCAACGCTATTGTAGATTATGTGCGAGATGGATCTAACTTCTCAATCCAATGGGTTAAATTCATCGATGAGGGTCTAATCTCAATCATTGTCCTCTCTTCGTCTAACTGTGAGAGAGGACTCAGAGAATGTGTTGGATTCTTATCAAGGCTCCGATGTCTCATCTGTAGCCTCAATTCAGGTGGTTCTAATATTTATGGCTCGATGTCTCGTCGTAGCCTATTATCAGGTAGTCAATCCCTCATTAGGGGCATATAAAACCCCGATTTCTGGTTGGTAATTAAGGTTGTGTAGCCCACTAATGAGATAGATTGATGTTAAAACATATCCAAACACATGCTTTAATCATAACCCATTTGGATTAATATTTGGGGCAATCCATCATGCACATAACCTACATTAGGGATCTACATATCCCTAGGCAAGAAGACTACTCACACATCTTGAGATTAACCATAGAAAACATCAAATAAGCATGCATTGACAATTAATATGAGATTAGATAGAAACAATGTCAATAGAAATGGCAATCAAAAGAAAAATAGAAGCAAAAGCATTCAATAAAAGAGAGTTATAAGGGTCCTTACAATACTTGAGCAAGACAAAGACAAGAAACCCCTAGAAAAGCTCTCAAAGTCACCCAAAGCAAAATAAAACTCGAGCAGATAATAATGGGTTCGTTTACAGCATTCTTTTTATAAAAATAACTGGCGCACGGCCATGCCGCTAATCGGCATGGCCATGTCGCTGCCAAAAGCTAGGTTAAAATAAAAGGAGTCACCTTGCACACGATCGTGCCACTAATCGGCTCCTCCAATCTTCAGCTCCTAGGTGCATCAGCTCGCATGGCCATGCTGCAAAGCTGTGATGTCAAACAGGCGTTCTGTTTTGATTAGTACACGATGTGCAGTAAAGCCGCACAGTCGTGCCACTGAAGTTGCTCTTGCTTCCTCTCCAGCTTATATGATGGCACGGTCATGTGTGCAAATGCAGGGCCGTGTGTGCACATGCATGGCCATGTGTTCTATTTTCCTCCTCTTGAGTCCTCCATTCTTCCTCTATTCTTCTCCTTCACTTCGTCTCTTCTCCTTCGATCTTCCATTCATCGATTTACATTGTTTAAAGCTCAAATTACTTGAAATATACAAAAGATACCACCGAAGCATAAAAGATGATAATAACAAGTAAAATGGAGAGAATGATGCAAAATAAATGTGGAAAATGCAGTGGTGAAGGGGTTGGAATATGTACATAAAACACTCTTAACAAATTCTCCCAAGCTAAACTCTTGCTCATCCCTGAGCAAGACAAGGTATGAAGCACGGGGAGAAATTTGCTATGAAAATATGAAGATCACCCTCTCAAAACCAATCACATGCATGAATCGCATATATAACAAAGTTAGGGATCATTCCAAGCACATATACTATATCGATCCAACGCAGCATACGGTTTAAGCGCCACTCTCCAACACAATGTCCAATTTAACACACAAACCTGCAAAAAGTACTAGGTCCGCAAAAATTCTTCTAATATGCTTAGATTGATAGAATTTAGCTCTCGTCCTACACTTGTGAAGGCAAAAATCCCGAGGGTACATTGTAAGGTCATAATCTCTCCGGGGCCATCCATGTCAAGTTAGTTCCTCCAAAACCATGGTGATAGACATGCTTTATAAGAAAATATACTCATTCTTATTTACATGGGACTTAGGCAATTCATGTAATGAGATTTCAGTCAATGAATCCCGACTCAGACGAGTCTAAGGCATTGGGCCAAAATGGACCCCTCGATTCTACTCTCTCGAATCGCCTAAGACCTATTATTCCTATCTAGCGCACTCTCCCAAATCTCACTTTTCGATGTGAATTCTTAATGCTTCCTAAGGCACAGATATCCGACTACGTAGTGGGATGGGGATAATGATGCACTTATTTCAGATCTATTTTTATTCATCTTTTTCATCTCTCTTTTTGAAACATGTCAATTCAACATGCCTAAGGGGGAACTATTCTATATCCAAGCCAAATACCTATCGAGCTTAGATCTACTCTGCACAATCAGTGAAACCTAAACTTGTGTATTCTAAGAGCTGAATAAACGATCGATCTAGCCTATAGAAGATAGAACGAGAGCTAGCCCTTATTTGCAGGTAAGGGTTAAAAGTGAGGCCATGAGGATATGAGCGAAAAATCATGCCACTAAAGATTTCTAGAGTATACATAAAAGAAATGAACCTAACTAAGCATATATACAATTGATACACGAGAATGGTTTATGGGTTCATTTCTACAGATTTCACGAACATTTGTTTTTGAAAAAATATATATATATAACAATAAAAGTGGTGGTAGTGGGGTGAAAAATAAAAGGTAAAGAGAAAAAGAAATATGATGGAGGGTGGAAAGAAAAGCGAGGAAAAGGCGAAATAAAACATGAAAGGGGGAAAGAAAAAGAAAATGTGGAGAAATAAAAAGGAAAAGTGAAAAAGAAAATGGGAAATAAAAAGAAAATGTGAAGTGGAAAATAAAAGAAAGGTGGGATAATTACAAGGACAAGGTTGCATGACCAACAACCAACATAACGACGACATCGACAAGCAACCAGATAGCATAATGCCTCCCCCAAGCTAAGGGTGAAGCTAAAGTGAAACACCTCCCCCCAAGCTAAATGACGCATTACCCTCAATGTGTCTAAGTGAGGTGTATAGAACATTGAAATGGAGGATGGGGACCATCACTCCTCTTTACCCTCAGGTGGACATGGGGGTGGGGGTGTGTCACGGTCCAAAAAGTGTCCCTGGCTATGTGCCATCGGCACATACTCTTTAAAATATGCACCACTCTGTCGAAGCGAGCTTCGTAGTTTGGAGGCAATGTGTAGTATGTAGGCTCATGGGAGCCAGAGGCGCCAGTAGGACCACCCTCATTGAAGTGTTTGGTGCTCTGTGGGGTGTATGTGGGTACCTGGGGGATCTCCTCCTCCTTAGCAATGGGTTGCCCTTCTTGGGTGATATCAGAGGGAAAGAGCCAATGTCTGGCCACATCTACTCAGGCTACAATAGGGTTTGGGAGAATCGCATACTCAATGTGTTGCGGCCCATATACAACCATGTACAATCATGTTCCCCTTGTGTTTGGATCATGCACATCCAAATTAGGGAGTTGATGTCGAGGGACGTGGGACCATCGGCTCTAAGGAGGTTCTCCGGGATCTCAACCCGAAATGGTTGGTATTATGCAATAAGGTTGATGAGGCCACCGCAACATATCTCACAGGTGCGGGAAGTGGTGACTCTCATCAATTTGTACACCAACCATTCTGAGCTCTTAAGTGGACAAGCGGGGGATGCGAGGCCCGTGTTAGGGTCAACGACGAGAGGTTTGGTCATAAGCCAAAGGAAGAAAAGCTCGGATTGTGTCATGGTCCCACAATCTATCCTAGCAAAAATTATGCAGGCCAGGATCCTATGCGCTAGGTGCAAGCATGGGTGAACAATAGAGGAGGCCTTAGCCGTCCTCGGATCATACGCTCATGAGCCTGTAGTGGCTCTCCTAAACACTTCCATATTGAACCCTTAAGGTAGCACGTTATCATCGAGGCCCATGTGACCCCCAGCAGGCCAACCAAACAGCTTATTTAATTGCTCAAATGTGAGCTCGTGGTCCACGTTCATAAGGCAAAACGAAATTCCCAATGGGGTGCATTGGACGAAGATTAGAAATTCAAGTGTGAGCCGCTGATAAGTCTCGGCATGGGTGTGGAGGAAGGCCGTCCATCCTATGTTAGTGAATAATGTTTTGTCTACCAATACGTGTACAGGTGTTGTTACAGTGGGTGTCGAACACAAGGAGGCAATGGTTTGATCAAGGATCGGTGTTGGGTTTTATACAGCTATGTGGGATATCTCGAGGATGAGATGAAATCGTGCTAAGGGGAAAATATCAATATGAAGAAATGCTAGGGATAATGTGTCACTGCTATTGCAGATTATGTGCAAGATGGATCTAACTTCTCAATCCAATGAGTTAAAGTCATCGATGAGGTTTTAATCTCAATCCTCGTCCTCTCGCTATCTAATCGTGAGAGAGGACTCAGAGAATGGGTTGGATGCCTATCTAGGCTTCGATGTCTCGTCGATAGCCTCAATTCAGGTGGTTCTAATAATTATGGCCCGATGTCTCGTCGTAGCCTATTATCAGGTAGTCAATCCCTCATTATGGGCATCAAACCAAAACCCCGATTTCTGGTCGATGATTAAGTTTGTGTAGCCCACTAATGAGATAGATTAATGTTAAAACCCATGCAAACCCATGCCTTAACCATAACCCATTTGGATTAATATTTGGGGCAATACATGATGCACATCACCTACATTAGGGATCTACATAGCCCTAGGCAAGAAGACTACTCACACATCATCAGATTAACCATATAAAACATCAACTAAGCATGCATTGAGAATTAATGTGAGATTAGATAGAAACAATGGCAATAGAAATGGCAATCAGAGAAGCAAAAGCTTTCAATAAAAGAGAGTTATAAGGATCCTTACAATACTTGAGCAAGACAAAGACACGAACCCCTATAAAAGCTCTTAAAATCACCCGAAGCAAAATAAAACTCGAACGGATAATAATGGGTTCGTTTACATCATTCTTTTTATAGAAATAATGGGCACACTGCCATGTCACTAATCGGCACGGCCATGTCACCAACAAAAGCTAGGTTAAAATAAAAGGAGTCGCCTTTGCATATAGTCGTGCCGCTAATCGATATGACCGTGCCGACTCATCCCCTCCAATCTTTAGCTCCCAGGTGCATCAGCTCACATGACCGTACCGTACGGCCGTGCTATCAGACGTGCGTTTTTTTTATTAGTGCACGGCCGTGTAGTGAAGCCGCACGGCCGTACCACTGAAGCTGCGCTTCCTTCCTCTCCTGCTGATATGATGACGTGGCGGCAAATGCATGACCGTGTGTGCAAATGTACAACCGTGCTGTCCTGTTTTTCTCCTCTTGAGTTCTCCATTCTTCCTCTATTCTTCTCCTCCACCCTGTCTCTTCTCCTTTGAAATTCCTTTCATTAATTTGCATCATTTTGAGCTCAAATTCCCTGAAATACAAAGATACCCCCGAAGCATAAAAGTGTATTAAAACAATTAAAATGACGAGGATGATGCAAAATAAATGTGGAATGTGGTGCTGAAGGGGTGGGAATATTTACATAAAACACTCACTACACATCAGATTAATCATCAAAAATAATGTATTAGCATGCATAATGTATTAAAACAAAAATGGAATAAAAACAATGGCAATCAATAGAGGATTAAGGAAACCAACATTTAATTAAAGAGAGTTTAAGAGTCTTACAAAGTTTGAAGCAAAGATTCAAAATAAATCAAAGAAAGCGATAGAAGAAAGCCCAAAAACGCCCAATACAAAGATTGCTCCGAATATTCGATAATGGGTTCAGTTACAAAGCTTTCTATTTATAGAAGACAAAAATAGCAGGTGTACGGCCATGCCAGAATAGCTAAGTCTTCTAAAAGCTGCTGCTTGCACACGGTCGTGCCGATTCATCTTGGCTTCATCTTTGGGCAAAAGTGACACGGTCGTGCGGTTGAGACGCATGGCCGTGCTAGTCTCTTCTCCAGCCTTTCATCACAAACCACAAATATAACACGGCCGTGTGGTTGAGGAGCACAGCCATGTTGCTTAAGCTGCTCCATCTTCTTATGAGCTGATATGATGGCACGGTTGTGTGTTTTCACACACATGCATGATGTCATGTTTTTCTTCCTTGAGTCATCGCTCCTTCGTCCTACCTCGTCGTTTTTTCTCCATTGTCCTTCCTTTGATTGATTTCATCGTTTTGAGCGCAATTGTCACGCCCCGCTTCCCAAAAACGTGGAGGCGAAGTGTGAGAAGGTCCGATCAGACTTGAAGTTACAAAGCTGTAAGTCCGATAAGCATCAATCAACGTTAAACTGCAGGTCCTTGCAATGCGAAACGAAACAAAGGTAATAATAAGGAAATGAGACAAAAGATGAATCTCAGAATATCCATAATAATAAATTCCAACATCGCAGAAAAAGCCACCAGGCTAAAAGAAAAGAGTCTAAAAGAGGCCCCGGCATGGCCAACAAAGTACAAAGTACGAAAGCAAAGTAATGGTGCAAGCACCGACAACTAACAGTAGCCTAAAGCAAAGCAACTAAAATCAGTCTCTAAGACTGGTCTCCGGTGTCCACCAACTCCTCGTCAAAAGTAGGCTCCGGCTCAGCGTCAGCAAACACCTTGTCCTCAGCTACGGTCTCTGGCTCAGGGTCTAACATGTGACACCCAAAATAGCAAGGGGCACATGTCAGCAAGTCTACAAGAGACTTGTGCAAGGAAACTGAAAGTAGGTAAAAGTAAAGCAACCTAGTAGTTCTAGCATGAATGCAATGACATGGCAGTTTAAAGTAAGAGTGCAACAAGTAAAGTAAAGTACGAGCATGGCATTTAAACATGGCATGGATGACAAGTTTTACATGAATCATTCACAAAGACAAGTACAAGTCAAGTAAGCACCTCGTGCACAGAGATTACGCCTTTTGGCTAGAGTGGCTGCGCGGGCCAACTCCTAAGCTCAAGTGATCGCTTATCCCTACCCCTCCATGTGTATCGAGCATTGGCTTTTGACCAACACATGAGGCCCGCTTCTGGATCACGAGCCAGGAAGTGTTTTATTATGATGGCATAGGGGTGCACCTAGCCGGACATGGAAGTACAAGTAGTGTAGCGTGTGCTACGAATGCGACAATCAACTTGGATGACATGTAAGATGCAATGCATGGCAGTTAAAAGTGCGTACAGTTAAGGAATTTAAACATGACAGATATCAATGCATGCATGACATGGCAGGGTGACGGATCTAGCTTCGTTGTCAAGCTAGATCCTGAAGTTGCGTCTAGACAGCTATCATTTCACTGTCTAGTCTCTTTTACGCTAAAAGCAAGGAAGTGGCCTAAAAACATGGCCTTAAGCAAGAATTGGCAAGTTTCACTTGCCTGCAAGTCTCACGTCAGAGAAACACCGTCCAACGAGTCCAAAGTCACAATTATCCTACGTGCACAAGTCCACCGGCCTACATCCGTTTTATTAATCTTGATTAGTGAATTCTAAAACATTTAAAACACTTTAAAACGTTGATTTTAGTCTTGATTATCAGGCTGTGGTTGGGGGTCCTAGGGGTGCAAACCGTTACCTCAACACGACGCGAAAGCTACACTGGCGTCGGGTAGCGACGCCAGGGGTTGGAATAAAAGAACGCGCTCCAAGTCCTGATTCCAAAATAGATTCCTCGCTGGAAAGTTCAGAGCAGCAACCGGAGCAACGAATCCAGATTCCAAAGCTAGCACGTGCGACGACAGTTACGACGTATCGCAACGTCGTAAACGTCCAATCCGCGAAGTGGAGACACCTAGGTGGGGCCCACAGTAGTCCTAGGGACCAATAGGGGACCCACAATACCTCTGGAGAACTTGGGGGGGGCACGGTGGCAAGTGGTGCGACGGGTGCGGGGTTGCGACGTTTGGCTCTCGGTTGGACACGCTTGGTGCGGGGGTTTTGCTCGGTCGGTGCGGGAGAACGGGGCTGTGCAGCTGCGGGTGCGGTGCGGAGCTTGGTGCTCTCGGTCGGTGTGGAGCAAACCGTCGGTCGGTGCGGGGAAAATGCGGGGCCGGGCGCTGCAGTGGGGCGCTGCAACGTTGCAACGTTGCAATGTTGTGGAGAGCGGGCGTGAGCGGGCGGGCGCCTCGGTCAGACACGGGGCGATGCGGGCGACAGAGCGGGCGACGGTGCGGGGTTCGGAGCGGGGCGATGCGGGCGAAATCTCTCGGTCTGACCGAGAGATCCTCTCGGTCGGAGCGGGGCGATGCGGGCGGGGTTGCAGCGGTGCGGACAGAGCTTGGTGCGAGCGGGGCTGTTGGTCGGTGCGGGGATTTTGGGGTGTTTTCCTTGGTCGGCGCGGGTGACGGCCGTCGCAACGTTGCGACGAAACGTCGCAAGTGTGTTTTGGAGTTTTGGAAGCGGCTAGGTTTATTTTCTTGCGAAAATAGGTCTTTCTAGGGATTGTTTATATAGTGTAGAGGGGTTGACTTGGTCTAGGGCTAATCCTAATGAGATTAGGAGTTTAAAATAATTTAAAATTCAAATCTCTCCTTCCTAATCACATAGGGATTGGGTGCGGCCAAGATAGGGGCTAAGATTTGGCTCAAAAATATTTTGAAGTATTTAAAACGTAATAAAATTTTATTTGGCCGAAAATAATTTAAAACGTAACTATTAAAATTATTTAAAGGTTTGTAAAAATGTAAAAGTGGTCAAATAAACTCCAAAAATTATAAAATAAATATCGGGGTGATCGTGATGACGAAAGTGAGCTAACTAAGAAGACGGATCTCAATTTTGATGTTGGACGACGAAACTAAAAATAGAAACGTCTCCCGTCAAAAGTGAAAATCGCAACGTCTCTTCGAATAAGATCAAATCGTGGGAAAACGACCCAAGAAATGTCGTTCCAAATTAGTGCCATAATTTAATACTCTCAGAGACGTTCACAATGGCATATCACAACAAAGTGTTCACAAACAAACAAAGTCTAAAATAAACACGTGCATGGTCGAAAGCACGTGCACGAACAAAGTACAACGAAAAGTGGTCGTTACAGCAATTTCCTTGAAATATATAAAATATAATCCCAAAGAATAAAATGGATAAAACAACTAATATAGAGAGAACGATGTAAAAGAAACGTGAAAAATGCAAGGGCGAAAGGGGTAGAAATATGCACAAAATATACACTTAACTAATTCCCCAAAGCTAAACTCTTGCTCGTCCTCGAGAAAGACAATACTTGAAGAACGGGGAGATAATTGCTAAAAAATCTGATGATCGTCCTCTTAAAACCAAACACGTGTGCAGACCACATAAACGACAAAATCGGAACTTATTCCAAGCACGATCACTCTAACTATTTCACATGGCTGACGTGCGTTTATATTTTATATATTCACGCACGTCTTCTTCGTGATTTTTCGTTGTTTTCCGTCGTTTCATATCCGTTCTTTTGTGTTTATTGTATCTTTTCACTTTCTCCGTGTTTTTGTACAATTGTAGGAGTTTACAGCGTTGGGGACATACAAAGAAGATATCGTGAGTCCCCGGAGCAACGGGAGGTGTCACGCGCGACCCCAGGGGCCAAACGGAGAAGAAATCCATGTATCAGCCTCCAACCGATCGGTTGGACAAAGCCAACCTATCGGTTGATGCACGTGTATCCGACCCGGACAGGAGCTGAAGAGAAGAGCAGCTCACCTGATCGGTTCGCTGATCGGGTGAGATCGACAGAGCTCTCTGCCTTTTTGGGCTTAATTCCAACCGTTCGGGTGACATCTCACCCGATCGGTTCATCTGTAGCCGCATTTCTCAAATTGACGAACTGACGGCGCCACCCGCTCAGCTCACAGACCGGTTGGAGCTTCTAAAGCTCGATGGCCAAAGCGTCCGTCAGCTCACCCGATCGATTGATGCTTCAACCGATCGGGTGGCTGTATTTGCTATATATAGTTGACCTAGGTTTTCAGAAATGGGATCTTTTTTGTATTTTCTATTTTTAGGACTTGTAACGGCAGGAATTTTCGCTTGTTTTGTAAGTCTTCCGATTGTTTTGAAACTTTAATATTGTATTAATACCATTGCTAGCAACTCTTTTCTATTGCTTGATTATGATTTCAACCGTTGAATTTCGTTTAGATTGCATTTTTGCCATGAATTGTGAGTAGTTCCCTAATCTGGGATTTTGGTGTAAACCCCTTCATGGGTTCTCCCTAGAACGACCATAGGAATAGGATTTCGATAGGGTTTAGGAATTTAGATGGTTACACGGGGTGTTCCATTGTCATTGGTAGGGGAAAGACCGCCTTTGACAGTCGGGTGATCACTCCATATTTTACACATTTTTTCTGCATGTTTGCATGCCGTTTTGATCGCTCATATCGCGTTTTTCACGATTATTTGAGAATATTGCGATGCTTTTCACTATTTCTTGTTTTTGTCATATTTCAGGAAATATGGAGCGATTCGGAGCGATTTTGAGATCAATTAGTTCGCAAGCGCTAAGGAGTGTCACCCGCGGCTCATTTGAGGGCTATTCAGCGATGGAAGATGAGTGGAAGAGGAAGGAACTTCGTAGGAGCGACGAGGAGGAGAAACGGAGAAGATTGGGCATTTACAGCATGCCACTCGGCCGAGTGGAGAACTCACTCGGCCGAATGAGAAATCTCACTCGCCCGAGTGGAACAGAGAAATTGCCCAGAAAGAGGCCGAAGTTACTGTATTTTTCGAAGATCTTGGCGAAAGTCACTCGGCCGAACGATAAAGCCACTCGGCCGAACAGATAAGTATACTCGGCCGAGTCACCTCCGAAGGCAGATCCTGAGACCCCCCCTGACTTACTGTTTTCTTACAGGGTCTGTCACTCGGCCGAGTGACAAAGTCACTCGGCCGAGTGAGCCGCTCCGCCTGCTGCGTAAGTTGCGATTTCTGGGCTGCGCAGTGGCAGTTTGGTCACGATTTTTTGGGCGATTTTGGGGGGTATTTAAACCCAGTTTTTGCCCTAGTTAGGAGAGCTTTTTGCAGCCTTTTTCAGAACTTTTCAGAACTTTTTAGATTAATTAGATTTAGGCTTTCTTTTTGGAGATTTAAAGGCTACTCTATTTGGATTCTCATTGGATCTTCATTGGTTTGTCTATTTCCTATCAAAAACTCAATTTTTATTTGTTATTTCTCTATTGCAATGAATTCTCTTGATAATATTGTTGATTTTTCTGAGAATTTCATGATGAATAGTGAGTAGTGCCATCGTCTTAGGGCGTATGGATGAACCCTACGAACCCTATTTCTAAATTGTGATGAATTTGTGGAATTGGTGCTAGAATTGATTAGGGTTAGGTTGTGATTGATTAATTACGGATAGTTAGGGATTCATACCGATTGGGATTTGCAAGAGATTGGATCCCAATTGATAGGAAGGCCTAGATATCTGATTTAGATTGACAATTGGATCTCTCTAGACTTGGTTTGCAAGAGATTGGGCCAAAGCTAGGATTTTCAATTGTGATTCTATACCCATATCCGTTTGCAAGAGATTGGACGGATAGGAATTATCGCAACCTAGGTCGTAGCTCGAGTTTGCACGAGAGTGGGCTCGAGACACGAGTGAATGATGATGTCGATCTTCACGCTAGCGGCTTAGTCTAGGGTTTGCAAGAGATTGGGCCATATCCTAGGTTTGCTATAGACCGGCAATAGCGCGAGAGCGTGAGCTTGGTTCTACATTTAGTTGCGACTAGTTCACCCACATTCAAATTTAGCAATAACGAAACCTATGAGTCACAATGATGAGAGATGGTCTGTAGTGGGGATTCCCTACTCCTTGACGTTTTATTAATTTTATATTTTCTCTTGACATTAGCACGATTATGACTGTTTACCCAAACGATTCTCGACCCTCTTAATAGCTAGGTGATCGAAAAGAGACACTGTCATTTGTTCCTCCCTGAGTTCGATACCCGCTCGCCGCTACACCGTGCGCTTGCGGTAAGACTACACGTCGTTTTACGGGTGTACACTTTGAAGCGATCAAGTTTTTGGCGCCGTTACCAGGGATTTATCTCCTTGTAATTTGCGCCATAGCTAGGTCTCTCTAGGGTTACATTTTGGATCGATCAAGTTTTTGGCGCCGTTGCCGGGGAGGCGACAGTGTTTTATTCTCTTTACTTAGTATTTTCTTTTTGTTTTATTATTTTTATCTTTTTACTCCTTTTTCGTGCTAACAATTCCTTTGAAACTCTGTTTCTCTTTGCATGAACACGAGATCGACGGCGGATCCAGAGAATATTATATTTGATCCGGAGATCGAACGTACCGAGAGGAGGATCAGAGCCAAGAGAAGGCACCCTACGGAGGATAATTGTATGAACCGCACGGAGACACCGAAAGAACTAGCGGCACGTATGGCGAGGATCATAGCCATCAGAGATAGGCTTAGGCCTAAGACTTCCTCCACTACCTCTTCCATCGCCATGCCGGAGTTGGCGGCGGATAAGAATTTTGAGCTCAAATCAGGATTGGTGGTCTTAATGCAACAGGACCCCTTCCATGGAAACTCCCATGTGAATCCACATTTTCACCTGCAGCTATTCTTGTCCAAGTGCGCCACCTTTCAAATGCCGGGTGTTTCCGTTGATGCTATCCGCTTAAGACTCTTCCCCTTCACCCTCAGAGACAAAGCTTTATATTGGTTGAGGACACAGGCAGAAGGGGTATTCACTACTTGGGATGAGTTGGCCAATGCATTCGTGGATAAATTCTACCCGCCATCTAAGACAGTGAAGATTAGAAGTGCACTCATGTCCTTTAAGCAAGGACCACAGGAGACCCTATACGAGGCATGGGAGCGCTTCAAGGATTTACAGCATCAATGCCCCCATCACAGTATAGAAGAATGGGAGCTAGTTCACAGTTTTTATAATGGACTCTAACCGGGCACGAAGCAGATCATAGATGCAACCGCCAACGAAGCCATTCTTTCCAAAACGGCGGATGAAGCTACGGCCCTATTAGAGGAGATGGCTACTAATAATCAACAATGGGGCGATGAGCGAGGACATTCTTCTAACTCTTTGAAGCCCACTAGCATATATGAAGCCAAGGCCGTAGCGGAGCTTTCGAACAAATTTGACTCTCTCCATAAGGTAGTGGAGAGATTGGAGAAGTATATCACTGATCCACATGGAGCTCCCTCTACATCTACGCCGGTAAGCAATATGCGCGATTGTCAAGATCCATCTCAAGTCATGTTCGTAGGAGGAGAGTAAGGAGAGGGAGCCTTGGAGCAAGTGCAATATGTTGCGGGGAACTCCAGTTATTGGGCCAACCGGGCTGCAAGGAACCATCCGGGATTTTCGTATACAAATAATGAAGGAGCCCTAAACCGACCGCCGATGCAACAACCTCAAGCTAAGCCTCCACCTCCTCAACATCAATACCAACCAAGGGCACCACCGTAACAAAATTTCCCGCATAGGCAACAAGCGGGACCATATAGGCCGTCCGGTTATAACCAAGGATGGAGAGCTCCCAACCCACCACAAGTTCAACCACGATCGGATCATGAAGTTAGGGTGAAGGAATTCATGGTGGAGCAAAGAAAAATCAATGCTAGGTTGACGGCACAACATGATTCACTAAATACCGTCGTTGCGCAACTTGGAGAGCAACTCGCATTGCTAAACAAGCACACTCAACAATTGTCGGCTCAACCGGAGCCTAATCCACGGAATAATACCGGCCACATAAATGCGGTAGTGGCGGTCACAACTAGGGGCGGGAAGGATACTACTCCCGTCATGGTCCAAACAAAGGAGCCCGTGGAAGAAATCTTGGATGACAAGAAGTCGGCGATTGAGGAGAAGAGCCCAAATGAGCCACAAGGAGGCGGAAATTCTGAAGTGAAGAAGCCCAACGAGGAGTGCACCTACATGCCGCCGGTGCCATTTCCACAACGGTTGGCAAGAGCAAAAATTGAGAAGAGGCTCGCTAAGTTCCTTGAATATTTGAGGGGAGTTAGTCTCAACATACCCTTCCTAGATGCTATAGTGGAGATCCCATCGTATGCAAAATTCTTAAAGGACTTAATATCGGGAAAGAAGAGGAAGGAGAAAATAATGCTCGCCGAACAAGGGATTTGGTTCAACCGGAAGGAAAAGGCGCCCGCTAAATTCAAGGATCCCGGTAGCTTCCGCATCCCGTGCACACTTGGAGGAGCCCCATTGCAAAAGGCTTTAGTTGACTTGGGAGCAAGTGTGAGCCTAATGCCCCTTAGCATGTTCCGAAAATTGAATACGTGGACCGACTTGAAGCCAACCGACATGAGGATACAACTAGCGGATGGTAGGGTCACTATACCGGTAGGGATTACGGAGGACATCCCGCTACAAGTTCCGGGAGGGATATACTTACCTTGCGATTTCGTCATCATGGACATCAAGGAAGAGGGCGACACTTCACTTATTCTTGGACGCCCGTTCTTAGCCACCACCGGCGTTATAGTCGACATGAGAGAAGGCACATTATCCTTGAATATCAGAAACATCGAAGTTGAGTTCCATATTCCAAAAGCCATGAAGCATATGCCCTATCAAGAGGAATTGGATTATGTGGACCTCCTTGACGAGGTGATCGAAGAAGCCATTACGCACTCCATCGGCGCTCTCCATGAAGATGGCCTTGAAGAAGGCCAAATTTCTAGTAGTGAAGAAAAGTTGGAGGACCCTCCGGATAGCTCCATGGCCGATGATGAAGACAACGCTGATGTCGCAAGGATAAGGGAGCTTTGCAAGCTCTCGACGGCCAACAAGTCAAAGAAAGCTCCGCCGGACCAAACATCGGCATCACCGGTGAGAAGGAAGATTGGTGCTAGCTCAAGCTTGGGAGACTTATCCCCCAACTCTACCCATGATGAGGGGATGCCGAGGAAGGCCGACGCCCACCAACAACCAAATCCAAGTGGCCTTCCCGGCAAATTCGACGGGCATATCTCGTATGCGCCCAACATCATGCGCTAAACGAAAATCTCAAGGGGTCGAGCTCATGACCTTAAATGAGCGCTTGTCGGGAGGCAACCCGACGGTTCTATATCATTTTTAGTTGATTTTATATTTTATTTTAGATTTTTCTTAGTGTTTAGAGTCTAGTGTCTATGAAAATCGTGACAACGGGTCCTAATTTTCATGACAGTAGATGGAGAAAGAGAGATTGTTCAAATGGAGGATGTTCAAGGCAAGGGAGAGCACTTCAGGAACGCGCTCAGGCCCCAGGATGAAGAAGGAGCTGACTGGAGGAAGAAAAACATAGAATGGAGCAAAAACAGAGAGCCGTTGCAGAAAACAGGAAGACACTCGGCCGAGTAACATATGTCACTCGGTCGAGCAAAGACTCCATTCGGCCGAGTGGAGTGCCAGTCAGGGAAGTTTTTGCTGACCAACTCTCTGTTAATTTTTCTCTTTACAGTATAATTTTTCACTCGGGCGAGTGACTTGTCACTCGGCCGAGTGAAACAGATACCATGCACGCTCTAAAAAATTGCTGAGTGGCTGAGCCACTCGGCCGAGTGGAACTTTTCCATTCGGCCGAATGAGAAAAGTCAGTCTGCTGAGTCGTAAATTTTGGGAGATATTTTTCAAAATTCTATTATATAACCCACTCGGCCGAGTGAAATCTTCACTCGGCCGAGTCATATCATCTCTATATATGCTGTGGGCGCTGCGCAAATTCCAAAAAAATCCAAAATCCCCCAATTTTCTTTGCCTTCGCCCGAGCCGCTTCAACTGCTGTCGACCGAAGCCGTGCTCCTTCGCCCGATCCGACCCCGACTGCCGGCGAGGAGCCACTGCCCGCCGACGTCAGCCCCGCCCCGCCGCAGCACGCCGCCCTACGCCGCCGCCGCTCACTCCATTTCATCAAAAACGCCTATTTTCTCCCCATTTCTCCTATTTTGTACGCCCGTTACTCCCCAAATTCAAATCAAATTTTATTTATATCTATTATCCCATATCTCCTCCAAGAATATTGAGTATTATTTGCTGATTTTACCGTTTGCTTTTCAGGTTAGCTTGGGGGAGCTTTGGGGAGCTTTTTGATGCATACGGAGCTTTGCGGAGGAGGCGTATCTTCGCACACATCACTGATTGCTCTCGCGACGTGCTCAGGTATTCATTATTTAGCACGCCGCATTTTGTTTTGGGTGGGCACATTACGTGGTACACATGCCGCCACGCCGTAGTTCACGCACGCGGGAGCCCGCTTCGAAGCGGAAGAAGTCAGGTGATCCTTGCTCCTCTTCCGCTAGGACAAACTCCCCTACACCTAGCCCACCACCACCACCTACACAGCCGATTCCTGCTGATCCCGTTCCACCACCCGCTCCCGCCATCGGGCCGATGGGGATTACGTTTCAAAATGACGCACACCGCGCCAGATTCGAGCGTATCTACCATCGCTCGATAGTACCCTCTAGGTTTGCACACCTAGCCAACCTAGACCGCCTAGGGGTACTTGAGGGGCTTCTCACGTTGTACGACAACGTGGGATGGCGTGACTTTCTGTTGGTATCTGCGGATACTGACATCCGTCCGACATTAGAGGTCTTTAGTTCCATTGACCAGACCCCTGGAGGATGCTCCTTCCGTTTGATGGATCGAGAGTGCGAGATCACTCTCGACATGCTTAGAGCATTTTTTCAGTGGCCCACCGTCCCTGACCCAGACCGCGCTTACGCTCCCATGCACATCCCACCCCCGTCGTTCGACACTCACACCTTCTGGACTCGGATCACGGGATCCCCACTCGCCTTTGACCCTAGTAGGGCCAAGGCATCTACTATTATCCACCCCTGCCTCCGCATTGCATAGTGCCTTATGGCGACTACTTTTCTTGCGAGGTATGAGCCTGGGACGCTATCTACGCCAGAGCTCTACATGCTCTATGCGAAGACACGCCCTAGGGTTCTAGATAGGGGCAGTGACGATTTGGTCCCCGCCGTCGAGATCGACATTGCCAGTTGGTTTTTGGACCGTATCATTATTTCTGTGAGCGCTCGTATGCCTATCTGTTGTGGCGGTATGGTCACCCTCTTGGCCCTTATGACCGGCGTGGACCTTCCTGACGACCTGCGTCGACCTCCCGGCCCCTCTACACTTTCTATAGATGTTATGGCCCGGATGAAGATACTTCGTCCCCATGGTCGTCAGCACTGGGTTTGGCTGCACGGTCCCTTCAGCGCTGACTACATGGTTCTCCCGAGCCCTGCTCGGACACATATTGGACCTGACGGCGGAGACTGGATTCCAGCAATGGATCTCCTTATCCCCGCCTCCTACGTGCTTGAGCCCAAGGGTGCTCAGCAGGAGCCCCTCGTTCCACCCGTCGACCCCATGATCCCTCAGCCTGCTCATGCCCTGTCTGCACCTCCCGACACCTTTGTCCACACGTCTGTTAGTGTCGGGAACACTTTAGCTGAGCCGTCCACCACCACCACCACCACTGTGCCTCTTTTTGCCGAGCCCATTACCTCTCTGAGCCCCGAGCGTCCCACTACCATTTTAGAGAGCGGCGAGTCCTCTTTCACCATCGCAGTAGAGACCCTATCCTGACTGTTGTTCTCGACTCCTGGGGAGTCATCTTTTGTGCCCTTCACAGCCTCCCCAGCCGTCGACTTCTCGGTCTCCACTGCTATTGTCTTTTCTGAGAGTGTCGTGACATCTGTCCCCATGTCTGCGTCACTGACCTCTCACACCGCCTCGTCGACTGTTTTCACTTCCACTTACGCTGCTGCTTCCACTTCGACCTTTCCTGCGTCCCAGCCTCTCACAGAGGCTGGGCATCACTTAGTGAGCACAGCACTACTACCCCACTTCCCTTCTGGACCCATCCACTACACTGCTCGCGTGAGACAGCCCCGTACTTCACCAGTTAGACCTGTACGTCCCTCTGCTCCACCACCCCCCGACACTCTAGTTCAGAGCATTCGTGCTCTTGAGGGGGATGTTAGTGGATTGAGAGGGGATTTCCGGGCTCTCTCTGCCACAGTTAGTTCTGTGCAGACCCGCGTCGCCATTCTTCCTAGTATTCAGGCTTGCCTGAACCAGATTCTGGAGCGTCTGCCCCCCACCACCGACACCCACCCAGCAGCTACCACGCCCACCACCTCCACCACCACCTCCGCCACAGGACGGTGCTGGTGCACCTCCACCAGCCTAGGCACACTCTGGATGCCTTCCATATTTTTGTTGTTTTGCTGGTTGTTTTTGAGCCTGGTGATTTTTGCGCCCCTCTCCCACGTGCCGTTTTGGTACCTTTTTGATCATATCTGTTTATATCTCTTTGTGAGTGAGGGAGCTTCTTTTTGGGGACACTGATATTTTGCACCATTTTGACCTCTGCATGCATCACCTGCATTACCATATCATTTTCTTTTCTTTTATTTTCATCATGCATGCATCCTCACCCACCCCACCCATTTCACGTCTCTCGGTGTGCCACACTTCGCACATTGAGGACACTGTGCACTTTAGCTTGGGGGAGTGAGTTCTCACGCTTTAGCTTTTTGTCACCCTTTTATTTTTTGCTTTTCTCACATTTTCCGCTTTTTGCACTCATTTTCACCCACTTTTTCGTTTTTATCATGCGTCACGTTTTCTTACCCTTTTTGAGTGTGATGCATTTCGTAGTAGTTTCTATTTTCTTTTATCCTTATTTCTTTCATCTTTTGCTAGAGATGATTTTTCTGTGATGATGATGACGTGGTGATTAGCTTATCTCTGTTTGCATGCTATTTTGTCACGCCGTAGTTTTTTTTATTTCAGATATCATATGCTTTGTCATGCTATGCATTTGAGATAGTAACCCACCTTTTCGTATATGAATATGGATGAAATTCTGTTATAAGCTGAAGTCTGATAATTCATATGTATGCTTTTCGTAGAAAACACACCAAGCTTCATGCATTGATTGCTTATGTCTGGAGTACTGCTTTCCTTTCTTATATCACTTCTTATTGCATGAAAAATGTACACCACACTTTCAGGTTGAATGAATGAATGTTAGGGTGATATAACTGGACTAGTTTACTTTCTGAGATCAAAGTGAGTAGATTACATTACTCTGCTGAAGTTGTTGTGGATGTCTTATAGAGTGAACCGAGTGTTACATTTATTTCTTTCTCCACATATCTTGAGCATTAATTCTCTATGTATAATCATTGGTGAATCTCCCTTTAGCGGATCCTATATTGGCAATTCCCCCGCTTTATAAAGTTCATGCTCAACTACCCCCAAAATCAAAAAGAAAAAAATACATGTATATCTTTCTATCTTTTGATTTGAGATCACAATTGTATATAGATATTAAAAAAAGAGAGAAAATAAGTTTATACATGATCCCATCTCACACTCTTTCTCTCTTTCTTCCCTCTTTTGTTTTTATTTTTATCATGGAGCTTCAAAAATGGGGAATATATTTATTGATTTGTCTTATGCCACCACGCTTATAGACAAGCTTGGGGGAGAGGATCCAATGATGTGTGAGAGAGTGACTACCTGACTGTGCATGACAACCTAAGCTAGGTAATTTTCTTTACTTGGTGAGATCACTAAAAGTTTTGTGAAATCCAGGAATTGACACTTAGCATACATTTCATGAAAACCACACTTTGCTATTCTTATTGCTCAACATTATGTGATATCTCTTATACTCCAGATAGAAAGCATTCAATTGAAAAGTGTGTGGTCTATGATTATGTATACCACTTTAGATGCTTCAGACGATGTTAATTCTAGGATGATTCTGTATCTCATATTATTTTGCTATTCTCGGGTTTCCTATTTTGAATGCATCCATATACTATGGTATCGAGATAAAAAACTTTGGCGTGAGTTTTACATTCGCAGTGTGCTACATGAGTAAGCAAAACCCACGTCTTGAGAAAATGATCTAGCACCTCCCTCTTTGCTTGCTTTCTTTATTTTCTATCTCTTCCATCTTTTCTTCTCATTTTTATTATTTTTTCCATCGGGCTCGCCTTTTACTTATCTTCCTCGAGGACGAGTAAGAGGTAAGCTTGGGGGATTTTGATCACTCCATATTTTACACCTTTTTTCTGCATGTTTGCATGCCGTTTTGATCGCTCATATCATATTTTTCACGATTATTTGAGAATATTGCGATGCTTTTCACTATTTCTTGTTTTTGTCATATTTCAGGAAATATGGAGCGATTCGGAGCGATTTTGAGATCAATTGGTTTACAAGCGCTAAGGAGTGTCACCCGCGGCTCATTTGAGGGCTATTCAGCGATGGAAGATGAGTGGAAGAGGAAGGAACTTCGTAGGAGCGACGAGGAGGAGAAACGGAGAAGATTGGGCATTTACAGCATGCCACTCGGCCGAGTGGAGAACTCACTCGGCCGAATGAGAAATCTCACTCGTCCAAGTGGAACAGAGAAATTGCCCAGAAAGAGGCCGAAGTTACTGTATTTTTCGAAGATCTTGGCGAAAGTCACTCGGCCGAACGATAAAGCCACTCGGCCGAACAGATAAGTATACTCGGCCGAGTCACCTCCGAAGGCAGATCCTGAGACCCCCCCTGACTTACTGTTTTCTTACAGGGTCTGTCACTCGGCCGAGTGACAAAGTCACTCGGCCGAGTGAGCCGCTCCGCCTGCTGCGTAAGTTGCGATTTCTGGGCTGCGCAGTGGCAGTTTGGTCACGATTTTTTGGGCGATTTTGGGGGGTATTTAAACCCAGTTTTTGCCCTAGTTAGGAGAGCTTTTTGCAGCCTTTTTCAGAACTTTTCAGAACTTTTTAGATTAATTAGATTTAGGCTTTCTTTTTGGAGATTTAAAGGCTACTCTATTTGGATTCATTGGATATCATTGGATCTTCATTGGTTTGTCTATTTCCTATCAAAAACTCAATTTTTATTTGTTATTTCTCTATTGCAATGAATTCTCTTGATAATATTGTTGATTTTTCTGAGAATTTCATGATGAATAGTGAGTAGTGCCATCGTCTTAGGGCGTATGGATGAACCCTACGAACCCTATTTCTAAATTGTGATGAATTTGTGGAATTGGTGCTAGAATTGATTAGGGTTAGGTTGTGATTGATTAATTACGGATAGTTAGGGATTCATACCGATTGGGATTTGCAAGAGATTGGATCCCAATTGATAGGAAGGCCTAGATATCCGATTTAGATTGACAATTGGATCTCTCTAGACTTGGTTTGCAAGAGATTGGGCCAAAGCTAGGATTTTCAATTGTGATTCTATACCCATATCCGTTTGCAAGAGATTGGATGGATAGGAATTATCGCAACCTAGGTCGTAGCTCGAGTTTGCACGAGAGTGGGCTCGAGACACGAGTGAATGATGATGTCGATCTTCATGCTAGCGGCTTAGTCTAGGGTTTGCAAGAGATTGGGCCATTTCCTAGGTTTGCTATAGACCGGCAATAGCGCGAGAGCGTGAGCTTGGTTCTATATTTAGTTACGACTAGTTCACCCACATTCAAATTTAGCAATAACGAAACCTATGAGTCACAATGATGAGAGATGGTCTGTAGTGGGGATTCACTACTCCTAGACGTTTTATTAATTTGATATTTTCTCTTGACATTAGCACGATTGTGACTGTTTACCCAAACGATTCTCGACCCTCTTAATAGCTAGTTGATTGAAAAGAGACACTGTCATTTGTTCCTCCCTGAGTTCGATACCCACTCGCCGCTACACCGTGCGCTTTGCGGTAAGACTACACGTCGTTTTACGGGTGTACACTCTGAAGCGATCATCGGGCCAAGGGGGAATAAAATTGGCGTTTGACTCCCTAGCCACAGCTCACGTCCCTAGCGTAGACATTGAATCCTAGCGCGTGGGAACGGCAGGATGAGATGTCGGGAGTAATCGTTGCGAGCTTAGTGCTCCCGGAGTCGGTCGGTGTTCATAAAGTTTGATGTCCCCTAGATTTGGCTCTATAGGCAATAGGATCGAGGATACCAGATTTAAATATTTTTAACCACAAGTGCACGGTGTTGTAGTGTGCCTTGGGGTCGAACTCAGGGAGGCGTGTGTTGTGCTTGTTGTCAGGTAGGAACCGGCTCACCCGATGGGTGAGCTAGCCCGAACGATCAGTAGGTTGTCACGAATGGAAATATGAAGGATGTAATATATAAAAGGAAACCTAGGACTTTGGTTTCCACCCTATCATGTGTCCTCTCTATTACGACCGACGGATAGGATAACAATTGGATTTTAAGGTTTAGTGGTGAGACGTTGCCTCTAAGAGTGGTACATGCGTCTCATGGGCCCGATATTCCGGTCGATGCCCAGGATGATATGCTAGGACTACCCGGGTTTGGTCGGTGGGCATTCCTATGTCCATTAACACCAACCAACTCCGGGAGCACTAAGCTCGCAACGATTACTCCTGACATCTCATCCTGACGTTCCCGCGCGCAGGATTCAATGTCTACGCTAGGGGCGTGAGCTGTAGCTAGGGAGTCAAACACCAATTTTATTCCCCCTTGGCCCGAGGGTCAGAGGCGGTCTTTCTCCCGCCAATGACAATGGAACACCCCCGCGTAACCATCTAAATTCCTAAACCCTATCGAAATCCTATTCCTATGGTCGTTCTAGGGAGAGCCCACGGAGGGGTTTCCACCAAAATCCCCGATTAGGGAACTGCTCAAAATTCATGGCAAAAATGCAATCTAAACAAAATTCAATGGTTGAAATCATAATCAGGCAATAGAAAAGAGTTGTTAGCAATGGTATTAATACAATATTAAAGTTTTAGAACAATCGGAAGACTTACAAAACAAGAGAAAATTCCAGCCGTCACAAGTCCCAAAAACAGAAAATATAAAAAGGATCTCGTTTCTGAAAACATAGGTCAACTATATAAGGGAAATACAGCCACCCGATCGGTTGAAGCATCAATCGATCGGGTGAGCTGACGGACACTTTGGCCATCGGGCTTCAGAAGCTCCAACCGGTCTGTGAGTTGAGCGGGTGGCGCCGTCGGTTCGTCAATTTGAGAAATGCGGCTACAGATGAACCGATCGGGTGAGATGTCACCCGATCGGTTGGAATTAAGCCCAAAAAGACAGAGAGCTCTGTCGATCTCACCCGATCAACAAACCGATCGGGTGAGCTGCTCTTCTCTTCAGCTCTTGTCCGGGTCGGATACGCGTGCATCAACAGATCGGTTGGCTTTGTCCAACCAATCGGTTGGAGGCTGATACATGGGTTTCTTCTCCGTTTGGCCCCCGGGGTCACGCGTGACACCTCCTGTTGCTCCGGAGACTCATAATATCTTCTTTGTATGTCCCCAATGCTGGAAACTCCTGCAATTGTACAAAAACATGAATAAAGTGAAAAGATACAATAATCACAAAAGAACGGATATGAAACGACGGAAAACAATGAAAAATCAAGAAGAAGACATGCGTGAATATATAAAATATAAACGCACGTCAAAATCCCCCAAGCTGAACCCTTCCTCGTCCTCGAGGAAGACCGAGTGAGAGTAGGGCTCGGAGAGAAAAATAGAGAGAGAGAAACAAAAAAGAAAGCAAAATCCTAAATCGCCCGTCAGAGCCACAAAATCAAACACACCACACTAAGCAAGCATGCGATAAAACACATCACTAAACCAAGGAATGTGAGTCCATACAAGTGTCGTGAGCCCACGCGGTGAAGCGCGAGTGAGTGTGGACGTGTGCTAGCAAACGGTGTTACTATCTACATTGTGCAACAAAGCTCCATATACACATACCCAAGGAATGACCCAAATATCGATTCAATTCGAATAAGCGGTGAATAAATAGCTCAAGCATGCATGAGAACAGTATAAGAATTGAAGCATATCACGCGTCAGGGACTCCACAGCTAAGGATTAGGAAATCACCACACTATCGCCTAGATAATCGCTAGAAAGTTCATATGCCAAGTGTTTTCGAAAACGATGGAGGTTGAGAAGGTGTGGAGTAGAACACTCAGTGCAAACTCTCGCCTTCCCTTTATTCTCGGTAGATAGGAAAAATATTCACACTGGAATTTTTTTGGGTTTTGGGTATTTGTATTTTTTTTGAATTTTTGGCTACACATATCTTTTTTATTTTCTTTTTTCTTTTCTTTTTGGGTTTTGCTTTTCTCCCTTTTTTGGATTTTTGGATTTTTGGGCTATACATTTGTGTACTCTCCCAAGTGGGAGAACGGTACACGACGAGGGGATTTACACCAAGCAAACTAAAAAAGAAATCGGAATCAAAACACTTGGGTAAAGGAGATATTTCTCGCAGATCAGAGCATAAGCTAAATGGGTTATCCTAGTCCTATTTGTGGAATCCCGACACATGCGAATTGAAGCATATGATATATATATATATATATATTCCATGCATATAGAAGCAGACAGTAGAAGCAAATATCGCATATTCAAAATTGAAGTATGATAGTCTAGGGGTCAACCAAGGATAGGTATATAAATCAAAATCACAAAGTAGAAGCACACCAAACAGCTAGCTACGACCAAAAACTCACATAAAAACCAAGTGGACCCACGAAGCATGAAATGCAATAGGACTCGGCTTCCTAGGGTTAGTGAAAGTGATAATCGTAGCCATGCTAGGTGTGTGTGTGGTTTTGAGGTAATTCATCATATGTGGTCATCTCTAGGAGAGGGAGAATAAAAAGAAAGAAAGAAAAAGGAAAAACACGATGAAAACGACTAAAAACGAGGAAAAAGACACAACTGACACACAAAGTGCCACTCCCCCAAGATGAAACTTGCATTGCCCTCAATGCAATAATAGTAAATAGAGGGAAAAGAAAATGGGGGGAAGTACGCACCGACACAAAAATAATGAAAAACAAGAAAAACACACCAACGAAATAGTAAAAATAAAAAGAAGGAAAAATAGCGCACGGTGTCATTCAGGACGATGACACCACGACCACATACGTGGGGTCCGCTCCACATCCACCTCCACAGCCATCTCTGTCGCAGCTTCTTCCTTGGTCTGTGGTCAACCACGACGATGTCATTCAGTACATCGGGCAAATAGTGGAGCATGAGCATATCGTCGAGGAGGATGTGCATGAGGGTTTAGATACGATGGTCCACTTCATGGAGCCCGAGTCACATCTACCTCTACCATAACTCTCCATTTCTTCTGCGGCTGAGCATCTACTTGAGCATATTGCCCCTATTCAGGGAGATTTTCATACTCACTCTCACTCCACATTTAAGTCTCGCTTTTCACGTCCTATTTCTTTAGACTAATATGTTTTTGAAACACCATATCTCTTGTAGGACACATGATCAACTTCCCCTAAGGTAAGCTGCGGTGTGTCACCGCCTGGAGAGCCAATTCTCTTGGAAAGCAAGGATTTTGTTGTCACTAGTACAGAGGATAGCGACCCATTCTCAGGGAGTATTCGTCACCCCTTTATTATTTTTCCATCTTATGTTGATATGATTATCTCTGGGATACATTTATTTTGGGAAATAATTTCTTGCCATGGACTAATGCACCTCATCCTTTGCAGGCCATAGGTGGACGCCTACTAAGGATGCTTGGAGGTGCATTGCTTGGGTCCATTGGCACACGTGGCATAGCGCTTTTGGCGGAGCCATAGAAGGAGCAGTTAGAGCAGCTACTTGCCCCACTCCAGATTCTAGTTTAGATTAGAATAATCTCGTCTCCTCTCATTAGCAAGGGGAGCGTATCTAGGGTTTGCTTTTGCATAATAATAACCCATCATATCGTGCCCTTCTATCATTTCACCCCCATCACCCTATCCTTGTTCTTTTGGCATTTTCCTTGGCCCTGTTATCATTTTTCTCCATGAGACCACTACCACCTCCAAAGGGTGGTGATGCCTGATTTGCCTATTGTTCACTCTCCCCTTTATATTTTTATGCCCAGTATCAGATTTTCATATCTTTTGGGGATAGCTTATATCAGCTTGGGGGAGAGTATCACCCATAGTCATTTTTGTTATTTTTGATGCATTTCCCCTCTCATTTTATCTTTGCCCTCTCATGTGTGATCTTATTGCAATGAGAGCAATGCAAGCTTTAACTTGGGGGAGTTGCATTTCATGCATGTTTTCCTTTATTTTCTTCCATTTTCCACCTTTTTCATGCATCAAAAATTTTTCTTTTCATTTTTATACATCATTCCCATCACGCATTTTTCTTTCTGCATTTCATTCTTGCCTCTTTCTAGAGATGAACCCTCAATGATATCTTTCCACTCATGCTTCACTTTTTGCATTTGAGCACCCTTTTTCCATCACGCTATTTCTTTGATTATTCAATGCTCATATATGTGTTTTGCCATCTCTTGGGTTTATTTACTATATTTCGAGATTGTTGGTTGTGATTGTGTTTAAGGCTTGTTTCTAGATATATATCTTATTTTAATATGCCCCTCTATTTGAAGTTCCTAGATTTTCACGCTTCATTTCCAAGAAACGGTTATTTTACCATCCTACCCTCGTGCTTCTAACTCTTGCATGAAATACTATATGTGTACTCTTATCACATGTGTTAGCTACCTTTCAACGGGATTAGGATAACCACACCCTTGTCTCGTGCTTTAATTCATGAGGATTTTCTTGCCATGCTTGAATTTCTCAAAAGTTCTCTTTTGTTTTACTTTTTACATTCCCACTCGTCGTGCATCGTTCTCCCATTTGGGGGAGTGCACACTTTTGTACATATTTTTGCATAATGGTCCTTCGGAGTTCTTCGTAACCCGATGCCCTAAAGCCATCTGGCTTGGGATGCATAGGCCGCCCTTGCATTCCATTGTGATTCCGCTAGTTTGCAAGACAAAAATATTAAAATCAAAAACAACAAAAACAAACCAAAAAACCCAAAATTATGTATATATGCCACATTCTCTCCTTTTCCTTCGCTCTCCACATTTCCTACATTTGAGAGCACCATTGTATATATGGAAGGCAAGAGTTTGTACAAAGTGATCTTTCCACATCTTCTCCGTCACCTTTTGAAAATACAAGCAAGGCAAGAAAGTGTTTCGAAAATCGAAAACGACACGTGTGTGTGTGTGGTGATTTTTTACATCCTAGAGATCGATAGTTATTCCCATGATTCATATCTATTCTTTCTTACTTCTTCATGCATGTATGGGTATCTCGTATTCACCGTTTGGAGGATTTGATATGAATTTTGAGCTTCCTTATATTTGGGCATATTATCTACTATAACATGCTATGACAGCTATGCCTTGGCCAATGTCACGCTTCTATCTCATTTGTGCTCTATTGATATGAACCCATGATGCTATATAATGAGATGGAATTCTTGATTTAGATTGTGATATGCTATACCCTTGTGCTTAATTGTGTTGGTGATTACATTTATGGTTTGGAGAGGGTGATCTAGGATTCTTCGCTTTCCTTTCTTGCTCTCGCACCCGAACTTCATTCCAACTCGTCTTCCTTGGGACGAGGAAGAGTTTAGCTTGGGGGCTTGACGCGTGTTCATATTTCACCTTTTGCACACGCTCTTTATCGTGTTTTCATATGCATTTCATCGCATTCCATGTTGTATATATCACATTTTGGTTCATATTGACTATTGGGTGTAATGCTTATATTTCTGGTAAATATCGGCATTTCTGCGTCTTCTGGAGTCAACCTTGCATGTCAGGACCAAAGTGCACGTATACAGCAAAAATATGATGGCCAAAAAGAAGGATTTGAATATTTGGAGCTTCAACTGATCAGGTGGACAGACCCACCCGATCGGTTCGTGCACATATATCCGACCCGGACAGAAGCTAAAGTGAAGAATAGCTCACCCGATTGGTTCAGTGATCGGGTGAACCCATCAGTGCTCTCTGTTTTGTGTGCCAAAGCCACCCGATCGGTTGACTTCTCAACCGATCAGGTCATCTCTCCGGGTCATTTTGTGGAAGAACTCATCGACCGGTTGACACTTCAACCTATCGGGTTGCCTTTTCTTCACCTTTTGCGCACTGCTGATGTATTCAATGAAGATCTACTATCATTACAGAGGGATTTTGGGTGATCTCTTATTTTTTCAGAGTCGGCATCGTCGTTAGCTTTCCAACGATAGGTCGCATGCCCAAATCCGATTTTTCTACATTTTTCTGGAATTTTCTGAGCGCATCAGAGTGTTGAAATTGGGAGCTGTCTGGAATTGAATTTCACCCCATCGGTTGGGTGTCCGGGTGGCCGATCGGTTGAGCCCATTTTCAGCAGTTGAGTCTCTGTTTATTCCCACCCGATCGGGTGAACTTCCACCCGATCGGGTGGGGCTGTTTTAGCAGTTTTAGTGGGTTTTTGGACCCGAACTGTTAAGGGTTTGTGGGGGGCTTATTTTATAGGAGATTGTGCACGACTTGTGGGAGTTCTTCCCCCATTTTTTAGCAGTTTTCTTCCCCTTTCTTGGGAGTTTTAGGTTAGGTTAGATTAGGTTTTCTACTTCAATAAATCTTGTAAATGATTGGTGATTCAATTGCAAGATAAGTATCTTTTCTCTCATTTTCATTGTTTTGTGTTATTTTCATTTTGCTTGATGATGAATGTTTGTTTGGATTTATTGATTGCTATCATGTTCTTCATCATTGAGTAGTTGTTGATGAACCCTAATATGGGTTAGAGTAGGATTGATGCTTGTGATTTACATTTGACTTGATTGCATGGTATGTGTTCGATGGAATGTGTCAATGGGGATTTCTAGCAATCTGAGTCCAATTCGTATGGCAACACACTAGATGTGTTGGGATTGGGGTCCAGTGTCTTGACTAGTCAAGATCCGCCTATGATGCATTGCTAGAAATCTCATTCGACCTATTTGGCCATTAGGGTTACGCGGGGGCGTTTTATTGGCATTGGCGGGAGAAAGACCGCCTCTGACCTTCGGGCCAATGGGAAATAAAACTGGCGTTTGATCCCCTAGCCACAGCTCACACCCCTAGCGTTGACATCGAGTCCTCGCCCGTGGGAACGGCTTGGATGAAATGTTGGGAGTTATCATTATGGCCTTAATGCTCCCGGTTGCGGAAGGTGTTAATGGACATGGGCATGCCCACCGTCCGGAACCGCGTAGACCTAGCGCACTGGGCATCGACCGGAATATCGGGCCCATGGGACGCTAGGTACCACCTTTTGGGGCAATGTCTCACCCTAGGTCAAGTCAAATGCCAAGTGTCATGAGTGCTCTAGCCCGTGTTAGCGGGGATTCTTTTCTTGTCTTTTTATTTCTTTCCTTTATTTCTACACTTCCACCCATATCATCCGCGTAGCTCTCACACAACCTAGGCGAGGCTAGTAGCCATTCAAGCCATCCACCTCCCTGAGTTCGATAAACCCGCACCCTACACTAACTGTACACTTGCGGTAAAATGACACCGCGCCAAAACCGTAAACGGGTCGCTGGTCAAGTTTTTGGCGACGTTGCCGGGGAGGCGTTCGGTTTGATATTAGCTTAGCTTGGGTTCGTTAAGCTACGCATAAAAACACAAAAAAAATTAAAAAAAAATCAATAACCAAGAAATTTTTCCCCCACCATTATATTATCTTTTTGTTATTCTCTTGTGCTATTGACGCTCCTCTCCAGTTTTCTTATTTTTGTTGTCCATGTATCTTTGCTACTGCTATGTGGAGACCAAATTTTAATGCTCAAATTGGAGGATACGATCCTTATTCATTTATGGTTTGTGAGACTTGTGGGATGGCAGGGCACATGCATTATGATTGCCCATTTACACTTGAGAACCTCCCCCTACACCAAGGCCAAACATTTTCCCACAACCTTAGCACAAACACCTCATGTCCAGTTCCTCAACCTTTTATCCCTCCACCAACACAAGAAGAATCAAGCCTCGTGTCTTTCCTTGGAAGTGCCATGTTTAACCAAGGCCAAATATTACAAAACTTGATGGTACCAATCACCGAGCCTGCACCGAGGAGAGGGGATGAAGGAGAGGATATACCCACTTTCATAGTTAAGACCACCATCTCATCGGCCACCATAGACACATCTCATGCCGATACCCCATTTTTCCAACACTACCACTTGAATGACGAAGCATTTTTTGATGATGATAGTGAGGATAGAGAGATTTCTCTAGTATCTATGGGAGAGACTTCTCATCTTGATTTGGATACCCCACATGAGTCCTACGAGAGCACCGAGGATACCATTATGACTCGAAAATAGTAGTCTCCAACATGATTTTAAGTTTAACACGCATGCCCGTCAAAAAGACTAAATCCGCTAAAAGTTCTCCTAATATGCTTAGATTGGAAGAATTCAACCATTACCCTACACAAGCGAGGGTGGAAAATCCAAAAGTGCATCGTATGGTCTTAACTTTCTAAGATTGGCTATGATAAGCTAATTCCTCCTAAACCATGGTGGTAGACAAGTCTTAATTTTCTGAGATTGTGATAAGCTAATTCCTTATAAACCATGGTGGTAGACATGCTTGATATGTATGTACACATTTTTTTGTATTCTCTCTTTCACACACACACACGCGCGCGCACGTAGACATGATTGATATGTATGTACCAATTTTTTTGTATTTTCTCTTTTACACACACACACACACACACACACACACACACACACACACACACACACACACACACACACACACACACACACACACACACACAGAGAGAGAGAGAGAGAGAGAGAGAGAGAGAACTTAGGTGATTCATGTAACGGGATTTCAGTCAACGATTCTCGACTCAGACGAATCTAGGATGTTGGGCCATAATGGAGCCCTCTGGCCTATTCTATTGAATTGCCTACGGCCTACTATCTCTACTTAGCGTACTCCTCCAAATCTTCACCTTTTGATGCAATTCTCCCCATGCTTCCTGAGGCGCGGAGACCTGGCTACTTGGTGGAACTAAGAGAATGGTGTACTTATTCAATCTTTTTTTTCATTTTTATTATCTCTTTTTTTGAAGCATATCAATTAACACATGCCTTAAGGCAACTAAACCATACCAAAGTCAAATCCCATCAAGCTGAAACCCGCTCAACACAATTGGGATAACCTAAACTTTTGCATGGCAATAACTGAACATAAATCGATCTAGCCCCTCACGAAGATATGAAAACAGAAGTATGTACTTATCCATGGGAGCATGTTAAAAATGAATTCATAAGGAGAAATGAAAAATTCATGACATTAAAATATCCAAAATATGCATATAGAATGGGAATATAATTAAGTGCATATATAAAATTACATACAAGATGAATTTTCTTCGAGTGATAATTTCTTCAAGTCTTCAAAAAAATTCATATTTTTTTCCTTTTTGAATGAATTATGTGATCATGAATGCATGAATGAGATAATAACCGAAAAATTAAGTGCAATGACATATGACTGATGATGCTGCATGAGTGACGGACTCCTCTCCCAAGCTAGGAGCGAAAAATCTCCCCCAAGCTTAAACGATGCATTTCCCTCAAAGCAAAAAGGAAATAAAGTCTAAGGGCAATGAAAAATGGGGAGGATGAGGATGCACAGTCCTCGCCACCTTCAGGTGGCGGAAATCTTGGGTCGATGATGTGGCCTTGGTCGAGGTGCCACTGTAACATGAGGTCCATCATGTTCTCTAATCTACTGAAGCGAGCTTCAAAGTTTGGAGGTAAATGGCTATAGGAGGGCCCATGGGAACCAGAGGTGCTAGCTTCATCATGGAGAATGGAATGTGGAGGAGTGCGTGTGGGTGGAGGAGGTGGTGATGTGGGTATGTCCTCACTAATATCATCTGCGTGCCCTTCTCCAGCAAGGTCAGAGGGAAACATCCAATTGGTGTTCTCATCTACACGTGTATCATCTGCGTGCCCTTCTCCAACAAGGTCAGAGGGAAACATCTATGAACAGGATGGAAGTGAAAACCATCGACGATCTATATTCGGCAGCAGCTTTGGGACACATGCTGACGACGCTCGCTCTATCGATTCATTAGCCGTCACGGCAAGTGAGCCATTTGACCGAGAAGTTATAAATTTTATTATGAACAGTGTCTAAGTTGCAGGTACTATTGAGGATGATATTCACGTTCAGCTTGGGTGAGACACCCTGCATTTCTACATTACCACCAAGGACGAGACCAGCAAAGGCAACGATGGCATTGTCTATGATGTCGTGCCCGAGCCATCTTTCGCTCTTGACCCCTCTCCACAGGTTGAAGATACGGAGCAGCCTGCACCACCAGAGCCTATTATTGAGTAGGCCGTGCTAGCAGAGCCGAAGTAGACCGTTGAGGAGGATGCTAGTCGAGATAAGGATACAGATATTCACATGGAGCACGAGTATTGCCCACCTTCAGTTGAGCTTTTGCAGCCACCTGCACCATTTACTGCGGCTGATGACCATCCACCGGAGTTTACTGCTCTCGCTCAGGGATAATCTTTTACACCCTCGTTATTTACATTTGATTCCCCTCTTATTTTGATGACTATCCTATACTTGATTCAAATGTCCCTGACACACCACATTTTCTGCAGGACACATGCGTATATGACTAGGAGGTGCGTTGGGACGTATATGAGGATGACATCAAGGAGTTGCCGGTACCTTGGGATGAGTCCACCATCGAAGAGCCTGAAGTAGACCACGAGGAAGCGTTACCTGATGAAACTAAGGAGAGCAATGAGGAGTGGGTAGACGTGGTGCACGAGAGCAGAGATACAATCTTAGGGAAGTATCATCAACTAGATTTAATTTCCATTATTTCTGTTGACGATTTTCTTTGGGATTCATATATCACGGGGGAAAAATTCAGAGACGAACTGATGTAGCTCGTCTCATATAAGGTACAGGTGGAATCCTTGGGGAGATGCTAGGGAATGCATTACTGGAGTTCATTGGTATTAGTAGCTACACGCATCTGGTGGAGCCACGTGAGGATCAATTGGAGCAGTTGCCTGAACCAACAAAGTTAATGGACCCGCCTTTTGAAACAGGTGGTATCAATCCAGTAGTGCAGCTGTAATGTAGAATTTTATGCTTTCAATAATCTCGAATCCTCTCGACAGCGAGATGACTATATATAAGTTAGTTTAGAATAAATATCACCTTATTTGACGGCAACTAAAATCTTTTGCACCCCATCCTATTCTATGATTTGATTGTCCACCCTAATTTTATGATGCTTAATTTGCTTCTCTCCCTAAATTTATGCACATCTGTCCACACCAAGCACCATCTGATATAGCTTGGGGGAGAGAGATATTATTTTGATGTGCCGCTCCCTATTTTATCGTTGTCCTCTATTCATATCACACACACACATACATTGAGGACAATGTGACATTTAAGCTTGGGGGAGTTCACAGTGCATGCATTTTGCTTTGTCATGAAACATACCTTAAATTTTCAGATGAATGATTGCAACCGAGGGCATGTACAATCCAAGTAGGATGCACACGTCCTCCTCCCAAGAGAAGGAGTGTCCAATGCAATATAAACCTGTGAGTACGGTGTCGAATCCACAGAGACAATTTGTTTCATAATCACAATCTCGATTGGTTAAGGAATGATAAAGGTGTTGGTACAACCAACTAAACTAACACGTGTGGTGAGTGGAGTGTGGTGGTAACACGGTTGAGCCAAGCCCAAGGTAGGTAGGGTGGAGACCAAAGTAGGAGTCTAAGATGTGTGGAATGGGATGTTGTTAGGTTTATGGGTTGATTAGCAATAGGTTCATCCCAAATGAATCAACCCTCGCATCCATTTCAAGGTATGAGGGGTTATGCATATAGGTAATGCCCTTAAGGTACACCACCGTTCTACGGCCCTGTTGGATCTGGATCTAAGCCTAGAGGGGGTGAATATGCTTATAAAAATTCTCGCGCAACCCACGAGAAATCACACGCATTTAAAGCACAATCAATCAGACACAGAGTATAGTAAAGCGGTCACGACATGCACAGGCGATATACCCTGGTTTGGTCGTCCCAACGACCTACGTCCAGCCCCAAAAGCAATAATAGATTATTAAAGTTAACTGGTACAACCTGTAGCAAGAGCATCAACTCTACACTCACCTGGCTCTCAGTACCTGCACTCACCAAAGTGCCCAAACAATAACAATCCAAGTAAAGCTCTCTCTTAGCTAGTCCCAACTAGCCAAGTCCCCAAAAGATAGTAACTTGTTATACAAAGATTACAACACCAATATCACAAAAATATAATATAGTATGAGATTAGAATTGCTCAGTTGTAACGATGTCGATGTCTCTGTCGTTCAGCGCGTGGTCAGATAAGTCTGACAAGTAGTAGTCTCTGATGTCCCCTCAATAGTTCGGCTCCCCTCTCGATGAAACTTGCGCCTTCCACAAAAATTGAAAGTTGTGGCACCCTCTGAAACAATTCGGCTACCAATCAAAATTACGGCTGCTGCTTGTCTTTTGGATTGTTAAGAACAGAAAACAAAAGGTGCGGCATTGGAGAAATTGATGGGAGGGGATTTTTTCGGCCCTGCTGCCCTTTTTAATTGTTTTGCTTTTTGGATGCCGCACTCTCTTTTAGGAATTGCAAGGGGAAAATTTTGTGCGGCTACTAATCTTTGGGACTTGCAAAAACAAAACGTGCGGCTGCCCTCTTGGATTTGTTTGATGAAAGTCTCTTTGAGATTTTTGAAAGGGGAAGGAAAAAAATGCTAACAGGAAATTTTGGGAGGGTTTCGGCTCTTCTTGATTTTTATGCAAAAGAAAAAACCATGCGGCTGCTACTCTAAAGAATTTGTTCAGCTCTACATGATTTTTGATATTTGCAAAAAAAACAAAATGGCCGGAGGGATATTCAAAGGAGAAGAACGAAAACAGTAAAGGCCTTAGGGTTTTTTCGAAGGACAAAATGAATTCGGCTGCCTTGGACTCTTTTCCTTATGCGCACAGCTCTCTTGGAGGTTTTTTATATTGTTTTGTGCGGCTGCCAACCCTTGGAAAATTGAGGCTGATGTTGAAGGGGGGCCTCTCAAAGTGCAGCTGCAGCTCCTATAAAAATGTTGCGGCGTGCTCTTAGGGTTGCGGCTACAGCACATCCAAGGGTCAAGATGAATCCGGCTAGGGGATAATCTAATGGGTTGGGATAGGTGTACAAAGAGGAGTCCTATAGCTAGGATGATTTGTAATGCATTCATGCTTGAACATGACTTGGTACCCCTTTGACTATTTCTCCTTTCCACATGAACAACTCATTCATCATCCCATTGACCAAGTCTCTTTGTGAATTAGTCACAAGCTCTCCATTCCTGAAACACTTAAAACACACGTTAAAAACGTTCACACATGTTTGTTATCATTAAACACAAAGTTCATAGGTCGTTGCTACCAACAATCTCCCTCTTTTGATGATGACAAACTAAGTATATAATTTGAGCAATAAATTTCCAAATAGTGTGTGTGAAAGTGTGACGGTACAGGGTGACATGCAATGATATATAATGATGTTAATGATGTGCAAACAATGATGTGCAAAGTTAACAATATGCATGCTCCCCCTATTTTTGTGCTTCCCCAATATTCATTAATGCCCCCCTTAATCAAACAATCTATTAACCTTAATAAAACAATCATATTACACTCACATACAACTCAAATTATTATCCCTCTTTTGTTATCATCAAAAGTCAAAACACGAAGTCAACACATATACCATGCAAACAGAGAGCATTATAAGCCAATACCAACAATTGCATGTATACAATCATGGAATAATCAAGTCATAATCCAATGAAATAAAACAACGAAGAATTCAACACCAACGTGTACGTGTGATGATTAAAATTGAAGCACATAAGGAGAATCATTAAGAAGGCAACCAATACCAATCCACATTTTCCATATAACATTCTATCACGTAGGATTGATTTTCCCCATCTCATTAAAAAATGAGTTCAAGGTACCACATCCCAAAAACATAGCCTAAAAGGACTCTTAGATGTGGGGGTGGCATTGCTTGACGAGTAAATACACCAACGCTAAAGTTTACCCATAAAGCTTATGTTGGATACTTATGGGTAATACCGTTGCCAAGGATTGTATCCATTTTTCATACGGAGCAATTAACCTTCTTTTTCATTTTTATACTTGTAGTATCAATTTTTTAATGCTCATTTTTTATCCATGGCAAGGTATATCATATCCCTTAGATCTTCAGTTAAGTTTTCCTCCTACATTCACTTTCCATACTTCATAAACGATATCTCAAATGTGCAACAATAATAATACATGTGGAAGTGAAATATGAGGTGTAGAATTCAAGTTATTTTCAGTCATTGAACATGCCATGAATATTTAGAAAGGTGAACATGCGCATGTAGCAAAGGAAATAATACAGCAATTTCTACATAGATATGAAAATCATTCATGAATACCTTTTTAATGAATCAAAGAGACAGATACACATTTAAGCACCATTTTTTTGTTTTTTTTTGTTACTTTTGTTTTTTTTTGGCATGAAGTACTAAAGCAAACATGAGATGCAAGTACACAAAACAAAAAAAATCATGCACACATACCAATGCAACTACTAGCACACAAACAAGAAAAAAGTTCAAGCACCCAAGAAAGCATGGAATCTCGTACTAAGTTTTATCAATAATACCAAGCTCAAGACGAAGACAACAAAAGCGAGCCTCAACCAAAGGTTTGGTGAATATGTCTGCTAGTTGTGATTCCGTAGGAACGAACTCAACACACACATCCTCTTTAGTGAGTTGATCTCTAAGAAATTGGTGTCTTACGTCAATATGTTTAGTACGAGAGTGGTGTACGGGATTATTAGAAAGATCTATGGCACTCTTGCTATCACATCTAAGAGGAGCTATTTTAAGAGCTAGTCCACAGTCAGATAATGTTTGCATCATCCACAATACTTGAGCACAACAGTTGTCGAGGGCAATATACTCTACTTCAGTAGTGGATAATGCAACACTATTTTGCTTACGGCTAGACCATGAAACTAAAGAGTGTCCTAGCATAAAACAAGTGCCACTAGTGCTCTTTCTATCAGTTAAACTATCCGCATAATCAGCATCAGAATAACCCACCAAATCAAAATTACCACTAGAAGGATACCAAAGGCCTAAAGTAGGTGTACTGATGAGGTACCTAAAGATCCTTTTAATGGCTTTTAAATGAGACTCTTTTGGGTTTGATTGAAAGCGTGCACACAAGCATACTGGAAACATTATATCCGGCCTAGAAGCAGTCAAGTACAACAAGGAACCAATCATACCTCGATATAGCTTTTGGTCCACTGCAACTCCTTGTTCATCCTTGTCCATTTTTGTGTTGAGGCACATCAGCGTTCCAATACCTTTAGACTTCTCCGTCCCAAACTTTTTCGGAAGCTCCTTGATTTATTTGGTTTGAGATAGAAAGATGCATTCCTTTCCTTGCTTTATTTGGAACCCCAGAAAATATTTCAGCTCTCCCACAAGGCTCATCTCAAACTGATCCTGCATGACTTTCCCAAACTTTTGACATAGAAGATCGTTAGTAGCACCATAAATAATATTATCAACATATATTTGCACAATGAGAAAATCATCAGATTCATGCATCAAAAACAATGTATTGTCAGCACTCCCCTTTTTAAAATTATTTTCCAACAAATAAGTGCTTAGACGGTCATACCAAGCTCGTGGAGCTTGCTTAAGACCATACAAATCTTTTTCTAATTTATAAACATGGTTTGGAAAATTATGGCTTTCAAAACCTGGGGGTTGCTCAACAAATACCTCTTCTTTTAGGTAGCCATTAAGAAAAGCGCTTTTTACATCCATGTGTTTCAGTTTGAGCCCTTTATAACTTGCAAAAGCTAGCAAGATTCTAATGGACTCCAGCCTAGCAACTGGTGCAAAAGTCTCATCCACATCAACTCCTTCAATTTGATTATAACCTTTAGCTACCAACCTAGCATTGTTTCTAATAACATTACCATATTCATCATGCTTATTTTTAAACACCCATTTAGTACCAACTACAGGATAATCAGTGGGTCTAGGCACTAGTTTCCAGACATTATTCCTAACAAATTGATTTAATTCCTCTTGCATGGCCAAAACCCAACTTTCCTCTTCTAAAGCAATATCTATAGTCTTAGGCTCTATTACAGAAATAAAATCACCATAAATACATAGAGCACAAAGATCTCTAAAAGAGGAATGTGTGTGAATACCTGTCGTAGGCTCTCCTATAATTAAGTCTGATGGGTGGTTTGGGTTGAACCTCAGCTCTCTTCTGGTAACTGCTTCTTCTTGAATTTCTACCGTGTCAGTTTCAGCTTCCTTGTGTATTTCAGGTTGCTCCTCATTATTCTTTGGAGTGCTTTGTTGTTCTACATTTTCCTCTTCATTGTTCTGCCTGCAATCCAAGGAATTTATATCAGTTTCATCAAATTTTGCATTTATAGATTCAACAATAGCAAGGGTGCATTTATTATAAATCATGTATGCTTTGCTCCTTGCTGAATATCCCATGAACACTCTCTCATCTGATTTGGATTCAAAGGTGCCAAGCTGATCTGCAGTGTTTAATATGTAGCACCTGCATCCAAAAACTCTAAAGTGAGAAACTTAAGGAGTGTTGCCATGCCATAGTTCATAAGAATTTTTATTTAATATAGGTCTAATCATGACTATGTTGCATACATGGCATGCCGTATTAATGGCCTCGGCCCAAAAAGACATAAGCAAACTATATTCATTTAACATACTCCTAGCCATCTCTGTTAATATGCGATTCTTTCTTTCGACCACCCCATTTTGTTGAGGGGTTCTAGGAGAAGAGAATTCAGGTGAAATTCCTTTTTCAAAACAAATTTTTTTCAAAAATAGCATTTTCAAAGTCACCTCCATGATCGCTTCTAATTTTTACAATGGAAGAATTTTTCTCATTAGAAACTTGTATGAAAAAGTTTTGAAAATGGTCAAATGTGTCTGATTTTTTGGCTAGGAAGTATACCCATGTATATCTAGAGAAATCATCAACCAATACTAAACAATACTGTTTACCTCCTAGGCTAGCAATGTCTGTTGGACCAAATAAATCCATGTGCACTAATTCAAATATGCGTGTGGTGGAAACTTCATTAATGCTAGAGAAAGTAGATCTAGTTTGCTTACCTTTGGTGCATACCACGCACAACTTACCATTCTCATATGTCTGATGCAGTAGTCCTCTTACCAAATTTTTGTTTTTCAGCTTCTTTATCAATCACATGCTTGCATGTGCTAATTGTCTATACCATAGTGTGGCCTCTTCTTCACCTACAAGCAAGCATTTAGAAATAGTTAGTTCTTCAATCATAAGAGTATAAACGTTATTCTTTCTATTTGCAGTAATAATAGTGTCACATGTGGAGCTATCAATGATTCTACAAAGTATTGCATCAAATTCAACTTTCATTCCTTTATCGCACAGCTGACTGATAGAAATGAGGTTGTGTTTCAACTTTTCAACCAATAGGACATCTGTAAGCTGAAAGGTGTCATTACCTACAACACCTTTACCAATGACCTTGCATTTTCCATTGTCCCCTAAAGTAACACTTCCTCCTTCATGCTTTGCAAGGCTAAGGAACTTTTCTTTTTCACCTGTCATGTGTCTTGAGCAGCCAGGGTCTAAGAACCACTCACACTTTTGTCCCTTAGCCGTGCCATGTACCTACACATAAGAAGAGCATGATATGTGTGACCTAGGAATCCAAATAGGTCCACTAGTGTTAGTCACTTTACTTTTTGGAACCCAAATTTGATGCTGGTATTTCTTTACTTGCAATTATAATAAGCATGACCAACACCACAACATGTATAACATTTAGCAGACATGCTTCTTCCTACACTAGTTTCTTTTTTATGCTTTCTATTAATTCTAGGCCTCTCATCAATTTTATTTTCATAGTCCAAACCACGCCTGTTATTTCCATGTATCTGATTACCTAGAATAATGTCTAATGAGTGCTTTCCAACACCAAATTTTTTAATAGACAATTCAAGGTTAGATATTTTAGACTTTAAAAACATGTTCTCATTAACAAGCATAGTACATTTACTAATGAACGACTTTTTGTTCTCTTCCTCACTCTTTTTAAAATTAGCCATCTTCTTTTCTAGCTCTTTGTTTTCATTGATTAGCATGCAAATTTTCACATTTAGCAATTCATTTTCAACTTCTAGCTTAACTATATTTTGTTTAAACATGCTAGTATCTTTAAGCAAAGTAGAGCAATTCGGACATTCAGTTTCTGTAGGCATGCAAGATTTTCCCTTTTTCAAAGAGCTAATAGTAGAATTACATGCAACAAGCTTCTCTTTAATTTCATCAACTTCTAATGACATATTATAATTATCTTGTTGCAATTCAAAATTAGCACATTTAAACTTTTCTACATAGGATTCAAGTAACCCTACAATTGATTCCAAGCTTTGAATTTCATTTTCCATTTCTTTACAAATAGTCATAAGTTCAGCTTTGGTTAGGGATTTTACCTCATCAGTTCTCCCATCAAGCAAAGAGAGGAGTGTACAACTTCCTCTTGAGATTCATCCTTGTTATCCATATCCCATGTAAGCACCAAAGATTTTCCTTTTTGATCTGCTGTGATGTTCTTTCCTTGAGGGCATTGCTTCATAAAATGTCCCTACTTTTTGTATTTAAAACATATAACTGGATTAGTAGTAGTCTGCTCAGAAAATTTATTTGCAGAATTAAAGTTGTTAGAGCGATTAAACCTTTTTAGCATTTTTGATCTCCCATTGCCTGTTCTGATATATTTCTTGAAGCTTCTCACCAAAAAGGCCTCCTCATCTCCATCTTCACCCTCCTTAGCCTGAAGGGCTAGTGCCTTTGAAGTCTTGATTTCATCTTTCTCTCTCAGTTCAATGCTCTGCAGCTCAGCTCATGGGACATCAGTTTCCCTATCAGGTCTTCACTTTCATCTGCGATAAATCCCTTGCTTCCTGAATAGCTGTGATTTTGGGACGGAAGGTGCTAGACAGCGCTCCTAATATCTTTCTGATTTGCTCCAGACTCAAGTACGGCTTTCCAATAGAGGTAGATTTGTAGACGATGTCTGTGAACCTCACAAACATCTCTTTAATTGACTCTGATGGAAGCATGCGGAAGCTTTCATATTTAGTGCTGAGTAATGCAAGTATGGACTCCTTAACCTGCGACGTTCCCTCGTGAGTCACCTCCAGAGTATGCCAGATTTCCTGTGCAGTTTGACATTGAGATATACGGTTAAACTCAGCTTTATCTAAAGAGCAAATTAATGCATTCATAGCTTTATTATTCAATGAAAAGCGCTTCTTATCAAAGTCATCCCACTTATCTTCTGGTTTTAACATTTCATTATTAGCAACAGTAATGGTGGAAGGTTTATAACCTTTTTTCTACAATGCTCCATACATCATAATCAACAGTGGCTAAATAAATCCTCATCCTAGTTTTCCAATATGCAAAATCAACACCGTTAAACATAGGGGGACGAGAAATAGACTGACCCTCAACAAAAGCAGAATCAGACATATTCATAGACATGATCAACTAGGCTAGATCCTCTAAACTGGCTATGATACCACTTGTTGGATCTGGATCTAAGCCTAGAGGGGGGTGAATAGGCTTATAAAAATTCTCGCGCAACCCACGAAAAATCACACGTAGTTAAAGCACAATCAATCAGAAGCAGAGTATATTAAAGCAGTCACGACATGCACAGGCGATATACCCTGGTTCGGTCGGCCCAACGACCTACGTCCAGCCCAAAAGCAATACTAGATTTTTAAAGTTAACTGGTACAACCTGTAGCTAGAGCATCAACTCTACACTCACCTGGATCTCAGTACATGCACTCACCAAAGTGTATAAACAATAACTGTAAGGACCCTGGCTATGGGTAAAACATTAGAAGGGGGTTGAATAGTGTTTTGCAATTTAAAAAGATAGTTACACCAATTTAAATTCCTAACCAACAAATAGTGCGGAATAGAAATAAACCCGAATTGAAACAAGTGCAAATGCAAGGATGTTTCAAGGGTTCGGATTACCCAAGTCACTTCCCGACTTGTTCCCGGTAATCCTACGTCCCTTCCACCCGGTTAACAACCGGATACTCAAGTTAGAACCCTAACTTGAGGTTTCCTTAAAACCCACTTGTAGCAACCATATAAGTGAAATCGAAATACAATCGATTGACCTTGAATCCTACAAATTGGGAGCAAACAAACCACTCTCACAACCCGATAGTAAATTCAAATAACGAAAGTTATGAAATATGAAATTAAGCAACACTTACAATCACATATGCCTTGAAGTAGAACTTGAAGGAGAAGTGTGTTGTGTGTTGAAATACTCTTGTGGAAGAGAGGAAAAGCCCTTTCTCTAGATAGCTCCAAATGCCTAGAAGATTTCTCTTTTGTTCTAGGTTGGAGAGCAAGAGATTGAAGATTGGAATTCTAGGGCTTTAGGGTTTGAGAGCTTTGATCTTGAGAGAATGAAAGCTTGAATCTTTTAGCAAGAGAGTTGATAGATCATTAGCCTATCAATGGAACAGCAGAGGCTCCTTATATAGGTTTCTCAAATCCCTCAAACAAAATCAGCAAAACCCCCTTTGAAATCAGCAAGGAAAAACTCAACTGATAGAATTTGGGCCCGCGACAGTCTACTGTTGAAGAATTCACAGTCGACTGCTGCACAGTCAGAGAAGGTAGCTGAGAATTCATAACGGTAACTTACCACGTGGACAGTTGACTAATGAGGCATAGACAGTCGACTGTTGAACCAACAGACGACTGTAAATCCTATTATATGCGACTGGCCGTAAGTTGGGTAAGTTGAAGAAATCTGGAAAACGTCTGGGAGAACAGGACAGATGACTGATGAAGAGAAGACAGTCGACTGTTAATCTGAACAGGCAACTGTAATTCCTTTTACAGACGACTATCAAAACCCTAAGATTTTCCAGAGAGTTGAGTCAGCAAATAGGCTCACAGACAGACGACTGTTGAAGCATTGACAGTCGACTGTTCCATTAGACAGTCGACTGTAAAACCCACAGTAGTCGACTGGCCATAATAAACAGAGAAATAGAATTTGGTCTAAAGATAGACAGGGGACTGATTAACAAAACACAATCAAATGTCACTTGGACAAGCGCCTGTGAATCATTCATAAGTCGCCTGTGAGAGTTAAGGCAGAGAAGCCCAAAACTAGACTGTAATAGTTTGTGCATAACAGGCGACTGTAGAACAAAACACAATTGACTGTTTTGGGACAGGCGACTGTAAAATGTTCAGCAGTCGACTGTTATAATCATGATATGCACAATCTAGTTAAAAAAGAATTGGAGTCTAAGGAAGGTTGATCTAATGATATCTTAAGACTGAAAGGAAGATGTGTGTGTGCTCCAACAAAGTTATACTTCTAAGCTACATACTAGAAGAGAAACAAGAAAGTTACATATGACGAACTCTCTCTTCTATCTAGCGCCTGAGCTTAAAGTCTTCTAGAAGCTTCAATCACCATCTACGATCATCCAATCCATTTCATTTGCCTTCAATGATATTTGAGTGTCATCCGTTACAAGTAGATCTTCATAATAAGCTTAGGCAATAGATTGACTACAACATAGGGAATTAGTCACAAGTATTTATGTTTGCTCATCATTAACACCAAGTAGGGAGAAGTCCAATACTCAACATTCTCCCCCTTTTTTTATGATGACAAACAAACATAAACAAAAAGATAAATAATTGTGCTTAAAGAAAAATTACTCCCCCTACATAAATGCCAATCAAGTTAGTCAATACGTATTAGGGCATCAATATATCAATTGAAGCAAATGAGTAAGATATGCATGAGTGAAATGAATTCATGAAATCTAGGATTTAAAATCCATATTCATTGTATCTTACTCCCCATGAATCTAAGGCAACTTCAATCTTAGATTCAAGTGTTATTAGTATGTACTTAGCACATTCATTATGAATCTATATGTTTATTTCTCTCTCCCTATGGCATTATCCAAAAGGTGGGAGTAAAATAACAACAACAATCATGCTAAATAAGAACTAGTAACAATTTCAAGAGTTTAGAGATATATAAATCAAAACTCATAAAACCAATTCATAAACTTAGGAGATCAGAGGAATGGGAGTCCAATATCAACATTGAGATATACGAAGAAACATATTGTCTCAAATCATAGCACATGTAGAATATAGCATATACGGAGACAATAACTCAAAATTCACACAAATATGATAATCAATTATGCAATGTGTGAAACAGACGAAGAAATATCAACTTCATATATATATATATACACACACACACACACACACTTCATGTTGACAGTGTGAATAGAGAATTCATATTCTTCATGTTGCATCAAATGGGATTTAAACACAGATTTATAGGGTGGATTGGGGAATGCATTTCTACCCCCTCCTTCTCTGTTATGGTTAATGGCTCCCCCTTTGGTATGTTCCAATCAAATAGGGGGCTTAGACAAGGAGACCCCTATCTCCCTATCTCTTTGTGATTGTTATGGAGGCTTTCTCACTTTTAATGGCCACTGCTACTGCTAGTCGGGAAATTTTGCCCATGAAAAGAGTTGGGGCTGTCACGCACCTCCTTTTTGCTGATGATCTCCTGGTTTTTTTCTGTGCCAACTCTAAATCTTTTGAGGGTTTAAAAGATCTCTTATGCAAGTTCAAAAATCTTACTGGCCTTGAAGTTAATTGGAGTAAAAGTGCTGGTATTTTTAGCAAGGGGACTCGTGATCCTGGTAGAATCGTCGATACATTGGGCATTCGTCGTGTCCAATCCCTTTCCACTTATTTGGGTCTTCCTATATCCACTAAATATCCTAAGGCATCAGTGTATGCTAGACTGATTGATAGATGCAAGAGCAGATTGCAGGGGTGGTCTTCTTCTTTACTATCTATCTCTGGGCGCATTGAGCTTGTCAGATCTGTGATATATGGCATGATTGCTTTTTGGATGCAAGCCTACCGCATACCTAGGTCTGTGCTGAATACTCTTAATTCCGTATGCAGAAAATTTGTTTGGGGGAATTCTCATATCTGGGCTTGGGAGGATCTTTGTGTGCCTAAACATGAAGGAGGTGTGGGGCTTAGGCAATTTTCGGATCTGAATATGGCTTATGGGGTCAAATTATCTTGGCGTATGTTAACACATAATGGCATTTGGGCTTCTTTTATGAGAAAGCAGTATTTTAGTGGAATGGGGTTCTATGGGGCTGGTAGCTCTCCTATGCAATCCGGGACGTGGAAATTTATGCTCCAATGCCGCAATGTCACTAAGAAACTCACTAAACATATTGTTAGAAATGGGACCTCTACCCTCTTTTGGTATGATAATTGGCTCCCTTGTGGGCCTCTTTGTGATAGTCATGAGGTTCCGAATGGAGAGGGTATGAAAACTGTTAGTGATTATTGGACTGAGGATGGTTGGGCAAACCTCCATGTGCTACTTCCGGTTCTATCATCTATAGCCTCTATTACCCTACAGACTGGGGAAGACTCTTGGAAATGGATCTCTAAGTCTCCTTCACTTCATGATATTTGGGATGCGGCTCGAGTATCCAGGCCCATCTTTCCTTTCTATAAGTTGGTATGGTTTCAGGGGCATGTGCCCAAAATGGCCATTACACTTCTCCGCGCCTTCCACCAGAAATTACTCACGAGAGACAAGCTTGCCCAATGGGGAGTCCCTTCCTCCCCCTTTTGTGTTCTATGTTCTCATAATACTCATGAAAGTGTCGATCATATATTCTTTGGTTGCAATTATTCCAATTACCTCCTTTGCAGGAGTTTTCTGAAGCTTGGGATTACCACGGCCCCTCCCTCTTCCCTGTCTGATGTGGGTGATTTATTCCTTGCTAAGTTTCACAAAAAAGACAATTTGGGAGCTCTTGCAAAAACGGTGCTTGCGGCTTTGGTTTGGCATGTTTGGAAGGAAAGAAACAGGAGGATATTTGTAGGGGAGAGCAAGAGTCAGACTATTCTTTTTGAGGATATTGCTGCTGATGTCAGAGTGTCTATGAGGCGCTTAGAGGGGGAGCAGGAGGATGCGAATGGTGCCCTTGCAAATTGGGGCCTGGTTGCTTGATGTTGTTTTGTATTCTTTGATATTCTTTGATATTTGTTGATTGTAATTGTGTGGGTTTCTTGGCATAGAGAAGGTTTTTGCAGGGGCGTGGTATTGGCGCCTGTGCCTTTGCCTTGACCTGCAATCTCTCTTCTGCTACCCTTGAACCTTGTACATTTTTGTTGTGATCAATAAAGATAAACGCATATTCTCCAAATATCTATATATATATATACATATATATATATATATGTATACATACATACATATATATATATATATATATATATATATATATATATATATATATATATATATATGTATATATATGTATATACTATATATATGTATATATATGTATATATGTATATATATGTATATATATATATATATGTATGTATACATATATATATATATATGTATGTATATATATGTACTGCATAGATAAAAGTGAGATGAGGGGTTTTCGGAGGGAGGATCAGGGGGATTCCGGCGGCCAACCTAGGGTTGGCGTTGGCGTTAACCCATCTGGTGGCAGCATCCATGCATCAGGAGATGAAGCAAAGGAATCTCTTGATGGCTCCGGGCCTTGGCAAGTTGTTAGGAGAAAGGGCGGCTCAAGGTTAGAGGGTCCATCACGACGGTTCAGGATTGGGGACGGCCATGCGTCTTCATTCGGGCGACCATTGCGCAAGTTCCATCATTCAAGGAGTGATGGGTTTCATGATCAAGTAAAAGGTAGAACTTTTTCCCCGAGTGCTGGCGTGGGTGCAGGACAAGTGCTCGATAAATTTCCTGTGAGCCCGATTTCACCAATTATAAACCCATCAGCTGCTAAGCTGACATGGTCGGAGATCTGCTCTACTAAGCGCTCTTACGGAGAATCCATTGGCATGACTATGGTCCCTCCTAAGATTCACGCAGATGGAAAAATTGTAGCTCGGGTACCAAATCACCTGTTGGAGAAAGGAGGAGAAAAATGGCAGTTCACACTTGTGGGATATGTAATAGGGAATGTTCCTTACTTTGGGCAGATTCAAGCCTGGGTTGATAGGCTATGGAAGCTAAGAAAGAGGGTTCACATTTATAGTAAAGAAAATGGATTTTTCTATTTTAGATTTGAAGCAACGGAAGATTGCGAGAGAATTCTACATGGGGGTCCGTGGCTTTTTGATGGGCGGCTAGTAGTTCTAAAACAATGGAATTCAATGATTCGGCATGATAGAGATATTCTAACTTCTATTCCAGTTTGGGTGCAACTTCATGGAGTGCCGTTGAATATGTGGAATATTCCTGTGCTCAATATTCTGGCATCAGTTATTGGAACCCCATTGTGCTTGGATAGAGCCACGGTAAAATTGGAGCGAACTACCTATGCTAGATGCTTGGTTGAAGTGGACGCTAAGGTGCCTTTATCCAATAGTGTGGAGGTTGAACTTGACGATGGGTCTATCTGACCATCTAGGCAAAATATGAAGGAGAACTACCGCATTGTAAGCGGTGCGTTTGTTTTGGACATTCTGATGGTCAATGTCCTCTAAATAAAAATCCTTCTTCCATTCAGCACAAGGGGAAGGAACCAATGCATGAGCCATCACACAAAATTAATTCAAATGAAGCTGGGCAGTCCTCAAGGCAATTTGTGAAGAATATAGGCCCAGTTTGTGAAGGGGTTGAGCAAGTGCAATTGGGTGACCGTTCGACAATCCCTACTACTAGCAGAGGAGATGAAGGACGATCTAAGTCTGGAGGTCAATCTGGAATTAATAAATTGCGAAGGATGTGTTTCTTCTTGCGGGTGATACACATTTTGAAACTTTGTTCTGTTCATGAACCTATGGGACAAGCCCCTGTACAGCTACCTGTTAATGAAACTTCAAATACTTTGTGTGGTGAAGTCCCTGTACAGCTATCTCCGTGCATAGCTGTTCCAATTACTCCTTGCAGCGAAGTCCCCGCACAGCTTCAAGAATACTCCGAGCTACTTCAGCAAGATGATCCGGCCACCTCTTGTGTTTTTGGGAACCTTTCTACCCAGAATCCTGTTAGCCATGAAGAGTACCCAAAGGATTTGCCTGAAGACCCTACATTTGAGAATCAGGACTGGACTTTAGAGCGCACTAAACTCCTTGAAGAAGCATCTGCTGTAAGGCCCAAGAGGCAGGGAAGTACAAGCGTGACACCATGCCAGGCGACTAGGAAGAGCATCCGGCTGAAGGAAGGAAGTCAGGTGCGACACACAACCCCCATTATCTAATGACCATTCTAATCTGGAATACGAGGGGTCTTAACAACCCTGTGCGGAGGAGAGATTTAAGAGACTGGATTAAAAAATTGAAGCCTTCAGCTATTGTTCTTCTAGAAACTAAATTGAAACTAGAGATGATTAAAAGTAGGTCTTGCTTTCAAAAGAGCTGGGTAACTATTGACAACTTCTCAGTACATAAAGGAGGTCGTATCCTCATGGGGTTTGATCCAGTGATATGGACCGTTTCTGTTCAGTCCTCTTCTAAGCAGCATGTCACAGTTCGCGGGTCAAATGTGGGGGGCTTTGTATTTGCTTTTACTGGAGTTTATGGCTGTAATTCCATTGTGGAAAGGAGGGAGTTGTGGGGTTGGCTAGAAGATGACGCTAAGAATCTACACAATGATCCTTGGTTGGTAGCCGAAGACTTCAACTGTGTTTTGTATGCTAAAGACAAGGTGGGCGGTAGAAGACTGGATGCAGCCATGTTATCTGACTTCAACTCGTGTATTTATTCTTGCCGTTTGCAAGAGCTAAAGAGTGTAGGAGAGCGTTATAGCTGGTGCAATAATCGGGTGGGCAAGGATCGAATCTCAGCTAAATTGGATTGGGCACTTTGTAATGGAGTTTGGGCAGATAAACTTCCGGACTCGTTTATTTCTTATTTGGATCCTCAAACTGGTGACCACGCCCCTTTGCTAGTGAATCTTCATCCTCAGGTACAATCGGAACCTAAACCATTTAAATTTTTCAATCATTGGGTGTGTTTGTCTGGGTAACAGGAAATACTACATTCCTCTTGGAATCAACATATCGGGGGGACTCATATGTTTCGTCTTGCTTATAAGTTGCGGCAATTTAAAGTTAATCTTCGCAATTGGGCTCGAAGTCAGCAGGAAACCAATTCTATCCTAAAGTGCCGATCCCAGCTGGAGGATGTAAGGAAACAAATAGCCATACATTATGACCAAAACCTGCAGCTAGAAGAGAGCAAATTATCTAAGGAGCTTGCAAAACTCCTGGGCTTAGAAGAGGAGATGTACAGACAGAAAAGCAGGCAGGATTGGTTGAATTTGGGAGACAGTAATACTAAGTTCTTCAATAATTCAATGTGGGCTAGGCAGGGACATAACAATTTATTGCATTTGGTGGATGAAAATGGGGTTCAGAGTAAGTCTTATGAGGAACTAAAATCAGATGCTGTCAATTTCTATAAAGACCTCTACAGCCAAGCAAATTATTGGACAGTCTTCCCAAGACTTGTGCCTAAAAGGAAAGTGAAAAATGAAGCTGTCAGGTGGTTGGAAAGAAAAGTTTCGGAAGATGAGATCAAAGTGACTGTTTTTCAAATCAATCCTCCAAATCTCCTGGGCCAGATGGTTTTAATGGATTCTTTTTCCAACATAACTGGAATTTGGTTGTTGCTGATGTGATTGGTGCTGTGCAATCCTTCTTCAGGACGGGTAAGCTTCTCCGTCAATTCAACCATACATTCCTAACTCTGGTCCCGAAAGGTTCAAATGCTACCAATTTGGGTGACTACAGGCCGATTGCGTGTTGCAATGTTAATTACAAAATTATTAGTAAAATCATTTGCAACAGGCTTAAAAGGATTATTCATTTTCTGGTTTCTCCTAATCAAGTGGCTTTCCTAAAAGGACGTTTACTTTCTGATAGTACCCTATTGGCCCATGAACAGATAAGAGATTTCAGCAATCCTATGGGGTCTAGGGCCTGCCTGAAGCTGGATCTTAGAAAGGCTTTTGACAGTGTGAACCAAGAGTTTGTCTACTATAGTATGCATCAAATGGGATTTGGGTACTATTTCATTAGTTGGATCAAGGAGTGCATCTCAACTGCATCTTATTCAGTGATGGTAAATGGCTCCCCAGTTGGCCATTTTGGAGGAAATAGAGGACTCAGGCAGGGTGATCCACTATCGCCCTATTTATTTGTATTGGTCATGGAAGCTTTCTCCTTACTTCTAGAAAAGGCTCACACCAAAGGACTCATTCAGCCTATGCGGAGGTCGGGATCTATTTCACACCTTCTGTTTGCAGATGATTTGCTGTTATTCTACCGAGCCAACTTCAAATCTTTCCATGGGCTTCAGGAGATGCTTGAAGAATTTAAATGCTTTACAGGGCTTGATATGAATTGGGGCAAGAGCATTTCTATGTTCAGCAAAGGGACTAATAATCCAGGGGCTCTCGCTGATTATTTGGGAGTCAAACTTACAAGCACCATCACCACATACTTGGGTCTCCCTTTGTCTTATAAATACCCCAAAACTTGCATGTACAACCGGCTTTTGGACAAGTGCAGAAAACGCATGAGTGGGTGGACCTCAACCATACTCTCCATCTCGGGTCGAATTGAGCTGGTTCGAACAGTAATTTATGGTATGATTTCCTTTTGGTCTCAAGTTTATAGATTTCCTTCTGTCGTGTTGCGTTCTCTGATCTCTATGTGTAGAAGCTTCATATGGGGGAATAGTAAAACTTGGGCTTGGCGTGATTCCTGCAAGCCTAAGAATGAAGGGGGTGTTGGACTAAGGCTTCTTTCTGACCTTAACTTGGCTTCGGGAGTAAAACTCACTTGGAGAATGCTGCAATCCAGAAGTTTATGGGCCGATTACATGCGGGGTAAACATAAGGACATAAATGAATTCTATGATGCTAATGAGTCTGCAGTTCAATCGGGAACTTGGAAGTTCCTACTTAAATGCAGAAATCTCTCTCAGATGCTTATTGTGAAGAAAGTAAGAGATGGAAATGACACATTATTTTTGCACGACAACTGGCTCCCATGTGGCCCTCTTAAAAATATGTTCAACATTCCGTTGGGTGCTACTAGAAGGCGAGTGCAAGATTACTGGGGAGGTACGTAATGGAGGAATGAAGCAGAAATCCAAGATATTCGTCCTCTTCTTCAGCAAGTAAAACTAACTGAGGGAGCTGATTCCTGGGAATGGAAGCTTGGTCCGGCTGTTAAATTCAGGGAAGTGTGGGAAAGTATACGAACCAAATCTTCGACTTTTGAGCTCTACAAGCTAATCTGGTTCCACAGACACATCCCGAAGATGGCGCCGAATCTCCTTCAGGCTATCAAGGGAAAGCTTCTTACTAAAGATAAGCTACAGCAATGAGGTATTCAATCTGATGCACATTGTGTGCTATGTGATGACAGCCGGCTGGAGACAACTGAACACTTATTTTTTGCATGCCCCTTCTCAAACTATATTATGCGCCGAGCCTTGCTAAAACTCGGGTATCCTGGGTCGGATGAACTATCACTCCTGGAGGTTTGTAAATTCTTCCTGGAAAAATTTGGAAAGAAGGGATCATTAAGTAGGCTTGCAGAAACAATACTGGCGGCTTGTGTATGGCATTTGTGGAGAGAACACAACAGGAGAGTTTTTGAGAATTTGGTGAAGCCAAAAACAGTGCTTTTGGGGAAATTTCAGCTGATGTCCGCATTATCCTTCGGGACGAAGATGATGCTGAAGTTGAAGCGGCATTGGCATTCGAGAATTGGGCGATATTGGATAATGGATGATCTGCCTCTTATTTTTATTTTTCTTATTAGTGGTGTTTGATGTATTGATTTTTGGTTGGTCCAGTGTTGCTAGAATTGATAGTAGAGAGTGACGACGCATGTGTCCTCTCCTCTCTCTATTGAGACTGGCACTTTAGGAACCCCCACTTTGTACATTTTGTACGTTATTGAATATACTACCTAACTTATCCTTCAATATATATATATATATATAGAGTGATCTTCGGTTGCGAAAAAAGGGGTTTTCGCACGGTGCGAAAACATTTTTTTTATTTTTTTGAAATTTTTTTTTTCAAAAATTCTTTTTTTGATGTTTAATCCATACAAATATATACCCCAGGGAAAATAATGGGTGAACCCGTTGGGCATTAGAGCACCCATCCACCCGTTACAAATTTAACGGTCTCAAAACGTGCGAATTTGATGAAATGCCTTGATCGAAGGCCAAATGACATTATTTCTCAATGATTATTTTTTGAGGGGGGTATAACAACATATAATGAGGGTGGAAAAAAGAATTTTTGAAAAAAAAAATTTCAAAAAAAAACTAAAAACATTTTCGCACGGTGCGAAATGTTCTCATTTGAAAATTTTCCTATATATATATATATATATATATATATATATATATATATATATATATATATATATATATATATATATATATATAAGTCGACATGAGTACACGTCATATAAACATCACCATGTCCATCAAAATGATCAAAAAATACATCATGATAAACCATATATCATCATAACACAAAATATCCATCATACATACACCACTCAAGAATTAAAAAAAATCTAGGAGTGAGTGTCTCCAGGTGCAGCAGCAGAGGAAACAGTCTCTGGATCAACAGGGGTATCCTCTGGAGGAGGAGCAGCAGCAGCAACACCCTGAGTAGTAGCTATGCCAGTGTGCAAGATAATCTCGGTGATGATAGGAGATGGAAGCTGACGAGGCTGAGGAGGAACAAATCGCCTGAGGTGCTCAGGGAAGGGCATACCCTGATGCTGGAATAACAAAAACGCCAACTCATACAGACCAGAAACCATCTCAAACAGAATGTCATGAGAGGGTGGAGCAGATGTAGATGGCTGGTCAGCAGGACAACCCGTGGAGGAAGACGGAGCTGAAGTGGATTTCCTCTTCTTAGATGCAGATTGTAGAGCCGAAGAAGACTTCGACTTTGCAGAAGCATTAAGAAGAGGACCAAATGGCACGGGCTCCTATGGAGTCAAGTCAATCCCAAAATGACGAAAAACTAGTGTGAGAAGACCACCATAGGGAATGTGGGAGGAAGCAGTAGTGAACTCGACCTTGTCCATCTTATCAAGGAGGACGCCGGCCCAGTTCACTGACATGCCGGAAAAGATCGCATACATACACGTAAGAATCTCCTGGGAAGGCTGATCTGAAGATCCATATTTCGGCAGGATGTTAGATTTCACCACAAGGTGAACAGTCCAACCCCTCGTCGAGAACATGGACGACCGAACACCAGAAGAAAGAGCAGAGGGTATCTCATGGAACATGTCTCGGAGGACAGACTGATCAAGCTCATCAACATCTGAAATGGAAATATCAGCAGGAAGGGATCCGGTAGAGGAAATCCTAAGAATGGTCCCTAAAAGAGCAGGATCAATGCAAATGGGGGTCCCCTGGACAACAATGTCAATAACTCCAGTGGTAGCATATCACCGCGAATGCGGTTAGCATAGAAAAGCTTAAACCAAAAATGGATAAGCACGAGGAGACTCGCTCTAAGAGAAGCGAAAGAGGTCAGCCAAGCGAGTAGCAGATATGATCTCAGATAATCTCTCAGATGTGAAAGCGGGAAAGACAATGAATCGCTCTCTAAGAAGTTTGACCCCGAGGAGGGAGTGAAATTTTGCCAAGCACAAATCATCTCGGCAAATGGGAATGAGGGGATCAGTAGGTGGCGCGACAGGGGTTTCTTCTTCGGAGCTAGACACAGAGGGTGAAGGAGGAGCCTCATCGCAAGGCTCACTGATGTGAACACCAATGGGCTTGCACTTACGCTTGACAAGGCGCTCAGCTTCAGATGAAGAAGACCCAGAAGAAGGAGAATAACCCCGCGAAGAGGAGCGAGAGGGAGAATCGGCTTTCTTGGTTCGGGCCTTATAGGGTTGTTTGTTTTTGGCAGTGGTAGGCTTGGGAACCCTAGGGTGCTTAGAGGCAGTCGTTTTCCCCTTGTTCTTGGTTTTGGGAGCCAATGCACAAACAAACGAACATAGGGGAGATTGACAGAAGATCTGAATAAAAAGCGCATGAGAGAGACAACGAACGAAAGAACTAACGAGAGGAAAACAAACCTAGTCGAAAGGCACGAAGAGACAATCGAGGTCCGAGCGACGCAATCCACAGATGAGACGACGGAAAAATCACTGTAGGAGCGATCGACTGAGGGTTTGAATCAGGGAGACGAAGCAATTTCAATCGGAGGAGAGAGATTCAGACGACTGAAATGAACTCTCTCGATGAAATATCGAAGGGGCAAATGAATCTGGGCCGTTGGATCAAAGAATCGATGGCTCAGATCAAATAAGCGAACCACCACAATAGGAGACAGTCGACTGTTGAACAATAGTCAGTCGACTGGTCGAAGTGATAAGAGATAAGCTTAGGTTGAAAGAAAGTCGACTGTTGGGTAACATACAGTCGCCTGTCCGATAGAAATTCGACTGTAAAATACTCATCAGTAGACTGACTGAGAATCAATAAAATTGATGATAAAACAGAGACTACTGACGAAATTGACTGGCGCCTGATGACTAAAATGCCGTCGCATGTTGATCTAACAGTCGACTGTAAATTTGTCATCAGTCGCTTGGGTGAAAGATACAGTCTGCTGACAAAGAAGATAGAGTAAGGTAGTCGATTATCGAAGCAAAGAAGATAGAGTAAGGCAATCAATTGTCGAAGAAAAGAAGATAGAGTAAGGCAGTCGATTGTCGAAGGAAAGACAGTCGTCTGTCCTGGTCCAAAAATGCACAGTGAGGTTAAAATCCAGAGGATATGCACAACTCACCCTAGGACATATACTCTAACATAAACTCATCATAAATCAATAACAAATGATAAATCATTTATAACATAAATCTCTTAAAACAATCTGAAAACTCATTTTATCAAAGAAATATCAATAGTTTTCTTAAAAACAATATATGATATATCAAATGAAGAGAGGCAACATGATGATATGAGTTCAAAAGATGTTATAACAAGTAAATAGAACTCCTAAATTTCAGATTCACCCATAATTCCTAATTCTCCACGCAACCTCACAAATGAATCTTCTTTAAGAGGTTTTGTGAAGATGTTGACAATTTGTTTTTGGGTTTCAATGTACTCTAAGATGATGTCCCTTTTAGCTACATGATCATTGATAAAGCGGTGTCTCACATCTATGTGTTTGGTACGGGAGTGATGTACCGGATTCTTGGAAAGGCATATAGCACTTTGGTTATCAACCATGATATGGCAAGTATCACAATTAACACCATAGTCTTTAAGAGAGTGTCTCATCCAAAGAACTTGTGCACATACAAGACCTGCGATAATATATTCCGCTTCAGTCGTGGACAATGATACCGAGTTTTGTTTCTTGAAGAACCAAGAGACTAAGGAATTTCCTAGGAAATGACAAGTGCCACTAGTACTTTTCCTATCGGATTTGCATCCGGCAAAGTCGGCATCACTATATGAGATTAACTCATATGTGCTAGATTTAAGGTAAAGTAACCTATAATCTAGTGAATGATTGAGATAACAAAAAATTCGTTTAACTGCAATCAAGTGTGACTCTTTAGGTCTAGCTTGATATCTAGCACACAAGCATACGGAAAACATCATATCGGGCCTACTAGCAGTTAAATAAAGTAAGATACCGATCATACCTCGATATAGACGAACGTCTACATCTTTTCCATTTTCATCCTTGTGAAGATAGGCTGTCGTACTCATGGGAGTCCTTTTGCTTGAAGACGATTCCATCCTGAATCGCTTGATAAGCTCCCCATGTGGCTCATCTAAAATTCATTCTTCATGGACTTAGAAAATTCTTGACAAAGATTAAATTTAGTAGAACCAAATATTATATCATCTACATAAACTTGAATCAATAGGATGTCATTTTCATAATCCTTAATGAAAAGTGTTGAATCAACTTCACCCATTTTAAAACCTAAATCCAAAATAAAGGTCTTAAGTCGATCATACCAAGCTCTAGGAGCTTGTCTCAACCCATACAACGCTTTCTTAAGTTTGAAAACATGGTTTGGAAATTTTTCATGAATGAAACTGGGAGGTTGAGAAACATACACTTCTTCATTGACAATCTCATTTAAAAATGCACTTTTAACATCCATTTGAAATAGTTTGAAATTTTTATGAGATGCAAAAGATAAAAGCAATCTAATAGCTTCTAATCTAGCTACGGGGGCAAATGATTCTTCGAAATCGATACCTTCCTCTTGCCGATAGCCTTGAGCTACTAACCTTGCTTTGTTCATTGTGATGACCTCATTCTCATCGGTCTTGTTCTTGAATATCCATTTGGTCCCAATTACTTGATGACCACTTGGAAGAGGAACGAGCTCCCAAACTTCATTTCTCTCGAATTGCATTAGTTCTTCTTCCATTGCCACTATCCAAGAGCTATCCTCACAAGCTTCTTGGATGTTCTTTGGCTCAATGGTAGAGACAAATGCGCAATGGGAGAATTCTTCAATTCTAGACCTCGTTCGAACACCCATACCAATATCTCCAATAATTTGGTCATGTGGATGGTTGTGAACTGTTGGGTAAGCTTTGGGTACTCCTGCATCACTTGGAACATCTTCAACAATCTCATTAGTAGTGTTAGTCTTAATAATTGAATCATTAATCTTGACATTACTAAGAGAATCACATATAGCATCTACACTATCATCAATAACATGAGGAAAATCAAAATCTTCATAAAATGATATGTGTAGTGATCTCCTCAATCGTTGAAGAAGTTTTGTTGTATATCAGGTAGGCTTTGCTACGTGTGGAATATCCAACAAAAATTCCTTCATTGGATCTGGCTCAAATTTATCTAAATTACCAAAGGTGTTCTTGATAAAACATTTTGAACCAAAAACTCGAAAGTATTTAACTTGAGCCTTTTTGTCATAAAATAGCTCAAAACAAGTTTTGTTCGTTCGGGGTCTTATTAGGATCATATTGAGCACATAACATGCCGTGTGCACCGCTTCTGCCCAAAATTGTAGTCCAAGATGACTATCATGGAGCATAATATGAGCACACTCAATAAAAGTCCTATTCTTTCTCTCTACAACACCATTTTGTTATGGTGCCCGAGAAAAAGAAAAATTGTGAGTTATTCCGGTGTCATCACAAAACTTTGTAAAAGACTCATTCTCAAATTCTCCTCCATGATCACTACGGATAGTGATAATGGTGGATCCTACGAGATTCTGAATCTTCTTTGCAAATATGGTAAACTCTTCAAAAGCTTCATTCTTATTAGTTAAGAATGAAACCCAAGTAAATCTAGAGAAGTCGTCAACGACAATTAATCCATAGTGAGCATTGCCTAAAGAAGCGGTTCTAGTTGGCCCAAACAAATCTAAATGAAGTAGTTCTCGGGGCCTCTTAGAAGTAATGCCGTCTTTAAGCTTAAAAGATGATTTACTAAGTTTAACTCTTTGACATGAAGCACAAAATTTTTCTTACTAAAAGCAATTTTTGAAAAACCTTTAACTAGATCATGCTTAGCTAACTTATATAAGTGCTTGAAATGAACATGACCAAAACTGTGATGCCATAATAGTTGTACATTTGTATTAGCAACTAAGCAATGTTCTACGGTTTTAGGCAAGCTCAAATATTTTTACACCTAATACCAGTAAATAAAACATGTGAATTAGAATCAACAATTTTACACATACCCTCTCCAAAGTTAACCTTGTAACATTTGTCACAAAGTTGATTAATAGAGATAAGGTTGTGACATAAACCACTAACTAGAAATACATTAGTAATTAAAAGTTTGGAGGGTTTCCGACTATACCTACTCCAATGATGGTTCCCTTTTAGTTACCTCCAAAAGTGACCGTTACACCATCCTTGATGCTACTCACTTCGGAGTGTAATGAAGGATCTCCCGTCATGTGTTTAGAGCAACCACTGTCGAGAATCCATCCGTTCCTTTTAGAGCTAGTTTGATCTTTATTGCTCTTTTTCTTTCTCTTGGGTACCTACTTAGTATACCATAAGCTCATGGTACCCAATTTTTGTTGGGTCCAAGGGGATTAGCCCTTGGAAGCCAAGTCCAAGTGGACTTTCGCTTCCCAACATAATTACCATTATTAATAATATCATGAAAATAGGAATCAACATATGCATTCCCATTATTTAAGCTAGTGTTCTTAGGACCCCAAATGGTGTATGTTTTGGGAGTTCCTTTCCTAGTTGCATGCATAGTTGTTAGATTTCTATGTGGTGCATGCTTCTTAGGAACATGGTTTCTAGCATAAAAATGAGGTGGTGGATATGCATTGGACATACGAGGATCATATGTATGCTTAGGAACATGCATGTTGTATGAAACATATGGGTCATGCATGATATATGGAGGATGTGCATACATGTAAGAGTGATGAGTATGAGCATATAGGTGTATAGGAGCACGTACATGAGTATTTCTCATGTGTGAATTTGTACGTGTCCGTGGGTATGGAGCATAGAAAGTGTCATGGGTATCCACTTGTGAAGTAGGAGATTTCCAACGTGGATGAAGGTTTGTGTACATGTAAGCATGACTTTTCTTTTGGTTTCCACCCTTAGTGGGTTTCTTGCCAAAAGGAAGAGACGGTGAAGTGGTGACTTTCTTGGTAGGTTTGCTACCTATAGTGTCTTTGACACCACTTGTGGATGCACCGAAGGATGGCCTCACAAAGTCTATAGTGACACCACTATAGGAGGTGCGAGCATTGGATGCATTTGCTTCCACAAAACCAAGACCAACACGATGTGTGGCCGGAAATTGGTTTGCTAGCAAATCGTCCAATTGTCCTTTTTCCTTATTGAATCTCATAATACGGGAGGACATGAGCTCATATTTCTCCTTAAGAGAAGAAATATTGGTATCCAAGGTGGACACCCGTGCTTTGAGCTCGTGCACTTGAGTTTTAAGATATTCATTCTCTAAACCCAATTGTGTGTGTCGTGAAACTAGATCACTATTATCCTTAGGATGTGTTTGATCTAGTTGAGATTTGAGGGTATTCACCTCATTTCTCAAAGTGACATTTTGAGAAGCTAAATTTTGCTTTCTCAAGGGTTAAAGTATCAACAATGGTGTCATTGTTGATAGTGCATGGAATGGATGGATTGCTAACATTCAATTTTTTAAACTAGTATATCTAAGCATTAAAGATTGATACCTAGCAAATAATTCTTCATTAGCAATTCACAGTTCATCCATAGTTACCTCGGTATCGTCCATGTCGGAATACCTTTCATCGAAGAGTGAATCTTCTCGGGCCATGAAGCACATGTGGGCACTTTCACCCTTCCCATCATCGGATTCGCTTGATGAGTCTTCACTTGAATCATCGAATGTACCTACTAGTCCTTTCTTCTTGTCTTTCTTATTCTTATCGGACTTGTGGTACTTCGGAGCCTTCCACTTCTCTTTGTTTCGTAGCATTGGGCAATCCTTCTTGATGTGCCCTGACTTATTACACTTAAAGCAAAGAGAGGAAGAGTGATTGGTAGAATCAAATTTATTCTTAGAAGGAAATTTACCTTTTCGAAAGAAGCGTTGGAACTTCTTTGCCATTTGGGCCATTTCACCCAAATCCATCTCTTTTTCTGATTCTTCACTATCGGAGGATGAGGAATTGGCGTTAAATGCCAAAGCTTTCTTATTGGCCTCCGAAGGGTTCATCATAGCTCGAATATTTAATCGGTTCTCCCGTCTTACTTCATAAGACATGAGAGTCCCGATAAGGTTCACAACTGTGTAAGTCTTCAGGTCGTTGACCTCCTCGATGGCGATAGCTCTTCTTTCCCATTTGGAGGTCATTCCCATTATGATCTTCCTTACCTTATCTTATTGGGAATAGACTTGTCCAAGAGCTTCCAATTCATTAGTGATATCGGTAAAACGTTCGTACATCGATGCTATGCTTTCATTTTCCTGCATATGAAACATATCGAAGTTTTGCATGGCAACATAGAGTTTAGAAAGTTTTACCTTGTTCGTTCCCTCATGGATAACGACGAGATGGTTCCAAATTTGATATGCACTCTTACATGTGCATATATTGTTGAACTCATCTGGGTCCAACGAACAATGAAGAGCGTTCATTGCCTTTGTGTTGTTGACTTCGTCGGATTTCTCGATAGCCGTCCATTTTTCGAAATCCTCTTCGGTGGGCTCGACATATTCCTTGTGGAGGGTTCTCCAAAGGGAAGCACTCCTTAGGAACGTCTCCATCCGGCATTTCCAATAGCCAAAATCTGTGTCATTGAAACGCGGAGGACGCACCGTTGATTATCTTTCGAAAACTGTGGACGCTCCATCACGATCGTGATTGTTGTACGAAGTCAGTGGAGAAACGTTGTTGTTGTTGGATGCCATAGCTATAAACTTGAGCTCTGATACCAATTGTAAGGACCCTGGCTATGGGAAAAACATTAGAAGGGAGTTGTATAGTGGTTTTGCAATTTAAAAAGATAGTTACACTAACTTAAATTCCAAACCAACAAATAGTGCGGAATAGAAATAAACCCGAATTGAAACAAATGCAAACACAAGGATGTTTCAAGGGTTCGGATTACCCAAGTCACTTCCCGACTTGTTCCCGGTAATCCTACGTCCCTTCCACCCGATTAACAACCGGATACTCAAGTTAGAACCCTAACTTGAGGTTTCCTTAAACCCCACTTGTAGCAACCCTACAAGTGAAATCGAAATACAATCGATTGACCTTGACTCCCACAACTTGTGAGCAAGCAAACCACTCTCACAACCCGAGAGTAAATTCAAATAACGAAAGTTATGAAATATGAAATTAAGCAACACTTACAATCAACTATGCCTTGAAGTAGAACTTGAAGGAGAAGTGGGTTGTGTGTTGAAAGACTCTCTTGGAAGAGAGGAAAATCCCTTTCTCTTGATAGCTCCAAATGCCTAGAAGATTTCTCTTTTATTCTAAGTTGGAGAGCAAGAGATTGAAGATTGGAATTCTAGGGCTTTAGGGTTTGAGAGCTTTGATCTTGAGAGAATAAAAGCTTGAATCTTTTAGCAAGAGAGTTGATAGACCATTAGCCTCTCAATGGAACAGTAGAGGCTCCTTATATAAGTTTCTTAAATCTCTCAAACGAAATCAGCAAAAACCCCTTTGAAATCTGTGAGGAAAAACTCAACGGATAGAATCTGGGCCCGCGACAGTCGACTGTTGAAGAATTCACAGTCGACTGCTGCACAGTTAGAGAGGGTAGGTGAGAATTCATAACGGTAACTTATCACGTGGACAGTCGACTGATGAGTCATAGACAGTCGATTATTGAACCAACATGCAACTGTAAATCCTATTGCAGGTGACTGGCCGTAAGTTGGGTAAGTTGAAGAAATCTGGAAAACGTCTGGGAGAACAGGACAGACGACTGATGAAGAGAAGACAGTCGACTGTTAATCTGAACTGGCCACTGTAATTCCTTTTACAGACGACTGTCAAAACATTGAGATTTTCCAGAGAGTTAAGTCATCAAATAGGCTCACAGACAGATGACTGTTGAAGCATTGACAGTCGACTGTTCCATTGGACAGTCGACTGTAAAACCAACTGTAGTCGACTGGCCAGAATAAAGAGAGAAATAGAATTTGGGTTAAAGATAGATAGGGGATTGATTAACAAAACACAGTTAACTTTCACTTGGACAGGCGCCTGTGAATCATTCATAAGTCGCCTGTGAGAGTTAAGGCAAAGAAGCCCAAAACTAGACTGTTATAGTTTGTGCATAACAGGCGACTGTAGAACAAAACACAGTCAACTGTTTTGAGACATGCGACTGTAAAATGTTCAGCAGTCGACTGTTATAATCATGATATGCACAATTTAGTTAGAAATGAATTGGAGTATAAGGAAGGTTGATCTAATGATATCTTAAGACTGAAATGAAGATGTGTGTGTGCTCCAACAAAGTTCTACTTCTAAGCTACATACTAGAAGAGAAACAAGAAAGTTAAATATGACGAACTCTCTCTTCTATCCAACGCATGAGCTTGAAGTCTTCTAGGAGCTTCAATCACCATCTACGATCATCCAATCCATTTCATTTGACTTCAATGATCTTTGAGTGTCATCCATTGCAAGTAGATCTTCATAATAAGCTTAGGCAATGGATTGACTACAACATAGGGGATTAGTCACAAGTATTTATGTTTGCTCATCATTAACACCAAGTAGGGAGAAGTCAAATACTCAACAATAACAATCCTAGTAAAGCTCTCTCTTGGCTAGTCCCAATTAACCAAGTCCCCAAAAAGATAGTAAATTGTTATACAAAGATTACAACACCAATATCACAAAAATATAATAAAGTATGAGTTTAGAATTGCTCAGTTGTGATGGTGTGCGTGGTCAGATTAGTCTGACAAATAGTAGTCTCTGATGTTCCCTCAATAGTTCGGCTCCCCTCTCGACGAAACTTGCGCCTTCCACAAAAATTGAAAGTTGTGGCACCCTCTGAAACAATTCGGCTACCAATCAAAATTACGGCTGATGCTTATCTTTTGGATTGTTAAGAACAAAAAACAAAAGGTACAGAATTGGAGAAATTGATGGGAGGGAATTTTTTCGGCCCTGCTGCTCTTTTTAATTGTTTTACTTTTTGGATGCCGCACTCTCTTTTAGGAATTGCAAGGGGAAAATTTTGTGCGGCTACTAATCTTTGGGACTTGCAAAAACAAAACGTGCGGCTGCCCTCTTGGATTTGTTTGATGAAAGTCTCTTTGAGATTTTTGAAAGGGGAAGGAAAAAAAATGCTGCCAGGAAATTTTTGGAGGGTTTCGGCTCCTCTTGATTTTTATGCAAAAGAAAAAACCCTGCAGCTGCTACTCTAAAGAATTTGTTCGGCTCTACATGATTTTTGAGATTTGCAAAAAAAATGGCCTGAGGGATATTCAAAGGAGAAGAACGAAAAAAGTAAAGGCCTTAGGGTTTTTTCGAAGGAAAAAATTAATTCGGCTGCCTTGGACTCTTTTCCTTTTGCGCACAGCTTTCTTGGAGGTTTTTTTATATTGTTTTATGCGGCTGCCAACCCTTGGAAAATTGAGGCTGATGTTGAAGGGGGCGGGGCCTCTCAAAGTGCGGCTACAGCTCCTATAAAAATGTTGGGGCCTGCTCTTAGGGTTGCGGCTACAACACATCCAAGGGTCAAGATGAATCTAGCCAGGGGATAATCAATGGCTTGGGATAGGTGTACAAAGAGGAGTCCCATAGCTAGGATGATTTGTAATGCATTCAAGCTTGAACATGACTTGGTACCCCTTTGACTATTTCTCCTTTCCACATGAACAACTCTTTCATCATCCCATTGACCAAGTCTCTTTGTGAATTAGTCACAAGCTCTCCATTCCTGAAACACTTAACACAAATGTTAAAAACGTTCACACATGTTTGTTACATCAAACGAGAAGTTCATAGATCGTTGCTACCAACAGGCCCCACCAAGGGTAATGCACGATTCATTGATGTGTTGATTATTGGGTTGAAATCCCGAACTTAAGCTCATGAGTCGATACTTGCATTCGTGTCAATAGGATGCATGGATCGTGCACGTAGGTGTGACCCTTAAGGTACTCCACCGTTCTATGGCCCCACCAAGGGTAGTGCACGACTCAATGAAACCTAGGGCACAATCCATCAATCAACACTACTAGCATTCATTTCAAGGCATGCTAGGTCTATTAAATGCAAGAGATGAGCAATTACTAATCAACCACACAAGCCCTAATTAATCCCAATCCACACACAAATGTCTCTAGGCCTTCATAATAAAAACAAAGTGACAATCATTCAACATGAGCACACTAATCTTCATTACAAGCTAATAATCAAACAACTATCAAATGGGTCTCACTCTCATTCAATAATCATTCAAATGTTTAATTACAAAGCATTAGAACCATGTGTTACAAAAGAGGGAAGAGATCACCAATAGAAGCCCTAGAAATCCAAGCTCTCCCCTTTCTTGAAGCTCCTCCAAGCTCTCCTAGCCTCCAATGGCTCCTAACCCTAGCCCTAGCCCTTGGAGAAGAAGATGGGGGTCTAAAACCCCAATGGAACAATAAAAACGAGGCTGGCCGAATGATCCCCATTACATCAGAGTTTAGGGGTTTTAAACCCCTAAGGGATTGCCTCCTAACCCTCCAAAGAAGCATCCAAGGGCCCACAGTGAATGGGTGAAATTGGGTTAAGAAAACCCCATTTCTTGCAACCCAGATCCGGCAGAAAAAACCCGCGACAGGCGACTGTCGAACAACTATCAGTCGCCTGTCGTTAGTCATACAGGCGACTGCTATGAATTGCACAGGTGACTATGAATTACACATGCGCCTGTCTTTGTGCTTCAGTTGCCTGCTGCAGCAATGGCCAAATCGATAGTAAGTTGGCTTTCTTTCGCCCTTTAGGAGGAGATAAAACAGTCGACTGCTGTTAAAAGAACAGGCGACTGCAGAGTCGTACAATCGACTGTCAATCCTTCTGCAGGCGACTATGTTGCACTCTAGTTTGCTCCAGGCAGGGTTTCGAGATGATAGGCGACTGTCGTTGTAAGGACAGTCGACTGTCCTGGCTTTAGATTCACTTCTCCAATTACTTGAATTTTTTCCCCTTCGGGACTCCTGAAAAATCCAGAAAAATATGTAAAAATACAATTCATGTTTATAAAGCTTTGGAGAGTGAAATTGTGCCGAAATAAAATCATATGCTCAAAATATGTTGAATTAATGCAATTATAGTTAAGTGCGCATGATTCAATGAGTTATATGCACAAAATGGGGGTAGTTATGGGATGTAAATATACACTTTTCACTACAAATCACACCCACAACTAGAATTTTGCTAGTCACTAGAAAAATAAGCGATAAATTCGGATTAAATGAAAACCATGCACCAAACTCAAGATATCATCATGGCATAATCCAACATGTTATTTCCAAATGATTTCAAAGACAATATACACAATGTATGAAAGTAAACAATAAATGATATTCTCCTCAATCCAATTCAAAGAAAGGTAAGGTAATAAGCATTGTATCACATATATCGGGATATATCACAAATGGCAAAGTTTCTAATTTTTATGGAAATGGCCAAAACAAAAGAAACTTCCTCTAAGTTGTGGGCGATGAGATTGCATCACTCATGTTGCATATTCCTTCATTTATTCCTTCATTTTTTTCTTTTTCTTTTCTTTTTCTGTATTCTTTTTGTTTTTAGTATGTTTTAAGTTTAAGTTTTGCATTCACGCAATCATGCTACCTTTGCAAACACGCGATGACGCTATATAGGCAAAGGGATGGTATGATCCCCTAAATCTCATCTTTAGCGTCCTCCCCAATGTTTCGTGGGGCATCGGCTACTCAATTTGATTAGAAAACCCATTCAGTTATATTAACTCTCTTTCTCATTCTAAACATGAATTATCAACCCACCCACTCCTTAGAAGGAAAACAAAACATACACCATTGGCCACATACTATCCAATCAAAAACTAAGCCATTCATCCCAATTCCTGCAATCACTTACACCAAACTATTCTCAAATCATTTTGAAGAGAGAATCACAACATATAAAATAGTTGCATACATGGCATATTAACATTTGACTCTAAAATGGAAAAGAAACTAAAACACGCCAATCAAACATCTATAAAGTTGATACCAAAATAATAATACGAAAAAATTGCATGGCATTAAGCATGTAAGGAATTAGCAAAAGAAAAGTGATGGAGGCAAGGATGGAAGCACCAAAATGATATGCTCATAATGAATGAATGATGATAATGACGAATGCGAATTTTTCATTAACATCAAAAATGTAAAACTACCCAAAACTTTTTAAAAAAAACTACCCACAACTAGCATCCAACTTCGTAGTTCACTCCCCCCAACTTGAAAAGAGCATTGTCCTCAATGGTTGAAGTGAAACTAGATATTCTTCAACGATGCTAGAGGGAAAACAAACATACTAAAGCAAACATGCAAAAAAACTAAACTAACTTTTTTATTTTATTTTATTTACACTAAGTAAAGGAAGGAATACACCTTAGCAAAAGGCGGATCCCAAATATGCAATGGTGGAGGCAGCTTCTCTATCATATCCGTTCGTTCATCATCTAGTTGCTTTGGAAACGACGCTCCTACAGCTTCCTTGGATCCTAGCAACACAGCTCCCAGCATCTCCCTAGAATATGCTCATGTGTCCTGCGGGAGACAAGCTGTGTCAATCCAAGGTAAATAAGTAAGACTTCCAATGAAGGAAGTCCAAATAGGGTCGTCATAATAAAAATAGGGAGATGAATATGTATGACGACAATCTGAATCTAATATATATAGAAATGAAGATTGAGATTCAGAAATGAAGGGAAAAGTGTGATGAGAAATTCCCTGAATGGCGATGCTATCGCCTGGCTGATGCGACTCCTCAGGAGAGGGTGAAATGGCTGCAGGGACAAGTGTGGAGGAGAAGGCAGCGCAGGCTCAATATAGATCATCTCGTAGCCACTGTCACTTGTCGCATCCTCGCCCTCAAAGGTAATGGCCTCTGCAGTCATCCTTGGACTCTATGTTCCACCCTGAATATCATCGTCCTGGATGATGGACTGGTGCATGTCCTGAGGTGTCTGAAGTGATGGCTGCTGAATTGAATCTGTATGGAGGGAGGGCTCGGGCTCCAAAGTAGTCTGTAGGCTGTATCCCGTGTACTCATCATCCTCAATACCATCGTATTAAACCATCTCAGCAGTCCATCCAGGATGCTCGCACACCTCCAAATATGGTAATGGATCAGACATGCAATGTGACTCAGGCTCTCTGATGTCATCTGTCTCACTCTCACCTGGACACATCTCCATCTCATCATCACCACCAACCCAACAAAACTGCATTGTGTCTCCAACGTGGGTGACACACACTCCATCATCCATCTCCTCCTGATCCTCAATATGTAATCTCTCAACATCCTCTACCTGGCTCTCCTGCAACCCAACATCCTGCTCTACTCGGTATCCCTTGGAGTCGTAAGAAAAAGAGCCCAAAGGTGGCTCACCAGACTGGCACTAAACCTGCTGCTCTGAATCTTGAAGTAGAAGTAGGGACTGGCCATCATCCTCATATCCAAGTGACGGCTCTCCAGATGGCGCAGTCTACTCCCACTCTGCAAGGTCCTTCAGGTACAACCATGCATCATCTGTCGTGTATGCAAAGAAATCTCCACTACTGCTCATCTGCACAAAGTCCCATGTCGACGGTTGCAACCCTGTATAGAAATCGGAAGAAGATCCTCTACGCTGAAAGCATGGAATGGACACCCAAGCACTAACCCATCGAACCTCTCCAAAACCTGACAGTAAGTCTCACCGTCAAACTGGATAAAGCTCGCCATGTGTTGCTCAAATGCCTGGCGCATCTGTATCTGATTCCTGTAATAAATAGGAAAGAAAGCTCGAAGGAATCAGTCTGAAAAGAAAGCCAAGTAGAAAAAGAATCTCGAGGATAAGCATCAAACCAAATTTTAGCATCATCTCTCAAAGTATGTGAGAACACTTTAAAATAAATAAAATCTGCACAGGTGTTCTCATCAAATAAATCCTCAAACTCTTCTCTACACCATTTTTCAAACTTTGGCATAAATGAACTTGGATTTTCCAACCTCATACTGTGAAAGAACGGTGGTAGTTGGGAATCCTTCACATCAGCATGCTAAAGTTTGAAAATGAATCCATAAGAAAAAAATTTATTTACAAAAGATTTTTAAAATAAAAGAAAGAAAGAAAGAAAAATGACTCAAAAAGTATTAAATAAACAATCAAAAAGATTCAACACTAAGCTGGAAGTACTACACCTAAAGTGTCCAAAACCAACCGAAAATGTGAATGCAAAAATCGGTGTCCCCGGCAATGGCACCAAATGAATGCAACCGAGGGCGTGCACAATCCAAGTAGGATGCACACGTCCTCCTCCCAAGAGAAGGAGTGTCCAATGCAATATAAACCCGTGAGTACGAGGTCGAATCCGCAGAGACAATTCGTTTCACAATCACAATCTCGATTGGTTAAGGAATGCTAAAGGTGCTGGTACAACCAACTAAACTAACACGTGTGGTGAGTGGAGTGTGGTGGTAACACGATTGAGCCAAGCCCAAGGTAGGCAGGGTGGAGACCAAAGTAGGAGGTTAAGCAAGCAAGGAAGAGTGAGTGGAATGGGATGTCGTTAGCTTTATGGGTTGATTAGCAATAGGTTCATCCCAAATGAAACAACCCTCGCATCCATTTCAAGGAATGAGGGGTTGTGCACATATGTAATGCCCTTAAGGCATACCGCCGTTCTACAGCCCCACCAAGGGTAATGCACGATTCATTGATGTGTTGATTAGTGTGTTGAAATCCCTAACTTAAGCTAGTGAGTCGATCCTTACATCCGTGTCAATAGGATGCACGGATCATGCGCGTAGGTGTGACCCTTAAGGTACACCACCGTTCTACGGCCCCACCAAGGATAGTGCACGACTCAATGAAACCTTGGGCACAACCCATCAATCAACACTACTAGCATCCATTTCAAGGCATATAAGATTTATTAAATGCAAAAGATGAGCAATTACTAATTAACCACACAAGCCCTAATTAATCCCAATCCACACACAAATGTCTCTAGACCTTCATAATGAAAACAAAGTGATAATCATTCAACATGAGCACACTAATCTTCATTACAAGCTAATAATCAAACAACTATCAAATGGGTCTCACTCTCATCCAATAATCGTTCAAATGTTTAATTACAAAGCATTAGAACCAAGTGTTACAAGAGAGGGAACAGATCACCAATAGAAGCCCTAGAAATCAAAGCTCTCCCCTTTCTTGAAGTCCTCCAAGCTCTCATAGCCTCCAATGGCTTCAAACCCTGGCCCTAGCCCTTGGGAAAGAAGATGGGGGTCCCCCAATGGAACAGTAAAAATGAGGCTGGCCGAATGATCCCCATTACATCAGAGTTTAGGGGTTTTAAACCCCTAAGCGATTGCATCTTAACCCTCCAAAGAAGCATCCAAGGGCCCACATCGAATAGGGAGAAATTGGGTTAAGAAAACCCCATTTTTCACAACCCAGATCCGGTAGAAAAAACCTGTGACAGGCGACTATCGAACAACTATCAGTCGCCTGTCGTTAGTCATGCAGGCGACTGCTGTGAATTGCACAGGTGACTGTGAATTATACAGGTGCCTGTCTTTTGTGCTTCATGTTGGAAACAGCATCCTACCCTATGTTTGATGATAACAAACCCTACTGAACTGTTCTAATCTGTTTGTTGAGTGTGTCACAGGTCCCTATAGTCAATGATTGCTCAAGTTACATATGCACGTACTCAAGTACGTTGAAATACGGAGCTGAAACTTCATTTGGAATTACACAAGCTGATCAAACGAGAGAGTATAGCTATGAAACTCTACCCTAGAGTTAATCATAGGCTATAAATAGCATGGGATTTTTCTCAGGATTTATGGAGATTGTTTGAAGTCCAAATACGGGGAAATACGAGAAAATACTGAGTATACAAAGAAGAAACTTTTTCTACAAGAGGTGAAATGAGGTGAAAATATTCTCACATGTCAATATGAAGCTATGGGATTTTTGAGATTTATTTCAGAATTTTTGGGATTTATTTGATGCTAAAATACACAAGAATACAGTGAAAATACTCAGCAAATACGGCATACGGTACTGTTCATTTATACGCCTCATCGCATAATTAAATCGACCGACGTGGCGCAATCCTGGCCGTTCATCGCGCATCTGACGGTCGGTCGAAGCGGGGCGACGTGGCCGCTTGTCCGCCGCCCGATCTCGATCCGACGGTCACCTACCGAGCGGATAAGTCGCAAATGGCGGGCGCAGCTGTCGACATCCGCGAGCGACGTGGGTGCATCTCCGCCGTCCACGCGGAGATCCAACGGCTGCCGACAAAGCGGGTCCGGGTCAGCGGAGGCGGGCGACGACGCGCGAATTTTGACCGCCACGTGGCGGCTCCTCAGCGAATCCCGCTCGATCCAACGGCTGATATCGCTGCCGACAGCGGATTTTAAACCCGACCCGTTAAGCCTATTTTAAACTTGATTTTCGTGGGTGCGGATCCCTTGGAACAGTGACGTAAACCCGTTAACTCAATTCTATAAATACCAATGTACATCTCTTCACATTTTCATCAATAAGTGGAGTTCTAGAGATCCAAATTGAGTTCCGCAAGAAGCGTTGCGACCGTGACTTCATCCCCGACGCAGTGACAGCAAGTTGAGCAGCTAGTTCCTCCTGTGCAGAAAATGAGATCACTTTGAGTGAGGAACTTCTACCGACTACTTCCACGGGGACAGCGACTACTTCTTCTACTGACATCCGATCATCATTCCGTAAGAAGCGTTGCGAAGCTACTGATGTGCTGAAAGACGACAACCAGAGAGATCTTCACAAATGAGCTTTCTAAACTCTTGATCTTATTTATTTTGTGAAGTTATTAATGTTTTGATCAGTATTTCTGTAATATAATTTCTTCCGCTATTTGGGACTTTGGGAACCAAACTTGTTGGGGCAAGTTGGGTTGGGGAGTGATACTTGTATGTTTCTTTTTGGCTTTGGTGAGCTTGAGTTGGTCTGACAGGTTGGTGTTGGTGCACCAATCTAAGGGAGATTGTAACTTCTTAAAGAAACAGTATAAGTGATTGCTCATTGGGGTGGACGTAGGTCATGGGGACCGAACCACGTTAAATTCTGTGTCTTCTGTGAATGCTTTGATTGTCTGATTCCTAAACTGCATGCTGTAAACTAGGCTTAATTTTTATCTTGCGATAATTTGGTCAAAGGCCTATTCACCCCCCCTCTAGGCCTTATTTAGATCCTACAAGTGGTATCAGAGCTCCAGGCTTGGCCATTTGAGTCTAGTTCATAATGAATACATATGATTCAGCATTTGCTGAAGGACAGTCTACAGTTAGACCACCCAAATTTAATGGGACTGATTTTGCTTACTGGAAAGCTAGGATGAAAATTTTCCTAGTCTCTTCAGATCTTGAAATTTGGAAAATTGTTGCTAAAGGCTATCACCCACCTACAATCAAAATTGAAGATATTGAAGTACCAAAACCAGAAGATAAATGGGATGATAACGATAACAAACGTTATGCTCTAAATGGTAAGGCTATGAATGCAATTATCTGTGCACTTGACAGAACTGAGTTTAACCGTATATCTCATTGTCTTACTGCGCAGGAAATTTGGAACACTCTCGAAGTCACTCACGAAGGAACCTCTCAGGTGAAGGATTCCAGATTAGCGCTGCTGAGCTCAGAGTACGATGGTTTCCACATGCTACCAGGAGAATCCATCAAGGACATGTACACTCGCTTCACCGACATCGTATACAACTCAAAAGCCTTGGGAAAGTCTTACGACAGCATCGACCTCATTCGGAAAATCCTAAGAGCGCTTCCTAGTTCCTTCCGACCTAAAGTGACGGCCATCCAAGAAGCTAGAGATCTCACTAAGCTGAAGCTGGATGATCTGATTGGGAATCTGTTATCCCATGAGCTGGAACTCAAAACCGTCGAGACAAGAGAAAAAGGTGAGGCTAAACCTTTAAAGACCATCGCTCTCAAAGCCGAAGAAAGTGACAAAGAAGATCTCGATGAGGAACATGCACTGATGGTCAGAGGATTCCGACGCTTCATCAGAACTCCTGCCGGAAAATCTGAAATGGCAAAAAGGTTCAATCGTTTTAATAAGTTTAATCCTTTGAATTCCTCGTCTGAACAGAATACTACTAAAAGTGTTCAATGTTTCAACTGCAAGAAATTTGGAAATTTCATGAAAAACTGTCCAACAAAGAACGCGTCATCCGAAGCCAAAGGGAAATCATTTGCGGTAACATGGGATGATGACGATGAAGACGAACCACAAGACGAAGTAGCGCAATCATCACTTTGCCTAATAGGTTAAAGCGACACGAACAAGGTAAGAGATGAATTTTCTTTACCAGAATTAATGAACATTTGTGAAAACATGAATTCAGAAATTACTTCTCTTGAATCCTCTATAGAAAATTATAAAGAAATGAATTTCCAACTACAGCAAGAAAATTATAATGTTTTGCAAAATGAAATAAAATTGAAAAATGAAATTGCATCGCTCAAAATTACCATTGAAAAAACTCAAAGGAAAATCTAGTATTACTGAAGCTATACCTTGTCAGACTTGTGCTTCATTAAAGCTAGAAATTAAGAATGGTAATGAAAAGATTGTTGGCCTAAATAAAAGAATAGAAACTCTCGCTAAAAATGAAGATAATGTTAGAAAGAGTTTTATAAATAAAAGTGTCATGCTAGTAAATGAAAACATCTTTTTGAAATCCAAAGTCTCTGATTTAGAACTGAGTATCAGAAAATTTGGTGTAGGAAGGAAATCACTAGACATCATTCTTGGTTACCAGTCAATCAAAAACGATAAACAAGGACTAGGATTTGGAAATGTTTATAATGAAAACATGATAAAGAAAAATCATTACATCAAGAAAAAGAAACGGAACGCCAAATGTTATACATGTGGTTCTTTTGAGCATTTATATAGAAATTGTCGTTATAAGAACCAAAACATGAAGTTCAAACAAGTATGGGTTCCGAAAGGTACTATGACTAACCATTGTGGACCTATTTGGCTACCCAGGTCACACATACCTTGTTCTTCTTATGTGTAGGGGACTCAGCGTGGCTAAGGAACAACTGTGTGAGTGGTATTTGGATTCAGGCTGCTCAAGACACATGACAGGGAACAGCGACAAGTTCCTTAGCCTCGTAAAGCAAGAAGGAGGAAGTGTTACATTAGGGGGACAACGGCAAGTGCAAGGTAATGGGTAAAGGTATTGTTGGCAACAATACTTTTAAAATTTCTGACGTCCTCTGGGTTGAAAATCTCAAACACAACCTCATCTCCATAAGCCAACTCTGTGACAAAGGTATGAAAGTACTTTTTGATGAGAAAATTTGTAAAATTTATGACTCGGTCACAGGTAATACCCTCTTCATAGCCAATAGGAAAAATAATGTTTATACAATAATAATTGAAGAAATGACAATTGCTAAATGTTTGATTGGCAGGGAGGAGGAGGCTATACTATGGCACCGGAGACTATCACATGCCAGCATGAAGTTGCTACATAAGCTGGAGAATAAAAACCTGGTCCGAGGCTTGCCACATCAACAGTACGAGAATGGTAAGTTGTGTGTTGCATGCACAAAAGGTAAGCAAACTAGATCCACTTTTACGGGAATTCGGGAAGTTACCACTTCACGAGTCCTAGAATTGATTCACATGGATTTGTTTGGGCATACCGATGTTGCTAGCCTCAATGGAAAGAGATTTTGTTTTGTTTTGATCGATGTTTTTTCTAGATATACATGGGTTTACTTCTTAGCCAAGAAATCGGATTCCTTTGAAAATTTCCAAAATTTTTGTAATCAAGTTTCAAATGAGAAAAATCTTTCGATTATGAAAATTAGAAGTGATCACGGTGGTGAATTTGAAAACTCTGTTTTTGAAAACTTCTGTTTGGAAAAGGGGATTTTACATGAATTTTCTTCTCCTAGAACACCTCAACAAAACGGAGTGGTCGAAAGAAAGAATCGAACTTTAAAAGAGATGGCAAGAAGCATGCTTAATGATTATTCTCTTCCTATGTATTTTTGGGCCGAAGCAGTGAATACAGCCTGCTATGTTTGCAACAGGGTTATGCTTAGACCTTTAATGAACAAGAAACATCCTATGAACTGTGGCATGGTAAGACTCCTAACATTTCATATTTCAGAGTATTTAGATGCAGGTGTTTCATTTTAAACACAGGAGATCAGCTGGGAACATTTGAATCCAAATCAGACGAAGGAGTGTTCGTAGGATATTCATCAAGGAGCAAAGCATACAGGATCTACAATAAACGAACCTTAACTGTTGTTGAGTCAATTAATGTGAAATTTGATGAAGCTGAAATAGATCCTTTAAATTGCAGGGAAACTGAAGCTGGAGATGCAGATAGGGAAACTACAGAGTCTGAAAACATAGCTGAACCATCTGAAGGCCAAAAGGAAGCTGAACCAGAAGTACCACAAGGAAATAGACTGGAAAGAGGAGAGCTTAGGTTCAATCCACATCATCCACCTGAGCTGATCATGGGGACTCCTACGGAAGGTATACGCACTCGATCCACTTTCAATAACTTGTGTGCCTTATGCATTCATGGTGACCTCATTTCTGAAATTGAACCTAAGAACGTTGAAATTGCTTTAACTGATGAAAGTTGGGTTATGGCCATGCATGATGAGATTAATCAGTTTGATAGAAATAATGTTTGGACATTAGTGCCCCGACCTGATAATTACCCAATTGTTGGCACTAAATGGATTTTCAAAAACAAACTTGATGAATCTGGAAATGTAATCAGAAATAAGGCAAGATTAGTGGCCAAAGGATATAACCAGATTGAGGGAATTGATTGTGATGAAACTTTTGCACCCGTTGCTAGATTAGAAGCCATTAGAATATTGCTGGCTTTTGCAAGTTTTAAAGGTTTTAAATTGAAGCAAATGGATGTGAAAAGTGCATTTTTAAATGGTTATTTGAAAGAAGATGTTTTTGTTGAACAACCCCCTGGTTTTGAAAGTCATAGTTTTCCAAATCACGTTTACAAGTTGCAAAAGGCTTTGTATGGTCTGAAGCAAGCTCCCAGAGCTTGGTACGACCGTCTCAGTTCATATCTTTTGGAAAATAACTTTAAAAAGGGTAGTGCAGACAACACTTTGTTTATCTTGCATGAACAGGATCATTTTCTTATTGTTCAGATTTATGTGGACGATATTATTTACGGTGCTACTAATGATCTTTTATGCCAAAAGTTTGAAAAGGTTATGCAGGATCAATTTGAGATGAGTCTGGTCGGAGAGTTGAAATACTTTTTGGGCTTTCAAGTAAGACAAACTGGAGATGGCATATATGTTTCACAAACCAAGTACATAAAAGAACTGTTGAAGAAATTTGGGATGGAAAATGCAAAGCCAATGCGAACTCCAATGAGTCCGACGACGAAGCTTGAAAAGGATGACAAAGGTATAAATGTGGACCAAAAGCTTTATCGAGGTATGATTGGGTCCTTACTCTATTTAACTGCATCTAGACCAGACATCATGTTTTCTGTCTGTTTGTGTGCACGATTTCAAGCCTGTCCAAAAGAATCACATTTGATAGCCATTAAGAGGATTTTTCGATATATTATTCACACTCCTACACTTGGGACTATGGTATCCCTCTTGTGGTAATCTTAATTTGGTTGGCTATGCTGATGCTGATTATGCTGGTAGTATGATTGATAGAAAGAGCACTAGTGGAACATGTTTTATGCTAGGACATTCATTGGTTTCTTGGTCTAGTCGTAAGCAGAACAGTGTTGCTTTGTCCACTACTGAAGCTGAGTATATTGCCCTTGGCAGTTGCTGTGCCCAAGTACTTTGGATGATGCAAACCCTGTCTGACTACGGCTTGGATCTTAGAAAAGTTCCATTACGATGTGATAGTAAGAGTGCTATAGATCTTTCTAACAATCCTGTTCATCACTCTCCGGACAAAACACATAGATGTAAGACATCATTTTCTTAGAGATCATTTGGCAAAAGAGGATGTATCCATTGAATATATTTCTACTGATTCTCAGTTGGCAGATATCTTTACAAAACCTTTGCCAGAAGATCGTTTTTGTCGTCTACGTCTAGAACTGGGCATTATTGATTATATTTAGAGTGAAAATATTATTTGGTGTGCTTTTATTGTGTTTGTGTGGTGTGCTACAAAAAGAAAAATAAAAAAATGAAAAATAAAAATAAAAAAATGAAAAAGAAAAATATAAACAGAAAGGGAAAGTGAATTGTCTATCTCCTCCTTTTGCATTTTTTTTTCATCAGAAACAACTTTAAATGCAAAACATATGTCTTATGGATTTTGAATATTATATTCTTAACAATGCTTGCATTCAAAGACTACATGCTTAATTAGGTCATATTCATTAATGAGTCACTAACGTTTTTCATCATCCAATCACACTTACACAGATCAATATGTTTTTTGATATGGATTTGAAATATTGAATAAGAAAAGTGGTTGTTGGTGGACTAATTTATGTTTTAATGGGATATGATGTTTCAAGGCATGGGTAAAAAGAAAAGCTCTCTTCAAAATATATGTGTATAAAAAAATAGCAAGACGAGTGTCTTCCAAACATATACACAGAGCTTCGTATGAAAAATGGATACGATTCATGTCCTTGATACTACCCTTGGACATCCAACTTATGCTATAAATGTCATTTTTTTTAGCGTTGGTGTTAAGTCCGTCAAGCACTGCCATTTCACATTTAAAAATCCTTCTCGGTCATGTTTGGAATTGGTAACTTGAACTCATATTACATGAGAAGGGGAAACTCAATCTTTGATGTTCATATATTCAGTGGAAAAGATGGTTATGACAGGATGTCTTCCTTATTACCTCTCCATATGTACTAAACATTTGATCATCACACTTGAGCACGGAGATGAATTATGGTAGTTATGACTTAGTGATTATTGCTTATTTATTCATTGTGGTCAAACGATGTATTGCCTTTTGTTTTGGTTTATAATGTTCAATTTTCCATTCCTCATATGTTATTTCATACATTTTTTGATGAAAACAAAGGGGGAGAGAAATATTAAGATTGATCAGAGATAGGGGGAGCATGTCAATAGGGGGGAGCATGTCAATAGGGGGAGCATATCATTTTGCCATTCATGCTCATATTCATGCTTCACACACTCACACACTTCAATTCATGCTTCACACACTCACACACTTCACACATTTTTGATGTAATCTTAATGTCTGGTTTGTTCTCATCAAAAGGGGGAGATTGTTGGAAACAGCATCCTACCCTATGTTTGATGATAACAAACCCTACTGAACTGTTCTAATCTGTTTGTTGAGTGTGTCACAGGTCCCTATAGTCATGATTGCTCAAGTTACATATGCACGTACTCAAGTACGTTGAAATACGGAGCTGAAACTTCATTTGGAATTACACAAGCTGATCAAACGAGAGAGTATAGCTATGAAACTCTACCCTAGAGTTAATCATAGGCTATAAATAGCATGGGATTTTTCTCAGGATTTATGGAGATTGTTTGAAGTCCAAATACGGGGAAATACGAGAAAATACTGAGTATACAAAGAAGAAACTTTTTCTACAAGAGGTGAAATGAGGTGAAAATATTCTCACATGTCAATATGAAGCTATGGGATTTTTGAGATTTATTTCAGAATTTTTGGGATTTATTTGATGCCAAAATACACAAGAATACAGTGAAAATACTCAGCAAATACGGCATACGGTACTGTTCATTTATACGCCTCATCGCATAATTAAATCGACCGACGTGGCGCAATCCTGGCCGTTCATCGCGCATCTGACGGTCGGTCGAAGCGGGGCGACGTGGCCGCTTGTCCGCCGCCCGATCTCGATCCGACGGTCACCTACCGAGCGGATAAGTCGCAAATGGCGGGCGCAGCTGTCGACATCCGCGAGCGACGTGGGTGCATCTCCGCCGTCCACGCGGAGATCCAACGGCTGCCGACAAAGCGGGGTCCGGGTCAGCGGAGGCGGGCGACGACGCGCGAGATTTTGACCGCCACGTGGCGGCTCCTCAGCGAATCCCGCTCGATCCAACGGCTGATATCGCTGCCCGACAGCGGATTTTAAACCCGACCCGTTAAGCCTATTTTAAACTTGATTTTCGTGGGTGCGGATCCCTTGGAACAGTGACGTAAACCCGTTAACTCAATTCTATAAATACCAATGTACATCTCTTCACATTTTCATCAATAAGTGGAGTTCTAGAGATCCAAATTGAGTTCCGCAAGAAGCGTTGCGACCGTGACTTCATCCCCGACGCAGTGACAGCAAGTTGAGCAGCTAGTTCCTCCTGTGCAGAAAATGAGATCACTTTGAGTGAGGAACTTTCTACCGACTACTTCCACGGGGACAGCGACTACTTCTTCTACTGACATCCGATCATCATTCCGTAAGAAGCGTTGCGAAGCTACTGATGTGCTGAAAGACGAAAACCAGAGAGATCTTCACAAATGAGCTTTCTAAACTCTTGATCTTATTTATTTGTGAAGTTATTAATGTTTTGATCAGCATTTCTGTAATATAATTTCTTCCGCTATTTGGGACTTTGGGAACCAAACTTGTTGGGGCAAGTTGGGTTGGGGAGTGATACTTGTATGTTTCTTTTTGGCTTTGGTGAGCTTGAGTTGGTCTGACAGGTTGGTGTTGGTGCACCAATCTAAGGGAGATTGTAACTTCTTAAAGAAACAGTATAAGTGATTGCTCATTGGGGTGGACGTAGGTCATGGGGACCGAACCACGTTAAATTCTGTGTCTTCGGTGAATGCTTTGATTGTCTGATTCCTAAACTGCATGCTGTAAACTAGGCTTAATTTTTATCTTGCGATAATTTGGTCTTTTGTGCTTCAGTCACCTGCTACAGCAATGGCCAAATCGACAGTAAGTTGGCTTTCTTTCGCCCTTCAAGAGGAGATAAAACAGTCGACTGCTGTTGAAAGAACTGGCGACTGCAGAGTCGTACAGTCGACTGTCAATCCTTCTACAGGTGACTGTGTTGCACTCTAGTTCGCTCCAGGCGGGGTTTCGAGATAACAGTCGACTGTTGTTGTAAGGACAGTCGACTGTCCTGGCTCCAGATTCACTTCTCCAATTACTTGATTTTTGTCCCCTTCGGGATTTCTGAAAAATCCAGAAAAATATGTAAAAATACAATTCATGTTTATAAAGATTTGGAGAGTGAAATTGTGCGAAAATAAAATCATATGCTCAAAACATGATGAATTAATGCAATTATAGTTAAGGGTGCATGATTCAATGAGTTATATGCACAAAATGGTGGTAGTTAGGGGGCGTAAATATACACTTTTCACTACGAATCAATGAACCATATTCACTTCTCTATTTTTGTCTCATTTGCTTCATTTTATCCTGGAATATTGTTGATCTATTTTTTTATGAACTCTGATATTTGTTAGATTAGAGCTTAATTCCTCGATTAGAGTATCATTGTTAATATGTTTTTTCTTAGTAGAATACATAGTTCCACAACCATATTCTCGAAACAGTTGAGCTAAAAATGAATGAATCAAAATCTGAAAATTATTTGATTTCTGCGTGATTTGATTGATAATTCTATTGCTTCATGAATATTTAGTAATTCAAAAGAGATATGATAACCCCACGACAACCAAAGTAGTGATAACTAGAATTCCAGAAATCGAGCCATGTCTAGATTCTATGCTTTTTCCTTTTCTTTTGTATATAGCCAAATAAACGATCTTTGATCATGCTTTGCATTCCATCGCGTTAACGTGAGTTTGCAAAAATCCTAAAATAACAAAAATCAAACAAATATCCTAAATAAAAGGTTCTTGGGGTTCCTTGTAACCTGATGCCATAAGATCGTCTGGTTTGGGATGCATAGACCGCTCCTTGCATTCCATTGCGTTTACGCAAGTTTGCAAGACAGAAAACCAAAAAAATATAGCCAAAATTATAAAAACACAAAAATTACATATTTATATCCCATTTTCTATACAGAACAAAGACATGGACGAGGTTGATGGGTTCTAGGATTCAGGAAACAGGTGTAGTGTGGTGATGCCGGGCCTTAATTGAGTTTACTAACTCATTCCATGAAGCTTAACAAAACACCATGCATGCTTGAAACTGTTTGATCATGACATATTTATACTGCTTAGAGAATGAGTTGTGGACATTGGATTCGTCTCTGTGAACTTAGTATATTTCATGATAAACTATGATAGGTTGCAACTCTACTCTCATTTCCTTGTTTATCAAGTTCACTACGCTTATTGAAATCCACAATATTTTCATTTAAGTGAGACTTAAGTATTTCGCGTGAATGTGTGTTCTAATCATATTGATGGGTGTTCATATATTCTTGTATCCATGAGTTCATATATTTTCTGAGTTTGAGACTGAGTCCCTTAATTCTGTCACACCTTTAACACCTCATTTTCTACTGTATTCCTCTCCCGGGTTCGCTAATTATTTTTCTTCCTCGAGGACGAGTAAGAGGTAAGCTTGGGGGATTTTGATGTGTCTATATTTTAGATGTTTTATACCCCACATCCACATCATATTTGATTGCTTAAATGCCAAATTTTTACGCTCTTATGTAATTGGAACTATTTGACTTCGAGAGCGTTTGGTTGCATTTCAGGGAATATCGAGCAATTTGAGGACATAATCGCCGATGCCGGAGCATCAATGGCATCGTATTTGAGGAGTTCATGTTGTTGGAGAGGAGCAAGAAGAGAAAGAAAAGGGAAAGAATGAAGAGAGAAGCAAAGAAAGAAGGGATGGGGAAGAAGGCTGAATGCACTGAGTTCCAGGTAGCTCCGTCGAGCCCGCTTGGCTGAACTGATCCTGCAAAAGAGAATGGCAAAAGGAGGGCCAAGAAGAGCTTCCAAGCAGCAGGTCGCTCGGTCGAGTGACCCACCTCGCTCGACCGAGTGACCCTCAACAGACAACCCCCAAATTTGCCTTGGAACTCTCTGTTGAATTAGCTCGACCTAGCAGCTCAAACGCTCGACCAAGCGGCATCCTCTGCCCAGGTCGAAGAGTTGAAGCCCCCAGAGGGATCTCGGCCGAGCAGCTATCCCGCTTGACCGAGCGGCCCCTTTTCGCAGACCAATAAGCCATAGTCCTATGAAGGCATTCAGCTGAGCTCTAGGTCACGCTCGGCCAAACTGTTCGTGGACCCAACAACTTAAGTTGCGATCGGTTCGAGTTTTTTGGGCTTTTCTATGGGTTTGGGGAGAGACTATATATAGATGGTTGTAGCCATCATTGAGGAGGATCTATCTCTTTTATTTGAAGAGTATTTTTCGGAGGTTATGATATGCCATCGGCCCCCTCCTTGGTGAGTTTGTATCGAATCTCTGCAAAGCTAAGTATTTCTTTGTTAATCTTTATTTGATTGTTGTTTCTTTTGTTGTGTGTGATGATCTCTATTGTTTTCATATCTTTTGCCATGATTGAGTAGATTTATTGCTAGGGTTAGGTTGAACCCTAGGATCCTATGGATTGAATGTTAGGTTAATCTTAGTTGAATGAATTTAGGGTTGCTCTATGGTAGTTTGAACAAATATTTTGGGGGATTATCCCTAGAATTGGAGGATTGCGAAAGTAGCTCCATGTTCTAGGGAAAAATCCCCACGAATCTAATTAGGGCTTAGCTGCCACTTTCTAGGGCTCGTGATCATGAGAGTGACTCGTGCGCTAAGGGCAATTACTAATCTCGGATTCGCTAGTCAGTGACTACGAGAGTAGCCCGACTGCTAGAACCAACCATAGTGTATTATCCTAATCCATAGATCATGAAAGTGGATACGGATCTGTGATACGGGAACCAGTGCCAAGTGTAATGCATGTATCCATATGTGAAGTTCATTGCAAAAGCGGTTGAGCATAGGGATACGTTAGATGAGTATGACAACGAAAGTTAAGTACTCATTCCCATCTCCAGATGTGACACTCTTGCCATCATTCATCATTCAACGAAAGGATCCTTAACCTGAGATCCAAGCCTGAAAGTCCTAGGGATCCCGACACCCTAGTGATATTTCCCTCATTCATTTTCTCTTTGTTTTGCTTCTTTCTTTGTGTGGAGTCAGTTTGCGACGTTGAGTGACACGACTTATGCATCTATCGCCATTACGAACCCTTTCGTAATCCACCTCTACCAATAAAACTCATACACTAACCAACCTAGGAGTAGATAGGTAGTGTACCACCGTCTCCCTGTGTTCGATACCCTCTCGCTGTTGTACCATGCGCTTGCGGTAAAATGTCATCATTCTGGGTGTAAGTCCGGAGCCGATCAACAACCATAGAATCATATTTATATTATTAGGCATCCAGGTTATAGGGTTTACCAGCTCAAGGGAATTCCTCAAAATCCTGGGAGCAGTAATAACATCATTAAAATCTCACAAATCTGTCCCATATGATACAGTTAATCATTGAACTGAAAGCCAACTAAAATGATAATCTTTATATAGTGAACTGTACGCCCACATGGAAAAGGTCATAGCTGACAGGAAACATCAACAATATAATTCATAAGAATAAAAGAACCACAACAGTAAACCAACACAGTCTACACGGAAAAGAGAGTCACAACCAGCATTTCAAATCATTAATAAAAACATAGCCAAGGGAAAGCACAGCCGGAGGTACAAAGCCGCCAAAAGGAACATAGCCGAACACAATCGGCTGAAGGGGGAGACCCTCGACCGCCAGCCTAAGACCCCAAAACCATAAATCAATAATACCGAGTGGTGGCATAAGTTGCCGCCTTACTCGTAGGATGCTGTAACTATCAAGAGGGGAGAAATCCCCTTTGTATTAAAACGAATAGTCATCTTCTATGCTCGAAAATTTTCGAAAATCCTAATTCTCCAACAAATTAAAGGCATGAAAAGAAATAGTTGAAGTTTAGAGCAAATAGGGTCTATCATGCACCATAGAAGCCAAGCTAAAAACACCCAAGAAAACCAGAAACTTTTTCGAAATCAATCGGAAGATTTTTGAAGAAGAAGACTCAATTTTTGCATAAATCAAAACCCTCATGTGTTAGAATATAAATATCAAAATCAAAACATGTAGAGGGATAAGAGTAGAGTTCTTATCAGAGGAGAATTCCTCATAAAGAGGCGACGGCGCATGGAGATAGGATTAGGGTTTTAAATTTGCTACTGTCGGCTTCTATTGATTGCTCGTGAGAGAGAGAGAGAGAGAGAGAGTAAGGGGAAAGTCGTGTCGGGTCCTGTGTGAGAGCAGGTGAGAGTTTGAGTGAGAATGATTTTTGTTTAATAAAAAAAATTGGGCCGGTTAAAATGTGCCTCCTTGTTAGGATGTTGCGAAAGGAAAAATAAAGCAGAAAAATTATAAGTTAGCAAAATTTTACATAAGAATTTATGGGTTATTACAAGTTCTGTATCTAAGAGAAGCAATTAGTGAAACTCCAAGAGTTGCTTGGGACTGAACTAACCCATGAGAGGGTGAACTAGTGTATATCATGTCTTTGAGATTGATCCATTGTCTCTCACTCTATATTTCTTTACTTGCATTGTATTGTTTTATTCCACTGTGCACTTACTCTCCATTGCAAGTATTTGAGTTAGTTGATTAAGATCCAAGTTAGGTAATACTGGTTGGAATCTTAGGCATTTGTAGAGGGATTACTTTTAATTTACAATTATTTTCAGAAAACAGTATTCACACTATCTTGTGTTTGCTTGCCATCTATATTATCCCCAAGAACCACTTGTTTCTAGTTGCTTTCTAATCATGTAATTTGGGCTGAACTTGAATGGAGTGGTGGATAGAGCAATCTTTAGATGGACATGTCAGTGCTAGGTTGGGTTCACGCCTACTAAAATAGCGATAAGTCTGCACATGTCGATCTGTCTCAACTCATCGGAGACAAGCTGACCTTCGGGTGGAATTGGTCTTTTGTGGCTGGAGATTAATCTTTGGAGAGGGTTAACATCCTTCTTTATTAACATGTAGCTCTCAATAGCTTATCATGTTACCAAGGTTGGTGCCTGAACAAAACCCTTTCAATGTTTAAGTCAGATGATGTGGTAGAGACTGATCGAGATGAATTAAGACCGGACTATCAAAAGACACTTCTAAAATTTCTCATGGCTATAGGTTAGCTTCTAATCTCAAATTGAAAATAAAGATTCATTTACATATGTTCTCAGTGAAGAGGAGTATTTATAGTGGATAACATCAGGAGTAGATTGATCATTGCATGTTTGTCTGATGGGAGATGTCAGATTGGTCGAGGTTAGACACCCGGTGAACATGCATCACTCTTGTGCATGCTAACAGCTTCATGGGCCACTACCTTGGGCCTGATTGTAGGAGCTCAAAATGAAGAATTTGGCGAGCTTTTAGGCCAAATTTGGATCCGAAAATTTAAAAAAAATCTGTAGAAAAATGGAGGCATGCTTAGGCTAAGCCGACATGTAACAAGTAATATTATTTTCTCATTAATTCTAAAATGTAAATAATATCATTGAGATAAAGCTAAGCTGTTTCGTTATTTATACATAATTGTACAAACTAATTTTAGATTTTCTTATACACTTACAAGACACTGTAATCTATAGAGCCAAGTCATCATGTATTACAATACCATCTCGATCCAATCTCAAAAATAATGCTTTTCATGATCAAATTTAGTGGATACCACAAGTGATTGGCCAGCTCCAAAGATAAATATAAAAAGAACCGAATACTCAATGTTACGCCCTAAAGGCCGGCCCATGAAGTTAAGGCCCATATGCACTGGGGGCCCAAGCAGACACCTCACCGACTCTCCTAATGGGACACTTGCCGAGCTGATCACCTCAATCCCGAGAAGCTCACCTCGCCCCCCTCAAGCTTGCCTCCAAGGTCCGCCAAGAATCCCACTGGAGCGACCTACGAGCTCGCCAAACCAAGGAGCAGCTTGCCTACCCTTAACAAGAAGCACCGACCAGAGGAGCTGAGCTTGATCGTCGATCTATGGCTCGCCCCAGAGGGCGACCAAGCACAAATATCTCTGACAGGGTGACGTAGGCTCACCTACCCTCCATTAATGCCAGGGGTTACTGGCAAGAACTGATGACCACCACTCGCGTCTCATTAATACTCCTGACGCCACTGACACCATTAGTGCGGTAAATATCCTTGACACAGCCACAACACTTGAGTGCCAGCTGGGATAATTCGACACCTAACAAGACGGAGAGCAACTGCCTCTCAGCCCTATAAATACCCCACATGCCTCCATAGACGGGGTTGGAAAATTGTTGGTCAGTAGAATCCTCTAACTCTTTTCAATACACAAGGTAAGATATCTTTTATATATCTATGCCTTCATCATAAGCCCGCCGCACTTCGCCGACCTGCCTTAAGGTCACCAAGTGTGCCTGGTGCCTATATTTTACGTCACCATCTGACGTAGGTATCGGAGAGGCTAAGGGCTGACAGCCAGCCCAGCCTTTCTGACCAGTTGTTGATCCTCGCAAGAAGCTCCCCTTAGCCACCGAGAGCAGGCGACCTCCAGGCAACCTCAGACCATTCACCTCTGAAGCGAGCTCTGAGTCGTGCTAACCTCACCACCACCCAAAAACCTGTAATCATTGTACCCATGATTTTCACTACAAACAAATTTTATTGTGTGCAGATCTGACCTGCAACAGTTGGCACCGTCTGTGGGAACGCGGGTTACACCCATGTCAAGATCCACACGTCCTCAGTGCAATCCTCTCCATGGCAAGTCACTCGACATCATGCCCCCTCCACCTCTAATGAAGCTGGGTCGACTTGAGACCATGATTGACGACGCCCTGAGGCCACTTCTGACGGAAGGGCCTCGTTCTCACAGAAGAGCTTTCCTGGTGAATCAACCCCTTGAGGGGTCAGCCGCAGCCATTCAGGACATGGCCCTCGGCGTCTACATGAGCTTCCAGGGCTTCACCAGAATGATGGAAGAATGGATCGCTGCACGTCAAGCAGGACCATCTCGGGCAGAAGGCCCCTTCGAGCCCCGCAGCGTAAGGAGAGACCTCCTCCCCCAGCTTGATGAGGAAGTAGCAGCACAGCAGAGGCGGTTCGATGAAGCGGAGGGAGTTGCTCTGCAGAGGGAGATCCACAGGGAGGAGGAGGTCGCCCAGTATAGGCGGTTATAGGAGGAAGCATCTTTTCGAAGGCTTTGCCTCCTTGATGCGGAGAGAGAGAGAGAGAGAGGCTCCAAGAGGGGAGCCAAGGATTCCCCTTGGCATCGGCCTCGATGGTGCAAAGGGACATCTTGCTGGACCATCCTGTTGAAAGCTACTGTCACGGGAGATCACCTAGTCCGAAGCAAGGGGGCACGAGTTTCGTGACATGAGCCCCCTGGCGAGATCACCATTCTCCTAGACACGGAGACAGAAGGCAGAGGAGCTGCGACCATAGTCCTATCCCTCGGGAGAGAGGGAGGAATGCCTCTGAGTGCCGAGGTGGCTCATCCGATGATTCCAACCGGTGGGAGGAGAGCCAGCACCTCCTCCCGGCCCCGGAGAGGCCAATCATTGACTCGCAGGGTGATCTCAACCTCGATACCATATAGGTTCAAGCTACCTCATGTTGAACTCTATGACGGTTCGGGCGATCCCCTAGAGCACGTGCAGCTATACCAGGATGTAATAGAGATCAATGGGGTAGGCAATGCCCTCCTCTGTCGAGCTTTTTGAACCACCTTGAAGGAGGCGACGGTGGAGTGGTACAACGGCTTACCAAGTGGCTCCGTTGATTCGTTTGATGACCTCTTGCGGAAGTTTTGCAACCAATTCCTGGCGGGACAGAGGAAGAAGAAGGCGTCGGATTATTTGTTCACGGTGGTCCAGAGGGAGGGGGAGACCATCTGTAACTTCCTGCAGCGCTTCAACATAGAGCGACTCGGCGTGACGAGCTGTGGTGACGAGCTCCTCATGGCAGCCTTCAAGAAGGGACTGGCAAACATAAGTCTTCATAAGTCGCTACTCCGAAAACCGTCTGCCAACCTCACCGACCTCTACACTCGGGCAGAGAAGTTTATGCTGAGTGAGGAGGACCTGGGGACGCTGCAGAGGGCCCCATCCACCGTCATTCCCTGCGCTGAAGTTAAGCCCAGTGAACGGCCGAGGCAGGATGAACGCCCCCGAGTCCGCGACCAGGACCGAGGCAGGGGTCGTGACCAAGACTGCCCCTGAGTGCATGAACAGGGGCCCCCGAGCGTAAGATCGCCCCAGACCTCTGAGGGGGTTCTTCGCTCCCAGAAACCACGTCCTGACGGGTGGGCCATAGAGAGCACCAGAGGTGGCACACCACACCCGGCTTAACGTCCCCTGGCCGAAGTGATGGCGGCGGCCCTGTCTGGCGGACTCCTCAGAGATCCACCCCCAGAGGTGAGGGTGAGAGGTGGCTGGAAGAACATGCTGAAATATTACCGGTACCACCGCAACAATGGCCACGACACCGATAACTGCTTCACCCTGAAGAGAGACATTGAGCGGCTGATACAAGACGGACATGTCTGGAGGTTCGTCGACCCAGCAAGACCCGACCAAGGAAGAAGAGCCAATGCATGGCCTAATCAACCGACCACGACACCGAGCAAGTGGCCCACCACAGGCCTGAGCTGGTCATGCGTGTAGATGTTATATGCGGTGGGCCAGCCCAGGGCGACACATCAGCGTCAGCGAGGAAGGCTTATGCTCGACAAGTCCTGACGATGGACGATGGCACAGGTGCAAAGCATAGGAGAGTGGCTCGTTCCCCCATCTCCTTCTCGGATGACGACTTGGAGGGGATCGAGCTGCCCCATGAGGATTCCATCGTCATTGAAGCTCTCGTCGGCCCGGCGATTGTGAGCAGGCTCCTGGTTGACACAGGCAGTTCGTGTGACATCTTATTTTTGTCCACAATTTTGAAGATGGGGTTGGACCAGGTGGAGCTAAAGCCGTGCTTAGGCCTGATTGTCAGCTTCACCAGACATTCGATGCCCATTGTTGGTGTAATCATGCTGTCGGTCACTTTGGGGGAGAGGCCTAAGGTCGTCACTCATATGACGCAGTTTGTTGTCGTCGACATCACCTCGGCGTACAAAGCATCATAAGGCGAACTTACATGACATCCGTCGAAGCTCTCCCCTCACTCTTGCATCAGATGGTGAAGTTCCAGACCCTGCACTGAGTTGGATAGGTGCGGGGGTCGCAGAAGCTCTCCCAAAGCTGCTACGTTGGCTCCACCAGGCACAAGGGGTCTGAGCAAGCCTTGCCGATCGACCTCCTCGACGATCGGAAGGACTTTTCTCATCAACAACCTACTCCTGTGGAGGACGTGGAGGAGGTACGGGTGGCAGAGGAAGCGGACAAGACAGTGTCGATCGGCATGAAGCTCCCCGAGGGTCTGAAGGCGGACCTAATTGACCTCCTCAGGATAAATACAGACATCTTCACATGGTCACCCTCGGACATGCCCAGAGTCGACCCTGATGTGATCGCCCATGAGCTACATGTTGACCCCAAAGCACGTCCCATCCGACAGAAGAAGAGAGTGGCGGGAGGCGAGAAGAAGAAGGCATCGAAGGAGGAGGTGAAGCGACTCTTGGATGCTAGATTCATTAGAGAAGTGAGCTACCCTGAGTGGCTCACCAATGTGGTCATGATGAAGAAGCCTAGCGGTAAATGGCAGATGTGTGTGGACTTCACCGACCTCAACAAGGCCTGCCCGAAAGATAGCTTCCTGCTACCCAAGATTGACCATCTGGTAGACAGCGCCATCGGTTACGAGTTGCTGACTTTCATGGACGTCTTCTCCGACTACAATCATATCCAAATGGCACCCCATGACGAGGAGAAGACGTCGGTCATCACTGACCGAGGGATGTTATGCTACACAAAAATATCTTTCGTCCTGAAGAATGCTGGAGCGACCTATCAGCGGATGGTGGACAAGATCTTTCACCACCAGGTTGGTAGGAACCTGGAGGTTTACATCGATGATATGCTGGTGAATTCCAAGAAGGCCGAGGACCATCTCGTCGATCTTGGGGAGACCTTCCAGTGGATGCAACTCTACAATCTGCGGCTCAATCCGGTGAAGTGCATCTTTGGCGTCCAGTCTGGGAAGTTCCTCGGCTTCATGATCACGAAGCGAGGAATCGAGGCTAACCCTGATATGGTATCCACCCTCGTCAACATGAGTGAGCCAAAGATGATCAGAGACTTGCAGAAGCTGAATGGCTGGATCACCGCACTAGTGAGATTCTTGTCAAAGTCCGCCGAAAGGGCACTCCCCTTCTTCAAAATCTTGAGGGAAGCCCTCGACGTCAGGAAGGGCGAGAGGAAGGGAGTGAGATGGGATTACAGCTGTGCCCAGGCCTTCGGCGAGCTTAACGCCTATCTGGTGAGCCTGTCGCTGCTTGCCAAGCCAAAGGAAGGAGAGCAACTCGGTCTCTATATCGTCGCCACTGAAGAAGCTGTTAGCTCGGTCCTGATCAAAGAAAAGGGGGATCTAGCGGCCGATCTACTATGTAATCCGGGTGCTCCGGGAGGCGGAGACTCGCTACAGTCCGATCGAGAAGGTCGCCTATGGCCTAGTACTGACGGCGAGGAAGCTCCGCCCCTACTTCCAAGCGCATTCCATCGCTGTCTACACCAACTTACCGCTTGAGAAGAATTTGAGGAGACTAGAGAGATCGGGTAGGATGCTAAATTGGAGTGTCGAGCTCAGTCGACATCATTTACAAACCAAGGACGACGATCAAAGGCCAAGCGTTGGTAGACTTCATGGCAGAGTTGACGTCCCCCGCACTTCTGCACGTCAAATGTATGCAATGTATGATTGGGGGCGTTAGATTTAAATATTTGTAACCGCAAGCGCACGGTGGTGTAGTGTGGCTTGGGGGTCAAACTCAGGGAGGCGTGGTTGTGCTTGTGTCAAGAAGGATCGGATTCGCCCCGTGGGTGAGCTAGCCCGAATCGGATGATGGGTTGTCACGGAAAATGAATGCGAGGGATAAACAATATAAAGGGAAAACCCGGGACTTCGGTTTCCACCCTATCGTGCGATTCTCACCGATACGGCCTACGGGTAGGATAACGATCAGAATTAGGGTCTAATGGTGAGACGCTGCCTCTGAGAGTGATACCAGCGTCCCATGGGCCCGATATTCCAGTCGGTGCCCAGGATGATACGCCAGACTTCCCGGGTTCGGTCAGTGGGCATTCCCATGTCCATTAACACTGACCGACTCCGGGAGCACTAAGCTCGCAACGATAACTCCCAACGTCTCGTCCTACCGCTCCCGCGCGCTAGGATTCGACGTCTACGCTAAGGGCGTGAGCTATGGCTAGGGAGTCAACCGCCAAGTTTATTCTCCATTGGCCCAACGGTCAAAGGCGGTCTTTTTCCCGCCGATGACAATAAAACACCCCGCGTAACCGTTAGATTCCTAATCCCAATCGATTTCCTAGTCCTATGGACGCATCGGGAAGAACCCACGAAGGGGTTTCCACCAAAATCCCAGATTTGGGAACTACTCACACATATCTACTAAAAAGCGATCTAAATAGAAATCGACCGTTAGAAACATGATCAGGCGATTGAAAAGTAGTAAGAGTAATGCAATTAACACTATATTAAAGTTTAACAAAGATTGGAAGACTTACTAATATCTGAAAAATTACAGCCGTCAAGAGAGAGAAAAACAGCAAAAAATAACAACTCCCGTTTCTGGAAAACCTAGGGGTCCTATATATAGAATACGATATCACCCGATCGGTTGAAAAGTCAACCGATCGGGTGACCTGCTTCGTTTCTTCGGCAGCTCAGCACGGGACTTCACCCGATCACATGACACGGTCGGTTGAGAGTTGAAGCTGATCGGTTGGATCTTCGTGCCGTCGGGTGAACCGGTCGGTTGAGCTGTCCGTGTCTCGGCTTCGGAGAATCGGCTACAGGTGAACCGATCGGGTGAAGGTCACCCGATCGGTTGGCATTCAGCATTAAAAATCCAGAGAGTTGGGGCGTTTGAACCGGCCTCTGAACCGACCGGGTGACTTCTTGCCTGCTTCAGCTTGTGTCCGGGTAGTGCACGTGCATCACCCGATCGGTTGGAAGTGACCAACCGGTCGGGTGAGGGGCTAAAAATGCTATCTTCGTCGTTTGACCCCCTGGATCACGCGTGACTCCTCCCGTTGCTCCGGAGACTCATGATATCATCGTTATACGTCCCCTACGCCAATAAACTCCTGCAAAATACAAAAAACATGGAAAAGTGAAAGAAAACAAGAAAACACGAGAAAACGAATACAAGACGGCGGAAAACAACGGAAAAACACAAAAGAAAACGTGCGTGAATATATGAAATATAAACACACGTCAAAATCCCCCAAGCTGAACCCTTCCTCGTCCTCGAGGAAGACGAGTGAGAGTTGGAGCTCGGAGGGAGAAAATAGAGAGGAAGAGAGGAAAGGAGAAAACAGAAAATCCTAAATCGCCCGTCAGAGCCAGCAAAATCAAAAACACACACCAAGCTAACAAACGCCAAATCACACCACTAAACCGAGGAATACGAGTCCAGACAAGTGCCGTGGGCCCACGCCGTGAAGCGCGAGTGAGTGGTCGTGTGCTAGCAAATGGTGTAACTATCTACATTGTGCAATAAACTCCATATACACAAATCCAAGTAATGACCCAAATATCGATTCGATTTAGAAATAGCGGTGAATATATGGCTCAAGCATGCAAGAGAATAGTATGAGAATAGAAATGGATCATGCATCATGGACTCCACAGCTAGGGGCTTGGACATCACCACACTATCACCTAGATAAATAGCAAGAAATTCCCTATTCCAAGTGTTTTCAAAAGCGATGGGGGTTGAGATGATGTGGAGTAGAACGCTCGGTGCAAATTCTCGCCTTCCCTTATTCTCGGTAAGCACACTCATATATATTTTTTTGGGTTTTTGGATATATGTATATTTTTTTGGCTTTTTGGCTATACAATTTTCTCTTTTCTTTTCTTTTTGGGTTTTTCTCTCTCTCTCTTTTGTTGAATTTTTGGGTCTTTGGCTATACACATGTGTACTCTCTCAAGTGGGAGAACGGTACACGACGAGGGGATTTGCACCAAGTAAAACAAAAAAGAAATCGGATTCTAGACACTTGGGCAAGGGAGATATTTCACTAATCAGAGCGTAGGCTAAATGGGTTATCCTGGTCCTAACTGTGGAATCCCGACACATGCGAAATGAAGCATACGATATATATATATATTCATGCATACAGAAGCAGACATAAGAAGCAAATACCGCATATTCAAATCAAAACATGATAGTCTAGGGGTCATTCCTGGATAGGTATATAAAATAAAATCACAAAGTAGAAGCACACCAAATAGCTAGGCACGACGCACGACTCACAAAAAGCTAAGTGGACCCACGATGCATGAAATGCAAGAGGACTCGATATCCTAGGGTTAGTGAATGTGATTGTCGATGCAATGCTAAGTGTGTGTGTGTGTGTTTCAGTGGCAATTCATCATATGGGGTCATCTTTGGGAGAGAGAGAACAAAAGATGAGAAGAAAAAAAAAGAAAGAAAAACACGATGGAAAACGACTCAAAAACGAAGAAAAACGACACAAATGACGCACGAAGCGCGACTCCCCCAAGCTGAAGTTTGTATTGCCCTCAATGCAATAAAATTAAATACGGGAGGGCAATGAAAATGGGGGGGGGGGAACGCACCGACAGAAAAAGATAAGAAAGACAAGAAAAACACACAAACGAAACTGAAAATAAAGAAAAATCACACCACACGACATATAAACCGAAAATAAAAAAGTAAAAAGGGAAAATCACACGACACGACAAATAAACAAACACACAAAGAAAAAAGACACACGACGACACACAGAAAAAATTGACATCCCCCAAGCTAGACATGACAATTCTAGCAAGATGATATGATCGTGAAAATGCAGAGATATGCAGGGGGGTCAGAAATCAAAAAGGAAATCAAAAAGCAGCAGAAGGGGAGTCCTCGCCCTCCTCGGAAGAGGGTGTGGATGGGTGGTCGGGGGAGGCCGGGGGTGTGCAGAGAAGTGGGGAAAGAGGTGAAGGAATAGGTGCAGTGGGGGTGTGAATGATGGGCGGAGTGTCGGTGGAGGTGGGTGGTGGTGGAGTTACGGCGATCAAGGCGGTGGTAGAAGGGATAGAGATGGGGGGAGAAGACGTGATGGTGATGGTAGTGGGTGGTGGTGGGAGAGATCTGGAGCGCACCTGCAATTTCTTGCGGCGCACATATGCAGTGACGGTGGAGGAGGGGGGAGGTGGTGGAGGGGCGACAGAAGTGGTCGTGAAAGGAGAAGTGGATACGGGGATGGAAATAGATGTGGGAGGGGGAGATGATCGCCTAGGTGGGGGTGGAGGAGGTGGGGATGGGTGGGATGGTGGAGGGGAAGAATGTGATGGGGGAGGTGACGATCGTCGAGGTGGTGAAGGAGGGGGTGAGGGGTGTGGTGTGGGTGGTGGTGGTCCATGGATGTGGGTGAGAAGGCGGAGGATGGCGGCCATGTTCCTCTCAAGTGCGAGGAAACGTGGGTGAGTGAGAAAGGAGGACGGAGATGGGTCCGAGGGGGCAGAGGACGTGGCAAGAGCACGGAGTCTAGCGATCTCGGTCTCGAGACCAAGACGAGCAGATGTCTGGTGGCGACCAAAAGAAGTGGAATGACGTGAAGCGTAAGTGGTCCCAGGAAGTGATGTGGAAGTAGTGTCGGCGGCAGTGATCATGCCGGCACTGGACACAAGGCCCGCGATGGCCTCAGAAAGATCCTCAGCAGTGATAGGGCCAGGAGCATGGGTGGTGTGACTAGGGCCAGCCCCGATGTCTCCCCGGGACGCAGGGATATCCTGCTCGTCTAAGCGGGTGGCAGGGGAAGGTGGTCTGTGTGCGTCCGGGGGAAAGAAAGGAAGGTGCAACCCCGCTAGAAACTCGGGATCGGGCGGAAAAGTCCAATCTCCCACTACAGCAATAGTCATGCGAGCGGGGTTGGGAAGAATGGTGTAGGGGGCTGGGGGGTGGCCGTAGTTGAAATCGAAACGACGATCAGGGTGGGGCTTAATCATATGAATATGCCACAGGACATCAAGATCTATACGTGAGGGTCCTGCGGCAGTGGGAAGATCTTAGGGGATGGGTATATTAAATTGGGGATAAGAAGCAGTGATAGTGATTATTCCCCCACAACAAATCTTGCCCTTGTCGGCCCGACTAATCTCTAGGAGCTTGTAAATAAGCCAGTCGACGGCATGGACGGGGACAGTGGGGGCCCTAAAGCTAATCCCATCATCGTCTCGAACGAAAGGGAAAGTCATGGCCCATAGAATGAAAAGATCAGGGATGGTCACGGTGCCTGACTCATCCCTGGGGAAAAATGCGGAGGATATGATCCAATGGGCCAGACGAAATATAGGATGGATGATTGAGGAGGCCTTGGCCTTACCTCGGGGATAGCGAGGGAGTATGTGAGGCGGAACCAAAAGTTATAGACGTCGAATTCGGGTGGGTATTCGTAGTGTCGGATAGCGTCGTCCCCAAGGATGGGGAAACCAAATATATTATTGATCGTATTCAGGTTGGTGCGGATGGTTTTGTTACGCACATGGAAAATGACGGTCGACCCCGACTCACAAACGAGTGAGGAAAGAAATTCTAGTGTGAGGGACGGGTAAGACACCGCGGTGGTGTTCAGGAAGGCTAACCATCCTAAGTTCGCGAAAAGAGTCTCGACCTCGGTGAATACACCGAGATCGACAAGTGATTGGGTGTGGGCAAACTTAGTCGACAGATGCCCCCGAGCATCCAGCCTAAAGTTGAAGTCCTTATGCTCTTGGTTACGAAATTGATACCCATGCGGGCCCAACATTGGGTCCTCAGGGGGGATAACAGGTGGGGGAGGGGCTAGTGATAGTGCACGTGGTGTATTGGGAGGAGGACGTGTTTGTTTGCGTCTCTTTCGAGACAGTTCCTCCTCCCGCAGGATACCCTTCCCCTTGTCTCGTTCCTGGACCATTGTGGGTGCGTGAGTGTGATGCAAATGAGTGTAGAGTATGATAAAAGCACGCACACACAAACAATCAAGCAAGTAGAAATTCTAGGGTAAAAAGTAAAATTTGAGGAGTGGAGCGAAGTTACCCAGCGGAGATTGGAGTTCCTTGCTTGAAATTGACCTCAACACCGTGCAATCGGATGGAGTGTGGAGCCGCGGCACTTCACTTCAGTGAAAATCCGAAAATAGGGGGAATTAGGGCTGAGAAAGCGAAATGGGAGAGAGGGAAAGAGAGAAAACGATGAGAGATGGTAGGGGTAGGTGGAGAGAGAGGCTAGAGGGTGAGTGGAGGTTGTGGGAGGAGTTTTCCGGCCGTTGGGAGAGGGGGGAGGCGAAACGACGGCGAAACTTGCGAGATCGGGCGAGAAAATGAACGGTCAGGGCGGGGGTGTATTTATAGTGTTTTAGTTCAACCGATCGGGTGAGTTGTCACCCGATCGGTTAACTATTAGTTCGAGATTTTCAGCTGAAGAGACACTACAGGCGAACCGGTCGGTTGAAAACTTAGCCGATCGGTTGGCCGCTCCACAAATTTTCCCGAGAGTTTGGTGCAGCTCACCCGGTCTGTCACCCGATCGTGCTTCTCATCACCCGAGCGGTTGATCATTTCCCAAAAATTCCCGAGACTTCAGCCCTGTTCACCCTGTCTGCCAACCGGTCTCACATGCCATCACCCGATCGGTTCGTTGAGCGACTGATACGGCCAGCATCTGATACATCCCAACCGATCGATTGAGTTATCAACCGATCGGTTGGGGCCTTGTTTTCTGCAAAAGTCCACAAACGGCCTAAGTCCCTCAACGGAAGTTCTTGCGGCTGGATTTATTTATTAAAATAGATAAAATAAAGTTAAAAATAATCCTAAAAATTGGAAAAAAGGTTTAGAGCATGGGTTGCCTCCCATGAAGCGCTTTTGTTTAACGTCATTAGCTCGACGCCCGTAGATGATGTTCAAGGTGGGCGATACAGGTGATGCCCAAAGTCTGGCATCGCTTCAACTTCACAGCTGGTAGGTGTTGGTGTAGTCGGTGGCGACAAGAAAACTTGTTCGACGACTCTCCCTTTGTCGGCGGGGTCCGGGGGCTTCTCCCTCATATTGGCATCCACCGCCACTTATTTAAGGATCCGGACCTCATCCCCGGTGAGCCCCATGGGCTCTTTGTCTTTTCTCCTCATAGGAGGAGCCTTTGGGAATCTGAGAGGGACCGTGTGTGCCGCATCCGTTATCCCAGCAACATCATTCTTTTTCGGGCCGACTGGTTCTTTTGAGTCCCCCAAGCTATCGGGGGGATTTCTTGAAAGGATTTCCCAGGAGCTTTCCTCCACAGCCCTCTCTGTTTCAAACTCCAACATGTTGCATCTTGGATCATCCGGGGGATCGGGTTGTTTCATTGACAACCCCAAGTCAACTTCGACTTTCTCATTGCCGACGTTAAGGGAAAGCTTCCCATTCTTCACATCGATTAATATGCCGGCAGTGGCCATGAAAGGCCGTCCAAGGATAATAGGGGTGTGCTTATCTTCCGGCATGTCCATCACAACGAAGTCCACAGGCACATGCATCCCTCTAACATTGACGGGGAGGTCATCTACAACCCCCACGGGATACTTCACCGAACGGTCTGCAAGCTGAAGGGTCATTCCGGTGGGCTCCAAGTCGCCCATTCCTATCCTCTTATACAGCGACAAGGGCATCAAGCTGACGCTCGCTCCAAGATCGACGAGCGCACGATGTATTTTTACCTCCCCGATCGCGCAAGGGATAGAGAAGATCCCCGGGTCTTTAAGCTTAGGAGGGTTTGCTCGCTGGATAAGAGCACTACACTCTGCCGTCAGAATGACCTTCTCCTTTCTAGACCCCTTTGTCACCAAATCCTTGAGGAATTTCGCGTAGGAGGGTATCGTCTCTATAGCTTCAAGGAAGGGTATTTGCAGGCTTAGATCTTTGACCATGGCAAAGAATTTGCCATACTTCTTGTCTATTTGGGCCTGGGCTAACCGTTGCAGAAAAGGCACAATGGGCTTGAATACCCTGAGGTTCCCTACCTCATCCTTTTTCCTCTCCGCTTCATGGATTTCCTCCGGAGTAGTTGGCTTTGACGACGAAGCACCGGCATCATTCAATTTTTCAATCGGTCGCTCCACGACCAATGGTGCTTCCGGTTCCTTTGGGGGCACTCTTGTGGGGATTTGTGTTCCGCTCCTCAAGACGATAGCGGACATGTTCGCATAGTCGTGCGTGAGTGCCAAGGTCTGATTTGCTCCCCTCGGGTTCACCTCCGGTTGTGGCGGCAATAAGTTTTGCGATCTTGAAAGATTCGCCACTTGTAACCCCAGCTGGGTTACTTGGTCCGTGAGAGCCCGGTGTCCCATTTCTAGCTTCAAATTAATCTTCTCCTGGTTGGATATATATTGAGTCAAAAGGGACTCAACCGGAGAGACGACCCTATGTTGGCCATATTGCTGATGCTGCTGAACTGGTTGCTGATTTCTGGGAGCATATTGTTGATATTGCTGTGGAGGCTGCTGCTGCTGAAATTGCTGCTGCTGAAACTGCTGCTGCTGAGGCCTAACCGGCTGATATATCTGTTGTTGTTGCTGCTGAGGCGGTGGCTGCTGATACGGTGCCAGGTAACTAAGGTTGGGATGATTCCGGTTGTTTGGAGAGTAGGCCGGGTTGGAGCTAGTCCGTGGTGGAAAAGGAGCATTCCCTGTAGGATTGTAAAATAAAGCGCTCGCCTGGTCCAATGGTGGTGAGATGTCACCACCATCGAAGTCCACCATGACTTCTGTCTCCACCGCGGCAATATGTTGCGTACCGGCACCACCGGCTCCTACCATCAATGCAGAGATCTGGGTCGACAGCAAGTCAAACTTGCTGGATAATTTGTCGACGTCCTCGACCCTGTGGATACCCCCAGATCTAGGTGTGGCTCTCTCGTCACACCACCGCTCATTGTTTGATGCCATATTTTCCAGAATCTATCCGGCATCTTCTTCACTTCGGGACATAAAGGACCCTCTAACCGCGGCGTCCATGGAAGATTTCAAATCGTCCCTCAACCCATTATAGAACAGATTTATGATCTGCCACTTGGGGAGCTCATGGTGGGGACATCGCCGCTGCATTTCCTTGGATCTGGTCCAGGCTTCATGCAGAGACTCGTGGCTGGCCTGGGAGAAGGAGGAGATTTCACTCCTCAGCTTCATGGTCTTCCCCAGAGGAAAGAACTTCGTCAGAAAAGCGTTTGAAAGCTTCTCCCAAGTGTTGAACGTATTTGGGTCCTTCCCCCTAAGCCACAGTTTGGCCTTATCTCTCAGAGAGAAGGGGAATAGCTTCAAGCGGATCGCCTCAGTTGTGACACCGTTTATCCGGATGGTGTCACATTTCTCCAAGAAGGAGTCCAAATGTTCGATGGGGCTCTCCATGGGTGCCCCCGAGAATTGATCCTTTTGGATCCACGTCACCAAGATGGCTTAAGCTCGAAGCTTTGTGCCGTAATTGCAGGAGGACGGATGGCGGAGATGGACTCGAGGGATGGCATCGAGTACTCCAGCAGGGACTTGTGAGGTGGGGTGTTCTCCCCCATGGTTTCAGGATCCTCTCTTCTTCGCTTCTCTGTGGCAAAACGCCTTAGGGTGGCGTTTATCTCAGGGTCAACGGGAATTAAGTCGTCGAGACTTCTTGAACTCCTGCGCATTAAAAACAACAAACACCCGTGAAGCGAAAAGTGGGAAAGAAACAGATGAAATAAAAAATAAAAATAAAAATAAGAAAGTAAAATAGAAATGGAAAATAGAAATGGAAAAAGAAGAATGCAAAAATTATCGCGAGATGGGGATATGAGCTAGACTCAAGGGTTCATGAAATCCTAAAATAACAAGCACGTTGCCTCCCCGGCAACGGCGCCATAGAGCTTGACGTCCCACGCGCTTCTGCGTGTCAAATGTGTGCAATGTATGATTGGGGGAGTTAGAATTAAATATTTGTAACCGCAAGCGTACGGTGTTGTAGTGTGGCTTGGGGGTCGAACTCAGGGAGGCGTGGTTGTGCTTGTGTCAAGAAGGATCGGATTCGCCCCGTGGGCGAGCTAGCCCGAATCGGATGATGGGTTGTCACGGAAAATGAATGCGAGGGATAAACAATATAAAGGGAAAACCCGGGACTTCGGTTTCCACCCTATCGTGCGATTCTCGCCGATACGGACTACGGGTAGGATAGAGATCGGAATTAGGGTCTAATGGTGAGACGTTGCCTCTGAGAGTGATACCAGCGTCCCATGGGCACGATATTCCGGTTGGTGCCCAGGATGATACGCCAGACTTCCCGGGTTCGGTCAGTGGGCATTCCCATGTCCATTAACACTGACCGACTCCGGGAGCACTAAGCTCGCAACGATAACTCCCAACGTCTCGTCCTGCCGCTCCCGCGCGCTAGGATTCGACGTCTACGCTAAGGGCGTGAGCTATGGCTAGGGAGTCAACCGCCAAGTTTATTCCCCCTTGGCCCAATGGTCAAAGGTGGTCTTTTTCCCGCCGATGACAATAAAACACCACGCGTAACCGTTAGATTCCTAATCCCAATCGATTTCCTAGTCCTATGGACGCATCGGGAAGAACCCACGAAGGGGTTTCCACCAAAATCCCAGATTTGGGAACTACTCACACATATCTACTAAAAAGCGATCTAAATAGAAATCGACCGTTAGAAACATGATCAGGCGATTGAAAAGTAGTAAGAGTAATGCAATTAACACTATATTAAAGTTTAACAAAGATCGGAAGACTTACTAATATCTGAAAAATTACAGCCGTCAAGAGAGAGAAAAAACAGCAAAAAATAACAACTCCCGTTTCTGGAAAACCTAGGGGTCCTATATATAGAATACGATATCACCCGATCGGTTGAAATGTCAACCGATCAGGTGACCTGCTTCGTTTCTTCAGCAGCTCAGCACGGGACTTCACCCGGTCACATGACACGGTCGGTTGAGAGTTGAAGCTGATCGGTTGGATCTTCGTACCGTCGGGTGAACCGGTCGGTTGAGCTGTCTGTGTCTCGGCTTCGGAGAATCGGCTACAAGTGAACCGATCGGGTGAAGGTCACCCGATCGGTTGGCATTCAGCATCAAAAATCCAGAGAGTTGGGGCGTTTGAACCGGCCTCTGAACCGACCGAGTGACTTCTTGCCCGCTTCAGCTTGTGTCCAGGGGGTGCATGTGCATCACCCAATCAGTTGGAAGTGACCAACCGGTCGGGTGAGGGGCTGAAAAATGCTATCTTCGTCGTTTGACCCCCTGGATCACGCGTGACTCCTCCCGTTGCTCCGGGGACTCATGATATCATCATTATACGTCCCCTACGCCAATAAACTCCTGAAAAATACAAAAAACATGGAAAAGTGAAAGAAAACAAGAAAACACGAGAAAACGAATACAAGACGGCGGAAAACAACGGAAAAACACAAAAGAAAACGTGCGTGAATATATGAAATATAAACGCACGTCAAGAGTGCACCATTGAAGAGGTTGGCATTGCAAAGCCTGACGCCCAACTGGACACACAACAGTCACAGCTCGTCGATGAGAATCTTCCATCCACTTCCGCGTAGCATATAGGCGAGCTATGGATCATCCATGTCGATGGGTCAGCCACGGCGGCAAGCAGCAGAGCCGCCATAGTGATCGAGAACCTGGAGGGAAGCCTACTGGAGTATGCCCTCCGCTTCAACTTCCCAGCAACCAATAATGTCGCTGAGTACGAGGCTGCCATCAATGGGCTAAAGCTGTGCAGGGCACTGGGGGCGATGAATGTGCTGTTGATCAGCAACTCAAGGCTCGTTGTCCAGCAGATTGAGGGCAGCTTCGAAGCAAGTGAAGATCTGATGAAGCTATATTTGAAGTGCGCCTGTGCTAAGCTACTCAAGTTCGAGAAAGTTTTGGTCCGGCACCTCCCAAGGTCGAACAACCTCCACGCCGACGCCCTCTCAAAACTAGCATCCTCTTCTCCGGCCAAGATTGGGAAGGCCGTCTACATCGAGAATTTGCTCACACCAAGTCTCGGGGAGGAAGAGCTTTTATACATCAATCGGGAGATGTCGTGGATGAGCCCGATCGTTGCCTACCTGGAGAATGGGACCCTGCCAGAGGACAGGTTGGAGGCGCGAAAGATCGAGCGGTGGGCCTTGATGTTCGTGATCTTCGACGGCGTGTTCTACCGAAAGCGTCGTGCGAGGTACGACGTCTTGCCTTATCTGAAGTGCCTGGGGCCCAGGAGGGCAGATGAGGTCGTCCGTGAGATTCATGAAGGGCTCTGTGGGAATCACTACAGAGAACGTACCCTTATGCACAAAGTGATCCGGCAAGGCTATTACTAGCCGACTATGGTGAAGGTTGCGACTAACTACGTCAAGCGGTGCGGGGGGGTGCCAGAGGTTCTTCAAACATACAACGGCCCCAGCGGCTGATCTGATTCCGATCCTCAGCCCGGTCCCATTTGCCAAGTGGGGCCTCGACATCCTCAGACCGTTCCACCCAATGGCCACCGAAGGAAGGAAATACCTGGTTGTCGCCATCGACTATTTTACAAAGTGGATCGAGGAATAGCCGTTAGCGCGCATCACCTGGGTGGACATGAAGAACTTTGTCTGGAAGTCAATTATATGTCGCTTCGGAGTACCTCGCTCCATTGTGATGGACAACGAGAAGCAGTTCGACTCCATGGACTTCAGAAGCTTCTGCTCAGATTGGGGCATCAACCTCCATTTCACCTTCGTAGCGCATCCACAGTTCAACGGCCTCGCCGAAGCAGTGAACAAGTGCATCCTGGTGCCGCTGAAGAAGAAGGTCGGCAGTACCCCCGGGATCTGGCCTGACGAGCTGCGTGTCATCCTTTAGTCCTACCGCACGACGCACAAAGCATCAACAGGCGAGAGCCTCTTCATGCTAGCTTATGGGGTAGAGGCCGTCGTTCCGGTGGAGGTCGGCGAGGAGTCTCTACGCCTCCAATACTTCAACAGAGAAGCTAACAAAGAGGGTCTCGACATCGATCGTGTGCTCGTCAACGAGGTAAGTGATCGTGCACCAACATGTTTGATCAATCATAGCCAAAGGATGGCGAGATACGACAACTCTCGTGTCAAGAACCGAAGCTTCAGAGTCGGCGACCTTGTCCTCTGGGATGCCACTTTGTCATGGCCTATTTAGCCCTATACAGCGACAGACGCGGTAGTCCTCTACGCAGGAGTAGAAGGAGTATAAGAAGTTGATAAGAGGTGATATGGCCTGTATGTGGCTAGTGGCAGTCGTGTAATTTCGTGAAGAGTGTGAGGGCATTTTGGTCATTGGGCAATACGGGTGGAAGTGTGTGTAGAGTAATGGAGGGTGCGTAAAGTAATGTCATACTTGTAAATTTTGAAGGAGTGGGTTAGTGTGAGAGGGGCTAGTGTGAAAAGGGATGGGATTAGTGGCACACTTGTAAATATTTAGAAGGGTGAGGGGCAAAATGGTCTTTTGTTCTAAAAGAGGTGTGTGTTTAGTAAAGGAGTGTGTGCATAAAGTAATGGCAAACTTGTAAATACTTGAAACTTGAGGGGTAATTTTGGAAGTGTATTAAAGTCATTTTAGCCTATGCATGCTTATCCTAAAGAGGATTCTAGTATGAGATATTTTGTAAGAAAAATCTAAACCATTCTTTAACATTCTTTAACTTTCTTTTTCTTTTTATTTGCATTCCTATTCCTCCCCCTCTCCTCCCTATTGCTGGCCGAACTCCATCTCCCTCCTTTTTCATTTCATCAAGCTTCCAAAACCTTAATTTTACCTCAAAATTCCAAGAAACCTTAGGCTACTTCAAGGAGAAAGAAAGGTGGAAGGAAGAGGAAGAGAAGAGAGAAAGGAAGAGGATTTCGTGAGGTAGGATTCTAACTTGGTTAGGAATTTTATTCAGGGTTTATGATAGTTTTATGATGATATTTAGATTGCTCATACTCTGGAATTCATGTGATATGTGTGCAATAAATCAAAAGAATCAAGTTTTCCTTAGTTTTCTTAGCAATTCACCCCCCGTGAAATTATGGAACCCTTGCTGCATGTTTCAACTTGATTTCTGGTCTATATAGCTTGAAGCACTTTCTGAAAAAATATATCCATGTAGCTCATGAAGTGCTACCCCAGATTCATATAAATTTCGACATATGTTGAGCTCAATAAGTAGGTTTAAAAATTCAATGTTCATAGCATGTTTGAAATTCTGTCAAACTGGACACAGTTTAGAAAAATGAAGTTATTTACCTGCACACTCTATGGAATTTGTTGTTCTTGGTCTTGTTGTAAAGTTAAGAGGTTTTTCTGTAAATTCATCTCAGTGCATAGTTTTTGAAATTCTGGCTGTAACATGCCCAAAATTGGATTTTAATACAGACCCTGAAATCTGTCTGATAAATAGTCTGAACATGTTACACCAAATAAATCACTATAAATCACTCAGTCCACATTTCGGCATGAAATTTTATGGTTGAACCCAGGACTATTATATATTCAACTTTCATTCAGTGAGTTTTATCAAATTCATAAGAGAAATTGATTAAATGTGTTGACTTTGTAGCTGTTCCTGCAAAATTCAGCAAGCTGGACTGTTTTGGGTGAAGTTGAATTTGTGATGTTGTTAAAATTTCCATTTTAACATGCTTGAATGTTGTTGATACCTTTAAGAAAGTTTAATTATTAGATTTGTTACTAAAATTGATGGTGTGACACTCTTCATTTACATGGCGACTGCTATATGTTTGTTAAAATGCCCAAATGAATTTGAAATTGAAGAAACTTGGGAAATGGCCATTATAACATGTGTGCCATGTGTTACATTTGAGAAATTGTGTATGTTCATTGAAGATCATGACATGTCAACTTGGACGTCTCGATCTGCCCTAAGGCGGGTGAGCATCCTCGTATGGGGATGGGGGAAGTTTGGTATTACTTAACTATAAGGGACTGGACTGAGAAGTTAGGGAAAGAGATATGTGATATGTGATACTTATTCCCACTCGTCGTTACCGGGAGTGGAGAGGACATACGGAGGTTGTGTTATTATGGGGAGCCTCACTCCTGCCAGGGACTGTGGAGCTGAGAGGCCCGGCGTACAGTGCATGTGTCCACTGCGTCATGTGCTATGTTCACCCCAAATTTGGGGTGAGGTCTAGGCCCTTATCTTTAAGTGATACCTAGGCTTCCAAAGAGTTACTAACATCCGCTAACTAATGAACTTTATATGCGTTGTTGCACACTTGTGTGATGTACTCTTTACCTTGGTTGATTGCACTCCTATTGCCTTTACACTCATAACCCCTAAATGATTTTCCCTACCCTAGTTAGTTTCATACTGGGCACGTTTTGACGTGCTCATTTTACTCTTCAGGTCTTGAGCAGGTGACGCCAGAGCAGAATCTCCATCAGGAGATTACTCAGATGTGAGTTTTGACTTGGGAACACCACTCTTTTTGGGATGTTTCTTGTAGTGTGAGTTGGGTCGAGTGGTGAGCGAGTTGTCTTTTGTAGCTGTGGTATGTGTTGGTGACTGGTAGTACTTCTCATGTATACTTGAGTTGGTTTTACTTTGTACTTGATGCTAGTGTGTAGTTCTCTCTTTGCTTATGTGAATTTGTGGTTATGTACTTTCTGTGATGGCTATATGTGTTGTTCTCTTATATATATACTAGTCATTACCCGTGCCCATAGGGCACGGTTTATTTTTATCCACCACAAATATCATCCCTCTTTTATATATATATATATATATATATATATATATATATATATATATATATATATGTGTGATGTATGATTCCAGCAGTCGCAGTGGCCTGTTTATTGTATGTTTTCTTTTCACGATTGGTGTAATACCGCGACTTGTCAGGCTCCATCCTCCCTTTCCCATGGTATGGAATGCCATATAAGGTATTTGTGAGAATGGGGCGTGACACACTTTCAGGCCCGAGATCGACTGACGAGGCAAGCTCTCTGCAAAGTGGGAAGGCCCCTACACCATAACTGACATCGTGGGGCCGGCAACAAACATTCTGGCAAACATGGAGGGCGAGGAGCTGACCCATCCTTGGAATGCTGAGCACTTGCTCAAGTTTTTTCAATAAATGCACTTGTACATTCAGTTAATATTATACTTTTAATAAACCACTGTGTTTGTACACTCAGTGCGTAGTCTGAATTTGCATTCATCCCACTGCCATTATCGAAGGTCGGCCATCCATCTCGGAGCCTAAGCCTTCGCGACACAAACTCCGGGGCAGGCTGATGAGTTTCGCCCTTGATAGGATCGCCGGTGGGTTAAGGAACGAGCCCCGGCTCGCACCCTCCCCTCCATCAACTTCGGGGCAAGCTTGACAGCTTCACCTTCGATAGTGTTCGTCGGGTGGGACAAGGAACAAGTGACGGCTTGCACCCTCCCCTCCCTCAACTCAGGGTCACTGTGCCAACAACGGAGGCCGCAGGGTCGCCCTCCCTCCCGGGCAGTTAGCCTTCAGACCCGGACTCTCAACAAACCCCGGGGCTGGCTGACGAGCTTCGCCCTCGATAGGATCACCGGGGGTTAATGAACGGGCGATGGCTCGCACCCGCCCCTCCATCAACTCTGGTGCAAGCCCGACGGTTTCGCCCTCAATAGTGTTCACCGGGTGGGACAAGGAACGAGTGACGGCTCGCACCCTCCCCTACCTCAACTCTGGTGCACTGCGCCAACAACGGAGGCCGAGGGGTTGCCCCCCTCTAGGGCAGTTAGCCTTCAGACCCGGACTCTCAACAAACACCTGGGCAGGCTGACGAGCTTCACCCTCGATAAGATCACTGGGGGGTTAAGGAACGGGTGACGGCTCGCACACTCCCCTCTATCAACTCCAGGGCAAGCCTAACGGCTTCGCACTCGATAGTGTTTGCCGGGTGAGACAAGGAACGAGTGACGGCTCGCACCTTCCCCTCCCTCAACTCCGGTGCACTGTGCCAACAACGGAGGCCGCAGGGTCGCTCCCCTCCCAGGCATCTTGCCTTCAGATATAGACTCTCAACAAACTCTGTGGCAGGCTGACGAGCTTCGCCCTCGACAGGATCGCCGGGGGGGGTTAAGGAACGGGCGACGGCTCGCACCCTCCCCTCCATCAACTCCGGGGCAAGCCTAACGGCTTTGCCCTCGAAAGTGTTCACCGGGTGGGACAAGTAACGACTGAAGGCTTGCACCCTTCCCTCCCTCAACTCCAGTGTATTGCACCAACAATGGAGGCCGCGGGGTCACCCCCTCCCAGGCACCTAGCCTTCAGATCCGGACTCTCAACAAACTCCGGGGTAGGCTGACGAGCTTCGCCTTCGACAGGATCGCCGGGGGGTTAATGAACGGGCGACGGCTCGCACCATCCCCTCCATCAACTCCGGGGCAAGCCTAACGGCTTCGCCCTCGATAGTGTTCACCATGTGGGACAAGGAACGAGTGACAGCTCACACTCTCCCCTCACTCAACTCCGGGCCAGTGCGCCAACAACGGAGGCCACGGGGTCGCCTCCCTCCCGAGCACCTAGCCTTCAGATCTGGACTCTCAACAAACTCTGGGGTATGCTAACGAGCTTCTCCCTCGATAGGATCGCCGGGGGTTAAGGAACGGGTGACGACTCGCACCCTCCCCTTCATCAACTCCAGGGCAAGCCTGATGACTTCGCCCTCGATAGTGTTCGCCAGGTGGGACAAGGAAAGAGTGACGGTTCACACTCTCTCCTCCCTCTACTCTGGAAAAGTGCGCCACCAACGGAGGCCGCGGGTCCTCCCCCTCCTTGGCAGCTAGCCTTCAAATCCGGGTCGGACGTGCGACTCCACAACATTCTCCTTTTCCTCAGCTCTGTTCTCGTCAGTAGCAGAATGTTGGGGGTATACCCACACAAAGCATAGTCCGCATAACAGACAGAATGGACAAACAACAACAGTAAGGAAAAAATTCAAATTTTATTTATAAACTAACTTTGTATAACTTAGGGTCTACCAAAAACAAAACAAGACTTCAGGCTCGGCCCCAAGGCCGGCCGTACAACTTCGCCCTAATCTATGTCGCCTCAACTCGGCCACCACTCCCTTGACCGTCGCCCTCCGGGGCCCGCGAGTCTGCCACGTCGCCTTCCAGACCGACGCCCTCTAGGGCCCGCACGTCCGCACGCTCGCCTTCTTGCTCGCCGTCGTCGGGAATCTCCGCTGCCTCGGTTTCTGAAGCATTGGAAGCCTCCGCCTCGTCGTCCAACGCCACCGTCAGCAAGGTGAAGTCGATCTTCGTGCTGTGGTAGAGCTCCCCCAACCTCGCCTTTGCCTTCTCAAAGCCAGCCTCCAGACCGTCTCATAGCCCTCCGCTCTTATGGCCGTCAGCGTGGGAACGAGCTCGCTGTTTTGGTATTGTAGAACGGCCTGGGCCCCGACCTTGCCCAGGTCGATCTTCTCAAGTTCAGTATTCCGCCGCTCCAGCTCGGTGATTTTCACTCCAGTCGTCTCTTTCTCTGATGCCAGCAGCCCCTCGGCGGTGACTCGTCGGGTCTCTTCCTAGCGGCCCTCTCTTGTAGCTCCTCGACAACCTTCTCCAGCTTGGTGGTCTTGCCCCTCTGGGCCTGTTAGTCCCCATGGACTTTCGCCAGCCTCTCTATGTCATCCTTCAGTTTCGCTTCGACGCCCTTGAGGGCGACCACCTTCCTCTCGAGCGCCGCCTCGAACCGGTTAACCTCCGACGAGTGTCGCTGGAGGGACACCAGAGCGGCGACCACCTAAAGAGAAGATCAAATAATCAGTGTGTGGAATAAAGAGGAAGTTCGACATCCTCGACAAAGGGCGACATACCTACATATTATGCCAGATGGCCGTATCGCAGAGGAGCTCAGTGCAGGGCCTCTCGGTCCTTCGGTAGCAGGCTATTGTCCGCCAGGCGGGCTGCCACACCGGCCTCATCAAAGACCGACTCCTGGGCCCCTACTAGGTAGCGCGGTGCGACGATCATTTCCGGCAGGAGGGCAAGAATGGCCTCCTTCATTGACTTGAAAGTGGCAAGGGCCGCCTCGCAGCTCGGGTGGCACGGCTTCCCCAGCCTGTGAGTCGGGCATCCGTAGGGCCAAGTCGCCACCGTAGGACGGCTGGTGGTGGTTGACACCGTCGGAGGTCTCGGCGGAGCGGCTGAGCTTGTGGAGACAGTGGTAGCGGCGCTGGCCGGCGTGCCCTGGCACTTCGCGGTCACAGGGCTGACCGCAGGCTCCTCTGCGTCGAGATCGACTACGCCGCCAGCTGCGACCTCACTCGGGTGGGGTGGAGGAGCTGTGACTGCAATTTCCTTCCTTGGCTTTTTGACCCGTTCTCCTTTTTCGACCCGATCAGTGGCAGACGCCTCCAGACTCCGCTTGTGGCCCTTGCTCTTGCTCGGCAGTGGTTTTGATGATGCCTCCCTCGCCTTTCTCATCACTTCCTCCATAGACATGCTTATGGCCGCTCCTGTAAAAAGAAAATAGATCAGGGTAAGCTTTTCAGATGTTGCTCGCAACACACGGAGTACCTTCAAACCAGATATGCTGGGCGACCATCTCGTCTGCGACCAGGTCTTTGAAGACCATGTTATCCCTGGGGATCGCCTCTAGGATCTAGGCGTTCTCCAGATCCCTCCCCACCAGAGCAACTTCAGCATTCACCGCGAGATTCAGCGTCCCCCCAGTTCGACCTCAGCGCTAATCTACCGGAGTCGAGACAACAGCAAATTTCTCCTTCCAGTCCCTGACCTGGCCCGACAGCCTGAGGACGAGCGTCCTTCCTGTCCTCACGCTGACATAGTAGTAGTCCTCCTTCTTCTTCGCCCTAAAGAAATACTAGAAGAGCAGCAGTGTTGGGCTTATTCTGTGGGCGGAGTAGAGCACGAGGAAGCCGACCATCGTGCTGATGGAGTTCAAGGTCAATTGGAAGAGGGGGAGCTCGAGGAAGTGGAGGATGAGAAGAAGATACATGTGGAGTGGGAAGCGAAGACCTAGGGCGAAGGTCGGGAAGTACACGCCGACCTCGTAGTCCCATGGAGAGCAAACCCGCTCATAGTGCTCGGGGAGGCGGACTGTGTAGGGGGACCGGATGTACTGGACGCGAATCTTCGGGATCTCAGAGGGCAGCATTAGAGACATTTGGGCCAGGATTCCCTTGGGGACCGCAGCGGGGGTTCCACCGCCGCCAGTGACCCTGACGGCTTTGGCGGCCTCGACGGTCGACCCGGGTACCTTCCCTTTCTGGGGATCACTCGTCATCACTGACGATGAAGCGGCAGCTTGATCTACTGCCGTGTCTCCCTCCGCCCCCGACATCAACGACCTCTCCAACATCACCGGTGCCGACTCAGCGACGTCACCCCCGCCGACCTCCCAGAAGTGCTGTTCGATGTGTGCATCCGAAGAAGAAGAAGCTACGGGAGAAGCAGATGAAGACATCGCTAAAATCGAGAGTGTACCTAAAGAGTGGAGATGGACGAAGAAAGCTCCGTTGAACGACGACAGTTGACGGCAGCTGCTCTCGATGATGCGAAGGGAGTAAATCCAAAGTTTCGAAATTCTGGCAAAAGTCTCTCCCACTCCCTTACCAGCTCTATTTATGAAAAGAGGCAGCCGATCATCACCATTCAGCGTGGGCCATGTGGAGGGATCCAGACGGGTCTGGGCTGGCACCTCGAATTCTCCTCCAATCACCTCAGCCACGCGTCATCTGTTCAGCGGATGTGCGTCTCGAACTCTCCCCGTCGCCGGATAGCCATCATGGTTTCCAAGATTCGGCAGTCAGAGTTCATTGAGTGCGAGTGACCCGCCTTCGTCTGGGGGAATGTGATTCGTCATCCAAGCTAAAGCAGGATTGGCCACGTCAAGCTCGAATGACGGGGGCAATTGTTACGCCTTAAAGGCCGGCTCATGAAGTTAAGGCCCATATGCACTGGGGGCCCAAGAAAACACCTCATCGACTCTCCTAATGGGACATTTGCCGAGCTGATCGCCTCAATCCCGAGAAGCTCGCCTCGCCCCGCCTCAATCTCGCCTCCAAGGACCGCCAAGAAGCCCGTCGGAGCGACCTACGAGCTCGCCATGCCAAGGAGCAGCTCGTCTACCCTCAACAAGAAGCACCGACCGGAGGAGCCGAGCTTGATCGCCGATCTATGGCTCGCCCCAGAGGGCGACCAAGTACAAATATCTATAACAGGGTGACGTAGGCTCACCTACCCTCTATTAATGCCAGTGGTTAAGGGCAAGAACTAATGACCGCCACTCGCGTCTCATTAATGCTCCTGACGCCTCCTGACACCATTAATGCGGTAAATATCCCTGACATAGCCACATCACCCGAGTGCCAGCTGGGATAATTCGACAGCTGACAAGACGACGAGCAACCGCCTCTCAGCCCTATAAATACACCCCTCATGCCTCCATAGAGGGGGTTGGAAAATTGTTGGTCAGTATAATCCTCTAACTCTTTTCAATACACAAGGTCAGATATCTTCCATATATTTGTGCCTTCCTCATAAGCCCGTCACACTTCGTCGACTTGCCTTAAGGTCGCCAAGTGTGCCCGGCGTCTACATTTTATGTCACCAGCTGACTTAGGCATCAGAGAGGTTAAGGGCTGACAGTCAGCCCTGCCTTTCTGACCAGTTGTTGATCATCGCAGGAAGCTAGCCTTAGCCACCGGGAGCAGGCGACCTCCAGGCGACCTGAGACCCTTCACCTCTGAAGCGAGCTCTGAGTCGTGCTAACCTCGCCACCACCCAAAAACCTGTAAATCATTGTACCTGTGATTCCCACTACAAACAAATTTTATTGTGTGCGGATCTGACCCGCAACACTCAAAATCCCTTCTACTTGGCCATGGCTCCGGTTGAGCTTTGTCAAACGAGTGTTGTTATTCGCACCACAGAAATTTATGAATACATCACACTACTTGATTTATATCACCTATATTTTTAACATCAGATGTTCGGATTTGGAGATCTGAACGGCTCTAAAACTTTTATTCTTCCATTCGGAATTGCAAAGCCGAACAGTATAATAAAATATGTATTGTGTTCGGATTTACACATGTATTGTATTAGAGCCGTTCGGATCTCCAAATCCGAACATCTGATGTTAAAAATATAGGTGTGATGAATCAAGTAGTATGTTGTGTTCATGAATTTCTGTGGTGCGAATAACAACACTTTTTGTCCGACCCGTTTTCAGCTGGAACCGAACCAATATCGGGTCGGGTGTCAGAACCCGCAACAAAGGCCCGAAATCCTGCGTTCTTCCCGAACTTTCATCCATCGTCGCCCCATACGGAACACGAGGTCATTCAAGCTCTCATTTTATTTTTTTCCTGTTATTTTCAGACTCGAAGTTGGGAAATCCCAAAAAAAAAATCACGACATAAATTTCTGCCAGAAAATTATTGAATATATATATATACTAGCTTAGGGTTTTATTTTCCCTGAAAAAGAAGCCAATTTGAATCCCTGATGTTTGCTTCAAGGCTTTCACGGCTAGTGGGTCAAATCATAAACCAAACAGCCAGAGGTATGTAGCAATTTTTACTTAATTTATATCCGAGTTTTGTAGTCAAATTTATTGTAAATTATGAATTTAATTAGGCTGATTTCGAGCAGTTTTCATTTCTGTAGGTCAATCCTCAATAAGTAGAAGAGGCTATGGCTCTCTGTATAATTATTTATATCCGATGGTTAGTGATATATATTTTTCGTTTGTCAATGATGCATTGTTGAGTAACAATTTGTGCAATGATGATGATGCTTTTCTGTGCTACTTAAGTTTTGTTAAATTGTTGATTGGGTTGCGGTGGAATTGTACCTTCTCTAAAATTATGCAAAATTGATTTTAGCATAATATTGACATTTCAAGTTTTATATTATTTTATTTACACGTTAGACACTCAAAATACTTGGAAACGTAAGTGAAGTTATCCCTTGATCGGACACTGTAGGAACACATTAAGGTACAAAAATACGACAGCATCACAAACGGCCCAATCTTGCATCTTGTATCCAAGATATTGATTCTAGAGTGGACAAATTTTCAAAATAAGATAAAAAGTAGAAATAAGTTTAAAAACCAAGTAAATTTAATTACAATAACCGACCAACTTGTCACCACGTCGGATTTCCCTCGCAAAGTGGCATTGAAAAACAAAATCGGGGTTAGCAACCCGGTCAATTTATCCCCCTCGAAACGATCGGAATTGCCAACCTCGATCAATTTATGCATCATCAAAATGCCAATCATGCCATTTGATTGTAAAGAAATGCCCAAAAACGGCCGGGGTTGTCAACCATGGCCGTTTTTATATCTTTCACTTAGGCGATGTGGCGAGAAGTTGGTTGGGGTTTGTAAATTTAAATTTGATCAATTTTTAAAATTATTTTTAATTTTGGCATATTTTGAAAATTTGTCCATCTAGATTTATATGACCATCTAACAATTTTTCTATATTCTTACTTAATTTAGTAAGTTGATTACTCGTTGTGTACATGTCTATCTACGTCTATTAAAATTTATTCGTATCATATTTTTTGAATGCATATGGACGACAGATAAGCTCATGTGTGGTTTTGGGTCCACCACATAATGCCTTTCATTTCATTTCTAGTTTTTTTTTCTTTTTTTAAAGCCCCTAGAAGAGCAAAAACCTGTACTTACAAGTCTTGAGTTTCTTGAATCATTGGTTTTTTTAATAAGTTGCACCCATAAAACCTGTACTTCCAAGTCTTGAGTTTCTTGAACCATTGTTTTTTTAATATAAGTTGCACACATGTCCATTGATATAAATGCATGTATATCAGGTATTGTCAATAGTTATAGACATTATGATTCTATCAACTTGAAAGCCATAATTGTTTGCAGTGATGATGTTCCCATAATTGTTTGCAGTGATGATGGCTTGTAAACTTTTATTATTTTTCTTGTATTTTAAGAAAATGTATGTGAATAATTGAGTTCTGCATGTAAATGAGCGAAATCTGTTTATAATTCTTATTTGTGAATGACAAATTAAGCTATCCACGCAATTCTGCTTTTCATTCTGTTTTGAAGCTGAAACCCCCCTGACTATATTGATATCTACCAGCACCACGTGAAACTTGGACCTGTAACCTGAACCCAGCTGCCTCAAGTTTAGTGGGCTTATGTATCTTTTCTCGTCAGCTTGGTAGATCTTACCGACACCCCCATGCCCTAAAACCCCAAACCAAAGCCCGCACCCAACGTGGTCTGTAGACAACCCGGTGACTTGTTGTTTCTACTTGCATTATTGGAAAAGCAAGGATTGCACGAGCGATTCATGCTAATGCCTAAAGAAATGCAACAATATGTGAAATTATGATTAATTGGCTTAATCTTCCCCAAAATTTGACATTCTCATTTATATGAATAGCTGCCAAGTCAGAACTCAAATCACGTGGATCATTTCTGATTGGAATGACCTTGTTCAACATTTTCTAGGATTACGTATCACAAATGAAACTAAGATAACAGCGATAATGGTGCTTCTGCAGTGAGCCTTAGATTCCAAAAAATATATTATAGTGCACTAAATATCAATGATCAACACAATCTATCAGTATTCTTGCTAGCATTGTTGGGTTCAAGGTCTTTGGACTATATGTACAATGGTGCTAAAAACATTAGAAAATATTGGAGGTTGGAGCATGTTTTGATTGAAATGGTTGTTTGTTGGAAAATATTAGCTGCTCTAAGTATCTTGCAGGATGAGTGTTATGGGTGTGGTTAGTGATATTTTACACTATGTAGCTATTTATTTATTTTTTCAATGATGCAGTGTTGCCGATTTATATTCTAGGATTAATTACTAGAAGCATCTTTCATGTTTACACAAATCTAATTAACCATCTGAACTTGGAACCAGTCAAGAAATCCTCTAGTGTTTCTCTGATAAGTCTAACAGTGGTTTTTGTTATTTTTATGACATACTTGATTGCACATGACTTGACATAGCTTAAAATTTTGCATGAAGAAAATACCCTTCCCATATTTACATTTCTTTTGCCTTCCTCTCTATCTCTCCTCTGTCAAAAGAAAACCTAAGCAACTATAAGAGGGAACGAGGGTAGGGCCTGCAACTTGAATAACTAGCAACCTAGCTCTAGTCACCCATGAACCATCTCATAACTCTTGCAGCCCCTATGCACACGTACATCAATCCTCTCTTTTGGCTAAATAAATACTACTACCAAAAACCATCATTCTTTCTCTCTTCAGATCCCTTCATCGTCATCTTCAAATTTCCACCTTTCCCTTCGACCACATCCCTCTTCACGAGATCCCCCTTTGATCTTCCATTTTTACCAATTTTTGCTTAGATCGGCAATGAAGGCAACATAGAAGATGACAGGCTCCAATTCAGAAATTTGGGCCGCAAGTCAGATTTTTCGGGTTCACTAACAAGATCTAACTTGTCGATCGCTTGATTGGTCCTTAATTTGTCCTTTGTTTGGGATTGCAATTGGATTTGGACATCTATTTGTATTTTTTCTTGATTTTTGGTTGTTGCTATAGGAGATAGTCAGAAGGAAGGTCTAGCAGGAAGAATTCTGAACATAATTCTCAAAATTTGAATAAGAAGAGAAAAAGATAAGAAAGGAGAGAAAGATGAAGGTGAAAATGTATTTGCTGGAAGAAGGAAATAGAAGAAGCAATGCTAACATTTTTGAAATTTTTTCCTTTTGTCTCCTTAAGTTTCTGCATGTAATTTTAATGGGTTAATAGGCAAAGAAGATGATAGAGATGATGTCATTTTGATAATTTGACTTTATTTATTAAAATATTAATTTTTCTAATAACAATCACCTCTGATACTTTTGGTCCAACAGAAAAAATATATTACAAAAAATTAAGGGGTTATTTATTTTGGAAGTTCAGAAGGTTAATTGAGATTTGAGATAAATATGAGGAGGGGTTTTTGTACTTTGCCTTTTTTATTATGGGTTTTTAGCATATCCATCCCTTAAATCTTGCTTATTTTGATATCCATCCCTTAAAAATATGTATTTGCTCTCAAGTCTCTCAAATCATAAACCTTTAACCTTAATAGTCACTCTCATTAATCTTTTGTTAAAATTTAACGGAATTGGGATATTCCGTTAGGGGTGGGGGGTCTACGATTTCTGGGGGGAGACGGCAGCGGCGCCGCCACCTACCCAGGGTTATCGGGGGAGGGGATGGCGTCTCCTCCCCCTCCCCCTCAGACGAGGGGGAGGGGGAGGGGCGCGGCCCCCTCCCCCAGGGTTTTCGGGGGGAGGCCCCCCCCCCGTGTTTTTCGGCGGGGAGGGGGCGCTCCCCTCCCCCAGTGTTATCGGGGGAGGGGGCGGCGCCTCCTCCCCTCCCCCTCAGACGAGGGAGAGGGGGAGGAGGCGCCGCCCCCTCCCCCAGTGTTATCGGGGGGACGGGGGGGGGGGGGGCGCCTCCTCCCCCCCTCGTCTGAGGGGGAGGGGGAGGGGGCGCCGCCCCCTCCCCCAGGGTTTTCGAGGGAAGGCCCCCCAGTGTTTTCCGGTGGGGAGGGGGGCGCCCCCCTCCCCCAGTGTTATCGGGGGGTTTTCGAGGGAAGGCCCCCCAGTGTTTTCCGGTGGGGTGGGGGGCGCCCCCTCCCCCAGTGTTATCGGGGGAGGGGGCGGCACCTCCTCCCCCTCCCCCTCAGACGAGGGGGGGGTCCCCCAGGGTTTTCGGGGGGAGGGCCCCCCCTCCCCCAGTGTTTTCTGTTGGGTAGGGGGCGCCCCCTCCCCCAGTGTTTTCCGTTGGGGAGGGGGGGGGGCCCTCCCCCAGTGTTATCCAGTAGGGAGGGGGGTGGCGGCGCCCCCTCCCCCAGTGTTTTCCGATACGGAGGGGGCGGCGCCGCCCCCCTCCAGCGTTTTCCGGTGGAGGGTGGGGGTGGAGGTGGTTAATTGTTAATTAGGGGGGTTAATACTTAACTAAAGTTAATTTCTTACTTAATTAACTATAATCATTTTTTAATCGTTAATTAATCTAATTTCAGTTAACTTTTTAACAGAAAAAGGGATGGAGGGACTATTAAGGTTGACGTTTAAGATTTAAGGGACTTAGAGCAAATACGATTAAGGGATGGATATCAAAATAAGCAAGATTTAAGGGACATATATGCTAAAACCCCTTTTATTTAACATGATTATAATGTGAACTTTAAGAAATTGAACATTAATGATTTGTTATGTGAAGGACAAGCAAAGGAACACCAAATACAAGTAGAAAGTCTATATAGCATGTTAATGAGATTACAAGTGTTGTCTACACAAGTTTTCTATGTTAGATATTCCCCATCGAAAAGTTTTCCTTCGGAGCCATATAACATAAACCAAGATTCCACCGTAATGTATTGCACCGACATCAGGGGTTGCAAGTTGGATCAACTTGTTAGGTCAAACCAAACAGAACCAAATTTCTGAGTATGTCTAGTGGGATTAACGGGGTTGGGTAGCATTAGGGTTATCTGATAGGAATTAAGCAAATCTGAAATTACATTGAAAAAAACACGATAAAAGGATAACTTTGGCTACAATTCTAGGGGCAACCACTCTCCCAAGACGCCAATAAGCGAGGACGGCCGCACTCTCCTAAGAACTCTCTCAAGAACAACTCAATAATCAAGCATAAAGAGATATGACGGCTAGCCAAGAATAAACCCCAATCTAAACAATTACAAGTTTGCCATTAAAATATCAATAAAGAGAAAGGGATCGAAAACGCCCCTAGGGTGCACGCGCGGGCTGCTGGTCGGGCTGCTGGTCGCGCGCAGGCTGGCTGCAGCGGGTCCGCCTCCTGCTATAGACTCAGAGTCCCATCACTACTCCCTCCCCAAAGAGCCACCTTGTCCTCAAGGTGGAAAGCTGGGAATTGTTGCGCCATCACGTCCATGGACTCCCTGTGCTCTTGTGCTCTGGTAAATCCTTCCACTGCAGCAGCACCTCACGATCTCCAGTGCTCCCTCTACGAACCCCCTTCAGCGCCTCATGCTCCAATCTCACCTCCATATGATCTGTCAACGTCTCCGGAAGGGTGGGTGAATGTGTATGGTCTCCGATAACCTGGTGCATCTGCAACACATAGAATATCAGATGTGATGACAGATCCTGGAGGTAGTCTCAACCTGTAAACAACTGGTCCCACCCTGGCCTCTACCTCGAACGGCCCAAAATATCGCGGCGCTAACTTCTCATTCCTTCTGTTGGCCAAGGATCTCTGCTGGTAAGGTCTCAGCTTCAACTACATGATATCCCCAACTGCGAACTACACATCTCTGTGGTGAAGGCCTGTACTCGTCTTCATAATCTGCTGAGTCCTAGCCAGGTGGAGCTTCAGCTCCTCCAAAAACTGATCCATCTCTGCCAAGTGCTGCTCCACATCTGTACTGGTGTCGTCCCCTACCCATAGTGCAATAAATGTGGGGGATCACGACCATACATGATCCTGAACGGTGTCGTCTGGGCTGCAGTGTGATAGGATGTATTATACCAGTACTTCGCCCATGCCAGCCAACGAGCACACTCCTTGGGATTTTTTGAAATAAAACACTGCAGATAAGTCTTCACACTCCTGTTGACGACCTCAGTTGGCCATCTGTCTGCGGGTGGTAGGCGGTGCTCCGTCTCAACACTGTACCCTGAAGTCTGAAAAGCACATGCCAGAATCTACTCTGGAATATCTTGTCTCTATCAGAGGCAATAGACTTTAGGGGACCATGCAAGCGAATGACCTCTCACAAATACCTCCGCCACAGTCACTGCGCTGTAAGGATGCCGGAGTGGTATAAAGTGCACATACTTGCTGAGGCGGTCTACCACAACAAATGTTTCATTCCGAATTCGGCATCCCATCAATGAAATCCATGGAAAGGTCCTCCCACACACGATCGACCAAAGATAGTGGCTGTAGTAATCCCCTGGAGCCATCATCTGATACTTGTAACACTGACAAACGTCACACTCTGCAACCATTCTCGCCACATCCTTCTTCATCCCCTTCCAGTAGCCCTCCCTCGCCAGCCTCTGGTAAGTCTTGCAGACCCCAGAATGTCCTCCTATGGCGCTGCTGTGGAACTCCTGAAGTATGGTCAGTATATATATCGAAGTCCTCGACAGAACCAATCGCCTCAAATGTAGCAGTCTTCCCTCCTGAATAGTATAACCTGGGTACTCCGTAGAGCCCTGCAATAGTATTGCCCGTATGCCTGCCAAGTCCTGGTCCTGTTCATCCTCCTGCTGCAGTGGCTCCCAGTCTTGTAGTTCTGAAACCGCCAGCGCCGCCAACTCCACCCACTCCTCTCGCCGCGAAAGGGCGTCCGCCGCTTTGTTCTCAAGTCCGGGGCGATACTCAATCTCAAACTTGTATCCTATCAACTTCTGCAGTCACTTTTGATGCTCTTCTGCTACCATGCGCAGCTCTAATAGGTATTTGAGGCTCTTCTGATCTGTGCGCACAAGGAAACTCCTTCCCAACAATTATGGTCTCCACTTCTGGAGAGACATGATAATGGCCATCAACTCCCTCTCGTGTAGACAGACCACAGTCTGGCTCTAGCGGTCAATACATGACTGTAATACGCAATGAGCCGCTGATCCTGCATCAAAACCGCTCCCAATCCGTGTCTCGACGCGTCCGCCTCTACCACGAAGGGTCTGGAAAAGTCTTGCAACGCCAAAACTGGCACGGTTGTCATGGCCTTCTTCAAGGCCTCAAATGTTGTCGTCGCCTCCTCACCCTAAATGAACTTGTCCTTCTTAAGTAGCTCGGTCAGTGGCCATGCGATAGTCCCGTATCCCTGCACAAATCTGCGGTAGTAACCTGTCAAGCCCAGGAATCCCCACATCCCCCTGAGGGTGTGGGGGCGTGGCCAGTCTAGGATCGTTGCAATCTTCGGTTGTCCGCTGCCACCCCGTTTGCCGATACCACATGCCCTAGATACTCCACCTGTGGCTGTTCGAGTAAGCACTTCTTTCTGTTCGCGAACAGCTGATGGTACTGCATCTCCTGGAACACGACCTGCATGTGGTCCAAGTGCTCCTCCAAGGTACTACTGTACACCAATTTATCATTGAAGAAAACTAGTACAAATCGTCTTAGGTAAGGACGGAATACCTTGTTCATCAAGGCCTGTAAGGTAGCTGATGCGTTAGTCAAGCCGAAAGGCATGACTAAAAACTCGTAGTGGCCCTCATGCGTCCTGAACGTCGTCTTGGGCACATCCTCCCCCGCATCCTGATCTGGTGGTTGCTCGACTTGAGATCTATCTTGGTGAATAGGACTGCCTCATGCAACTCATCCAGTAGCTCATCAATAACTGGTATAATAAACTTATCTGGCATTATCTCCTTGTTCAGGCCCTGTAGTCCACGGAGAAGCGCTAGCTTCCATCCTTCTTTTTCACTAAAAGCACTGGACTGGGAAAGGGACTCACATTAGGCTGTATCACTCCCGCTTGCATCATCTCTGTCACCATTCACTTGATCTCGTCCTTCTGATACTGGGGGGTAGCGGTAGGGTCTCACGCTGATGGGGGACACCCCCCTCCTGCAGTGCTATGGCGTGCTCGTAATCTCTCGACGGTGGGAGACCCCGGGGCTCCTGGAAGACCTCGAGCAAAAAGGACGCCTCACATCCTTCCACTGAAACCAAGCGTGTGCCGTTTCATCCAGACAAATACCCGCTGCCTCCAGCTTTTGTTACTTAGTCATGCGAGAGACTCTAAACAATCGCGTCGCTCTGTAGATCCACGAGACCGGGTCCACCCCATCGAATACAGGTAGCTTCAACTTCCGCAGTCTGTCCATATTGAATCCCCACTGGTCCCCCCGTCCTCCGCCATGTCCAGGCTGGTGGTAGTGTTGCCATCTCTCCTGGTACCACTCAAAGCCCCCATGGGAGCCTCCCCATGGAAACCGTGGTCCCCCCGTAGACCGCCTCCTCGGTTCCCGTCGTCTCCTCTAAACCTGCCCCTTGCCCTTCCTGGTAGTCTCTGTAAACTATCCACATGCCTCAGATGCGTCCCCGATGGTGGTGGGATGGAGGTTGCCACCTGCCATCGCCAAATCGAGGGTCGGGAGGGTCCCGGTACTCCTCGCTATCATCTCTGTGCTCTTGAAAGTCCCAGGGGTCAAATTCATCCTCGAAATCGCGCATTGGGTCCTCCAGATGGGGCTGGTCGTCACGAAAAGGCTGAAACCCAACTTCCCGTGCATCGAAACCCCCCGCGCGGGGTTCCCTGTGATCCGCGGGGCCGTGACGGGCCTGGGGAGGGCCTGCCGGCCCTGTTTGATGTCCCCGGGGCCACAGCGGCCCCCCACTGGTCGGCGGGGATCGTCGGAGGCCCCGGGCGAAGCCAGAGAGGTGTGTCGCCTCCCTGACGGCTGTCTTGGGGGCCCGCGGGGCTCGGAGGGATGTCCCGCGGGCCCCAGGCCTTGGCGCGTCATGGGGGGTGGCTAGGGCTGCCGCCCCCTCCTTGATTCCTTCGCCTTCTGTCGCACTTCCTCGCTATAATCCATCTTCCACGGCTCCACATCTTCCTCATCGTCGTACTCCTCCATGTGGACGGCTTCCGCATCAAAAGATCAGTCTTTTCCTTTCCCTTGACCAAAGGTGGCGCCTTTCCTGCTAATTTATGGTTTCCATCTCCTTTTCCATCCTTTCCCGCGTTGGCCGTCAATTGAAAGATCAATTGCGCGAATTGTTCGTCTTGTTTCTCTTACATTGCCATCAATTTTTATATGGAAGCCGTCAACTTTGCCATGGATTCATCGTTCCCCGCTAACGATTTCTTTATACCGTCAATTTCGCTAGTAAATTTCGACTCCAAAGTCTCAAACTTGTCTTGTGATCTTGTTGAAGCCGCTATGGATCGTCACGTGCTCTGATACCAAATTGATAGGAATTAAGCAAATCTGAAATTATATTGAAGAAAAACATGATAAAAAGATAACTTTGGCTACAATTCTAGGGGCAACCACCCTCCCAAGACACCAATAAGCGAGGACGTCCACACTCTCCTAAGAACTCTCTCAAGAACAACTCAATAATCAAGCATAAAGCGATATGACGGCTAGCCCTAGCTTAAGAATAAACCACACTCTAAACAATTACAAGTTTGCCATTAAAATATCAATAAAGAGAAATGGGTCGATAATGCCCCTAGGGTGCGCGCGCGGGCTGGCTGTCGCAGGTCCGCCTCCTGCTGTAGACTCGAGTCCCATCATTATCCTTTCGGATATGGTTAGGAGCTAGATCGGGTTTGTGATTGATGATTTAACTCTGGTTGACTTGAATCCAACATGTGTATGTTTGAGTTGGTATACAAAATTTCTATTTATATTTTGAATGAAACTTACTGTTCTAACAAATTTATCTGATTGGATGCACCCTAACTGATCTAAGCTGTATACAAATAAAAGGTCATATATTTTTTGCAAGTAAATTGTAAGCTTTACTGATGCATCAAGTGGGAACAAAATCTCTTGATGCATATGTAAAACATGCCAAAATCATTTTAATTTTTGTTTGTAGATATTTTAATCGGTGTATTTTTCATTAATGGAATGAACTTACTATAAGGTTTCACATTTTTTTACCAGGGGTGTTAAGTCTTCGTTCAAAAAATAATGAAAATTTTCTAGTGTGTATATATACACATATACATAAACATACACACATATACATATATACATATATGAGTCCAATGGGTGTCAGGTGGCCAAGGAGGTGATTTCTTCCTTGGTCCACGACCGGCCACCACCGGCCACCACCCTCCCACAATTTTGTGTGAAATTTTTTTCGAATATGATTTACACCTCATGGATGATCACCACACCAAAAATCAAGTGATTCGATCCCTTTTTTCCATCGATTCATCCAATGCAAAATGTTCTATACTATTTTGCCGTTAATTTTTGCAATGGATGGATCGATGGAAAAAAGTGTTGGAATCACTTGATTTTTGGTGTGGTGATCATCTATCAGAAAAAATTTCAGAAAAATTGTTTGGGGGGTGCGGTGGGGACCAAGGGGGAAATCCCATACTTGGCCACCCAATCCCCATTTTTGCATATATATGTATATATGTATATGTAATGTATGTATATGTATATATATATATGTATGTGTGTGTCTATATGAGTGATCTTCGGGTGCGAAAAAACCCGTGCGAAAGCCCGTGCGAAAACTTTTTTTATTTTTTTGAATTTTTTTTTCAAAAATTCTTTTTTTTGATGTTTAATCCATACAATTATATACCCAAGGGAAAATAATGGGTGAACCCGTTGAGCATTAGAGCACCCATCCACCCGTTACAAATTTAACGGTCTCAAAACGTGCGAATTTGATGAAATGCCTTGATCGAAGACCAAATGACATTATTTCTCAACCATTATTTTTTGAGGGGGGTATAACAACATATAATACGGGTGGAAAAAATATTTTTTGAAAAAAAAAATTTCAAAAAAAAAAGATAAAAACATTTTCGCACTGTGCGAAATGTTCTCATTTGAAAATTTTCATATATATATATATATATACTAGTCATAACCCGTGCCCACAGGCACAGTTCGTTTAAAATTATTTCTCCCTCCAAAATTTAAACGAACAAAAACGTAGCTTTGGCGCGGGCGCCCTAGGGCATAGTTCATTTAAGATATCTCCTCAAAATCTTTGTTCTCCCTAAGAATTATCCCCCCTCTAAATTTTAAACAAACAAAAATTTCGTGGGGCGCCTTCGGCGCGGGCGCCTTCGGCGCGGGCGCCTTCGGCTAACGCAAAAAAACCGGTGCCCGCAGGCACGGTTCATTTAAGATTTGCCCCACGAAATATTTGTTCCCCAAAAAATAATTAAAATTTAAAAGAGCAACAAATTAGAGTAAAAATATTTAAGGGCGCGTGCGCCTTTCGCGCGGAACAGCAAATTCGGCACATGCCATTCGACATGGAAAAATAAATTCGGCACCAGCGCCTTCGGCACGGAACAACGAATTCGCGTAGAACAACAAATTCAGCTCGAAACAACAAATCCGCGTTAGAAAATTTAGCGGGCGCACATCTTGAAACATGTTCACTGGTTGCTTACAAAGTTGGACCAAATTCCAAAGGTGGACCAAATTTCAAAACTCACATTCATGATTTCAAAGCTCCATTCTTTTCAAAGTTGGATCAAATTTCAAAGCTGGATCAAATTTCAAAACTCACATTCATGGTTTCAAAGCTTCATATCAACCTTCCATTTCACAAGATGAAATCCCAGCCACTCTTTGTCTTGTCCTAGCCAGCCCTAGAATTCAAAAAACGTTGTCAAATGTATAATAGATATAGATAGATAGATATATATATGTATATATATAGGAAAATTTTCAAATGAGAACATTTCGCACCGTGCGAAAATGTTTTTATCTTTTTTTGAAATTTTTTTTTCAAAATTTTTTTTCCACCCTCATTATATGTTGTTATACCCCCCCTCAAAAATAATGGTTGAAAAATAATGTCATTTGGTCTTCGATCAAGGCATTTCATCAAATTCGCACGTTTTGAGACCGTTAAATTTGTAACGGGTGGATGTGTGCTCTAATGCTCAACGGGTTCACCCATTATTTTCCCTTGGGTATATAATTGTATGGATTAAACATCAAAAAAAGAATTTTTGAAAAAAAAATTTCAAAAAAATAAAAAAAAGTTTTCGCACGGGTTTTTTTCGCACCCGAAGATCACTCTATATATATGTATGTATATATATATATATACTAGTCATAACCCGTGCCCACGGGCACGGTTCAATTAAGATTTTCCCCCGCAAAATCTTTGTTCCCCAAAAAATTATTTCCACGGTCAAAATTGCGCGGAACAACAAATTAGCATAATAATATGTAGCGACATGGACGCATTCGGCACGGAACAACAAATTCGGCGCGGGCGCCTTCGACACGGAACAACACATTAGTGAAAAAAATTGCGCGGGCGCCTTCGGCGTAGAACAACAAATTCGGCGCGGACGCCTTCGGCGCGAAACAACAAATTCGGTGTAGAACACCAAATTCGGCGCGGACGCCTTCGGCGCGAAACAACAAATTCGGCGTAGAACAACAAATTCGGTGCGGACGCCTTCGGCACGCGGGAAATTATTCTCATCTTGTTTCCTCATACATACACAGTCATAACTCGTGCCCTAAGGGCACAGTTCATTTAAAATATTTCCCCCACAAAATCTTGGATCCCGTAATTTTAAACGAACACAAATAATTAAATCACAATAATTGGTATTTAATTCCCTCAACAATTTTAGTTCACCAAAAATTTAGCTTTCACATAGAATTAGATTCCCCAAAAAATTTAATTCCCCCAAAAATTTTAGGTCCCTCAAAATTAAGTTCCATTCAGATTTAACACGTACTCAAAGAACACTATTCATTTAATATACAACAATCCACATCAACAATCTGCGGCAAGCAAAAAATCAAACATTTAGACTCTCCACATAAACAATCCCTGCTATGAAGACATGTGAAATTCAAAAAAAATCCCAACACAAAATCTGTTGTGAAGGCATTTCATGTTTTTTCTTACATCAATCGTAGCTTTAGCCAACCCCACTACCAATTAGATTCAAAACTGGCCCAAACACCCTCCAAACCCCGGCACAAAACCCCAAAATCCATCTTAGAGCAAAAACCTACTATGAAGACATTTCATGTCATTTTTTGTTACATCAATTTTACCTTTACACAAAATTCAAATGTCAAAATCCCACATTTAGCCAACCCTGCTAACAATTGGATCCAGAACTGGCCCCAAACCCCATGATCAGAATAAAAGAGCACATGATTCAATGATAAGATGAAACCATACATAACTTCAACAAAAAGAAGTGGGGGAACAATGAAATTAAACTAATAAGATCAGCCATTTTCATTCTAACTCGGATCAGTTTCCAAGGCACCACAAAAAATTAACCGCACAAATAAATAAATTACCCAGGAAATTAGAACACCCAAATCGTTTTATTGAGTCATTTTGTATCACAGCATCATCATCCAAGTCATAACTACTAATTACATCATAAAAAACCTATAATGAAGAGAAAAGCATTGCAAAAATTTTATATAAAAAATATGGATCTTTAAAACTCTTGTGATGCCAATCTAATCTTAATGGCCTTCCCCTTCACCAACGTTAAGTGCCAGCAACTTATAAATGTTCGGCAACACTCCGCCATTAGTGATAGTGATCCCAGCACCCAGCTTCTCGAACTCCTCATTGTCCGTTGCCGCAATGCAAGCCAACTCCGAAACCTAATTGAGATGGGTCGAAGGAGGAGCAACATCCCAACTTGGAGGTGCAACATGAACACCTCCCATCGGTGGAGCAGTGGCTGCCCAACCATCAACAGCAACTGCAGCTGTAGAGAATTATTCAGAGGTCATACTTGACCATTAAAATACCAAAAAGAAAATCAATTTGACAAATACAAAGTTCACTTACATGGAAAAACAATGCAACCCATAAGGCAACTTCTGACATTGATATCACATGAATGCTAAACATCATGTCACAAAAGGATCTATAGCATATGCGAATAAGGCATACTGATACATAAGGCATAATGACCAAATGACATCGAATCACATAATTACAAATGTAGGTAAACATTACAATTCTTGGTACCTACAGATAACATATCCTATGTGTAGTCCATTACATGAATGAACAGATGCTTGAGATGCTTAAAGTGCTAGCAACCTGGTTCTGCACTGAGCTTAAAGTGCACGGCTAGGAATAATTATTGATCAAATCTGAACTTGACACAAAAATAAGATTAAGTATAAAGTCGCACCTTGTTTTTAATACACTTTTTACCTTCTTTAGTTTCAATCAGCAGCACCAGTAGTTTCAGCAGCACCAGTAGTTTATCATATAACTCAGCTTAATGAATATTAAGTAACATACTGGCTTATAAATTTTAGCTGGTAATTTGATCATGAATTTCAAGGTAAAAGCATGTATTCTGTACCATACCTGATCAAAATGTTGATACATATGGTTGATATACATATTCTTTATATCTTAATCGTGAAATGGAGACTTCTACCATGAAGCTGCATGTGTAGAAGCCTTGGCCACTTAATAGATTTGTCCTTGCCCATGATGCAGGATCTGAAATGAAAATATCATGGAAGTGTCCAACTATAACATTTCATGGTATTACAGCCAGTTAATCCAACAAAATACTTACATATTCCTTTCCCCTAGTGCTGGGAACAGCCATAGGATCATTCCAAAATCTGCAAAAAAATCAGATGAGGGAAATGTGGACTTGTTATGGACAGGAAATCACCATCGTTAGGAAGGAGAATGTGTATATTGTTTTACATCGATAAATAACTGAAGCATTACAAAAATGTGTATTTCACAAATAACTGAAGCATTACAAAAATCAGATGAGGCAAATGTGTATTTCACATGTTGCCCGTTTATTTCTGCAACCGAATTACACGGGGCATCTTAATGCAGGGCATCTTAATACACAGTGCAACCAAATTAAAGTGTTAGCAACCTGGTTCACCTGTTGCCCGTTTATTTGACAAAAGCTTTAAGATGCACTGTGTAATTTGGTTGCCCTGTGTATTTCACATGTTGCCCGTTAATTTGGTTGCCCTGTGTAATTCGGTAGCTATTAATTATCCTTTGCTGCAACCGTTAATTTGGTTGCCCTGTGTATTTCACATGTTGCCCGTTTATTTCACAAAAGCTTTTCTGAATAAGCTCAAATAATTTCGTGTGATTAAAAAAGAGTATATCATTCCAATAGCAGCAACAGAAAGATGATCTATATTGAGTACATAAAATTCAAAACAATGAATTTTTCCAGCTAAAGGAAAAAAACAAAGGGTAAAAAAACAGGAATAGAAAGAAATTGAGAAATTTCAAATCAAAACAGCTAATAGATTGAAATTGAGAAATCTCAAAATAGATTCGTGTACCTTTTATCAAATCTACGCCTTGAAGATGATGCTGGCTGAGAGAAGGTTCCAACGAAGGTGGGGTTACCTGCGAAAACTCAGAAGGAGAGAACAACAATCAAATGAAAGCCCCAAGAGCAGATCTATCTTATAGCAGAACTCGGAGATGGGGTTACCTGCGATGAGATTGAAGAGCTTGCGAAATTAAGGCTGGCGGATCCAAGATGCCCTAGCTCTTGAGGCTGACGGATGATGGGAGAGGAAGATCTCGAGCTCGGAGATGGGAGAGGAAGATCCAAGATGCCCTAGCCCTAGAGGCTGGCGAATGATCTCAAGGCTGGCGAAATTTACTCATTTTAAATTGAAGGATTTTTTATGTAGAAGGCGAGGCGTTGTGTGTAGAAGCCGAGGAGCTGTTAGCAGCCTAGCTGATGCCGGGGCGTGCTGGGCGTGGAGGATTGGTGGGTTGTGAGGTGCTGTGCATGGAGGATTGGAGGATTGGTGAGTTCTTTTTGGGGGGAAGAGAACTGCAATGATTCCATGTTCATTTCCAGCTGGCCCTTTCTCTTTCCAGCAATGATTCAAATTATATACAAACCAACGAATTCAAATTATATCCAAACCAATGAAAGCCCACACATCGACCTTTTCTCTTTCAGCCTGACCCCACCTCATTTTTACCATCAAGTTTCAAAAAATTTAGTTTCCTCTAACAGTTTTCTCTCAAAAATCAAAGTGGTTCCCCCAAAATGTTTTACATCAACCCATCTCAACCGTTGATTTTTCATGATCAAATCTCAACCGTCTTTTATCTTGTCCTAGTCAGCCATAGGATTCAAAAAACTCTGTCAAATGTATAATAGATATAGAGGGATCTTCAAATGCGAAAAAGGGCTTTTCGCACCGTGCGAAAACAATTTTTTTATTTTGTTGAAATTTTTTTTTTCAAAAATTCTTTTTTTTGATGTTTAATCCATTCAATTATATATCCCAGGGAAAATAATGGGTGAACCCGTTGGGCATTAGAGCACCCATCCACCCGTTACAAATTTAACGGTCTCAAAACGTGCGAATTTGATGAAATGCCTTGATCGAAGGCCAAATGACATTATTTCTCAACCATTATTTTTTGAGGGGGGGGATAACAACATATAATGAGGGTGGAAAAAAGAATTTTTGAAAAAAAAATTTCAAAAAAAAAACTAAAAACATTTTCGCACGGTGCGAAATGTTTGCATTTGAAAATTTTCCTATATATATATGTATATATAGACTAAGATACATTTGAGTGAACCAAACATGCATATTTAACATGTTTAAATTTAAAATTGTGCAACTCAAATGAAAAATTAGCGATATGTTTAAACCATCTACAAACCAAATGATTCAGATATGTTTTAGTCCTGCATCAAATGGCGTCAAATTAATCACTTTAGGCCAATTCTGGTACATTAATTTTTCAACCATAGTTTTCATAGGTAAACCACAGAAAAAATATTTGAATTTTTATTTATAGGTAGTTTTAAATATGTTAGATCACAACTAACCGAACAAATTTTTCATTTTAGTTATCCAATTTTAAATTTTAATGGAATGCATACATATGAAAATTTAGTTTGTAGATGGCTCAATAATTACTTTGTAATAGAGTAATAATGGGTTCAATTGCTATATTCTACATGAAACTGTTTAGTTTTCCATAAAAATTTATAGATACTTTTTCAAACATGACCAAACCTGAACCAAATTTGGCACCTACCTGACTCGCTTGCTTAAGCTGGTTGGGTACTAGTTTCTCGAAATTTCCTGGGTTGGGGTCTTTTATTCGTATTTTATTGACATTGGGTTTGGGGATGGTGTTTTCTGGGTCGGGTCAACCTTAACCCGACCTAAATGTTTTTCGATGGCATTTTCTTGATCAGGCCCCAAAGTTGACCCAGTTATTGCATCCATGTGGATGGTTAAAGAAACATTAAAGGTGAGTGAATAGTGTTCAAATAATAACCAAAAAAAATTCCACGTGTTATGTTCGAATTATCTTACGAAACTATAGAATAAATATTGATTACTATAAAAGTAATGCGAAAAAGAGATTAAACTAGAAAATTTGCAAACACCCAGAGAATTTTTATCCCGATTCGGTTCGCCAAATCTTTTTCATTTTCCAAGCCCCATCACTTGAGATTTTCCATTCTTGCAAACCGTAAGAATGGACTTTTGAGAACCAACTGTTGCTAAAATTTACCCTTCTTTCAATCTCATTAAATTTACCCTTCTTTCAATCTCATTGACCGAACCTCATAGAGAATGGGAAAATACAAACTCATATGCATTGATTTTATGCTTGTGGATCAATTTAAAAAGCTATGGGGTCGGTTTTCTCTTCAGGATTATGGACATTAGAAGAACATTAGAAGAACAGAAAGTTAGGGTAAATTTTCTTAAAAACTTGGATCACAAAGGAGAGGAAATGAAAATTTTTCATAAGACTAAAAGTTCTGAAACTCACGACGCAATTCTTTATATATATAGCTAAGATTTTATGTTTAGAAATTAAAAAAAATTAGATGTTATAACTATCATAACAGATATATCATAAACATACATATGCATAAAACCAAGGTTTGAGGTATCGACTGATACCAGTTGGTATTGGCCGTATCGTCCCGGTATCGTCGGCAACCGAGTCCGAAACCCCTCAATTCTCGGTTTCGGACGGAACCGTAGGGTTTTGGCCAGTATTGCCCAGTTTCGGACGATATTGGCCGAAATCCTAGGGTTGCCTCAACCCTAGGGAAGAGGACAGAAAAACCCCTTAGAAGACGCCACAGAGGAAGACGACAGACCCCCAAAAGACGACAGACCCCCAAAAAATTTCATGTGATATAACATCAACTCCACTCGTGAGAGAAAAAGAAATTGAATCCGTGAGTGAACAGAATGTCCATAAGTTCATAGTAATTGAAAAAAAAGCTTTAAAAAGAGTGGAGCAGCCGATACATACATCATCAGTCGAAACCTCCAAGCTCCAATCTCGCAGTTGCAGTCGATACAAACTTCCTCGATCTCGCCCTAGATCTTGAAGGAAGGAAAGATGCTCGAAGTTGCCATCGATCTCTCACAGCTTCGTCGGCTTTGTCTCGTTGCTTCGTCGGCCTCATCGACTTCGTCCAGGTTTGTACTTTTGATTTTTGAAGGGAGACGCTTCGCGAACCCACCATTTTGCTCAGGAGACGCTTCACGAACCCACCGTTTATGTATTTAAAAAACCAACCGTTTTACTCCGCGCACATACCACTAAATATTTACAAGTTTGCCGTTCACGGGGTATGTGTACGGGAGTAAAATGGCAAACATGTAAATAATGGTATGTGCGCAGAGTAAAACAGTGGGTTCACAAAACATCTCTCAAGATATTTAGCTACATTAATACATGCCCACGTTGTTTGCAATATTTACAAGTTCGCCATTATATTAAAACCTAATAAAAACAATTAATGGCATAATTGTAAATAAACTAAAATCGATGGGCAACTTAAAACTCCTAGGACTCGACATCTGCTGTTCAATTACCAACATGCCCACATTCTTCGTTATATTTGCATGTTTGATATGTGACTAAAACCTATTTAATAAAAGTAATGGCATAGTCGTAAATATATAAAACTAGATGGGCAAAATGAATTCGCGTATGGGAGTGCTGCTAGCCTGCTAAACACATTAAACATGTAGCTAAACACAGTTCATTTAATTACAAGTTTGTCGTTACTGTCGTAGCGAAGGAGTATGGTAACCAAAATGTGTAGTGTGAATAGCCGATGTACTAATAAATACTAAGTAATTGATTCCATACTATAGAAATACTACAAAAATACTACAAAAATACTAATAAATACTAATAAAAGTTAAGGAATTATTGATAGAAAATACTAGGTAATTAATTGAATTATTGGTAGAAAATACTAGGCACTAATAGAAAATATTAAGTTAATTCTTTATGCTACAAAAATACTAATAAAAATACTAATAAAAATTAATAAAAATTAAGGAATTATTGCTAGAAAATACTAGGTACTTAATTCTTTATATTACAGAAATACTAAATACCAATAAATAATAATAAATACTAGGTACTGAAATACTAAAACATACTAAAGAACTAAAGAAACTATTAAAGACTATAAAAATCACTAAAGAGATACTAAAAATTACGACATAAATACTGAAAATAGTAAAATTTTAAAAAAATACTAAAAATGTTTTCTAGAAATTAATTTTATAATTTTTACATAGTAATTAAGAAATACTAAAAATAGTAATTAAATTTTACATATATACAGAAAATAGTGTATTTTAGTAATTAAATTTTTTCATATAATTTTTTATATTTTGCACTATAAATGTTTGCATTTTTCACTACAATTTCTAGAAAATACTAAAAACACTAAATACTAAATACTATAAATAAAAAATGTCAAAATGAGGTTAGATATGTTGGAGTTGGCTCTAAAACTCCACGTTGTAAATATGAGTCTTAGTGGGGGTATAGTTGTACTTTACTTGTGTCCCTAAGAAGACCATATAAATAGTCTCTTAGCTTTAGGGGTTTTCATCGAGAGAGAAAAATAACCTAAAGAGAAAGGATGCTAGGGAAGAGAGAGGGCTTTGGAGAAGGAGAAGCAAGGTTGAGGATTTGTGTCTTAAATTCTTGTATGGTACTTTACTTCTAATAAAGCTTGGTATTTCTCTTCCACATCTTGTTCTTTTTTTGTCTTGAATATTGTTGTGCTTGGTTGTTTAAAGAGGTCGGTGGAATCAAGATATTATAAAAAAGAGGTTAGGAAAATACCGAATAAAAGTAACAAATACTTAAAAATACCAAAAAAGTAAAGTACTTATTATGATACTAAAATGTTAATTTTAGGATACTCCTAGTTAATTAGGATTAACTAGGAAAAATGAACCTAAATTAAATCGATGTTACATATTTTAATAATCGGCATTCTTAAGGCGTTCACAAAACAGTGTCTAGAATTGTTTGCGCCTAGGGCTTTGGATCACTCCAACTCTGACTGGGGATAGTGATCCTAATCTAACCAAACCTGCATGGCCGTGTTCGACTGGACCAAACTAGAATGCTTATTATCATAATGTGACGTCGATTAAACCTAGTCAAATACGTTAAAGATCCTTTTTCAGGATTAGCCGTAGCCCTCCTTGTTTTTTCACTACAATTGTAAAAAATGAGCTTAGAAATTATAAAAAATAGTTTGTCTTTTTCACTACTATTTTACCCGTTGTATGTCAAAGTATTTAAAATGTCTCGAAGAACTCCAAAGGAGAAGACGGTGGATATTGGGTGGTCTCATTGTACAATGATCGAAAACAACCATAGGCATATAAGGTGCAATTATTGCCATAAAGAAATGCATGGAGACGTGTTTCGCCTTAAGGAACACTTGACGGGAATTACCGGAGATGTGCTGACTGCCCGAGGCACCGAAAGAAGCTCGTGCAGAGATGAAAGCACACATATTTGAGAAGAAGAAAGAAAGGGTACATGCTAGATTTGAGAAGAAGAGGATCGAATAGATAAGGACAAGGGCTATTGAGGAAATATCAGATGACTCAGATGAGTTGAGGATGCCATCGAGGAGGCGAGAGACCTTAGATCTAGAGCAAGTAGGCAAGAACTTGCCGAAAAAGAGATTAGATGTGAGGGTAGAAGGATGAGAGCAGGATCGTCTGGGTTTGGCGCCTCTGGGCTAGCCAGATCAGGTAGTCGTGCTGGTCGAATGGCCGGTATGTTCGCGTATGGTTTTGCTCGCGATATTGAACCAACCGGTGTTCTCAGACCCGGTGTCGATCCTTTTTCTTTGACAAAGAAGGGTAAATCCCAGTCAACCATAAAGAATTCCTTCATGAAAAATGCCAAGTCCTTTGTCGGCCGAGCTATGTCCAAAATTTTCTACTTCAACCACATCCCATACAATGCGACCAATAGCCTATATTACAAGCCCATGGTGGATGCTATTGTGGAAGTGGGTCTTGGCATTGCTCTACCCACTGCTTGGGAGCTATCATACACATATTTGGACATGGAATATGAAGAGATCAAAAAGTACGATGAAACTTTTCGTAGTCAGTGAGATGAGTATGGTTGCACACTTCTGTGCGATGGTTGGACAACACAAAATAGAAGGAAGATTATTAATTTCCTTGTGTATTTGACCCATGAGCCGGTGTTCTTGGACTCAATGGATGCAACCGATCAATTGCGGAACAGTCTATACAAATTTGATCTTATGGATAAATATGTAAAAATAATTGGGAAGCATAGAGTAGGGCAAGTAGTTACCGACAACGGACAAACTACAAGTCAACTGGGCAGATGCTGATGCGAAAGAGACATCTGTATTGGACCCCGTGTGCGGCGCATTGTATTGACTTGATATTTTCTTATATGGCAAAAGTAGTCAAAAAGATCGTCGCACAAAGTCAGATGGTATCATGATTTATATACAACAAAGGATGTGTGCTCAGCTTGATGAGAAGAGCGACGGGTGAAAGAGTTGATCAGGCTCGCGATCACCCACTTTATTGCTTTGGACTCTCTGTACGTGTATTGAGCTAACCTATGGAGAATGATCACCGCAAAGGAATGATCCGAGAACTTTCCAAGGCTCAAACCAAAAGATAGGACCGTTGAAAACGTTGGAAAAAGGTGTACGATCTGATTCACGACGATGAATTCTGGCCAGATATCTCTAATGTTATCACCGTATTTGAGCCCATGGTGAAAGTTATCCGAATGGTTGACAACGATGATAAGGTCGAGATGGGGTATCTCTACGAGGCCATGAACCATGTAAAAGAGGAAATTCGAAAGAATGTTAGTAGATGATACAGAAAATGATGGGACATGATCGACAAAAGATGAGATACGCAGCTACATCAAGATATTCATGCCGCATGCTATTTTCTGAATCCTCGGTTTTAGTACTACTCCAATGCAACAAATGACAACGAGGTGGTGGTTGGACTCAGACGTGTGATTGAGAGGCTGGAACCAGCAATCTCGAAGCAATTTGACATAGACAGAGATGTAAATGGAATTCATATATTTTTATTTTGATATACGATTTGATGAAGTAGTTTACATTCTAAAATTATGATTGATAATTGTAGCTGGAGGCTTATAAGATGAAAGTTGGTTTTTTCAGCTCTAGTAAGACAGAAATGGCGATAACATGGGTCACTCCAGGTATCTATAAGGATTTTAGATTTCTATATGCTTCTCATAAAATGATTCATATTTTCTGACCAATGGAACGTTTGTAACTTAATGGTGGTTAAGCGTTGGGATAGAGCAAGCTTTAACTCTTACACACTTAGCTGTGCGTGTATGAGCCAAACAGTCTCTTCTTCCAATTATGAACGAAACTGGACCACTTTCTCACTCATTCACACTAAGACCAGGAACAGGCTAATAATGAAACACCTTAAACGCTAGTCTATGTGCATTATTATATGAGACATACAAAGACACGTGGGAAGGAGTGAGAAGGATGACCACCAACTGATCGACTTGAATCAGATTTTCTATGACGATGATCCATTGCAGGAATGGACCAGGGAGACAGAAGACATGTTGCTCGATGATAAAGATAATCATTGGTTGGACGAGGCGCTTGCGGAAGCAGAACATACAAGAAGCAATCAGCTACGACCAAGTCACGTCCCATCGCCTATCACGTACAAGCAAAAGAAGGCAGTCACTCAGGTTCAGCACGATATCGATGATGATTTGTCTCCCGATGACCAAGTCTTACAGATGACGGTTGTGGTCCGTCGGAATCCTTTCGCCCTACGGAGAGACACGCGGACCATGCTTATGATACACCACATTCGCATAGGTATAGAGACCATGATATGCATCATCAAAGTGAAGAGCGGGGGGGGGGGGGGACGATACCTATAATAGACAATCTGAATATCACGGGGATCTACGTTCTTCTGATTATTATGGATGTTATGATATTTCTGCCATTTATGAATCGTATTCCGGTGGACACTCAGGCAGTCACGACGGTTATTTCGCACCGTACAGACACTCTGATATCTATACGGATTATGACAGTCAATACGTGTACAGTCTGAATGTGACTGAGCAGTCCAGCAGTCATGGCAGTCATGACATGCCTTTCATCAAGCCGAGCCGGCCCTCAGCATATGATAATATGATGATATCATTTTTAGGACCGGAATAGATGCAATATTCATATCCAACATACTATTATGCACAACAGCCGGATGATGATAACTTTGAACGAGAGCATTGTATTGTTTTATTATTTTTTTTATTTTTGTATCTTTTAATGTATTTTATTCAGTGTTTATATTATGATGTTATATTTATGGCTCATCAATTTTTATTTTTGTTTTTATTAATTAATTATGTAATTGTTGTTACAAATGAGAAATGTGAACAGAAAATACATGAAAAATACAGGAAAAATACCGAAAATACAGGAAAATACCGAAAAATGCAGAATATACATATTTAAAGTATCTCATATACATATTAATACCCGAAACGAAACTGCCGAAATTACCGATACGGACGAAACCGAAACTTGCTTCCGAAACCACCGAATGGGCAATACCGATACCGAAACCTAAATTTTGGGAAGAGCGATACCGAGACCGAAACCAAGACCTAGACTTAAAACCTTGCATAAAACAGGTTCATTAGTCGACTAATAGGATCATTGGTCGACTAACCGTCCAAAACAATGAAGCAGATTCAATCCGTATTAGTTGACTAGAATGACCAGTAGTTGAGTAATGGAAAGAAGTTAAAAATAATTCCAGAATGCAGTAGTTGACTATTTAGTAGGTTAGTCGACTAATTAGTTCAAAGTTTGAAAATTACAAGTCTGTGTCAGTCGTGTAATATCATGGTTAGTTGACTAACAGTACAAAACATGGAAAATATTGTTCGGTATTAGTCGATTAAAAATGGGTTAGTTGACTAACAAATATGTATTTTGAAATTGAATTTTTTGATACATATAGATCGACTAATAGGGTTTATTGGTCGACTAATGACATTAAAAATATAGGTTTAACGTAGAATCAAGATGTTATAGATCAATATAGATGTTGATGCGTCTTGAAACCTAATATATGTGATGTGAGGTGTATGGAATTTAAGCTTAATATTATTTCTAATGATGCAAGTTTCCAATGATGCAAAGAAAAATAAGTATATCAAAATACAAAATATATACAATGAAGTCCATTTGATGCTCGAGTGCTGAGTTGATTCCTTTGGCAATGGATTGAGTTGAGTTGTCTTGAGTTCATGCATCTTGTAGGAGCTACAAAACATGATTAGCACATGCTATAGTGTTTGGTCATCTTTAAAATTATTATATGGTATCTAAGAATCAATATTCTTCATTTTTTTGATGATAACAAATAACAATACATTGAATATCAAAAAAGAGTTGGTACATAGAAGCCACCCTACATAGATGCATGTTAATACATAGAAGCTCCCCTTGCATAGATGCATTGGTACATCACATACACACGTCACATGTTTTTTCTCTGTGACATCATCAAAAAGAGAGTTAAGATAATGACTTAAAACAAATATTTCATATTAAAACATGTCTTAATTAAACAAGTCTGAACATATTGTCTTACAAATGGTTTAATACATCATAATATGCATGAAATATATGATAATGACATCAAATATGCTGTCACATATAAGCTACTGAGGTAATGAAAAGTGCTCATTGAATCTCCGTATTAAATTTTCTTGTGATTCTTGAATCTTTGTAAGCTAATGTAAGATCACACAATTTGTTTGAAGAAGAGAATCTTGAGTTGTTGACATATTTTGAACTTACCGAACTAGGTTATGATAATGATGATCATATAAGTAATCATTCAGAGGAGCAGTTGAGGAAATGGAAGGTTGATAGTCTGGCTATGATAGAGAGGTTGGGGGTTCTTGTTTGTGGGTTTCAGAAGTAGAGTTTGTGGGTATATGCATACGAGCTATAACATATTTATTAAATATAATTGTACTCCTCAGTATATCGGTTTCAATATCAAGAGTGACATTGAATAATATGAATATTTTTATGAGAAGACATCCATATGGAAGCGATGAATAAATGAGCATAATCATGTTGTTATATATAATCTTTTAGCCCAATTTAATTTTATTCGTCTAAACAATGGATAAATGCAATTGACCAAATTAACAGAGATGCAAGTGAAACTACCCGAATTAGGAAGAATATTGTAGGGTAAGATTCTTCCTTTGATATGAACCAATGGTGTCAAATCTTTTGAAGGTATACCAACTTCAATATAATCATCACGAATCAACATTTGAGATATGATAGAATGGTCATTCATTTCAATCTAAGATAATTCAATACATTGGTTACCATTTGCAGAATGCTTCTTGGATTTTTAGCAAAAATAAAGATTTCTACACTTTTTCACCAATAAGACTGTGATTCTCTTGTGGTGGTATCATATTGATGGAGAACAACCTGATAAGGAATGCAACATGATACTATTTGGTCATAAGAGACTATTAAAAATAGTCTCTTTGTATTGAATAGATCTACTAGCTCATAATATCTGAAATCAATGAACCTGATAATTTTTTAGAAACTAAGTCGTTTGTAAATTTGGTCAAGTTTAGGTTCTTTTAAGTATCTCTGATATGCAGTTGCACGGTTAGAGGTGGAAGATCGGGGTCTTTTTTGTACGGGCCGTATATGCCTTGCAATAATAACTACAAACACTCTAGAGGGTGGGTGAATATAGTAATGTCAATAATCGTGTAATTAAAAATTAAACTTGTAAATGCGGAATTATACGGGCAAGAGGAATTTAAACAACACAATCAAGCAAACGCTAACACAAAGATTTTACACTGGTTCCCCAACTTGGGTACATTCAGCCACACCAATATTCACTATGATTTTCCACAAGGTAGTGAATACAATCTCACAAAGAGATACCATATATAAGTGATTTGAATTCTCACAAAGAGAATTTAACTCTCACTTGTGAGAGTACCTAGCTCTCACAAAGAAATTCACAAAGAAAGTTAGGGGCAAACTCTCACAAACTAACTTTCACAAAGAAAGTTAGGGTTTCAGTTCACAAAGATGAAAAAAATATTCTTACATATGCATTGATATGAACTTACTCAATATGAAGAAGGCATGGAAGAAGATCTCCAAGTGTTGGGATAAGCTTTGATGCACTTGGATGATTTCCCTTGAGCTAGCTTCAATGCATGAAGAAATTAGTGCTCATGAGAGGGAAATGAGAGAATACGAGTGGCTTAATGAATCTCTAAGATATTGAATGTTAACTAAGAAGTTCTAAATGAACTAAGCACACTCCTATATATAGGAAGCCCCAAAAACCCAATAAAACCCAAGTTAGAAGCCAAAGGAAGAATTCTGCAACGGCTAGAATCTGGGATTTTACGGCAACGACAGGCGCTGTACAAGAGCGGACAGTCAACTGATCAGCGGCTAGAAAATTTCCAATGGCTATAATCTGAGTCAGGACATGCGATTGTAGAAGACTACACATGCGCATGTATAATGTGCAGGCGTCTGAATATATTTCTGCATGCGGTTGCCACATGGGATAGAATAGAGCTGCGGAAATGCAACTTTCGTACTTGTGCATTCGGACGACTGATGACCAAAGTCCAGGTGCCTGAAGATAGACATGCAACTGTAAACTCTACATCATTCGGCCATCACACAAGTGGATTGGTGCCCAGAAAAGACAACTTACACACATTAGCACTCAGACGACTGAAGAACAAAGTTCAGACGCCTGATGGTAGACAAGCGCTTGTCAAATGAACTTCAGTCGCATGCACCAAAAGCTGAAGAAAGAGTCAAGAAAAAGTTGACTTGAGCTGTGCACAACATTCGGCTGTAGAAGGCTGGCCAGGCGCCTGGAGATCACCCAGTCGCATGTCCTGCCTTCAGCAGTCGCCTGTTGGAAGGCCAGAGACTCCAATTTATGTTCATGGCATGTGGAACCTATTGGGTTGGATTCTATGAAGATTCTAAGGTTCACTAAGATGGTTAATACATATGCATGAATGCGTATGACCATCTATCAAGGCATTACAAAAATCATAGACTCAAAAAGAGAAATGCAAGTAATAGAAATTACATGGATTACATTTTGCATCTCCTAGAGATTAAGGCTTCAAGCTCTAGATGCCTTGATGCTCCCTATCATCTTCCAAGCTTTGGCACCTCTTGATGAGCTTTGCTTCATCAAGTTCCAAGCTTTGGCAATGCTCCTCTTGATGTCCATTCTTGCACCAAGCTATTAGTCTCCAAAAAACTTATTCTTCAATTGACAAACATGATACTAAAATATTGAGAGGCATTAGCAACAACATAATGTTGTGATCATCATCAAAACAATATTGGTATAAAACATCAATAACTAACATTCTCCACCTTTTTAATGATGATACACATTATGTAAAACATAAACAATTAAAACATAATACTAATGAGCACCCCTATTTATATGCACCAATTGAAAATAGATAACCAATTGTAACAAATCAATAGTGACATATAATAGGCATGGATTACATAAACCACATCTCATATCTCTCCCCATATATGAGTATCTCTCGCCCCCATACATGATATATGATTTACATAATCCATATCTCTCTCCCCCTTGTCATTGTCAAAAAGGTGGACATCAAACATATAAGAAATAACTCTTATCATGGACTCCCTTTTAAAAATGTGACAAATAAACAAGAGATTAAGAGATGTTTGATACCTAATTGTAGATTTAAAGTGGGTATCAATCACTATCCCATGCTCGCCCTAGATCATAAAAAGGGTCAACTTGTTGACTTCTATGGTCTAATATCAATTGTAAAGAAAACATAACTTTACCAATTGTAAAATTAAATACTTGGAGCTATATGCCAAAATTGTGTCAATGCATGGATATAGAAAAATCAAGCATCATTGATACAAATGTGATGAGGGAAGAACTCATAGGCAGACATGGGGGGACGATGGGAAGGACTCCGGAGGCTGAGGGCGGTGTGCAGAGACCGATACAGATCCTTGAAGTTCTTGGCACCGCAGAGAGACCATGCTTGGTGTACATCCGGAATGACGACCGTCTCGGTAAATGTCATTGCCAATAGAAATTATATAGCATGTAAAATATTGGCAACACCAATGGGTTGAATTTGAGATCATAATAACCAATTTTATAAAATCATCTCAAAAATCACCCAACATAAGAGTTAAAATATGTTTTAAAATACTTTTAAACATACGTAACATACTAACTCCCCATTGTCATACACATAAATCAATAAATGCATGTATGACAATGCACATGTGTGAGAGACCTAAACATTAGGAAACCAAACCTAAAAAGAGTTTGATTTCCTAAAAAGAAAATATACCCCAATCAATATGCAAGAGTGCACAAAATATAGGCACAAATCATATTGATGGATGTTATGCATAAATAGTACCAAAAGATAAAAATGCATACAAAGCATAAGGTACATTTGTACATAACACATTTCTCTCCCCCATTGGCATAACAAAAAGAAACCAAAATGGGTAAGAGAAATAACTACCACATATGCACAAACATAATGAATGACATCCAATGAGACATATGCAAGGAAAAACTAATACTGGCAAGCAAAAATATCATACTCCCCCATAAACTTACATAACATGCAAAAATGGGAGTAAAGAACACACTCACATAAATATGAGTACAAAATGTAAACAAACAAGCATGGTATCCAAGCAATAAATAACAAAGTGAGTGAGCTAGCAAGGTGGAAACCAAACAAAAGTGGAGTTTGGTTTCCGTATATAGTCATATGAAAATATAACATGACGAACATATGATTCTATATTCACGTTCCTATCAAGCCTAGAAACTCTTAGGAATCCACAAAGAAAGTGATTTGGGATTCTTAAGAAGAGGTTTAATTATGGCATGAGTAGGAGGTGAGGGTGCACGCTTATGTGTGTGAAACTTGCAATTTAGCATCAGAAACATTCACACGAGCATTTCTACCATGCATAGGAACATGTGAAGCATGCAATGGATCAGCATTGATTCTAGCATGCAAGCAATGTAGCTCATTCCTATGAGAAGAATTATCATGCATATCAACATATGAGGAAGCATTCACACCATTTGGTTTTTAAATAGGCTTCTTATGCATGCATGATCTTTTTTGGCTTAGTAATCGAAGTTGATGTTTGGCCAAAAGAAGACTTGATTGTGACACACCTCTTAGAAAGCTCCCCCACAAATTTGTTTTGGGTGCTTCTAGAGGTAGAGATTAGTTTGATTACCTTCAAAGTTGAAGTTTCCAAATCCTTGTCCTTACTCGAGTTGAAATTTACAATTTGAGTAGACAATAGCTCACACTTCTTCAAAAGTGAAGAAATATCGCCATCCCTCTTGGATAGACATGAGCTAAGCTCACAACATTTTGACTTGAGAGTCAATATCTAATCTCTCAAAATGTTGAAATCACAAGCTGAGTGCACCTTCTCCAATTGAAGTTTGAGAGAAGCATTCTCATCTCCCAAAGTACTCAATTGAGAAAGAAGACCATCTTTCTCGGTATACAAAAAATTATGTTCAACTTGATGGGCGGCATACACACTCTCTTTCACAGATTTGTGAAAATCACGATTATACTCAATAAGAGCTTTACGAGAGTTATTCTCCTTACTCAACATGCACACACGAGAATCAAGAGCAATCAAAGAATTTTTATCACTAAACTCATTAAGATCACAAGTAGATTGAGTTTGAGATACCTCATTATCGCTTGACTCAATCTCATCACATTCGGTGTACTTGGCCTCAAGATAACTTCACATTTCATGTGATGTCTCCATGCCTCCAACATCATCATTTTCATGATCCCAAGTGGAGATGCACAATGCCCTTTTGGCATGGACGTCCATCATAAAGTTTGATTTTGAGACATCCGAAATCACCGCATCCAAGAGATTATTCTTCTTAAGGTGATTGATCATCTTGCTCCTCCATATTGGGTAGTCCATTCCATTGAAGAGCGGGGGATGACCTGTTACATTGAATGCTATCGTTATGTATGCTTCAACCTCGCTCTGATACCAATTGTAAGGACCGTCTATGCCTTACAATACTAACAACAAACACTCTAGAGGGTGGGTGAATAGAGTAATGGCAATAAGCGTGTAATTAAAAATTAAACTTGCAAATGCGGAATTATAAGTGCAAGAGGAATTTAAACACACAATCAAGCAAACGCTAACACAAAGATTTTACACTGGTATCCCAACTTGGGTACATCCAGCCACACCAATATTCACTATGATTCTACACAAGGTAGTGAATACAATCTCACAAAGAGATACCCTACATAAGTGATTTGAATTCTCACAAAGATAATTTAACTCTCATAAAGAGAGTACCTAGCTCTCACAAAGAAAGCAACTAATTCACAAAGAAAGTTAGAGGTAAACTCTCACAAAGAGAGAAACTAACTTTCACAAAGAAAGTTAGAGTTTTAGTTCACAAAGATGAAAGAAATATTCTTACCTATGCCTTGAGATGAACTTACTCAATATGAAGAAGAAGGCATGGAAGGGGATCTCCAAGTGTTGAGATGAACTTTGATGTACTTTGATGATTTCCCTTGAGCTAGCTTCAATGAATGAAGAGATTAGAGCTCATGAGAGGGAAATGAGAGAATAAGAGTGTCTTAATGAATCTCTAAGATATTGAATGTTAACCAAGAAGTTCTAAATGAACTAAGCACACTCCTATATATAGGAAGCCTTAAAACCCCCATAAAACCCAAGCTAGAAGCCAAAGGAAGAATTCTGCAACGGCTAGAATCTGGGATTTTACGGCAACGAAATGCGCTGTACAAGAGCGTACATTCAACTGATCAACAGCTAGAAAATTCCCAACGGCTATAATCTAAGCCAGGACAAGCGACTGTAGAAGACTACACAGGCGCCTGTACACTGTGCAGACGCTTGAATATACTTTAGCAAGCGGCTGAATATACTTCAGCAGGCAGCTGCCACATGGAATGGAATGGAGATGAGAAAATGCAACTTTCGCACTTGTGCATTCACACGACTGATGCCCAAAGTTCAGGCGCCTGAAGATAGACATGCGACAGTCAGCTGTCACATAAAGTGGATTGATGACCAAAAAGAAAAGTTACGCATATTGGTACTCAGATGACTGAAGAACAAAGTTCAGGCGCCTGATGGTAAACAGACGCTTGTCAAATGAACTTCAGTCGCGTGCACCAAAAGCTCAAGAAAAAGTTGACTTGAGATGTGCACAACAGTCGGCTGTAGAAGGCTGGCTAGGCGCCTGGAGATCACCTAGTCGCCTGTCCTGCCTTCAGCAGTCGCCTGTTGGAAGGCCAAAGACTCCAATTTGAGTTCATGGCATGGGAAACCTATTGGGTTGAATTCTATGAAAATCCTAAGGTTCACTAAGATGGTTAATGCATATGCATGAATGAGTAATGACCATCTATCAAGGCATTACAAAATCCTAGACTCAAAAAAGAAATGCAAGTAATTGAAATCACATGGATTACATTTTGCATCTCCTAGAGACTAAGGCTTCAAGCTTAGATGCCTTGATGCTCGCTATCATCTTCCCAGCTTTGGCACCTCTTGATGAGCTTCCCTTCATCAAGTTTCAAGTTTTGGCAATGCTCCTCTTGATGTTCATCCTTGCACCAAGCTATTAGTCTCCAAAAAGCTTATTCTTCAATTGACAAACATGGGATTAAAATATTGAGTCATTTGCAACAACATAATGTTGTGATCATCATCAAAACAATATTGGTCTAAAACACCAATAACTAACATTTTTAACATGGCTATGATGTGAGATGGAACAAGAGTTAAAAAGCAAGTAGAGCTAAAAATAATGTAGATAAACAAACTAAAGGTGAAAACTAGCTAGGAATTGACTTGAAATAAGCTAGAAATAAAAGAAAATGAGGTGAAATATATCTGATCCCAGTTGATAAAGAAGGTGAGAGAATGAGCTGCTCTAGGGTTTCTGAAAATCGAAGAAGGTTGCTGGTAGACTAGAAGAAGGAGGAGGAGAGAGCTAAGAATTCAGTTTTTAAGTGTTCAATGATGTTTGGATAATATCAACCATTTTATGATGATTAAGTGGTGTTGATCAAAGGGGTTAACGACTTTGGGTATTAAGGATATAATAACCAGTAACATAAGTCAAATATCCATTAAGAGAAATATCCCATATGTATCAAAACTGAAAATTAGATTTCATTTTGTATTAGTCAATTAGGGGGTGTATTAGTCAACTAACTTAACTACGAAATTAATCTACTAACTTATGCTTAAGATTCAAAAATCATCACTGGATTAATCAACTAGTGACTTTATTAGTCGGCTAATTAAGCTTTTAAAGTATTGATTTGATGAGCAAGTGTATAAGTATATGATATGTAAATTAATTAATTATTATAAATCACTTTTACAGCATATCCATAGTTCTCTTCTTAATCTAACATATGCATCATCTTTTAATGGTTTAGTTAGAATTTGTGCAATTTGATTTTTAGTTGAAATGAATTTCAGTGCAATATCAATCTAAATAATTGATCATTCAAGAAATGGTGGTGAATATCTATGTGTTTAATGCGTGCATGATAAACCATATTCTTAGATAGATTTATCTGATTTGTATTGTCACACAAAATTATCGATGTTGTACAATTGATAGCATAATAAGTTAGGTTGTGTCACATCCATAAAATTTATGCACAAGTTAAACCTACATCTATGTATTCTGCTTTGGTGGTAGATAATGCTTTGGTTGTAGATATGATACAGAGTGCTTTTTGTTGAACCAAGACACTAGTGAATGTAGACACTAGTGAATGTATCAAAAAGTAACACGTACTGCTGGTACCCTTTTTATTGGACTTGCATCCAATAAAGTTGGCATCATTATATGACATTAACTCAAATATGCTCGTTTTAGGATAAAACAGAGCATAGTCTAAAGTGTGCTTTAAATATTTAAGAATACGTTTCACGGTCGGAAGTTGTAAGTTGTGATTTCTTAAGGTTCAATTGATATAGTGCACATAAGTATACATTAAACATAATGTCGGGTCTACTACTAGTTAAATAAAGTAAAGAGTATCATATTTTGGCATAGTTTTTGATCATTATTCTTTTCGAAAGGATCTTTGTCAAGGAAAACAGATGTAATCAGTAGTATATTCTTCTGATTAGAGTTATCCATGTCAAACCATTTGAGTAATTTCTGTGTATTTACCTTGGTTAGATGTTTTTCCTTCAATTGTTTGATATGAAGTCCAAAAAAGTTGTGTTCGTCTATTGGTTCATCTCGTATTCATCCTACATGGTCTTAGAAAATTTCGACAAAGAAACTTATCAGTAGAACTAAAAATTATGTCATGTACACATACTTAAATCAAAATAATATTATTAATTCTTTAATAAAAAATGTTGAAACAAATTTTCCAATTTGATAACCAAAATTCATAAGAAAGCTTTTAAGTCTCTCATTCCATGCTAAAAGACCTTATTTAAGGTCATATAATGTTTTCTTAAGTTTGAAAACATAATTTTAAAACTTTGTATGTTAAAAATTGGGTGGTTTTACATATATGTCTTTAATAAAATCATTAAGAAAATTACTTTAACATCCATTAAAAAAAGTTTGCAATCCATAAAATTTACACATGCTAACATTCTAATTGATTCTATTCCAGTTACAGAAGCATAAGTTTTATAGAAACCAATACATTTCATTATAGCACTGTGCAACTAAACATTTCTTGTTGTTGATACTTGTCCAGATTGTTCGAGTTTGTTCTTGAAGCTCCATTTGATTCCGATCATGGAATGATCTTCAGATCGTAGTACAAGCTCCCAATCATCATTCCTTGAATACTGGTTTAGTTAGAAACTTTATAAATGTTTTTTTAAATTTACACGACCAATTCTCTTATTCCAACGTGAGTCGTTAATTGACACAAGTAAACAGTGATCGTTATTAAAACATTTCATTGACATATATATGTTATTTTTTCTAAAACTTTTAAATAACGCATTTTCATATTAGAGTCATAAATAATTCGTGCATATTAAATTTGTATCATTTATCACACAATTAGCTAATACTGAGAAAGTTATATTTACGATCATCAACTAATATTATATTTTCAATAAATGGTTTAAAGATATTACCAATTGACCCAATACTGATTACATGACCTTCTGTATTATCTCCAAAGATGATGGTTCCTTTGCTTTTCTTTGAATTGATTATAACATATTTGTTTGACAGTCATATGGCTTGGAATAACCACTGTTAAGGATCCACTTCTCTTTTCTGGGTACATAAAAGAAAACCATTAAGGTTAAATTGGTAACCACTCTTAATTGGATCTATAAAATCAACACTTCGGAACCCAAACCAAAGTAGGATTTCATTTCCTATTCTTTGAAAAAACATAATCATGTGAGTGACATACATTTTTCATGGATGATTTAATATAAGCATTCTTATCATAAGACCATAATTCTTTAGGTATACACATTGAAATGATATGAGGTTTATTATATTTTATTTCAAATGTAATTTAGCAATGTTATTATTATCATACATTCTTTGAGAAGCAAATGAATTAACCTTTTTATTGATGTTGTGGTAAATATCTACCATAGATATATGCATAATTCTTTTTTCTATCTTTTACACGCAAGCTCTTAGAAGATGAAGCATAGATAATATGCAAGTTCTTAGAAGATGAACCATATCTACCATTTGAATTAGTAGTCTTGGTATATCCTAGTCCAACTTATTATTAGAAGCATATTGATAGGATAATAGTTTACTTAAAATTCTCTTTACATTTGTTAAATTTAGTCACAATTTGTTCAATGTCATCATATTTAAGTTTGATGGAAGAAACATCTTTTTCCAATTTAGTTATCCTAGTGTTTAATGTATGCTATTTCTTTTTAAGCATAGCATTTTAATCATGTAAGTTCTTATTTTCTAAAACTAATCTTTATTATTATTAATCGTATCATCCATTGTAGAGCATTTCATTGTCATAGCATCATGATCATTTATATTAATAACTCATGTTTATTTTTAATTATAATTGCCATTTAATTTTTAAATATATCATAATGACCATTGAAATTATTAAGTAATTTGTCATTACATAATATAGAGGTTACATTATCCTCATGTGTCATAAAGCACATATACACGTTCGCTTGTTGATCTTCTTCTTCATCAAATGATAATTTGTTATATCCTAAGTTACAACCAACGCTTTCTTCCTCTTCCTTGGAAGCTTGTTAAATTTGTTTACGTTTTCATTCTTGGATTTCAACAAGGGATAGTCTTTTTCACGTGACTTAGTTTATTACACTTAAAACACAAAAAAGAGTCATTAACCTTAAATTTGTTTGGTTTAAATGATAATTTGTTATATCCTAAGTTACAACCAACGCTTTCTTCCTCTTCCTTGGAAGCTTGTTAAATTTGTTTACGTTTTCATTCTTGGATTTCAACAAGGGATAGTCTTTTTCACGTGACTTAGTTTATTACACTTAAAACACAAAAAAGAGTCATTAACCTTAAATTTGTTTGGTTTAAATGATAATTTGTTATATCCTAAGTTACAACCAACGCTTTCTTCCTCTTCCTTGGAAGCTTGTTAAATTTGTTTACATTTTCATTCTTAGATTTCAACAAGGGATAATCTTTTTCACGTGACTTAGTTTATTACACTTAAAACACAAAAAAGAGTCATTAACCTTAAATTTGTTTGGTTTGTATTTGCCTTTCCTTAAGAATTTCCTTAATTTTTTGTGATAAGAGTCATGTCGTCCTTATCATCGTCTGAATTATCTATGTCGGATGATGCATTGAATGTGAATACCTTTTTGTTATGAATGCTATCTTATTTGTTTGTGACGTAGGTTATAAGGTTATTGATCAAGTCCTACAGGTGAGAGTTGAGAGCTCGTTTGCCTCTTCTATTGTCGTCATATTTTTCTCCCATTCGGGAGTAAGGGCACACATGGTATTTTGGATCATTTCAATCTGAGTATAATTCAAGCCTGGTAATTGGTAACATCGGTGAAACGGATGTACATCTTCGAGAGAGTATCCTTTTTTTCATATTGAACAACTCAAATATATGAACAAGAATAGAAATCTTAGATCATTTAATCTTATTTGTTCCTTCATGGGTTACCTCGAGAATGTATCATATTTGGTGCGTTGATGTAGACATGGTTATACAGTTGAATTCGTTCGTATCCATGACACAAATACTGCATTCATTGCCTTTTAATCCAATGTCGTAGACTCTTCGGCATCTGTACATTGCGAGTATGTGGTAGAAGAGTTGTAGTAACGCATCTTCATTATGTTTCATAACCCGTAGTTGACTGATTGGAGATTTATCATCATCTGCATCTTCTAATAATTGTAGTTGGAACTGCTGAACTTTTAGATGTGCCTTTGAAGAATTACGATGATCCATTGGTTGTAATTGTCATCCTTCATCGGGTTCTGATAACATGTGTTTGATAACATGTGTTAGATCATTCTAGATGGTCAAAGAAACATCAGATGATGTGAATAGGGTTCAAATAACAACCAAAAGCAATTCTAAGTATTACCTTAGAAAACTATGTAATAATACTGACTACTGTTAAAATAATGCCAAAAAGAGATCAAATCAGAAAATTAATCACACACCAGAGAATTTTTATCATGGTTCGGTTCTCCAGACATACTCCAATTTCTAAGTGTTATCGTTTGAAATTTTCTATAATACCTTGTAAACTGTTAGAACAAACTTTAACCAACCAACCATTGCCAAAATTTACACTTCTTTCAATTCCATTTCGAGAATCTTGCAGAGAATGAAAAAAATACAAATTCTTATGCCTTGGTTTTGTACTTGTGCATCAATTTAAAAGGAGGCTATGTTGTGAGTTTTTTTTTTGTTTAGGATTGTGAAATTTAGAACAACATAAAGTCGGTATATATTTTCTCAAGAACTTGGCTCAAAAGTCGACCAATGAAAATTTTCATCAAGGTCAAAAATTCTGAAACTTTCGAGTGATTCCCTATATATAAAGATAAGATTTAACATTGAGAAATTTCAAGAAAAAAAAGGATATATCATGATCACAGACAGGTAGAAATGAGTTTAATGTGACAGTTCAAAATAATGAAGCAGATTCAATTTGTGATGTTGACTAAAAGGATCATTAGTCGACTTAAGGAAAGAAATAAAAAATAATACTAGGCTGCATTAGTTGATTACTCAATGGGTTAGTTGACTAGTATCAGATCATCAAAGTATGGAACTCACAAGTTTGTAATAGTTGATATCTCCGGATTAATTGGTACAAAACATGGAAAATGTTAGAATGTATTGGTCGACTACAAAATTGGTTAGTCGACTAACAAATATGTGTTTTACATTTTAAATTTTTTGATCCGTGTTAGTCGATTAACAGAGTTTATTGGTCGACTAATAGATACTGAAAACATATGTTTAACTTAGAATCAAGATGTTATGGATCAAGATAGATATTGAGGGGTTTCTAAGTCTTGAAACCTAATATATATGATGTGTTGTGTGTACAATTAAGGCTTAACATCATTTCTAATGATGCAAAGGAAAATAAATACATCAAATTACAAAACATATACAATGAAGTGCATTTGATGCTTGAATGTTGAGTTGACTCATTTATTGGTTGAGTTACCTTGAGTCCATACATCATGTAAGAGTTGCAAAATATGGTTAGCACATAACATAGTATTTGATCATTATCAAAATCATTATGGGATATCCAAGAATCAACACTGACCTGACTTGGCCCGGTTGCCATCCTTAGCTAAAATAATAGATGTAAATGAGAACATAATTAAGAAATTTTAAATAGAAATTTCTTCATTACTAATATGCTCTTTTTGGATTGTCAATGAGATGGAAATATAAGGATAACATTAAGGGGAGGGATGACTAACTCCAATTACTAGCACCATTCTTCGTGTTATGTGTGTCGGTCTAGTATGATGTTACCAAACGCATCCCAGTACTCTAGGAAGTCTTTTGATTAAGATTGTTGTTTTGAATTTATTTGTGATCCAAGTGTTCATCCTTGTTTCTTTGTTGTCTTGATGGTAGCTGACACCTAAAAGCTTATCCGGTGAGATTGGAAACAGGTGGAGACAAGTCTTAATCAGAAGTACCAATACAAAGGGCCTAATAGAAATGGTTCTAAACGTTGTTAATTGAATCAATTGCAATGGTAAACATTTGTTAATGTGATAGTAACGATTTAGACAGTTGCTAATAGACCGTTACCTTTAAGGTCATTGCAATTAGCTAATAGCAACAGTTTACAACCATTGCAAAATTACACAACCGTTTTCATTAAATTATTTTTCTAATTATATAAAAATACCACGTAATTAATTTAGTAATGGTTACAACCGTTGCAATTAATTTAGTAACCGATAAACAACTGTTTCTAAAACACAGTATCAAAGAATTTTAACAACACTTATAACCGTTGCTAAAAGATGTATAGCAGTGGTAAATACCGTTAATAAAAGATGTTTAGCAATGATAGATAACTGTTTCTAAAAGTTATTTACTCATATAATATAACCATTGCTAAAGATATTTAGCAGTAGAATCTCACCAGTGCAAATAAATATATTAATAAAATTTTTAAATATTAAAATTTCATAAAAATAATTTCAATTCTTTATACCATTCACTAATCGTTACTAAATATAGAAACAATTCATATTTAATTTCATACAAACAATCAAGTTGCCATTAAAACTCAAATTAAATATTCATAAATAAAGTAATGCGTAGATAAAATCTACTAACACAACTCAAAAAATTACAAATTTTAAATGTGTAAATAAATTGCTACAAAGTCCAACTTTTGCTAAAACAAATCATACGACAAGTTCCTTGCGTATTGATTTTCTTTCTTCTCTTTCATATGCCTTCTCTCTTTCAGCCTCTTCAATTCTTTGTTGAAAATCTTCTCGCATATCTTGGATCAAACTGTTGGCAGAGTTAAACTCCTCTTGCAAACGAACATTGCTCTCACAACTGCCATTATTGTTACACGAATAAGATGGTCGTCCCAATTGTCGTGTTAAATAACCGATGCCATAACCTCTTTCATATCCTCCGTGATGTCGTCATGCTACATCATCAATCCTTGATTAAAGCTTTAACTTACACGAAATCGTAGATGAGTCTGACCCACTAAGTTGAACCATAAGTTCCTTCTTTTTTGATGACTTTCTCCTGCATGACATTTAAAAGTTCTATTATAAATTGTAATATAAATTAATAAAAATTTAAAAAAAGAAAACCTACACATAATTCTTGAGTTTTATTATTAGGATAGTCCACAATGCCTAACTTTTTCTTATGAGACTTGACAAATACATCAATATCATCATCACCCTCACTTTTCTGGAAAAAAAATTAAATTAATAAAACAGTACCAATAGTATAACAATATAATCCCAATAATGTTCTTATATCCTTACGAACTTTCTTTTGGTTTGAGCAAAGGTTCGTTGCCATAAACAATGACAAAGTTTCTTGTTCATGACATTGGTCTTGTTCCTAATAGACTCTTCTTGCATGAATAATAATAATTTAAGACAAAAGCTATTAACAAATAATGCGTGAGTAATAATCTTTTCTTAATACATTGAGAAATAAAAAAACTAAGTCATGAGTTAAAATGTATGCCGACATAATTTAAGACAGAACATATGGTTAACTGGATACATATTACCTTCTTTTGTGGATTCTCGAGATATTCAAATAAGTTTTCACATTCACTATGAGTGATCCTCTTAAACTAATCTAATCACGTTGTCGTGGTGAAGCATTTTTCCATTTCTTATAGTATTTGCGCTTACGTTTGTTCCTCCCTTTCATAATAACACATTGAACTGTAAGAGTACACCAACGTTGCACCAATTTTAGATTTACTGTTATAATTACTTCAGGGGTTTTAGGGTCTTTATCACCGCTCCCAATTGAAATTTTCCTGCATAAAATTGTAATTTTGAGAGACTAAAAAACAAGAATTTGTTAAGCAAATAAGATTACATCATGATAACGGAAGAATTAAACCTCTAAAAGATCCATAATTTCATCTATTGTTTTTCGTGACTATTCATCCCACTCCTTATGTAAAGGAAATAACCTTCATATTCGAGCATAATATCCGAGTTTTTCTGAAAGCTGTAGACTAGTTTCACTTAATGTTGTCCTTCACACTAAATAACTATATGTTTTTGACCTGACGGGCGGTGAAATGTTTCCTACTTGGTTGCCTTTCGATTATCTTTTTTATTGTCTACATTAATAACTTCATAATCGATAAATAGAATAAATAAATTAGCCATCATAATTAATCAAACAATGATCAAATTTGTGTTCATTATAAAAATACCGTCGTGTCTTAGAAAGATCAATATTATCAATGCGTATGGAAATCTCATTATGAGCTGTCTGGCAGCTATCATCTTCTGGGTGACTTGTTGGCATTTCAGTGTCATTATTAGGTGACAGATTTGAAATAACGGTAGTAGTACTAACATCAAAACTAGGAATTATAGCATTGCAACCATTGTTATCAAACGTTGCAGCATTAGGAATCTTGGTGATACGACGATATATTGAAGGTGCACTTCGTTGATGACGGCTGGATTGAGAAACTTTAAAAATGTAAAAAATTTATTAACATAACAAAAAAATATCATAGAACGCATAGAGTTCAATTGGATGCAATGTGATAATTGAAAGTCATCTGAACAACATCATAACAATTGAGTAATAGAAGTATATGCAACAATGTGATTCCATTCAGAATTTAAGATTTCCAAGAAGTTACAAATAATAGTAGTGAACATAAGTCAGATGAGTTAACAATGAATATCTAGAGACACAATTGCATGCGTAATTTTACCCAAAAATACATGCATTAGCCACAGATGCATACTAATAAATCTATTAGTTAAATGTTAACCAAGTCCTAGTTTTGCATAGCTAAGTTGAGCAATTTAAGTCAATAGGTGTATTACTCGAAGAAGAACATGCACATGATAACTGCAACCTAGAAACAAAAAAGGTCGTTGAGCACCAAGCATATTCAGTACACAAATTTAGTTGAAGTAGCAATGTTGAATGTGAATCAATAGACAAGCAATTGCTGAATATTGGGGAAAAACTACTACATGTTACTTAACATAATACCCTGGAAAGTTGAAGCAAAGCACATATTTTTTCGGTACATATCAGCAAACAATTATCATGTAAATTGACACACTATTCATCGTTATTTCTAAAAAAACTTGACAAATGCCAAATTAAAACAGAGCACATAGTCAGATTAGTTCCATAAATTCTATACATTTTTTAAGAAGCAGGATGGAGCGAAGCTCCAGCTAAATGGAAAAAAACGAAGTAGCTAGGTTTATGAATGTTAGTTTATGAATATTTGCCTAATGGAAACATATCTAGTCATCTATATAGTAAGTTTTGAAATGTTTATATGAAGTAAAATCTGCTTTCAGTATCAAATCTTTCTTTTGCCTTTTGGTTCAACAGACGACCACCGGAATATTTAAATATGCATGCAAGCTATTTAAATATGCATCCCTGTGTGTTACAGGTTTACACTATTTGCATAATCTAACTCCTCCAGTAGCGCCTAATGGCTTCAAAACGAGTAATGTCTTGGTTGATGAAAACTTCATCGCTAAAGTTGCAGATGCATGTGTTGTTCATCTACTTCAAAGAATTGAAGGCGTCGGTTCATCTCAAGCTGCTTCTGGGAATACTATCCTAGATCCAGAGTATGCATATTTCCTATATTATTATTTGCTTAGAAAATATTATAGGAAAATAGATAACATTTATAAATTATAAGTAGTTGTCAAATATCATCCCACACTCACGCAGGCTCAAGCGCACATGCATGCACATTTTGATTTGATTCAATCATCTGTTTTGATGTTTGTAAATGCTCATGTATGATTGTGAATGTGACTGCATGTGCGCTTGTGCCTGCGTGAATGTGGGATGCTATATGACAACTAATTATAATTTATAAATGTTATCTATTTTCCTATTTTTCTGAGCTAATAATAATTTAGGAAATATGCACACTCTGGATCTGGGAAAGTATGCCCAGAAGCAGATTGAGATGAACTGATGCATTCAATTCTTTGATGTAGATCACAACACCTGCGTCTGCAACTTTAGCGATGCGGTTTTCATCAATCAAGACATTACTCGTTTTGAAGCTATTGTGCACTACTGGAGGAGTTAGATTTTGCAAATAGTGTAGACCTGCAACACACATGGATGCATATTGGAATAGCTTGCATGCATATTTAAATATTCTGGTTGTCGTCTGTTGAAACAAAAAGCAAAAGAAAGATTTGATACTGAAGCGGATTTTACTTCATATAGACGGTTCAAAACTTGCCATATAGATGCCTAGATATGCTTCCATTAGGCAAATATTCATAAAATAACATTCATAAACCTAGCTACTTCTTTTTTTCCATTTAGCTGGAGCTTCGCTCCATCCTGCTTCTCAAAAAATGTATAGAATTTATGGAACTAATCTGACTATGTGCTCTGTTTTAATTTGGCATTTGTCATGTTTTTTGAGAAATAACGGTGAACACTGTGTATCAATTTACATGATAATTGTTTGCTGATATGCACCAAAAAAATTATGTGCTCGGTTTCAACTTTCCAGGGTATTATGTTAAGTAACCTTTAGTAGTTTTTTGCCCAATATTTAGCAAGTGCTTGTCTATTGATTCACATTCAACATTTCTGCTCCAACTAAATTTGTTTACTAAATATGCTTGGTGCTCAACGACCTTCTTTTTTGTTTCTAGGTTGCAGTTATCATGTGCATGCTCTCTTTCGAGTAATACACATGTTGACCTAAATTGCTCAAGTTAGCTATGCAAAACTGGGACTTGGTTAACATTTAACTAATAGGTTTCTTAGTATGCATCTGTAGCTAATGCATGTGTTTTTGGGTAAAATTAAGCATGCAATTGTTTATCTAGATATTCATTATTAAGCTCAGTTCTTAGTTCTTCTTAGTAATCTTAAACTATGAATAGAGTCACATTGTTGCATATACTTCTATTACTCAATTGTTATGATGATGTACAGATGACTACTGTTTCAATTATCTCATTGCATCCAATTGAACTCTATGCGTTCTATGTTATTTTTTGTTATGTTTAATTTTTTCCATTCTTAAAGTTTCTCAATCCAGTCCTCAATGAAGTGCACCTTCTATATATCGTCGTATCATCTAAATTCCTAATGCTACAATCTTTGATAAAAATGGTTACAACTCTATGATTCCTAGTTTTGATGTTGGTACTAGTAGCATTATGTCAAATCTGCTACCTAATAATGACACTGAAATGCCAACAAGTCACATGGAAGATGATATCAGCCAGGCAGCTCGTGATGAGATTTCCACATGCATCGATGATATTGATCTTTCTGAGACATACAAAGGTATTTTTATTATAAAAAAAATATGATCATTGATTGATTAATTATGATGACTAATTTATTTATTCTATTTATCGATCATGCATTTATTAGTGGAGACATTAAAAATGTAATCGAAAGGCAACCAAGTTGGAAACATTCGCCCCTGTTAGGTCAAAAACATATAGTTCTTTGGTGCGAAGGACATGCAAGTGAAACTAGTCTACATATTTCAAAAGAACTCGGATATTATGCTCGAATAGGAATGTTATTTCCTTTACATAAGGAGTGAGATGGATAATCAGGAGAAACAATGGCTGAAATTATTGATCTTTTAGAGGGTTGATTCTTCCACTATCATGATGTAATCTTATTTGCTTAATAGATTCTTATTATTTTATTCTCTCAAAATTATAATTTTATGTAGGTAAATTTCAGTTGGGAGAGCGTCGATAACGACCCTAAAAACCTTGAAGTAATTATACCAGTGAATCTGGAATTGGTGCAACGTTAGTGTACTCTTACAGTTCAAAAGTGCTATTAGGATATGGAGGAACAAACTTAAGCGCAAATACTATAAGAAATGGAAAAATGCTTCTCCACAACAGCATGATCTGATTAAGTTTGAGAGGATCACTCGTAGTGCATGTGATAACTTATTTGAATATATCGAAAGTCCATAAAAGAAGGTAATATGTATACATTTAACCATATGTTGTATTCTTAAATTATATGTCAGCATGCATTTTAGCTCATGATTTAGTTTTTTATTTTTCAATGTATTAAGAAAAGATTATTATTCACATACTATTTGTTAATATCTTGTCTTAATATTATTATGTGGTTTTCAACGATCTGTCCGTTAAAAAATGCGTATTTTGATATTTATCCCTTAAATATCAGAATTTTCTATCACGTCCCTCAAATCTTAAACTTTAACCTTAATAGTCCATCTCTAATGTTCTGTTAGATTTTAACAAATAGGGAATATTCGGTTAGATGCCGGTTAGGGCTTGAGGGGCTTTTGGTTGGGGGTGTCCGGGCGGCTCACGGGGAGGAGGGAGAGAGGCACCCGCTTCCCCGTCATCTTTTGGGGCGGAGCCTGCGGCTGCACTGCCTCCTCCCCCTCCTAAACAATGGAGGGGAGGTGGCGCTGTCGCCTCTCCACCCACAAAAAACTGACGAGGGGAGGAGGGGGTGCTGTCGCCTCCTCTTCGGTTTTTGCGGGTGGAGACGGCGCCTCCTCCCCGTCATTTTTTGGGGCAGAGGAGCATCGCCGCTTTTCCCTCCTCAAACGAGGAGGGGGAGGTGGTGGTGCTCTTCCGCCCCAAAAAAATGACGGCGGCGCTGCCGCCTCCTTCCTAAAACCGATGAGGGGGTGATTTGGGAGTTGGTTAATTGCTAATTAATGTTTAATGTTTAATTAATTAATTATAATTAGTATTTAAGTGTTAATTAATCTAAGTATGGTTAACTCTTTAACATAATATAGGATGGATGGACTATTAAGTTTAAAGTTTAATATTTGAGGGACTTGAGAGCAAATACGTATATTTAAGGGCTAAATATCAAAATCCACATTTTAAGGGATGAATATGCGAAAAACCATATTATTATTCATGCATGCTGAGTCTATTAGGAACAAGACCAATGCCATGAACAAGAAACTTTGTCATTGTTTAAGGCAACGTACCTTTGCTCAAACCAAAAGAAAATTGATAAGGATATAACAACATTATTTGGATTATATTGTTATAATATTGGTATTGGTTTATTAATTTAAATTTTTTTGCAGAAAAGTGAGGGTGATGATGAAGTTGATGTATTTGTCAAGTCTCGTAAGAAAAAGGTAGGCATTGGGGACTATCCTAATAATAAAACCCAAGAATTATGTGCAAGTTTTCAGTTTTTAAAATTTTATTAATTCATATTACAATTTTATAATATAACTTTTAAATGTCATGCAAGAGAGTCATCAAAAAGAAGGAAGAGCCTATGGTTCAACTAAGTGGATCAGACCCATCTAGGTTTCACATAAGTTAAAACTTTCATCAAGGATTGATGATGTTGCAAGACGACATCACGGAGGATATGAAAGAGGTTATGTCATCGGTTATTTAACATGACAAATGAGACGATCATCTTATTCATGTAACAATAATGACAGTCGTGAGAGCAATGTTCGTTTGCAAGAGGAGCTTAATTCTGTCAACAGATTGATCCAAAATATGCGAGAAGATTTTCAACAAAGAATTGAAGAGGCTGAAAGAGAGAAGGCACATAAAAGGAAAGAAAGAGAAGCAATGCTTAAGAAACTTGCTGAAATGAGAGCAATGTTTGGATCGTACATACAAAATCAAAATGGTTGCTAGAGAGGGAAAATAATTATATGTGTATAGTACATATACATTGCTTAAAGTAGTTCATAAATGTATTTAAGTTTGATTATCTCCAATTATGGTGCAGGAGTGAAATAATGTACGGAGGATATGACGATCGAACGACAAAAGTTTCGAAAAGGAGAAATACTTGCATAATAGTGTGATAATAATGTTTTAGTTGTAGGATTTGTTTTAGCAAAATTTGAATTTTGTAGCGATTTGTTTACACATATTTAAAATTTATAATTGTTTTAGTTGTGTTTAGTAGATTTTATGTACGCATTACTTTATTTATAAATGTTTAATTTGAGTTTTAATGTCAACTTGATTGTTTGTATGAAATTAAATGTTAATTGTTTTATACATTTAGTAACGATTAGCGAATGGTCTAAAACATTGAAAACATTTTTATGAAATTTTAATATTTAAAAATTATTGATGTGTTTATTTTCAACGGCTAGATTTTATTGCTAAATATCTTTAGCAATGGTTATATTCTATGCTTAATACCTTTTAGCAACAGTTATCTATCATTGCTAAACATCTTTTACTAACGGCTATTTATCATTGCTAATCATCTTTTAGCAATGGTTATAGGTGTTGCTAAACTTCATTGATAATATGTTTCAGAAACGGTTGTTTATCGTTGCTATAACACTTTTGCAATGGTTGTAACCATTACTAAATTGCTTACGTGACATTTTTATAAAATTATGAAAAATAATTTAAAAGAAACAGTTGTGTAATTTTGCAATTGTTGTAAACCGTTGTTATTAGCTAATTGCAATGGTCTATTTGCAACTGTCCAAACCATTACTATCACATTAGCAACGGTTTAAACTGTTGCAATTGACTCACTTAGCAACGTTTAGAGCCATTTCTATTAGGCCCTCTTGTAGTGGTGTAATAGCCAACCTCAAAACTCTCGCAAAAGATCATGGGTTGGTGCATAGTGTGTGAGAGTATCGACGGAAGTGCTAGAGCTGGAAGCTGAAGTGTTGACGGGCAGAGGAGCTGCTGCTAGCGCTGTGATTTGGGTTTGAATGGAAGTAGCCGTTGAAGAAAGCAGAGCTGTTGGCTCATCTTGCCAGAAGATCTTGTTTGTCCGAAGTTAATATTATCTCATCTGTTGAATCTTTAAGTGGGCAAATATGGTCCCTTGGAATTCAGGACATAGGGTGGGCCCCTGTTAGTTGATTTCACAACGGTCTGAAGCTTCGCGTCGTCTCTAACCTTCAGCCTTACCTTGTAACCAATTGTCCGAGCTCGCCGACTCTAACTGATTCAATTAAGAGGGCAGTTAGGGATAGTTGAGCGATGTTGAGAGAGTGTATAAATAGAGAAGCCGAAGAGAATTGTAGAATCATTGAACATATGAAGCGAAAAATCTCTTTGAGATTTTCTGCCCGATTTTTCCTTTATTTTGTTTTGTTTTCTTATTTCTTTCTTTTGATTCTCTTTTCTGTAACGATGACCCACGTAACGAGCCGATGGCGCAACGGGGACGGTGACAAGAGGAGCAACCAATGGAGCAGCCCGAGGAGGTCATTTCTCCACAATGGTATCGGAGCCGTGTTCGAGCCATGTGAAGGGGTCGAATGAAGAAAGGAATGCCATCGACGAAGATTCTTGGACGGAAAGATTTTAAAGGTTGGAGGAACATCAGAAGGCCCTGAAATTTCGAGTAAAGCAACAATGTGAGATTATGCAGCGTCAAGTGGCTCTCAACAATGCCTAGTTCCAGAGCATTGTACGTAGACTCGACGACTTCTCTAGAAAATCTTTACCCCTAGTTACCAAAACAACATCAGCTTCAAGCCAAGAGGAAGAACACCATGTACAAAGGAGAGGCGAGTTCAACTGTCACCGGGAGGGTCACCCCAAGGGCCTGAGGTCGGAGTTTCTATTATTCAAAGGAGCGGAGGAAGTAATTCCATAGTTGAATCACAAGTGCTGTAGATTTTTGAGTATTACAAAACCGATAAAGATGCTTGGGTAAGAATCTGCGGATTCTATTTGAAGGAGGAAGCACTACAATGGTATGAGTGGGCGAAAATTAATGTAGAGGGATTCTTGATATGTGACAATTTCAAGAAGGAGATCATAGCTCGCTTTGGACCTCCGGAGATGGAGAAGCCCTTTCAAGCATTTTCTAATTTGAGGCAAGAAGGCTCCGTGCGAGAGTACTTGAAGTAGTTGGAGAGAGTACTTGAAGAAGTTGGAGAGAGTCGTGTGTTTTTTTGGATCAATTACCCAAGAAGTATATTCTTGATAAGTTCATTAGCGGCCTCAAAGATGAAATAAGATATGAGGTCATGGCAGGGAAACCTTAAGATCTCAGAAGGGCTATTTACTTAGCCAAGAATTTTGAGGAAAAATTTCTCATAACTTGAAGATTGGCTCTAACAACGGTGGTTGGATCCCAAGCAATAACATCTAGCAATGCTTCTACATCTGTTAAAGCTAGTGTTGCTCCCACTCCAACTCCAATTTCCAGAAAGTTGACTCAAAAGAAGATTCACTACAAGCGGAGGAACCACCTCTGCTTTGGTTATGATGAGAAATGGAGTATGGACCATATGTGTAAGAAGATATTCATTATGGAGGGAGTGTGGGATGATGATGATCCAAATGGTGCATGTGCAGATGAGGGTGATCCTGTGGCCAAGCAGGAACCGTGGCAAGAACATATAGAGGAGAAAGATGAAGACACAGTTGCTATATCATTGCAAGGGATGTGCGGTATACCAGCAACACTTACATTGCAGCTAGATGGAAGCATCAAGGGGCAATCAATTCAAGTGTTGGTGGACTTGGGCTCAACACATAGCTTTATCCATCCGAAATTAGCCATGGCCTTTGGATTAGAGGTAGAAGACTTAAAGAATTTTAAAGTCTTGGTGGCTAATGGTGACAAGCTGGAGGGCTCGAGAGTTTGTAAAGGGGTAAAGCTCAAATGCCAAGGAATTACCGTTCCATTTGATCTCCTATTGTCGATAGGGGGAAATCTGATTGTCTTGGGTGCACAATGGCTCGAACAACTTGATGACATTGTGATGAATTTTAAAAAATTACAAATGAAGTATCATTTTTAGGGCAAGGAGTGTACGTGGAAGGGCTCCAAACGGGATTCACAGTTGATCGATAAGAAGCAAATGAGGAGAACTCTGAGGCAGTAGGGCGCCAGATACCTTTTTCAGCTTACGTCTTTAGCTATGTCACCTGAATATGTATGATGTGGCGATTATGAGACACAAGAACATCCTCAGGAGCTACAGCTGTTGATAAACCGATATTCGTCTATCTTTGAGGAACCAAATAGACTACCTCCACGTCAGAATTGTGATCATCACATACCGTTGGAAGATGGGTCCAAGCCCGTGTGCATTCGTCGTTACAGACACGCTCATTCTTGATTGGTGAAATTAAGAAACAGGTTGTAGATATGTTGAACTCGGGGGGGGGGGGGGGGGCATTCGCACAAGTACTAGTCCCTATGGATTGCTGGTGGTCATGGTGAAGAAATTCGACGGGTTTTGGAGAATGTGTGTAGATTACAGAGCACTTAACCAACAGTCAGTAAAGGACAAGTTTCCCATTCCAATAATTGATGAGCTCTTGGATGATTTCCACAGTACAGTAATTTTCTCTAAATTGGATCTCAGATCCAGCTATCATCAGATACGAGTTCGGGAGGATATATACAAAACGGCATTCAGAACCCACGATGGTCACTAAAAGTTTGTCGTCATGCCGTTTGGACTTACTATTGCTCCATTAACATTCCAATCCTTAATGAATCACAGCTTTAGGTTAGTTCTAAGGAAATTTGTCTTAGTTTTATTTGATGACATATTAATTTACAGCACCAACTTCTCTTCTCACATGGATCACTTTGAGAAAGTTTTCAAAATTCTAAAGGAGAACCAGTTGTCTGTGAATTGTCCAAGTGTCAGTTCGGTAAAAATTTTGTGGATTATTTGGGCCACATAATCTCTGGTGAAGGGGTTGTTGTTGATCATAAGAAGATATAAGATGTGATTGCTTGGAGTGAAACCCAAATCTGTGAAAGTATTGCGAGGATTTTTGGGGTTGGTTGGGTACTATCGTAAGTTTGTCAAAGGTTTTGGGTGTATAGCTGCTCCTTTAACATATATGTTGAGGAAGGGTGAATTCTCATGGAGAGCAGAGGCACATGCAGCTTTCCAAAAACTGAAGGAAGCCTTGGTGACATCACCAGTTTTAGCATTGCCTGACTTCAATAAAAGTTTTATTGTGGAATGTGATGCTTCAGTGCAGGGCATTGGGGCTGTGTTGATGCATGAAGGGAGACCTTTAGCTTATATGAGCTCTAAGTTGAAGAGAAGGAATCTCCTTCTCTCTACCTATGCGAAAGAACTGTTGACCCTTCTCATTGCAAAAAAAAATGGAGCCATTATTTGATTGGGAGAAAATTTAACATCTGCATGGACCATCGAAACTTGCGTCATTTACTCGGACAACATTTACTGCATGGGATTCAAAGCAAATGGTTAGTCAAGTTACAACAGTTCGATAATAAGGTGGAGCATAAACAAGAGAAGAGGAATATAGCAGTGGAGCATAAACCAGAGAAGATGAATGTAGCGGCTGATGCTTTGTCAAGAAAATTGGAAGGGGAGGATATCTAACAAGAAGACTATTACAATATGTGTCATGTGTCAGCTGTCCAGAGTGATTGGTTGCAAGGAATTAGAAATATGGCGAGCAACGATTCCTTCTTCTAGGAGTTAGAACATACGCTGCAGGAAGATGTAGGGGAGGGTGGCCATATAAAGAAAGCCGATTGTATTTTCTATTATAAAGGGAAAATTTTGGTGAACCACACCGATCAGAATATCTTGCTGAAGGAGTATCATAGTTCCCCTCTAGGAGGCCACTCTGATGCCACCAGAACGTTGCACAGATTGAAAACGGTCTTCTTTTGGGAGGGTATGAAATCAAATGTAAGGAAGTTTGTTGGAGAATGTGAAGTATGTCAGTGCAGCAAGGCAGAAAATGTGGCTTCTCCTGGGCTGTTACAACCTCTCCCTGTCATGAACAGATATGGGAGGATATATTCATGGTTCATAGTGGGACTACCTCCTTGTGGTGATATTGGTGCTATATATGTTGTGGTGGATCGGTTGTCCAAATATATGCTCAGTTCTTTGGAATTAGATACCCTTTTACAGCAAGTAGCCCATATTTTCTTCAATGGGGGTTTTAAGCTACATGGACTTTCGAAAACAATAGTGAGTGATAGGGATCATTTATTCACTAGTTTTTTTTTGTGTGGAAGGAACTCTTCACTCTACAGGGAACAACTTTGGTGCTTAGCTCATCCTATCATCCACAATCGGATGTATAGACGGAAATTACCAACATGCAATTAGATTGCTACTTGAGCTGTTTTTGCATCCACAAACCCAAGGAGTGGCCTAAATGGCTATCTCTTGCGGAATATTGGTTTAATACAACTTGGACAGCTCCGACTCAAATTACCCCGTTTGAGGCAGTGTATGGGAGGAAGCCACCAACATTATTAAACTATGTCCCTCATACTTCACAAGTGCAAATGGTTGATGAGGAACTATTTACTAGAGAAGTGGCCCTTCAATCCTTTAAAGAAAACTTGAAGGCGAAGGAGTGTATGAAGAAGTATGCAGATCAAAGGAGATCAGAAAGGGTTTTTGCAGTAGGGGATTGTGTATATTTGCCTCTTCAACCCTACAGAAAAGTAACAGCCTATATGAGGAAGCCCCACAAGTTATCTCCCAAGTATTATAGACCCTATATGGTGCTGGAGAGGGTGGGACATGTTGCATATAAGCGGGATATACCTTCTACTTTTATAATACAGCATGTCTTCCATGTTTCGTAGCTGAAGAAGAAGTTGGGAACATATACAGTTGTGCACAATGATCAGCCCTGTTACACAAAGGAAATAGTTGATGAACCATAGCAAATTCTGAACCGTCGAACCATCCGTGCTTGAAATGCCTTGGTTTCCCAGGTTTTGATCAAATGGAAACAAAGAAATTATGATGAAGCAATATGGGAGAGCTATTGGGATCTCGTTAAGCGATTTCCTACATTCGACCTTGCGGCAAGGTCGAAAAATGGGAAAAGTAATGTAAGTATCGACAGAAATGGAAGCTGAAGTGTTGACGACGGCAAGCTGAAGTGTTGACGACGGGTACAGGAGCTGCTGCTATCGCTGTGATTTGGGTTTGAATGGAAGTAGCTGTTGAAGAAAGCGGAGTTGGATAATCTTTCCAGAAGATCTTGTTCGTCCGAAGTTGATATTATCTCATCCCTTGAATCTTTAAGTGGGCAGATCTGGTCCCTTCCCTTGGAATTGAGGACAGAGGGTGGGTACCGGTTAGTTGATTTCACAACAGTCTAAAGCACTTCGTCTCTAACCTTCAGCCTTACCTTGTAACCAATTGTCCGAGCTCGCCGACTCTAACTGATTCAATTAAGAGGGCAGTTAGTGATAGTTGAGCGATGTTGAGAGATTGTATAAATAGAGAAGCCAAAGAGAATTGTAGAATCATCGAACATACGAAGCAATAAAATTTCTTTGAGATTTTCTGCCCATTTTTTCCTTTATTTTGTTTTGTTGTCTTATTTCTTTCTTTTGATTCTCTTTTCTGTAACGACGACCCACATAACGAGCCGATGTCGCGACGGGGTTGGCGACATGAGGAGCAACCGATGGATTAGCCCGAGGTCGTTTCTCCAGTGTTACCCAAAAACGTTAAACCCCAATGATCGGCAATCCGGTACACATTACGAATTGTGGTATTTTAGCCATTTTGAACAGTATAATCAACACACTGTATCTTTGTACTTTTTTTTGACTAAATAAAAGATCATTGTGACCTACTTGAGGTGTGCTCTTGCTAAATTTATATTGCAAATTGTTATAAACAAATATATACCCAATAACTACTTGTAAAGAAATCTAAGAACTCTTACCAATCTTGCAAAATTTTGTTCATTTTTAGTAATAAATGGATTTTGGTCCAACTATGCATCAGGTGAAGCTTACTCCAACGGGTCATGTTGTAGATTAGCAGCATTTTACGTATTGGTTTTCGATCCAGATACTGAAGCAGTCCGTGTTCCTGGTAATCTTAGTTGGACTTGCTTAAAAGCTTATAGAAAGTTGGAAGGAAATTACAGCAGTAGTCAGTGGCATAAATACTTGGACTTTTTGAGACTTTCACATATTTCACAACATATATTATATTTCTCTGCTTCCATTTGAAAAGGTATATTTGTATAAATATGTCAGTGTGACATGTCCAACTGCTTTGATACATGTCACTGAAATTGTTATGCATTTTGCCTGATGGAAGCCTGTGGTTTCCTAAGTTGAAGTTGAAGTGCACTTTTTTCTGTAATTGCTTCCTGTAATGCAGTGTTCTTACCCTAATGTTATGAATTCTGTGATATGTGCTTTCTTGGTTACTTGTCTATTTAACACATTTGAATTCTTCGCTGGAGTATTCTGTGTAATTCATTTTAGTTATTGATCTGTCATTTTGAAAATGTATGTTTAACATGATATTATGATTTCTTTCTTTCTATTTCTTAGTGAGAACCATATAAATGTTTTTTTGACTGTCTAGTGTTTATCTTGTTCTACCTACAAACTTTTGACATTTTTCTTTTTCAGAGAAATCGGCTCTTTTGTACTACCTACACAGAAAAGCCACTTGAGGACAAGTGCGAGCAGAAAGAAACGTAAGTTTTGATTGGGTTTTCGGGTGATTGAAGGGCATATTCTGCCCGAATTCATTATTTCAAACTTCATGCAACTGGTGCATTCCAATAGTTGGTTCTTCTTGTACCATGGAGTTTAGAATGCTAATGGTGTTGCACATGTAGAAGTCTGAACCTTGTGTCTTCTCTGAAATTATGTTTCCTTTCATTGCTTATGCATTTGTTTCTAAGCAAGTGTTTAACGAACATTCTCTCAAAACATGTAGATTTTGGGGAGCTATTTGCAAAGGTCTTGGCGTATCATTGTTGTCTTTTTCTATGCTAAAATTTCCAAAACCACCATAAACTCTCAATGATTATGTCTAAACTACCACAAACTTCCAAAATTTCTATTTCTCCACAAACACCCAGATGACTTTAATAGTGCATGTAACGTGTCATTTTGTCCTCTCCATTATGTTGCACTGACTTGTGGGGTTACAAAAATTTTTAAACAAAAACAAAAAGAAAAAAAACTGATTTCCTCAAATCTTACTGAAACACGGGACTCACAAAATAAAACAAAAGATCTCTTTTTCCTTCAGCTCCCACCTCTTTCCTTGTTTCCACCTTGCCCCCTATGACTGCCCTTCGATTTGCAATTCGTTTGCCCTCCTAGCATCACCTCCTTCCTTCGATGAGTCTCCCTCCCCTAGCTGTCTTCCTACTCCTAGCAATACCCTCATCCCCCTTCTTCCCCTAGATATTTTTCCACCCCTTTGGACACCATTATCATCCAATTCCTCTTCGGCTATCACGTCTTCCATCTCGACTCCACCTTACCTCTGATCTCTACTGTGTCATCCTTTTCTATGATTTCTTTCTTGATGTCATTGGCATCTCCTCTCACCACCTCCGCAAGTGTGTCATCCGCTACCACAACCTCCTCTTTTCTAGCATTCTGGCATAGCTGCGCCTCTCAATGTGCTTCTTCCACCGCATTGGCTTCACATGGTCCCACCTTATCATTGCGTGAACCACTTTTCTCCCCGCTCTTATCTTTTATCTTTTTTCTTTGCAAGTGCTGGCAAATTCTGGACCAAAATCATTATACTCGCTTCTCTTCTTTTTCTTTTCATTGCCCCCTTCGACCTCCCGTTGACCATAGTAGAACATACTACTTATCCATCCGCCTACATCCAAGACCCCTACAAAAACCAAGCCAGTAATTAAAAAAGTAGTGACTACAAAGTAAGAGATTTCCATGTTCCTGCTCAACCTGGTGAGCCGAACCAATTCCTCATCCGACCTCATTATTTTTCACAAAGAACGGTTATTGGGTGTAGATACTAGCAAATACGGTGCCATAAACCTTGAAGAAGCCATTGTCGCTGCCAAAGCCGAAGAAGGTGGAGGTCAAATAGAAGGATAAGAGATCAAGGTTGAAGAAGAAAGAGGATGAGGCTTTAACGTGGTCGTTGGATTCAAAAGGATAATTTGAGATTGGTGAGAGTTGTAGAATTGGTGATTTTCGGGTTAAGAGGTGTTGAAGCCCCCCTGGGATGCTGACTGTTAGTATCGAAAACAATTTCAAGCCGAAGGTGGAGTTTTTATTGGGAGGATTTCTGTCCAACAAAATAATTAGATAGCACATGCAATGCATGTGCAAGATATAGGGATTCTTTTAAAAGGAAAAGGGTACGTTCATCCAAATATTTTACGCGACAACGCATCACAAAAATCTAACTGCCCAGTGACAATGGTAGTTGTTTACGGGTGTTTTCTCACCGCAGGGTCGTTGACCGGGATTTGTAGGGTCAACGTGGTCAAGGGGTTGATGTTGACCCCTTGGGAGTGCCGAATGCGCGTGCACTTGGCTCGGGTTGAAATTGGCGTCGGGGCCGAGCGCAGGGTCAAGGCGGGATGTCGGCTTCTGATTGATTCCGAGCGGAGGGGAAGCATCGGCTCGGTTTCCGTGGGCTCGGCTCCTGGTCGGACGCGCGTCAAGGGGTGGCCTCGGCGCCTCGGTCTTCTTTTTCCTGAACAGACGAGAAACTCGTCAGGCTGGCCGGACCTTGGTTCCGGCTGTATTCCCTCCGATGCCAAAGTCAGATCAGGGTCTGAAAGATACTCGGCGGGGTACGCTCGACTCGAGAGGAGATCGATACGCTGACCCACGGCACGAGCGGGGGGGGAAAGAATGGCGATGGACCAATGTCGTTGATGGAGTACCTTCGGTTGGAATACCTGGGGTTCGATCCTCTGCTCTGTTCTCCCCCTGGTCCCTTTATAGGTGGTCCTGCCGTGATCACCTCTTGTCTATGTTGCCATCACGCCGCTCCTCTCAACGGCGCCGGCCAGTGCCATGGGGAGTCGTTTGCCCCCACCTTGGCGTCACGTCATGCGCCGTCCGCCGCTACATCCCCCTCTGGTCTGCCTCCGTGATGGTGCCTGCCTATGTCGAGGGCTAGCCCATTCCGGGGTGTCCTGGTGGGCATTTAATGCCCCATTCCGGAGCGCCCTGACGGACATTTAATGCCCCATTTCCCGGGGGTGTGGTTCCTCCTGTGGGCCGATTTGAATTTGATTGTCTTCAGAGGCCTCTTTGACTGCGCCGTGTTTTCCTCGTGGGCCTCATCCGGCAGGGCCCAATCTCGCTAGCGGGCTTCTTCAAAATAGTCGTATCAATTGCCCCCATCGTCCGAGCCGTTACAGCCGGCCCGGTTCGGGCGATGTGACTATTGGAGATTTGTCAGGCGCGTCAGTCGAGGCCAGCCCATTAAATGGGGGTCATCATGACGTGGTCGATTTGATTTTCTCTTAGCACAGGTTTCGAAACGCCGTCGACCCTTGGATGCCGCCACTTGTCTTATTCCCGACGGCTCGCTTTCCGGGATTGTCCGTATATAAGGTGCCGGTTTCCCAGGCTTTAATCCCTTCGCGCTCTTCTGATTTCGTCTTCTCAGGCTTCCTCCGTCACTTTGCCCTCTGCGACTCCCTTTCGAGGTAATCCCCTTCTCTTCTTTTGGTCTCATGGCCACACTCAGAATTGGTACGTCGGTGTCAGGGCCCAGGGGTCCTCCGGCGCCCGGGTCTGGTGATGCCCAGCTCTCGGGGCCCGGAGCCCCTTCAGGGACTAATTCGGTTCGTGATAAGGGGAAAAGTAAACTCTATACGGACCCAGTCGGTGACGACGTGGCCCGTGCCGTTGAGAGATATGATGTTCCCCCAGTAGTCCTTAGTTCGCCGTCTAAGGTAGCTTTCCAGACGGTCGTGGAAATTCGGGGAAGGTATTTGTGTCACCCGTACGACGTCCGAGTCCCCTTTTTTGACGAGCGGGTTTGTTTTCCTCGAGGTAACGAAGTCGGCGTCTATGTCGAGAGCTTTCGCCTGTGCCTTCGTTTCCCCCTTCATCCTTTCATCATCCAATTCATGGAGCGTCTGACGGTGTCCTTATGCCAGCTGACCCCGTATTCCATGGCGGTGCTGACTGGATTTATCATGCTCTGCCGTGCCCATGGCATTGAGCCGTCCCTTCCCCTTCTCTTCCATTACTATCGGGTCCAGACAGTCGGCCAAAGGTCGTGGCAGCACCTACGGGCCCGTGCGGGGATGGAATGCCTGCTCGGTCTTCCCCGTTGGGTGGGAGACTGGAGCTCAAATTACGTCTTCGTCGTCTTTCCTGAAGATGCCGTGATATTGACGGGTTGGGGATGGCTATGCCAGCACGATTTGTCGTTGGCCCTCTCCGAGGACGACCAGGCAGCGGCTCGGCTGCTGTCGTCTCTCACTTTAGAGGAGAAGTCGGTCTGGCCCCTGCTGGACGACCTGTTTCTCAAGACCGTTTTATGGTCCCCCGGTAGGCCCCCCCCTTTTTCTTTTTCTCCTTTTGCTTACCCTGATTTCTTCCTCTTCTGCAGACATGGCCGGGCGCGAATTCATCCACAACGTTGACGAACTCATCCGGAGGGGTTCGAGCCAGAACCGAGGGAATACCTCGGGCCAAGCGCCTCGCCGCACCGTCGACGAAGAGGTGCGTCAGGCCGAGCCGACCGTGGTAGAGTGGAGCCTACGGTAGTGACGATTGCCCTCCCCCAGTTGTGGAGAATCTTCCCGAAGGCGAGGCTCCGAGTGCCGAGCTCTCCCGCCCTGCCCCAACAGGGGGGAGAGGGGTGGGTGCCGATCCCCTCCCCCGAGCTTCCTCGGGGGGTCGCGATGCGGGGCATAAGCGCTCCCCTCCCACCTCTGCCGGTCCCAGTGAGGGGAAGAGGCGGAAGGAGGGTGGGGAGGCCCGCGCCCTGGTGGTTCCCGGAGCGCCACCGACCTCCGGCGAGGCCCTTCCGCTGACCTTGGTGACCACCGCCACCATCTCGGCCGAACCTTCCCTGGTGGGGGCCGGTGGTATGCTGGCGAATGCCCTGTCGGTCCCCGAGTTTGCTCCCGGGGACTCGATGTTTGTCGACTGGGCCGTTGCTAACCAGCTGGCACACGGGTCGGTCCTTCCGAGGGACCGAGCTCTACTGGAAAGAGCTCCTACAGACAAGCTGTCGGATTCCCTGGTCTGGCAGCTCCAACAGGTTTGATTGCCTCGTTGTTTTTGAGTTGGTCTTTCGATCGTTTTCCCGTATAACTTCTTCCCTTGTGCAGGCCATTACGATGGCCGTCGAGGTGCAATGTCGAGCGGCCCGGGCGAGGGAGTTAGAAGAGGCCGTGGTCCGGGAGCGAGAAAGGGCCGGCGACCTCAATGTGGCCCTGCAAGAGGCGCGCATGGAAGCTCGTCACATCCGGCGCCGGGTGGACGAGCTCGCCGGTCAGGTGATGGATCTCCGGGGCGAGATGGACGATGCTCAGAGATCAGCCCAAGCGGCGGAGGAGGCGTTCCGTCAGGAGAGGAGCGATCTTCGGAGCGAGCTGGCGGACCTCCGCCAGATGACTCGGTTTGTTGATGAGGTGGAGCGGGGTGCCGGCGTGGTCCTAGGGGAAAGGATCACGGCGGTCCTTAGGGAGGTCTTTAGTTCCTACGAGGACCTCCTCGTCCTCGGATTGTTGACGTCATCCGGGATTCTTTCCACCGGTTCGCAGAGCATGCCCGGCAGCCGCTCCCGCCTGTCGATCCCCCTCGCTCCGAGCATGGCGAGGTGCCCGAGGTTGCTTCCTCCCGTGCCCCAGGGCCTTCGGCAATAGTATCCCGAACCCCCGTTTTTCTCCCTTTTTGGTTTGGGCCTGTAATTTTGAACAAGCTTGATTTATACGATTCCGTCGCTGGGGTCTTCCGCCTTGTGGGGGCCCTCAGCCTTTTTGGCTTCTTACTGCATCTTTACCACAGTCCGTAATGCTTGGTTTGCCTAAATAGTCGTCCCGAAGGAGGCTGTGCTGTTCCCTGTCTCGCGGTCAGTAGGGTCGGCCCTTTTCAGCTAAGGGGGCTGCCCCTTGGCTTAAGATCCGTTGAGTCCCTCATCCGGGGGGAGTCGCCTCTTGCCTTCCATGCGCGTTGGTTCTTATGTCGGCGAGGGGTTTGCCCCCCGGCATGTGACCATCGGCGCTACCTCTTGTCGGGGAGTTGCCCCCAACCTTACGAGCGGGCTGGTCGTCCGGTCGGCGAGGGATGTTACCCCTTCGTCTTACGACCGAGCGATGTCCCCGTCTGCTGGGGGAGTTGCCCCCAGCCTCACGAACGGGCGGGTCGTCCGGTCGGCGAGGGAAGCTATCCCTTCGTCTTACGACCGAGCGATGTCCCCGTCTGCTGGGGGAGTTTCCTCCAGCCTCACGAACGGGCGTTTAGATCGGCCCGCTGGGGTGGTTGTCCTCAGCCTTATGGCTGATTGTCTCGGCCTGGGGCCCCTGGTCTGTCGAGAGGAGATCGAGTTCCCAATCATGTCATTCATCAAAAAGTGGAAAAGGAGTCCGTCTTTGGATCAACAAGGTGTCTTCTTCTTCTTCATCCCTCAGCGCAGTACATTTTGGAGGAAAACAAACAAAAGATTCTAGGAGTCCTGGGCGAGACTGCCCCCCGTCCGGCGCGGTCGCGGCCGTCGGTCTTGTTCGCTTAATCGATGATGCACAAGGGCTCATGGACCACGTTCACCTTCTTCCCTTTGTCCTGCTGCCTGGACGTTCCTTCGCTTGGGGCGGGGTCGTCGGTGAAGTTCTTTAAGTGGCCCCGACTCACTAGTTTCTCTATATCTTTCTTCAAATGCCAGCAGTCGTCGGTGTCGTGGCCGTTATCCTTGTGATACTTGCAGTATTTTTCTTCGTCTCTCCCGCCCCTTTTCATCTTCGGAGGAAGCCGGTTCATGCGTCCCTCCTTCCGTGCCTGCGTGAGGACCACGTCCGGGGCAGCGTTCAGCTGGGCGTGTCGCGGGTCCTCTCTCCGCTGCTTACCGCGGGCCTTCTTCTCTTGTCGTCGCTCTTCCGAGCCGCGGCGCTCACTTTCGTCGCACCGGGATCCTCGTTTGGCCCTTCCTTCGTTGACGGCCAGGGCCTCCTCCGTCAGCATGAAGCGCTCAGCTCGCTCCATGACCCTGGCTAGGTCCTTCGGGGGGTCGTGCAGCGATTTCTTCTGGCCCCGGTGTTGCAACCCCTTCTTCAGGGCCGTCTTCACTACCAGCTCGGGGCAGCTCTCTACGTTGAGTCGCTCGGTGTTGAAGCGGCGCATGAAGTGCCTCAGGGATTCCTCGGGACCCTGCACTACATTAAACAAAAGTTCCGAATCCGGCCTTACCCGTCGTCCGGCCACGAACTGTCTACAAAACAGCTGGGCGAGCTCCTCGAAGCTATCGATGGACCGATTGGGCAGGCTGTGGTACCAGGTCCTCGCTGCCTTTCGGAGGGTGGAATAAAAACCCCTACATAGCAGGGTGTCGTCCGCCCCCTGAAATGCCATGACCCCCTCATAGTCCATTACGTGGTCGGCGGGATCGCCCGTGCCGTCGTACTTCTCCAGCGTCGGCACCTTGAAACTCGATGGCACTCGCGCCTCAGTTATCCTTCGAGTCAGGGGGCATCGTTCACCATTAACGCCCCCGGCCGTCCTCCTTGGTTTATCTCACGCTCGTCAGGCGGTAGGTCAGGTTCAGGCTTGGCCACCCCTAGCATCCCCCGAGAGCCGGGGGCGGGGCTCCTTCTGGGCGCGTCCTTTTTTCTGCCCCGGCGTTCCCGCCTATCCTGCCTTGACCGAAGGGGACTTCTGCTCCGACGGGATCGATCCAGCAAGTTCCGGCGATCGTCCCGCCGGTGCCTGGATGAATATGATCGTCTGGTCGAGGCGGTCATCGACCTCCCCTCAGATTGCTCGAAGCCCCTCTGGCCCTTTTCGCGATATGAGGCGGGGTGGGAGACCGCGCCGGATCGAAGCATGGCATTGTGAATCGCCGCTCCAGGTTGGGCCTTCCGCTCCCGTGGTCAGTGACCACGGCGGACCGCACGGATTGGTGGTCTCCTCCCCAGCGATGGGCCTCGATCAGCGCGTCTCCCTGGACGGGAACGTCGCCGACGAGTTGCTGAATCGTGGCAGCCAGCGTTCGGATGTTGACGTTAGTCTCCTGGGCGAAGGTGCGGAGCTGCTCTTGGGTGACCGATCGGGACTCACCTGTTCCCTCGGTGGTGTGGCTGAGCTGATTTTCGGAGGGAATGTAATTTTCCTCCTCCTGGATAGGGGGCAGACGCCCCGCTCCATTGCAAACGGTTTCCATTCCGGTGGTTTGACGTGGGCTTGCTTCGGTTCCCACAGACGACGCCAGATGTTTACGGGTGTTTTCTCACCGCAGGGTCGTTGACCGGGATTTGTAGGGTCAACGTGGTCAAGGGGTTGATGTTGACCCCTTGGGAGTGCCGAATGCGCGTGCACTTGGCTCGGGTTGAAATTGGCGTCGGGGCCGAGCGCAGGGTCGAGGCGGGATGTCGGCTTCTGATTGATTCCGAGCGGAGGGGAAGCCTCGGCTCGGTTTCCGTGGGCTCGGCTCCTGGTCGGACGAGCGTCAATGGGTGGCCTCGGCGCCTCGGTCTTCTTTTTCCTGAACAGACGAGAAACTCGTCAGGGTGGCCCGACCTTGGTTCCAGCCGTATCCCATCCGATGCCAAAGTCAGATCAGGGTCTGAAAGATACTCGGCGGGGTACGCTCGACTCGAGAGGAGATCGATACGCTGACCCACGGCACGAGCAGGGGGGAAAAGAATGGCGATGGATCAAGGTCGTTGATGGAGTACCTTCGGTTGGAATACCTGGGGTTCGATCCTCTACTCCGTTCTCCCACTGGTCCATTTATAGGTGGTCCTGCCGTGATCACCTCTTGTCTATGTTGCCATCACGCCGCTCCTCTCAACGGCGCCGGCCAGTGCCATGGGGAGCCGTTTGCCCCCCCACCTTGCCGTCACATCGTGCGCCGTCCGCCGCTACATCCCCCTCTGGTCTGCCTCCGTGATGGTGCCTGCCTGTGTCGAGGGCCAGCCCATTCCGGGGTGTCCTGGTGGGCATTTAATGCCCCATTTCGGAGCGCCCTGACGGACATTTAATGCCCCATTCCCCGGGGGTGTGGTTCCTCCTGTGGGCCGATTTGAATTTGATTGTCTTCGGAGGCCTCTTTGACTGCGCCGTGTTTTCCTCGTGGGCCTCATCCGGCGGGGCCCAATCTCGCTAGCGGGCTTCTTCAAAATAGTCGTATCAGTAGTCTAGTGAGAACTTTGGGTAATTTTACGGAGTTTTGATGAATATGAAAAGTTTGTGATAGTTTAAAGATGATCGATGAAAATTTGCGGTAGTTTAGAGAAATTTAGGCATATTGTCATTAAAGTATATGAGTCGTCCCCTTCTGGTTCCGAACCCAAGTAAATGTGCTTGGGCTGACACACTGAACTCTCAGACAAGTGTATGTGATTGGGCAGATACAAACTTTCAGATTTTACACATCATACATTTGTGCCTGCAAGTATCTGAATTAGTAGACTAATAATGTATATGGATTATGCACATTAAGTGCTGCCATTCCTTTTCATGTTCTTATTCAAAAACAAATAAAGCACTCTTCTTGGTTTAATTACGATTTTCCTGTTAACTGTCCAGAATATCTGTGACTTTTGTGAACAAAGATGGTGAAGAAAAGCTCATCAAGGTTCCTATTGGAATGTCAATGCTGGAAGCAGCTCACCAGAATGACATAGATCTTGAAGGTGAGTTGTCCTCTGTCTGAACGAATCAATGTCTCTCTAATTTGCACCGTATAGGAGTCCGTTGAGACAAATAGCTGGTTTATTTTTTAAAAATTCCACCAGTATTTTGTTTTTGCTCAGAATCATACCTAATTTCGTAGCATTGTACATCTACTATTAAAACATTGGATATTGTGATCCTAGGAGCATGCGAGGGTTCACTTGCTTGTTCTACTTGTCATGTTATAATAACGGTATTCCCTTGGTAAACCTAAATACCTGAAAGGAAGTTGCATATTTAAGTTGTAACTGTGATTCGGCATGGTGCGTTAATGGCATTGTTCAACTCTTGATATGTTTTCAGGATGTGGACTACTACAACAAATTAGAAGAGCCAACGGATGAAGAAAATGACATGCTAGACTTAGCATTTGGACTGACGGAAACGTATGTATCTTGGCCATTACTGGTTTGAAAACGTTGATATAAACTCTCAAATTATTCTTTTGTTCTTATAATCGTAAAAGATTTAGTTTATTTGTTCAGTAACTATTTGAGATCCATTGTTCTCAATTTTTTTCTAGCAAAAGAAGATATACCTAAAAAATTCCTTAGGTGTCAATGGATCTATGACAAGTTCATTGACTTGTTTACAAGATGCTTTACAAACCAATGAAAAGAATTCTGATAAGCAGGGTGTAACACGGTTACGGTTTTTAAGTGAACCAGTGTTGTAAACAATGAATTTGTATGATGTGGGAACTGCCTTGATTTTTGCATTGGTGATCTTGACTCTGCTAAGATGCTTGTCGCTCCTCATTGAACTGCATACCAAAGACAAAATTTAGTTAGAGGAGATAGGAATGCCGCCCGACCTAAACCATCGTATGCTCAACTCTTAGCCGCTGCCCAATCAATGTGTATGTATGTGTTAACTTAAAGGTCACACACTTGACTGCATTGATTACGGTAGTTTATATAGGGAAGACCCAGGTATACTATTTGTTGAATCATTGGGTCGACACTCGAGGTGACTCAACCGATGGATGACTTAGGCCCACAAAACCCACAAGAGAAGCCCGATATCGACTCGGTCAAAACCTACCGACCAGTCGCCCGTTACACTCCCATCACTCGAACGTGGGATTGAAGGCGGGCTCATAAATAGCGGGAACGTGTGCAACGTTTACTCTTATTAAATAGGGGAGATTATGGCACCATAATGGGTGACCGTTATCTTCCAACGTCACTGAAGGGACCCAAGAGGCCTATAAATACCAAAAGGGGTTCTAATTCTTAAGGTACGAGATCTAATACATAGACTCTACTCTTTCAGTATATATTTCTTCCACTAAAGAGCTTGCGACATCAGATCTGAGACGAACCTTCGTGGGTCGATCTCAGCTGCTCCAAGCTCTCTTCCTTAAGTTCTCAATCTAACTTAAGCATCAGAAGGGATTTAGGTCGGAACCCAGATCTGCCCCCCCTGACGTTTTCTTGTGGTGCAGATCGCCGAGTCTTGATCTTCCGTGAGGATCGTTCCAGAGCATCCCAGCCTCGACCCATCAACATACATGCCGTTCAAAGGTCGATCGAGCATCGCAAGCTATATATCATCCATCAACCGACCCTGGTTCTTCCAACCTAGGGTCCCATTCAACTCGCTGACGAGGCTTCGACTCAGCACGAAGGGTCCACGTCAGCAAGACAATTGTTTCGGTCATTTTTGGTCTTAACAGTTTGGCGCCGTTACCGGTGAAAGTTAACCAGCACGACATCTCAAAGCAATCAAAAAGTTATGTCGGCTAGACCCAACAATATCGGACAAATCCAAGTTTCGAAGGAGAAACAAAAAGCAAATCGTGTCCTGCTGGAGGATGCCTCGGACTCTACGTCCCCATCAAAACGACCTGTGAAGGCCACCAAAGAACCTAAGGCGACCCAAAAGCAATTCAACCAATTCACGGAGCGGGTCGACAAGAGTCTCGACGTTTTGGCAACCCTGATACGCCAAAACATGGGAGATCCATCGCTCACAAATGAGCAACTACCTCCTCCAAACCCGACCCTGACACCAACTAGAGGCGCAACCTTACTCAGGGATCAAGGAGATCCGAGAGCAGAATGGCAAGAGATCCGCCTGCACAATACAACCCACACGTCTCACCAATATAGAGAAAGGGGGATTGACAATCGTGCCTTTGGTTTTCAGGGAGAACCCGGTTCCTTTAACTATAAGGAAGCGACCTGCAACATTCTGGATCAGGTAATATTCGGGGCCCTCAAGTTATAACCATCTCAATCTTGCAGGTGGATATGGGAGGAGAGATGAGATCCCAAATTGATCTTCGGGAGCTACTTACGTGTAAGGCTGGGAAGGCGATCCCTGCTCGTCCAATCTGCGCTTCGACAGACCCCATTGAAGGATATCATCACTTCAGCACCCTCTCTCCCGAAGTTCAAGCTCACCGCCTTGCCAGTATACGATGGCAGAGGCGACCCACGGTCGCACATCGGCAAGTACTTAAACGTGATGCTGCTTCACGAGGCTGATGAGCCATGCCTTTGTTGAGTCTTCCACGCTACCCTATTTAAGACGGCAGAAGGCTGGTACGAAGGAGTACCCGACGGCTGTATCGGGTTATTTAACGAATTTGCTGATTTGTTCTGCAAGCAATTCGTCGCGGGTCGACATCCCAAGAAGTCTTCCCACCTCTTCACATTCAAGCAGAATAAGAAAGAGTCAATCCGAGCTTTCGTCCAACAATTCAACGACGAAATGCTTGAGGTAGAAGAGATGCCAGATGTAACTGTTATCGCGGCTCTCACTCAAGCGGTGTGAGATAAACACTTGCGAAGGGTGCTCCACCAGTTCCCACCCAACAACCTCGCAGAGAAGTTCAATATAACGGATCGGTTCATCATCTTCGAGGAAGCAGAGGAACCAACCGAAACTACTGTCAAAGGCACCCCACCCGCCATAGAGACACCATGCGGGAAAAATCGACGCAGGAGACCCCTCGCTAGGAATCTCGAGACAAGAGACCTAGAGAGAGGAGCCCTCGGAGCAAGGAACACCCTGTTGATGCAAGGCCAAGCGCTCCCAAGACGGAGGTCCTGGCTTATGCCCCTCGGAAAGAGCTGGTTCAAGAATCTACCAAGAAGGACAAATATGAGAAGAGAGACGACCTCAAGTTCTGCAAATACCATGACTATGGGCACGATACCAACAACTGCTGGACACTCAAGAAGGACATCGATGCACTGGTCAGACGTGGACATCCTAAGAACCCGGTTGCTAATCAATCATGCAAAGAGGGGCCCTCGAAGCAAAAAGGCAAGATGACAGGTTCACCTGTCAATAAGGTGGTGGACTAACAAACTTCTAAAGCTCGAAGTCAAATAAAAAAGCGTGGGACAAAAGCGACTCTCAACAAAACTTGGAAATACTTGTATGCTTTTTACTTTCGTCAATAAAGAATGTTTTTCATTAAATAAATTCTGCTTCGAAACAACCTTTTTCGATAAAGCATTTAGGAATTTTATGAAAAGAGTAATCCGATTCTCCTCAAAAAGGATCCAATCCTTGGGAAAATCTAGATGAATCAAACTCACGTTGAAGAACCCATGTAGACCCTAACATGTCGTCAGCCGTAAGGCGAAAGGCCACCCCTTCGCCACTGAACGACTCTCTCGTATCGTCAGCCGTAAGTCGAGGGGCCACCCCTTTGCCACTGAATGACCACCCCTTCGTCACTGAACGACCCTAATGTGTCATCAGCCGTAAGACAAAGGGCCACCCCTTCGCCACTGAACGACCCTCAAGTGTCGTCAGCCGTAAGTCGAAGGGCCACCCCTTCGCCACTGAACGACCCTAACTTGTCGTCAGCCGTAAGTCGAAGGGGCCACCCCTTCGCCACTGAACGACTCCCTCATGTCGTCAGCCATAAGTCAAAGGATTTCGCTACTGAACGACCATCACGTGTCGTCAGTCGTAAGTCGAAGGGGCCACCACTTCGCCACTGAACGACTCTCGTATCGTCAGCCGTAAGTCAAAGGGGACACCCCTTGGCCATTGAATGACCCTTAAGTGTCGTGAGACGTAAGTCGAAGGGGCCACCTATTCGTCACTGAACGACACTAACATGTCGTCAGCCGTAAGTCGAAGGGGCCACCCATTCGCCATTGAACGACTCCCTCGTATCGTCAGCCGTAAGTCAAAGGGGCACCCCTTCGCCACTGAACGACTCTCTCGTGTCGTCAGCTGTAAGTCTAAGGGGCCACCCCTTTGCCACTGAATGACCCTAACGTGTCGTCAATCGTAAGCCTTTCGCCACTGAACAACTCTAATGTGTCGTCAGCCCGTAAGACGAAGGACCACCCATTCGCCGTTGAACGACCCTAAGTGTCGCCAGCCGTGAGTCTAGGGAATCGCTCCCTCGCCACTGAATGTAGTGGTTTACTCCTAAAATGGTTCAATGGCTTGCCCTCGATCATCTTAGGTAAGGGTCTAACCCATCGAAAGGGGCCATCAGGCATTATGACCACTCGGCATGAGCAACGACAAACAAAGAGATATAACGACAAACAAAGATATACTAGCCAACTCTTCTGGAGGTTTTACTACAAAATTGTTTTCGTTTACATCTCAATTAACGCCTATACATTCAAAAATTAAAGCAGTTGTAAGAGGAGTGTCGAGATCCTACAACGGCTGGCTAGGCCCTTGATCTCGGTCAAGCACAGTCGCGGGCTCTTGATCTCCCGAAGCACTGGCTCCTGCATCGTCACCCGTCATGGTGACAACTTCGCCAATGTGAGCGGCCTCCCCCATGCCCTGACTCAGATCATCGTCATCGAGATCCGAAAACAACACCGGGATCCGGTCGATTTCAGCAGAGAGGTCAGGGGATCGGTCCTTCACTTCCGATCGACATCGTTCATAACCTTGCGTATATAACTTGTCGAAATCGGGAAACGAATCCTTGAATTCCTGAACTGTCCTCTTCGCTATGAACTCGTCATTGGCTCTCTCCTCCAACAGAGCCTTCTATGTTTGCTCTCTTAAAGCGGCTTGTTCTGCCTCCCTCTCGCGAGACTCGCGTAGCTCACGATCGAGTCGCTGAAGATGATCCAGTCTCGCTTCGCAAAGAAGCCTAATCCTAGTCAGCTCGACCTGAGACTTCTCCACGACCGACTTAACGGCCCCCAGGGTGACATCGTGATTAGCCACCACCGGGGCGCGTTGACGCAACGCAACGGTGGCCATGAGAGCCTGCAAAAAACGCACAATAGTTAACATCCATGCTTGCATCACCTACAATAGAGGCTGGTGCAGTAATTACCGGACATTAGCGTGGACGGCCATCGACGTAAGCCTCTCGTAATCGACCCTCTCCACGATAGCTCTGTCCCATGGAAGGGTCGCATTTTCAGCAATCCGGGATGCAGTCTCGCATTCCAGAAGAGCAGAATCTTCTCGCCTCATCAAAAACTCCATTTGAACGAGTTCCTCCACGGAGCAATCGAATGGAGCCTTAGGAGATCGACTCTATAGCAAAATGGGTTTGAATTCATCAGGGATGTCTTCAGACAGTGGCGCTGGAGGGAACAGGCCTCCCCAAGGCCAGGAATCCTGGTGCAGAAGAAGCTCCGGAGGAACCCGGGTCTCCCCCGAGTCTCCCTCTAAAGGAGTTTCTCGCACCTGCTGAAGAACCTCCTCCGTAGCTTCAGTCGATGCAGATGGCTCCGAGTCGCTAAGGAGAATTTGCCGCCTCCTTTTATTTCCCTCAATGGCAACCACCTCAAACTCGGAGGTGTGCTTTTCCTTTTTCTTCCGCTGAAGATGGGCCATCTGAGTAACCCTCCCAGCGACAACGGGTTGATACTCCGACGATTGAGCCGTCTTTCTCCTATAGACGGCACCCGAGGAGATAACATGCTCTCCTCAGCCTATCTAATGAAAGCCTCAACTCCCTCCCTCAGTGCAGGGTCCACCTGGTACTCCTGACCGATCATGCATGCAGAAGAAATATACATGTTAAGTCGGGGAACGAAGGTCGAACAGTTGATAGGCACGATCGAATCAACCTTTCATCCACACGGTTTGGCGCAACACCAAGTCAGATCACAGCCACTTCGTCTTTCTCATATTCTCTGACAGACTCGTCAAAGCGTCGGCGGCTTCCTTCTCTTCTCTAGTCAAAGGCTTGTCTTCGGCAGGACCTAAACCAGTGACACCCCAGCCGGTATAGAAGCTCGCATCTCCATGAAAGACCACGAACACGAACTCCTCCCATTTGGAATTAGAAGTCGGGACGTCGTCAAATAATTTCCTGTCTCGACGAGCCGATATCATATACCGGTCTGGAGTCTTGAGAGGGGGAATCGAGAAGAAGTGATTGAACAGTCTTAGCGACAGTTTAATCCCTTTCATCACGCCACTTCTTCTTCCTCACATTCTCTGGAAGACTCGTCAAAGCGTTGGCGGCTTCCTTCTCCTCTCTAGTCAAAGGCTTGTCTTTGGCACGACCTAAATCAGTGACATCCCAGATGGTACAGAAGCTCGCTTCTCCCTGAAAGACCACGAACATGAACTCCTCTTTCCATTTGGAATTAGAAGTCTGGAGGTCGTCAAATAATTTCCTGTCTCGACGAGCCGTTTTCATATATCGGCTCGGAGTCTTAGGAGGGGAATCAGGAAGTGATTGAATAGTCTTAGCGACGGTTTAATTCCTTTCATCACGCACAGAGCTATAAAGCCCATCAATGCACCTATGGCATTCGGCATCAACTGGCAGAGAGAAATGTTCAGGGTGCACAAGAAGTAGCGCATGAAGGGGTGCATGGGGAATCGAAGCTCTTGTTGGAAGGTTTTGATGTAAACCCCAACTTTCCTATCGCCAGGACGATGGACCCTCTCATCTCTCCCCGGTACTCGGATCTGATAGTCGAGGTGGACGTAGTTTCTCTGAAACTCAGGGATCTGATCTGCTCTAACTTTAGAATTCAGATTTGCGATCAGACCAGGCTCTATAGCCCCCTCCTTTTTCTTCTGGATGACAGGAACCAGACTCCTCTCAAAAACGGGAACGGAGGAAGAAGCCATTTTTCAGAAGGAGATAGCAAAATCAAGAAAGACGAAGACTATATCTTCAAGTTCCTGCATTGGAACCGTCTTACATCTACAAGACGACAACCGCTTGATAGGACATGCGTCGAAGATCCAAGATCTAAGCATCTTGGGTTTCGAACCGGCGGGTCATCCGAATCGGCGAAGCGGACGTTTTGGCATCTAGAACTTGAGTGTTAATTCCTCGACTGCTGTGTCCTATTAATGCGATGTAACGTCGCTTGACCCCAACAGGCAGACCCTCTGAGGTCGTGCAAGAGGGGCCATTGTTGAATCATTGGGCTGACACTCGAGGTGACTCGACTGACGGATGACTTAGGCCTATAAAGCCCACAAGAGAATCCCGATATCGACTTGGTCAAAATCCATCGACCAGTCGCCCGTTGCACTCCCATCACTCGAACGTGGGATTAAAGGCGAGCTTATAAATAGCGGAAACATGGGCAATGTTTACTCTTATTAAAGGATGGAGATCGTGGCACCATAATGGGTGAATGTTATCCCCCAACGTCACTGAAGGGACCTAAGAGGCCTATAAATACCAAACGGGATTCCAATTCCCAAGATACGAGATCTAATATATAGACTTCTACTCTTTCAGCATATATTTCTACCACTAAAGAGCTTGCGACGTCAGATCTGAGACGAACCTCCGTGTCGATCTGCTCCAACCTCCATCTCTTCCTTAAGTTCCCAATATAACTTAAGCATCAGAGGAGATTTGGGTCGGAACTGAGATCCGATCCCCCTTGACGTTTCCTTGTGGTGCAGACTCGATCTTCCGTGAGGGTCATTCCAGAGCATCACAGCCTCGACCCATCGACATACATGCCGCTCGAAGGTCGATCGCAAGCTATTCATCATCCATCAACCGACCTGGTTCTTCCAACTTAGGGTCCCATTCAACTCGCTGACGAGGCTCTGACTCAGCACGAAGGGTCCACGTCAGCAAGACAATTGTTTCGGTCATTTTTGGCCTTAACACTATTGTTCATATAAATCCAAACTGTAACTGCTTATTTGAGTCCTAGTTTGCATGAAACCCACTTTTAGATCGGTACCATCGATGATGGGTCCTGGATCTCCTTCATCAAGTGGGCAAAGTACCCCATGCACTGAACAAAACGTCCCAATCGTGGGCCGAAACCCCTTGTGCAAACCTAGGCATCATCCACTGTTCCAAGCTAATTACCCACTTTTGAGCTTGTCTGGCTTTCCATACATAACAAGGGTTCTCGTTTTCAATTTCCCGTTGTTTCCTTATTAAGTTATTATTTCCTTTGTATATTGGTTATATTTTAACGTTCTCGTCAGCCTGTCTGATTTCTATATATTTTCTATGATTTTATTTACTGACTTTTATTTTTAACGTTGCTATATGGTTCCTGGATATCAACTTTGAGATAATTCCTCACTGAATTCATTTTAAGTTTCATTCGACAGCTTCAGTTATAACACCTTTTTTTTTGGCCTTTTTCTTTTTGTTTCTTGCAGATCACGACTTGGTTGCCAGTTAATTGCGAAGCCTGAAATTGACGGAATCCGCCTTGTGCTTCCTGCGGCAACCCGAAATTTTGCTGTGGATGGATACGTGCCAAAGCCACACTGACAGTAATATTTGCTTGCTGAGAGTGAAGTCTGCATTGCTAGTGATGTCAAGTCTCACGGCGACTACGTTCCACTTCCTCGCAGTTACCCTGCGACTTTGTTGTCAATGGATGTGTCTTGCAGGCTGTCTCTCACAAGCCGAGAGCGCAGCTTTCGTCAAGACTCAATTTTGTAGCATAAGTAAAGATATATTGCATCTAAGCATATAAAAGTTGGATGCCTCGCAGCATGTGTCTGTTTTTTTTTGCATCATTAGGCCTTCCCAGGTTCTGATAAGGAACACACACAGGATTGTACATCGACACTTTTTGTATGCTCCTGCAGACCCAACTTCTAATGACCCAACTTCTGATGTAGGACAGTGAGTTGTTCTTGGCCAAAGATACTGTGTAATGGCCTTCATCAAGATGATGGGGTTTGATTTTTCTCATTCTTTTATCAATCTTTGAGTCTAGGGATGAGAATGGACGTGCCCAAAAGCCCAATCGGGTGCCCAATTGGGCATGCCTCATTTCCATCTCTACTAATTCTTCATTAATTCTTTTATTACTGTTACGCCTATTTGACCGAGACCCCAAAATACACGAGCCCAGGAGCCCGACTACTGGTCGAAGGCCCACCTGCATCCTCAAGCCCATTCAACAAAGGCCCTGTAAGGGATCTTCTCGAATGTCGATCCGACCCGGCCCCGATAACCCGCTGGACACTCACCCACTCCTGCGAAAACCGTTCCCCCGAACGCGCGACCACTAAATGGCGGTAATGGGGAGGTGCTGGAATGGCGAAGAGAGCGGCGGCGAGGGGGCGGATTGATGGGGCACGATCGAGGGCGGGCGTGGGACGTGGGCCAGAGGCAATCACGCAGGGAGCTCTACAAAAGGGCTCGGAGGACGACGAAGAAAAGGACCGCATGTCAGGTAACAAAACCTAAGGTACTCCATCAACGACCTCGTTCCCCCAATTCATCTCCTTCCTCCCCCGCTCGCGCCGAGAGACGCCGTTACGATCTCCTCACGAGTCGAACCGTCTCCGCCGGGCCTCCTTTCTCAGATCACTATCTGACTTAGGCATCGGAGGGGATTTGGGCGGAACCAAGGTCCGGTCCCCTGACGAGCGTTCTCGTCTACGCAGGTGGACAGCTGATCAACGGGCCGAGGCTACCCCTCGCCCCTCTCCGACCACTCGATCGACTGGATAGTGAGGCTTCCCCTCACCGTCAGCCTGCCGAGGCCGAGCACGCCCTACCGAGGCCGAGCGTCTTAGTCGGGTCCGAGATTCCCCCTCGTCGCCCGTCGGCCGTGCATCTTCCCGGGCGACTGAGGCTACCCCTCGTCCCCCTTCCAGCCAAGGCCGAGCACGTCTATCCGAGGCCGAGCGTCTCAACCAGGGCCGAGGCTTCCCCTCGCCCCTTCTGCACCAATTCGAAGCCCCCAAGGGACCCAAAGCGGGCCCCTTGACCACGTTGACCGGGTTCTCCACGGTCAACGCTCTGTAGTGAGAAAACACTCTGAAACATCTGGCGCCGTCTGTGGGAACCTGAAAATCATCCCAAAAAGCAGAAAACCACACCAACAATGGCACGAGCCTGCAACGGAAGGAAGCGCATGCCCCCCCATCCCGGAGGAGGGGAATGACGCATCGAATGGCAACCCCGAGGACATACCCGTCGGCGACCACCATGCCCTCTCAACCGAAGAGACCGGCGGCTCAGAACTGGCCACGCAAGAACAACTCCGCGCCCTGGCTCAGGAGACCAACGCAAGCCTCCAGACGTTGGTCGCGACGGTGCAGCAACTCGTCGGCCCGGCGCCGCCCAACAGGGGCACGTTGGACGATGGCCATCGATGGACCGGAGATCCCCCGCACTTGCGGTCTGCCGTGGTCGACGACCACGGGGCCCAGAAACCGAACACGGAGCGTCGGTTCACGCTGTCCGGCTCTCGTCAGGCGAGGTCACGCGCCTCCTCACCCTATCGTGAAAGGAGCCGAAGAGAGACCGAAGGGACGGACGGCGAATCGAGGACGGCATCGTCTCGTCGATCACGGTCGTCCCGCCGCAGGAGAAGCGAACGACACCACTCGAGAGACCGATCACGGCGGAGCAGGAGCTCCCGCAGGAGGAGTCGGGAGCGTCGGGACAGCCCGACCCCCAGCGTGGCGAAGGCTGCGGAGCCAGCCCCGCTGGCGCCGGTGCTACCTCCACCCCCGATCGATCCAGAGGCAGGCGAGTACCGCATCCCCGGAGGCATCCACGGAGACCGGTGTCCCTTATCACGGAGAATAACTGACGCACGGGTCCCCTCTCGATTCAGGATCCCGGTGCTGGGAAAGTACGACGGAATAGGAGACCCGTCACACCACGTGATGGACTACGAGGGGGACATGGCCTTCCAGGGAGCTGACGATGACCTGCTTTGCCGGGGCTTCTATTCTACTCTCAGGGGAGCGGCGAGGATCTGGTACCACAGCCTGCCCGGCCGCTCCATCGACAATTTCGAACAACTCGCCCAGTTGTTCTGCAAACAGTTCATGGCGGGGAGGCTGATCAAACCTGGTGCTGAACATCTGTTCAACATAGTGCAAGGCCCGGCCGAGCCACTCCGACAGTTCATGCGCCGCTTCAATGCGGAAAGGCTGAACGTGAACAACCCACCCGACCTGGTGGTCCAGACGGCCCTTAAGAAAGGACTTCGCCACAGGGGCCTCAAGAAGTCCCTACACAACGACCCCCCGAAGGACCTCCCCGGGATCATGGCAAGGGCCGAACGCTTCATGCTGACCGAGGAGGCCTTGGCCGAGGATGCAGGAAAAGCCGCTCGAGGGACCAAGCGCGGCGACGGCGGACGAGTTAGCCCCGAAGGGTACCGGACCGAGAAGAGGCAGAGGAACAGGCAACGGGGAGAAAGCGCGAGGGACATCACCCCGGACGCCATTCTCGCCCAAGTACAGAAGGAAGAGCGAGCTGATCGCCCCCCACCGAAGGCTAAAAGAGGCGGGAAGAACAGGGAGAAGTACTGCAAGTACCACAAGGACGATGGTCATGACACAGAAGATTGCTGGCATTTGAAAAAGGACATTGAGAAGCTGATGAGCCGAGGGCACGCCAGGAATCAGGCCGACGAGCCGGCCCACGGAGAAGGGACCTCCACACAACCAGACAAGGGGAAGAAGATCAACACCATCCAAGGCCCCCTCCGCATCATAGAGTGAGCGGGCGACGTCTCTCCCCCCGGAAGCGGCCTAGTATGAGGGAGTTATCTAAGTTTACATCCCTCTGTCTAGCTTCATTTCTTTTTTTTTCCATTTCCTCCAAATGTACCGGTCCGGCAGGACTCTTGAGAGTACAAATGCATCCCTTTTGTTATCTTCATTTAAAACCCCGATGGAGTTGACATGACACCAATAGCATGAAAGGTTGGAGACCGCCGCTTCACTGGAGGAGGAAGAGGAGCTTTGCCCTCGCCGACCGACTCCAACGCCCATAAGTCTGGGGCAATTCCCCCAGCAGGCATGGACGCCGACCGATCCTAAGCCGAGGAGCTTTGTCCTCGCCGACCGACTCCAGCGCTCATAAGTCTGGGGGCAATTCCCCCAGCAGGCACGGACGCCGACCGAGGAGCTTTGCCCTCGCCGACCGACTCCAGCGCTCATAAGTCTGGGGGCAATTCCCCCAGCAGGCACGGACGCCGACCGGTCCTAAGCCGAGGAGCTTTTCCCTCGCCGACCGACTCCAGCGCTCATAAGTCTGGGGGCAATTCCCCCAGCAGGCACGGACGCCGACCGAGGAGCTTTGCCCTCGTCGACCGACTCCAGCGCTCATAAGTCTGGGGGCAATTCCCCCAGCAGGCACGGACGCCGACCGGTCCTAAGCCGAGGAGCTTTGCCCTCGTCGACCGACACCAGCGCTCATAAGTCTGGGGGCAATTCCCCCAGCAGACACGGACGCCGACCGGTCCTAAGCCGAGGAGCTCTGCCCTCGCTGACCGACTCCTGCGCCCCTAAGTCTGGGGAGAATCCCCCCAGCCAACGCCAGCTTCGTCCATTCCTAAGCCAAGAACAAGGCGACAACGCAAAGTACACAAGAAGTCCAAGTAAGTCGATTTCGTTTATAATAGCTAACCAGAGTACAAAAATGCGTCTTATTTACAGGGGATCAAGGCGAAGGAAACACCCTACAAACAATCTACTCACGACGAATGACAGAGTTCTTCGCCTATAGAAGCTAGATCGACACCGACAGAGCAAAATTGGTTGACAAAAGACCCGAAGTAGGTAGCCCAAGCTAGCAGCCATGCAACCAGCAATTATTGGCCATGGAGCCGATAACGAAGCCGAAGGAGATAGCGGGGGCCAGGGATCCATTTCAAGTAGACTGGCCCAAAGCGAAGCGAATGCTTAAAAATTTGAGGATAAGGCCGAGAGGGACGGCTTAGGGAGCCCGAGCTCGGGAGGACACATCCTCGGGCACTTCGCCCTGCTCGGAGCGAGGGGGATCGACCGGCGGTGGGGCTTGCCGAACACGCTCCGCACATTCCCGGAAAGAAGACTGGACGACTTCGACGATCCGAGGGGCGATGAGGTCTTCATACTTACCGAAGGCCTCTCTGAGAACCTCGAAGATCCTCTTCCCCAGGGTCTCGACGACGCCCTTCTCCACCTCCTCTGCAAGCCGCACCACCTGGCGCCGATCCGACAGTTCCCTCTGAAGCTCCTCCCTCTCCAGGCGGAACGACTCCGCCGCTTCCTCAGCCGACTGATGAGCATCCTCCAGCTTTCCCTGGAGGTCACCCACTCGTCCCTCCAACTCGGCCACACGGAGGTTGAGACGCCGAGACTCCATCTGGGCCTCCGTCATAGCCACCTCAGCCGCCCCGGCCCGCTCCTGAGCCCTCATGGAGGACTCCTCCAGCTCCCTCAAGCGGACGGCTCGACACTGCAACTCCACAGCGAGCGCTGAACCCTGAAAAGACGAGACATGGGCTAAGAAGAGGATAAAGAGAAAGAGAGGATAGCAAGATAACCGAACCTGTTGAAGGATCCAGACCAAGGAATCCGACATCTTGTCGGCCGGGATCTTCTTGAGGAGGCTGCGGTCCTGGGGAGGGACGGAGACCTCGGCAACCTGCTGGGCCAGGGCTCGGTCAACAAACATCGAACTCCCAGGGACGACGATCGAAGCCAAGTCGCTCGCCAACAAGGCCCCCGACCCCTGGTGATACGGGCGAAGACGCTGCAAGGGGGGTGGCTGGCAAAGCTATCGAAGGATCCCCGGCGGTCGCCACGGGAAGCGCGGAACCTGCCGGACCGGAGGGATCCACGTCCTCCTTCCTCTTCTTTCCACCGTGGGGCTCCGAAGGCGCCGGAGGGGAACGCTTCCGCCTCGCACCATCCTCACCCCCCGGAAGGGGATCGCCAGAAGAAGAGGCGGGAGGCGCGGCCACCACCTTACCCACGGAAGGCTCGGCTCGGCGCACTTCCTCCTCAACGGTCCTCCGAGGCGCCCTTCCAGAGGTACTACCTCGGCTCCGAGCGGCTCCACGACGGATCAGCTCGTCGACGTCACGGACGAATTCGCGGCCAGCCATCCCTGCAAAGGAGACCGAAATCAGGATGAGTCATAGGGCGATCCGGGGATGAAAAAGCGACCTACCCGGAGACCACAAGACGGCCTTCAGGAGTAGGTCGTCCAGCAAAGACCAGATGGACTTCGTTTCCAAAGGAAGAGCCAACAGAAGCGCAGCGGCTGCCCGGTCGGCGTCTGAGAGAACTAACGACGGGCGAGGATGGACAGAACTGCCCCAGCTTGTTAGAATCTGGGCCTCACCCAAGAAGACCACGAAAACATAATCCGAGTTCCAATCCCCTGACCAGCGGGGTAACCCGATCAGGCATTCCCTCCTCGAGCGAGCTCGGAGTAGCAGCCATGACCCTGGACCGACCGTCTGGACCTGGTAAAAGTGGAAGAGAAGGGGGAGAGTCGGCTCCCGACCACGGGTACAGCAGAGCGTTATGAAGCCCGTCAGTACCGCGATCGAACACGGGGTGAACTGACACAGGGACACTGTGAAATGTTCCATGACCTGGATGAAGAAGGGATGGAGCGGGAAGCGAAGACCCAGGCGGAACATCTCGACGTAGACGCCGACCTCATTGCTCCTCGGAAGGCAAATCCGCTCGTCGACAAATGGAACCCGAACCTCATATGGGAAGCAGAGATATCTTTCCCGGATCTCCGCGGCCACCGAAGGAGGGGTCCTCGACGCCGTACGGAGGACAACCGGGGGCACATTAAGCCGTACGGCAGCCGGCGCCACGTCATCATGGGCGTAGTCTGGAAAAAGTTTCTCCTTCCCCTTATCCTGAAGAGAACGACTCCCGGCGGGGGAACCTGATCCCCCTAGCCGGGGCTCACCCCGCCTGGACTCCGAAGGATCCCTTGCCCTTTGACCAGAACCGACTATCCTAAGGGCAACCATAAGATGAAAGCGAGAGAGGAATTACCTTTTTTCGACTAGTCTGGAGAAGGCAAGGAAGCGAAGGCGACGGGAAACTCCGAGTTGTGGAAAGCTTTGAAGACCGGGAGAAGCAAGAGAGAAGTGGAGATCAACGCGGCTGAGGATTTTATATACCGGGCGCAGGGGTGAATTCGAAGCGGCTGACAAGAACGCGCGGCAGGCTTCGAAGAACTGGCGGCGTTTCGAAACCGGCGCCAGGGGAAGTCCAATCGATCCGCCTCATCATGACCTACATTTATGACCACGCCTCGGCTGAAGCGCCACTCGGAACCCCAGGAGGCGAAGCGATTATACCAAGCTAGCCGAGGCCGATCGATCCCACCGATGGCGGCGCCCGAACCCCTCAGCTTCTCAATTGAAGACGGCCTCGCGAACGGAGGGGGTAAGTTTGCAGCCACACGTGGCGGCATCAGAGGACCGACGGCGCTTCGGAGCCTGCGCCTTAAAAATATCGAACGGGCCCACCCATGATGACGACTAATAAATGAGTCGGCATCGACTGGTGAGCTTGTCAAAATCGGCAGAGGTCACATCGGCCGAGCCGAACAGGCCGAAGCCAATCAACTCGACCGATGGGGGCAATTGTTACGCCTATTTGACCGAGACCCCAAAAGACACGAGCCCAGGAGCCCGACTACTGGTCGAAGGCCCACCTGCATCCTCAAGCCCATTCAACAAAGGCCCTGTAAGGGATCTTCTCGAATGTCGATCCGACCCGGCCCCGATAACCCGCTGGACACTCACCCACTCCTGCGAAAACCGTTCCCCCGAACGCGCGACCACTAAATGGCGGTAATGGGGAGGTGCTGGAATGGCGAAGAGAGCGGCGGCGAGGGGGCGGATTGATGGGGCACGATCGAGGGCGGGCGTGGGACGTGGGCCAGAGGCAATCACGCAGGGAGCTCTACAAAAGGGCTCGGAGGACGACGAAGAAAAGGACCGCATGTCAGGTAACAAAACCTAAGGTACTCCATCAACGACCTCGTTCCCCCAATTCATCTCCTTCCTCCCCCGCTCGCGCCGAGAGACGCCGTTACGATCTCCTCACGAGTCGAACCGTCTCCGCCGGGCCTCCTTTCTCAGATCACTATCTGACTTAGGCATCGGAGGGGATTTGGGCGGAACCAAGGTCCGGTCCCCTGACGAGCGTTCTCGTCTACGCAGGTGGACAGCTGATCAACGGGCCGAGGCTACCCCTCGCCCCTCTCCGACCACTCGATCGACTGGATAGTGAGGCTTCCCCTCACCGTCAGCCTGCCGAGGCCGAGCACGCCCTACCGAGGCCGAGCGTCTTAGTCGGGTCCGAGATTCCCCCTCGCCGCCCGTCGGCCGTGCATCTTCCCGGGCGACTGAGGCTACCCCTCGTCCCCCTTCCAGCCAAGGCCGAGCACGTCTATCCGAGGCCGAGCGTCTCAACCAGGGCCGAGGCTTCCCCTCGCCCCTTCTGCACCAATTCGAAGCCCCCCAAGGGACCCAAAGCGGGCCCCTTGACCACGTTGACCGGGTTCTCCACGGTCAACGCTCTGTAGTGAGAAAACACTCTGAAACAATTACGAAGGAATTAATGAAGGATATTGGTGAGCTGATATGCATTTCTCTTTTTAAAAAACTGTCATTAACTTTAGAAATTCACTATTAACTTAGAAATTCACTAAAACTATTCTGAACTTTGCTTTTTATTCAAAACTATCTTATAATGTTGGAAATTATAATATAGGTTTACTAAATTTAACTCAAATTTTAAAAGTTAGTTTTTATAAACAATTATAAAATTTAGAATAAGTTTGATGAACAATGGTGAAATTTAGGATAGTTTTGATAAAAATTCGCTACAGATAATTTTAGTTAAAGAATGATTTTGGTGAACAATGGTGAAATTTTAGTATAGTTTTGTTTAAATAAGCAAGGTAAGAGAGATTTTGATGAAATTCTAAAATTAAATGGAGTATGTTTAAAACAATGAAACTTTAGAGTAGTTTTCCTAAATTAAGCCCGTTGGCTATTGTATAGAATATCATGCGTCGCCAATAAAATTGTCCCGTTTGTGTTTGGAGGCAAAGTTATCGAAAACCCAAGTGTTTAATACTAGAATCCTTGAAACTTTGGAAGAAAACCCACGGAAGATGCGTCGCAGTTATCAACCTATATTTTATACAGCAAATAGTTAGTTTTAAACTGTTTGATATCTCTTAGCTTCAAAACTAGAAGGAACATTCCAAAGATGCTAAATTTAATAGATGCTTATTTGCATAATAATTCCTTAAAGTTTTTATATTGTTGCACATGAATACAGAAACTTTTTTCTTGCATTAAAATACCTCATTATCAAATTAATTTTCATTACACCAGTCACCTCATGTGGTTTTGGTCCAATACAAAAAATATATTACAAAAAATTACGGGGTTATTTATGTTGAGTATTGGTGTTTCGTACCAATGTTATTTTGATGATGATCACAACATTATGTTGTTGCTAATGTCTCTCATGTTTTAGTCTCATAGTTAACATTTCAAGAATATCATTTTTGGAGACTAAACACTTGGTGTAAGAATGGACATCAAGAGAAGTAATACCAAAGCTTGGACTCAAGGGGTGCCAAAGCTTGGAGATGATGGAGAGCATCAAGGTTGAAGACATAGACTCTAAAGGAAGCAATGCAATCCATGTAATATTTCGTTTATTGCTTTTCTCTTTTTGAGTCTAGGTTTAATGTAATGCCTTGATAGATGGATTAACTCATTCATTCATATGCATTTTCCATCTTAGTGAGGCTTAGATTATAATAGAAATCATCCCAATAGGTCCATTTTGCCTTAAACTCAAATTGGAGTTTTTGGCTCTCCAACAGTCGACTGATGAAGGCATGACAGGCGACTGGGTGATTTCAGGCGCCTACCCAGCCTTCTACAGCCAACTGGTATGCACAGCTCAAGTCAACCTTTTTATTGGCTCTTACTTTTGCGTTTGAAACAGTCTACTGAAGTTCAATTTACAGTCGCTTGTCTTCTAACAGGCGCATGTGAATTGTTCTACAGTCGTTTATGCGTAACTTGCACTTTCTGGGCTTCATCCCACTTTGCAAGTCGGTTGACTGATGACGAAATTTCAGTCGCCTGTCAAATTATAGGGACATGTGTTTTGTTCATATATCGTCTGAAGGCGCTAGTGCGAACGTTGCATTTTCCAGCTTTGTTTCCATCCCCATCCCAAGTGACAGTCGACTGCTGAATGTTATCTAGGCGCATGCTCATCTAAAGGCGCCTATGTAGTCTTCTACAGTCGCATGTCCTGGCTCAGTTTATAGCCGTGGGGAATTTTATAGCCGTTGATCAGTCAACTGTCAGTTGTTCATCAGTCGACTGTCTGTGCCGTAAACTGCCAAAATTTAGCAGTTGTAGATTTATTATTTTGTGGGTTTTCTTTGGTTTTTGGGGTTCCTTTGGGCTTCCTATATATAGGAGAGGGCTGAGTTCATTAGAACTTCGTGGAACTATTGAAGATCATTAGAGATTGATTAAAGCCACTCTCAAACTCTCTCATTTCCCTCTTAGAGTTCATTATCTCATTCACTCATTGAAGTCAAGCTCAAGGGAAATCATCCAAGTGCTTTCAAGCTAATCTCATCACTTGGAAATCCTCTTCCATGCCTTGCATTCATTAATGAGTAAGTTCATCATCAAGGCATAGGTAAGAGTATTTGTTTTACTTTGTGTTTTCATTGAAACCGCTAGCTTTTTGTGTGAGAGCTAGTTACTCTCTGCGTGAGAGTATAACCTTCTGTGTGAGGGTTTGTTGAGAACTCTATGTGAGAGAGTTTGAGTCTCTCTGTAAGAGAGCATAAGTCTTTCTGTGTGAGAGTAAGGATTTCTCTGTGTGAGAATCCAAATCCTCTGTGTGAGGTATCTCTGTGTGAGATTGTATTCACTTCTTTGTATGAGAATTATAGTGGATATTGGTGTGGCTGGACGTACCCAAGTTTAGGGAACTAGGGTAACTTCTTGTGTTTCCGTTTGGATTTTTGTAGTCTTTAAATTTCTCTTGCATTTATAATTCCGCATTTGCAAGTTTAATTTTTAAATACGCAATTTGTGTCATTACACTATTCACCCCCCTCTAGTGTGTTGTTGTTAGTATTGCAACGGTACGTTGATCCTTACAATTTATTTTCGAAGTTGGATGATTAATTGATATTTGGTATAAATATGAAGAGGATTTTTTGTAATTTATCTTTTTTTCTTTTAACTTATGATTATGAAGTGAACTTTAGAAGTTCAACATTAATGATTCGTCATATGATATGGGCAAGCAAAGGAGCAATAAATACAAACCAGAAAATCTAAATATCATGTTCACAAGATTACAAGTGTTGTCTAAGTATGTTTTCTAGGTTATATACTTTCCCACAACAAGTTTGCCTAATGAGATGTATACCATAAACCAAGACACGACGTTAATGCATTGCGCTAAAAGTAGGGGTGGCAATTTGGATCCGACTCGACCGATTAAACTGAACAGACCCAATTTTCTTAGTATGGCTAGGGGGATTAACGTGTTAGGGTCGCATTGGGGTTGACTTGCCTGACTCGGGGATTAACGTGTTAGGGTCGCATTGGGGTTGACTTGCCTGACTCGGGTAGGAACTAGATCGGTTTCAAGATTGATGATCTAACTGGGATAAATTTTGATCCTAACGTGGATAAATTTTAATTCAACGTGTGTGAGTCGATCTACAAATTTCTATGTATTTTTTTGAATGAAACTTACCTCTCTAAATAAAAAATTGTGACATGAAATTACAAATTTATTCCGTTGGATGTGATCTAACCGATTTAAACTATATACAATAAACATTCTTATGATTTTTGCATGATTTACCTAAGCATCACTTGGGAACAAAATCAATGTTTTAGATTCTTTATTAAAAGTGACTACTTTGTCACCTTCTTGATGTATATGTAAAACATAATTCATTTGAATTTTTATTTGTAGATAGTATAAACATGTTATATTCTATTGACGGAATGAATTTGTGGTATGTGTTCATATGTTTCCTTTATGAGTTAAGTTTTTGTTCAAAACAATATATTGAACATTTGTAGTCTAACTGCATGTATAATATATACATAGAGCAAAATGGGGATCAGCTGGTCAATGAGGAATTTCCTCTTCTGTCAACTTACGGCCCCCTCACTCTTATGTTTTTTGAAACCTTTTAAAGTTGATGTACACATTCTAAAACCCCAAACCCCTAATTATGGGTGAACCCTAGGGGTATTTGACTCTCTCGATACACCCGTTGCAAAAGTTATATTGTAATGATACCGTTAAATTTGCAACGGTTAGATCGATGGTCAAATAGCATTGAATTCACTTGATTTTTAGTATGGTGATCATCCATCATGTGTACAATAAATCCCAAAAAATTAAATAAATAGGAGCATGGGTCGTGAGTTGGCCAAGAAGGAAATTCCTCATTGGCTACTGAGGCCCATTATTCTTACACACACACACACACACACACACACACACACAAACACACACACACACACAAACACACACACACACAAGGGGTGGCAAAATGAACCCGATCAGACCCAAACTCTGGCACATTAACTGGATATGGGTAAAGGTCTAACTAGGTCAGGTAGAATTCGGGTCGACTCAGCCAACCCGGATAAAATCCGGGTCTTGTGTGGGTTTGACTTGCCAACTAGATTCACCCAGATTCTACCTATATTACTTTATATTTGTATATTAGACATAACATGTGACCATAAGTCACGGGTATTCAAAATATTCCCTCGAAAAAGTTCAACACATTCAAAATCCCCCCTTAAAAAGGTGCAGTCTCATCAAAAATCCCCCCCCCCAAATTTCCAAACACCTTCAAAATATTCCCATCAACAAATTTTTTTAATCATAGTCAAACTAAAATTTAATTCTCCCACAGAATTTAGTTCAAAGTTTAGTTCTCTCCAGATTTAGTTTCCCTCAAAATTTAAAATTGTAGTTCCTTCGTGATTTAGTTCCTCCAATTAAATTAAAATTTAGTTTTTCCAAAAGAATTTAGTTTGCCCCAAAAATTTTAGTTCCCACAAAATTTAGTTCGCTCCACATTTGGTTCCTTCTAAAATTTAAAATTTTAGTTTCCACAAAATTTAGTTCCCCACATATTTAGTTTCCCTAAAATTTAGGGTTTACCCCCAAAATCCTCCCCTTCCCCCCAAATTTTTTTAGGTTCATACCAAATTGTTCACAAACTTTCATTTTACTCATTGATTCTCAAGATTCAATCGCAGCCATCTTTCTATCCACCCCGTTATCCTAATCAGCAAATCCATTCAAAAACATCCATTAATTGTATACTAGATATATTTATATAATAACTTGAAAATCCAACCACAATTAGAAATTTTGGTTAGGAGTTCAAATTGTACAGCTGTTCTTTAAGAGGTCTCGGGTTCGATTATTTACATCTTCACTTTTTTGGTTAATTTCAAATCTTAATTATAAATTTACAAAAATAATATAATGGAATTAAATAATTTAAACGCTTGCAGTATAGCAAGGCCTTTCTAGTTTAGTTGATGCATTGGGTGTATTAGGATTGGTCATAGGTTCGAGTCTTGATGTAAGCAGTTTATGTGAAAAAAAATTAACTGGAAAATTAAATTGAATTTGGTTTGGTTTGGGAACAGTATCCAACCCCGATCTGAGCAGGACCTGTCAGGAAATCTGGGTTGGGTTCGGGTGACCTGAATTATAACTGAGTCGAGTACGGGTTTCATAACCATATCATGGATTCAATCCGGGTTGGTTTTGGTTTACCACTATCTGGGTTAGGTCAAACCTGACTAACCTGAACCAATCCATTTGTCACACCTACACATGCATACATATATAAACAAACAAACAAACAAACACAAACACACACACAAATACATAAATATGCATGTATGAGTGAGTAAAAAATGTATACGTGCTATCATCATGGGAAAATTTTCTGCACTGATAGCAAATATACATGTTATAATTTTTTAAAGAAATTTTTTGATGTGTTCTACAAATCATGCATGGAAAATCACCATATTAAAAATCAAGTGAATCCGATGCTATTTGACACTCGATCTACCCATTATAAATTCAATTGTTTCAGAACTATAGAACTTCTTTCAACGAGTGGATCGATAATCAAATACTTTTACGGTTCAACTATATTTGGGATTTGGAATATTAGAATGTGTACAACTACTTTGAAATAAAATTACAAATTTTTTGTTTTTCCAAGCTGACAATGCAGGAAATCAACTGTGCTGTTAGCTCATATCCATAATCACACACACACACACACACACACACACACACACAGAGAGAGAGAGAGGGGGGGGGGGGAATATGGGATCAGCTAACCAAGAAGGAATTTCCTCCTTGGCTAGGTCACGGCCACCCATCCCTCCCATTTTAATTTTTTTTTCTAATTCTAAAACCTTAAAACCCCAAATATAGATGAACCCTAGGGGTATTTGACCCTCGATTCACTCATAGCAAAAAATTCTATTGTTTTGAAACGGTTGAATTTGCAACGGTGGATGAACGAGGAAACCTTCTTAGAATCAGTTGAAAATTGATGGATTGGGGTTTTAGAATACGAAGATCAAAATGAAAGATTCAGATTGAAGGAAAACTTGATGTGTGGGTTCCACGCTACCAAGGTGGAAAGTTTCCTTCTTGTGTAGCTGATACCCATTTTCCACACATACTCCATTACACACACACACACATCCATCCATGTATGCACGTTTGATTGATAAATGTATGAAGAGGCTCCATGGTTGGTATTCATCACTGCTTTCCATTTCTAGAAGGATAGAATAGGTCTGCACAGTTATTTATGGCATGGTTTCTTTCTGGATGTATGCCTACCGCATTCCTCTTTCTGTCATGCGCATTATCACTTCCGCTTGTAGGAGGTTTATCTGGGGAAGTCAACACACCTGGTCCTGGCAAGATTTATGTACCCCTAAGGAAGAGGGGGGAATTGGGCTACGTCTGCTAACTGATCGTAATATGGCTTCAGGGGTTTGGCTTACCTGGCGACTATTATCGTCGGACGGACCTTGGGCACACTATATAAGACGGCACTACATCTCTACATCAGATGGCTTCTACAGATCGAAAGCTTCTCCTACAAATTCTGGTACCTGGAAATTTCTTACTCCGAACTCGTAGTGCATCTCAGAAACTTATCAGGCGTATTGTTATAGATGGTACCACCACATCATTCTGGTATGATAATTGGCTTCCTTGTGGGCCTATAGCCCTTTTACAGGATGTTCCCTATGGAGAAGAAAATAGGATGGTTAGCTATTATTGGACAGCAGGCAGATGGAAAAACGATCCTAATATTCAGTCTCTTCTCCCTGTTCTTCAGACGATCTCTATTTCTCCTGGAAGTGACACTTGGGAATGGATCCCAGGCGCTGTTTGCTCATTTAGAGATGCATGGAATGGCTCGTGAACGAGAGGCCCTCTCTTACCTTACTACAATGTGGTCTGGTATAGTAACCATATTCCCAAAAGGGCCCTTACACTCTAACGTGCTTTCCATGGTAAGCTTTTAACTAGAGACATTCTTCATAATTGGGGCATTACAACCAGCCTAAACTGTGTTTTGTGCGAGTAGGACTCCACTGAGAGTATTACGCATTTATTTTTTGAATGCAATTATACTCGTTACATTCTTTGCAGGGGTCTCCTTAAGCTGGGAATTACTGATCCTGCACCTACCACACTCACTGGAGTGGGGGACCTTTTCCTCTCCCGCTACAACAAGAAGAAGGATAGTGTGGGCATGCTAGCAAAAGCAGCCCTAGCATCTATGGTATGGCAACAGTAGAATATTTGAAGAAAAAAGGTGGAAAAATATGCTCTTTTGAGGCCATCGCAGCGGATGTCGTTATATCTTTGCGGGACATTGATCGTGATCAACCTAAGACGGTTATCCCCTTTGCAAATTGGGGATTTTTTTTGGATGTTTGACACTTTTTTGTAACAATTTTGTACATATTTATACCCATGGGTATGGCTAGAAGGGGTTAGGTTGTAGTGGGTGACGACGCTTGTGTCCTATCCTCACTCTCTCTAATCCCCGACTAGTCTCCCCTGGGGGATGTTTTGTATTGTTTTGTCTCTTTTTTATATAAAGAATCACATTTACTCGTCAATATATATATATATATATATATATATATATATATATATATATATATATATATATATATATATATATATATATATATATATATATATATATATATATATATATATTTTGACAACCCAGAAAAATCCCCAACCCCCTCCCCCTGCCTTTGGCTTTTTTAGGAGGGTAAGGCGAGAGCCCGGCCGAGACTATGCAAACTGGGGGGAAACCGCCGTGCCCCCAACGGCCCCCGGGTAAGTCCGAGAGGGGAGATGTAGCCCCAGGGTAAATAATTCCACAACAAATTCCACAATAATTACCAAGTCACGGCGGCCATAGGCCTCGAACCCCGCACCCCTTGGCTTTGGAGCGGAATGACTTACCACTGGGACACCCTCTCGTGGGCAAAAAAAAAAAAAAAAAAATATATATATATATATATATAGCAAAAAATGTACCTAAGAATGACCTCGGGTAGAGATACCTGAGCACACCCCAGCTGTTCGGGGTTTGTGAGTATTTTTTTTTGAAATTTTTTTTGCAGTAGGTAGATATACTTGTTATGTAGCTCCCCATAAAATTTCAGCTCGATCCGACACCGTTTGAGCCTCCGTTCATCGATTTCAAAAACGTTACGCAAAACTGTCCAAATTCTGGACAGTTTTGCGCAACGTTTTTGAAATCGATGAACGGAGGCTCAAACGGTGTCGGATCAAGCTGAAATTTTGTGGAGAGCTACATAACAAGTATATGTACCTACTGCAAAAAAAAATTTCAAAAAAAAATACTCACAACCCCCGAACAGCGGGGGTGTGCTCAGGTATCTCTACCCGAGGTCATTCTTAGGCACATTTCCCTCATATATATATATATATATATATATATATATATATATATATATATATATATATATATATATATATATATATATATATATATGGGAATGTTCCAATGAGAACTTTCTCCCGTGAGAACTCCGTGGGAACTTCCTCTCTTTGATTTTTTTCAATAATATATATATATATATATATATATACACACACACACACACTAGTCATAACCCGTGCCCTTGGGCACGGTTCATTTAAGATTTTTCCCCGCAAAATCTGTTCTCCAAAAAATTATTTCCACAACCAAAATTTAAAAGAACAACAAATTAGCGTAAAAATATTTAGTGGCACGGGCGCCTTCGGCGCGGAACAACAAATTCGATGCGGGCGCCATCGGCGCGGAACAACAAATTAGCGTATAACAACAAATTCGACGCAGCCGCTTTCAGCGCGGAACAACAAATTAGCGTAAAAAATTTAGCGGGCGGAGCAACAAATTAGCGTAAAAAACTTATTCGGCGCAGGCGTCGTTGGCGCGAAACAATAAATTAGCGTAAAAATTTAGCAGGCGGAACAACAACTTAGCGTAAAAAACTTATTCGGCGCGGGACAACAAATTAGCGTAAAAAATTTACCGGGCGCCTCTGGCGTGGAACAACAAATTAGCGTAAAAAATTGCGTAGGCGCCTTCGGCGCTCCAACAAATTAGCGTAAAAGCGCCTTCGGCATCGTTCATTTAAAATCTTTGATTTTTGTCAGTGACTAAATATTTTTTTTAAATTCCCATGTTAAGGTTCTGATGGTTGTTTCTCTGATTCTATATGCCGAAAGTCGTCCCTTTTCATTACTGCATTAATCTGTGCTCTTGGGCATATTAAGTTTAGATTATTGGGTTGATGGGTACTGTTATCATTTTGCAATTTAATTTTAGTAGTTGGTGCTCTTAAATACAATTAAATTTAAATTGTTGTGTCATTACTCTGCAATTTTATAGGTTCAAGCACCGAGCTGGTTAGGTAAGAGAGTTTTTTATTTAATGTTTTTTAGTTTAAAACTGCAGTTAAAAGATTTTCTTTGGGGAAAGAGATTAACGTGAGTGCAATATTATAGTTAGGCACGGGCTGAGGCTTCTTTGGGGAAATAGATTAGAGCTGAGGTGTTTTTTGGGAAGAGATAAAGTTACATTTTCAAATTTTTGGTCTTTCCCCAAACACAATTTCCCCCCAAAAGTTCAGTTCCCCCCCCCAAAAAAAAATTCAATCTCAACCGTCCTACCCAATCTTTTGTCCTAATCAGCAGCCCAATTCACAAAAATCCCTCAATTGTTTAATAAATTATTTCTTCTTCTTCTTACATCTTTCTATTTTATGTAACATAACATACTGTCTATACTATAGTATACATTTAATAATGGTGGTGGAGCGCAATTTTGTGGGGGAACTCAAAGAGTCTCTCAGAATCTCAAATGGAGGCTTAATTTTTAAAGTTAATGATGATAGCTAATTAGTAATGGAGGTTCCTCTCGGAAATTGTAAGTGCCTGATTATCAATGGTTATGTTGTCAAAAATTTCCACATGCCTCATAATTTCAATCAACACCAATGGGGGTTCTCCCCAAAAAACTTTACTCACATCCATTGATTTTTCCAAATCATGACCATCTTTTAACCAACTCGTTTGCAAATAAATTAAAAATCTTCCATGTTTTATTTAATAGATCTGCATAATATTTTGTAGAATAGATGTATTCTACAATGATTTATGCTTTTGATTGTGTGATGGCATAAAGAAAGTAACCATACATGCAAGGAACAAAATCGTTAGAGTTGCCACAAAGCCATTCAGAATTTTAACATAATGTAGAGAAGATTCTTGGTAGAACTGGACAATGAGTTGAGATCTTTACCCTTCTTCAGCAAGCAAGAAGAATCCATCTTCCAATTCAGAACTTATTTCCTAATCCAAGTATCATCTACAACAAATATCCGCATATGGCATTAACTAATGAAAATGTTCTAAATATGGACAAAAAACACAAATCCCATCTAAATAAAGCTTGCAATAGTATGTATTCCATCATCACAATGGAATTTGGCAATGAATCGGAGTTCCCAAGTCACCATTAAGAATTTCTTATTGATATGGTCACGTTAAATCCATTGCTAACTTGTACTGCCCAGATATCAAGGCCCTGTAAAATTTTGAGTGTCCTCATACAATTTGATATTGCCATGATTCTATCACCATGAACGCCGGCAAAAATATATATTCTCTAAAGCAATTTAAAAAGAATCTGTTCACTTCATGAAGGCATCATCACCTCTTTACCATAACGTGTAAACCATATAGCCAGCTCTCTTTGCCATTGCTCAGAGATGTCGCCTTGAAGGGATCTAATCAGATAAATGTTGTTTAACCTATTTATCCCCTGCAATTTGTGAAGCTCTTTGACCCTGCTGCAAATGCCTTTCCTTTGTGGGAATTTGAATCAGTTTAAGCATTGGAGACACCTCATATCTTCATCAAAATCACAATAAAATCAAATGCATCTTTTGTTTCTTCTTCATAGTTATTATCATGTTCTTCCTACAATGATAAGAGGACAAATATTCAGTTAATAATATAATAAAACATTAACATGCCAAAGATAGTTTTACAGAAGCAAAAGCATTAAACTTAGATGACCATAGAGGACCAAAAGTTTCAGATTCAAGTATATGTCTACAAAAACAAAAAGATATTATCAAGCTTGCAATTTTGTTCTCATGAAAAAAACAAAAACATAAACCATACAACGGTCTCAGATCAAGGAAAATTTATAACTTGCTATTTTAAAGGATAGAGATAAAGGTAAAATGAAAACGAAAACGTGGAAGTTATCTAAAATGTACAGTGCCAAAATGGATATGCACATCTCAAATAGAACAAATGACTAATTGTGCATTTATATCATCCATTGAACCAAAGAATGTTATTGAAGCATGTAAAGATAGTTCATGGATTATAGCAATGCAGGAAGAACTTAATCAATTCAAAAGGAATGATGTATGGGAATTAGTACCTAGACATTCAGATCATCCTATTATAGGAACAAAATGGTTATTTAAGAATAAATTGGATGAATCTGGTCAAGTAGTTAGAAATAAGGCTAGATTAGTTGCACAAGGTTATAATTAGGAAGAAGGCATAGATTATGATGAAACCTATGCTCATGTATCAAGATTAAAGTCTATTAGAATGCTTTTAGCATATGCATGTTACAAAGATTTCAGGTTATATCAAATGGATGTTAAAAGTGCATTTCTTAATGGTATTATAAAGGAAGAAGTCTATAAATAACAACCACCAGGATTTCAACATGAAAGTTTGGATAATCATGTTTTCAAATTGAAGAAAGCATTATATGGATTAAAACAAGCACCTCGTGCTTGATATGAAAGATTGAAGAACTTTTTGTTAAAATCTGGTTATTCTATTGGAAAAATAGATTCTACTTTATTTACCAAGCATATATATTCTGATGTTATCATTATACAAATATATGTTGATGACATAATTTTTGGATCTAATGATATTCTTTGTCAAGAATTTTCTAAGGAAATACAGAATGAATTTGAAATGAGTCACATGGGTGAATTAACCTACTTCCTTGGACTTCAAATCAAACAAATGAATGAATGTATATTTATCCATCAAAGTAAGTATACAAAGGAACTCATCAAAAGTTTTGGATTACAAAATTCTGCGAAAAACGTACTCCCATGGGTACATCATCAAATCTTAATAAGAGCCAAATGGTAAGAGTGTTGATCAAACACTATATCGAGGTATGATTGGATCATTATTGTATCTTACTGCAAGTAGACCAGATATTATGTTTTCTGTTTGCATATGTGCAAGATATCAGTCAGACCCTAAGATATCACACTTGACTGCTGTCAAAAAGATAATTAGGTATATTAAACATACATCTGATTTTGGTTTATATTATCCAAAATCAAATTCATTTGATTTAGTTTCATATAGTGACACAGATTTTGCTGGTTGCAAAACTGATCGTAAAGTACAGGGGGAACTTGTCACTTTTTAGAATATGCATTTGTTTCTTGGTTTAGTAAGAAACAAAATTCTGTTTCTTTATCTACCACCGAAGCGGAATATATTACCACTGGTTTAGCATGTGCACAGATTTTATGGATGAAACAAACTATACTAGATTATGGCATTAAATGTAACACATATCCAATAATGTGTGACAATACTAGTGCTATAAATTTGTCCAAAAATCCAGTACATCATGCACATACTAAGCACATAGATATACGTCACCATTTCTTGGATGATCATGTCCAAAAAGGTGATATTATTCTTAAGTATATTGACACTAAGAATCAAATTGTCGATATCCCGACTAAGCCTCTTAAAGAAGAGACTTTTCTAAAAATTAGAAGAGAACTTGGTATAGTTGGTGAATCAGAATTTTGATTATAGATTATAGTTATATATTATATTAATATCAATATAGAATTTTTCTGGAATTTTCAGAATTATTTTTTATTTTTATTAGTCGACTAGCAGATAGTTCTGGTCGACTAACCCGCTCGATATTCCTATATCATATATATATATATATATATATATATATATATATATATATATATATATATGTTGACTAGGATCCATTCGGATGGATCAAACATGCAGATCCATTCAAGTGAAATTTAAAGCTAGACAATGTAAATAGAAAATCCGACCGTTGGATGTCATCTAACATGTCTAAACTAGCTTCAAACAAAATTTCAACTAATTTAGACATGTTTTGCCTATGCATCAAGTGGTTGCAAAATCGATGTTTTTGAATAGTAATAAAATCGGCTAATTTTGCAACCACTTGATGCATGGGCAAAATAGGTCCAAATTAGTTGAAATTTTGTTTGGAGCTAGTTTAGACATGTTAGATGACATCCAACTGTCGGATTTTCTATTTACATTGTCTAGCTTTAAATTCCACTTGGATGGATCCACTTGTTTGATCCATCCGAATGGATCCTAGTCATATATATATATATATATATATATATATATATATATATATATATATATATATATATATATATATATAGGAAAATTTTCAAATGAGAACATTTCGCACCGTGTGAAAATGTTTTTATCTTTTTTTTGAAATTTTTTTTTTCAAAAATTCTTTTTTCCACCCTCATTATATGTTGTTATACCCCCCTCAAAAAATAATGGTTGAGAAATAATGTCATTTGGCCTTCGATCAAGCCATTTCATCAAATTCGCACGTTTTGAGACCGTTAAATTTGTAACGGGTGGATGGGTGCTCTAATGCCCAACGGGTTCACCCATTATTTTCCCTGGGGTATATAATTGTATGGATTAAACATCAAAAAAAGAATTTTTGAAAAAAAAAATTTCAAAAAAATAAAAAAAAAGTTTTCGCACGGCTTTCGCACGGGATTTTTCGCACCCGAAGATTGCCATATATATATATATATATATATATATATATATATATATACACACACACACACACACACACACATACTAGTCATAACCCGTGCCCGCGGGCACGGTTCATTTAAGATTTTCCCCACGAAATCTTTGTTCTCCGAAAAATTATTTCCACAGTCAAAATTTAACAGAACAATAAATTAGCGTAAAAATATTTAGCAGCGCGGGCACATTCGGCGAGGAACAACAAATTCAGCGCAGGCGCCTTCGGCGCAGAACAACAAAGTCGGCGTCGAACAACAAATTTGGCACCCGCGCCTTTGGCGCGGAACAACAAATTATCGTAAAAAAATTTAGCGGGCGCCTTCGGCGCGGAACAACAAACCTCAGGGATTTTTACGCTAATTTGTTGTTCCGCTAAATTGTTTTATGCTAAATTTTTTATTTTATTTTATTTAATGGATCATGCTTCTCTGCAATCTTTCCCAAGGTGTCACGACCCGCTTCCCTAAAATGGAGGCGAGGCGTGAGAAGTCCGCTCTGACTTGGAGCTGTGAGGCTCCAGGCTGTAAAGCGTCTGGATCATCCAAGTATAGGTCCTTGCAATACGACACAGAACAAAAATAATAATAAAGAAAAGAGACAGATAAAATATTCAATCTCAGAACGTCCACAAATAAATTCCAACATCACAGAAAAGCCACCAGGTTAAAAGAAGAGTTAAAAAGGCCCAAGCATAGCCAACAGAAATGTCAAACGTACATAAGGAAAGGTGCTACGCACCGACAACTAACGACAACTAAGCAAAAAGCAACACTGAAGTGGTCTCTAGGACTGGTCGTCGGTGTCCTCAAACTCCTCGTCAAAGGTGGACTCAGGCTCAGCGTCAGCAAACACCTCGTCCTCTGCAACGGGCTCTGGCTCAGCAACTAACATGCGACACCCAAAGAGACGAGGGCGCATGTCAGCAAGTCTACAAGAGACTTGTGCAAGGAAATTAAAAGAAAGAAAAGCAACCTAGCAGTTCTAAAATATGCAATGACATGGCAGTTATAGCATGGATGCAACTAGTAAGGAAATGCAGTGAGAATGACATGGCGACATGTATGACATGGCAACAATTATAACATGGCAAGTGTAGCAAAGTTACTATAGACAATCACAAGGAATTTTATAAGTCTAGTAAACACGGCGTGCACAGAGATTACGCCTTTTGGCTGGAGTGGCTGCGCGGGCCAACTCCTAAGCTCAAGTGATCGCTTATCCCTACCCCTCCACGTGTATCGGGCATTGGCTTTTGACCAACACAAGTAGCCCGCTTCTGGATCACGAGCGAGGAAGTGTATTTGGCCTAGGGTAGTGCCTGCAACGCAGGTGCCTAGCCTGAGCAAGGAAGTACAAGTATAGTAGCGTGTGCTACAAATGCAACATTCAAACTTGGATGACATGTAGGATGCAATGCATGGCAGATAATAATTTAAGTGCGTACAGATAAGGAATTTAAACATGACAGACAAGAATGCATGAATGACGTGGCAGGGTGACAGATCTAGCTTCGTTGTCAAGCTAGATCTTAAAGTTGCGTCTAGGCGATTTATCATTTCGTCGCCTAGTCTCTTTTACGCTAAAAACGGAAGTGGCCTAAAACATGGCCTAGAGTACAAATTGGCAAGTTTCACTTACCTGATCATGAAGTTCTTGGTGTCGACGAGTCCGTGCAGAATGTACATACGTTTTCTGCGTTATCGGCTTCCGATATCAGATTAAAGTAAAATTAACTTGTTTTAGCAACTGTCATCTTATTCCAATAATTAATAAAAGGGCACTGTTTTAATCATTTTAACCTAGCTTCTTATATGAACCATTAGGAGTCTAGCTTATTGGTTAAGATGTAATACTTTTAACAAATTAACCTATATCATCTTGGTCAACACCTATAATTGTTATGAATATCTAATGAATATACATATTGCTACATAAACATTTACTGTTAAACAATTATACCTAGTTATAAATATGAATTAGCTAATACAGTATTTATTTAACCCTACCAGAATAACATGCTCTGCTTAAATATAATGATATACTAACTTAGAAAAATGATAACCACAGCTTATAAATATTAACCGTAACTAAACTAACTCCCACACAAAACTTAACAGCTAACTAATATAATACAACTAACATGGTATAATAACACAGTTTAGTAGGTATTAAAAATAATATTATTAATCCTAACAGCAAGCAAGGACATGATAAATATATGACCCAATTAAAATGCATCTGCTAACATAATGAGAACATAGAAAAGAAACACAGTTTTTTTACATAAACAATGAACCACTAATACACAACCAGCTCATGAATCAACTTAACATGATATAAGAGAACACCAATTATATGCATGTTAACCCCAAAGTCCTAACAACTAACCTAAAAAAATGATCTAACGTCTAACACAGCATTTCTATCATATTAAAATTAACAGTATATCAACCCTAGCAGTATATTAAACTAACCCTACTCAAATATAACCAACTAACCTTTATTTAAGCTTTAACGTTGCTGGTGGTTGCAGGTGAACGTGAGGGGCGGCTGAGGGGTGACTCACGGCGACAGGGGGCACGGTGGTGGCGGCAGCGGTGGCGGTAGCTGCTGTTCGCTGATGCGGCTGCTGCAGCGGAAAACTGCGGGTTTTGCGACGGCTAGGGCGGTGCTCCGGTGACCTGAGGGCGGGGGCACGTCGGAGGGTGGTCGGGGACTTGGTCGACGTCAGTTGGAAGGCCGGAGGACGCAAGGGAAGGTCGGGCTAGGGGGGTTTGTGTTTGCGTGGGATGTTATCTAGGGCCGGCGGCTTAAATGTGATAGCTGTGAAAAGTGAAGACCTAGGGGTTGTTTAATATAGGGTGTGGGCTGATCACGTGGGTAGTGGGGACTAGATATATGGTAGTGGGTAGTTAGGGTTATATTTGAATAGAAAATGTTGTTATAATATAGGAAATCAATTAGCCCTCATCTCTCTCTGATGCATGCGGCCTGGCTAGGCAAGGGGTTGGCTAAGTCAACATTAGGAAGTATTAAGGTTGTAATTAAAATATTACTTGGGGACAAATCCCAAAACTTAGGGTTAAAACCAATAACAGGTTGGGCAAAAGTGAAAGTAGGTCAAATGAAGCCCAAAAATTGTGAAATAAATACTGGGACGACCGGGACGACGAGAGAAAGAGAACTAAGGAGACATATCACAATTTCGACGACGAGAAACAAAATTAAAAAATAGAAAGGACTCACGACAAAAGTGAAAATCGTGACGTCTCTCCAAAGAAAGCCAAACCGTGGGAGATCGACCCGTGAAATGTCGTTCCAAAATAGTTCCACAATTTAATACTCTCCGAGAGGGTCACAACGACATATCACACTATGGTGTTCAGAAACAAACAAAGTCTAAGATAAATACGTGCACGGTCAAAAGCACGTGCACAAAGAAGTACGATCGGAAACCGACCGTTACATCCTCCCCACCTTATGAATGATTCCACCCTCGGAATCAACATCAACCACCACTCGGAAACAAGTGCGGGAAACACTCTCTCATATCATCCTCATGCTCCCAGGTGGACTCCCCAGGGCAACCATGACGCCACTGCACTCTAACCAAGTCGACGGTCTTATTCCTCAGCTGCTTCTGCCGTCGATCCAGAATCTCAACTGGCTACTGATCATAAGTAAGATCTGGACAGACCGTGATCTCCGAGAAATCCACAGCTTGGGACGGATCACTGACGTATCGACGTAACTGAGATACGTGAAATACGTCGTGAACACCCTCCAGTGACGGCGGCAACGCCAAGCGATAAGCCACCTCTCCAACTCTCTCCAGGACGTCAAACTGCCCAATGTACCTCGGACTTAGCTTGCCTCTCTTTCCAAATCGGATAACTCCACGGTTCAGAGAGATCTTCAGAAAGACGTGATCTCCAGGCTGAAACTCCAAAGCCCTTCGTTTAGCATCCGCCCAATGCTTGAAGCGGTCTTGTGCGATCCTCATCTTCTCCTGGATGTTCCTCACAACATCCACTGCCTCCACGATCATCTCTGGTCCTAACAGCTCACTGTCTACAATGTCATCCCAGCTTAGTGGCGATCGACATTTCTTCCCGTAAAGCGCGGCGAATGGCGCCATGTCAATACTCTCCTGGTAGCTGTTATTGTAGGCAAACTCCACATAATGGAGATGATCCTCCCAAGATCCCTTGAAGTCCAACATGCATGCTCTCAGCATATCCTCCAAAATCTGAATCGTCCTCTTGGACTAGCCATCTGTCTGTGGATGGTACGCCCCAAGCTCTTCTGCAGACTCTGCCAAAACTGAGATGTGAATCTTGTATCTCTGTCCGACACAATACTCACGGGGACTCCGTGAAGTCGTACGATCTCCTACACGATTCACATTACATCACTATCTAAACTAAAGAAAAGAAATAAAATGGAGAGTAAAAGAATTTACCTCCATGTATCTCCTCGCTAGTGTCTCAGTATACTGTCCTACTCGGAATGGAATAAAGTGCGCAGATTTTGTCAATCGGTCTACGATCACCCAAATCGCGTCATTCTGCTTCGGACTCCAAGGTAGTCCAATCACGAAATCCATAGTGATGTGTTGCCACTTCCACTCCAGAATTGGAAGCGGCTGTAGCAACCCTGCCGTACGCTGATGCTCCGTCTTTACCTGCTGGCAAACTAAACACTTGGCGACACTCCGTGCCACACTCCGCTTCATACCATGCCACCAATAGTTCAGACGAAGATCTTTGTACATCTTGGTACCACCAGGATGCACAGAATATGGCGAACTGTGTGCCTCAACCAATAACTCCTCTCTAATATCTCCAGCTGGCACACACAACCTAGCTCCAAATCTCAACGGACCATCTCAATGAATCAAGAAGTCAGTCTGTAGACCGGCTTCTACTTGCTCCCGAATCTTCACCAACTTCGGATCTCCGGCCTGACCTGCCTTGATCTGATCCACGATCGTCGACTGTAGCTGCATACACATCAACGAAGAAGTCTCTCCAGGAAGCACGATCTCAATACCAGACTCGCAGAAATCCTGCTGCAATCTCCACTGCGAAGTCAACATCATCACCGCGGGAAGTCTGCTCAGCGCATCTGGAACCACATTCACCTTGCCAGGGTGATACTGCAGATCAATCTCATAATCGGCCATGAGCTCTAACCATCGTCGCTGTCGCATGTTGAGCTCCTTCTGCGTAAAGATATACTTCAAGCTTTTGTGGTCGGTGAAGATCTTCACCTTCTCACTCAGCAAGAAGTGCCTCCAAATCTTGAGCGCAAATACGACTGCAGCCAACTCTAAATCATGCGTCGGGTAATTCTTCTCATGAGCCTTAAGCTGACGAGAAGCATACACAACCACATGCCCATGCTGATGTAAAAAACAACCGAGACCTTTGCCAGAAGCATCGCAAAAGATCTCAAATCCTCCACTCCGGTCGGGCACAACAAGAACAGGGGCAGTCGTCAACCTCTCCTTCAGAATAGAAAAGGCATCCTCACATGCATCTGACCAGACAAACGACACATCCTTCCTCGTCAATAGAGTCATCGGCTCAGCAATCCGAGAAAAGTCTTTAATGAAACGCCGATAATAACCTGCAAGCCCGAGAAAACTCCTGATCTCAAACGCTGACTGTGGAACCGGCCACTCTCTGATAGCCTTAATCTTCTCAGGATCCACTGATATCCCATCTCCTGATACCACGTGCCCAAGAAAGGCAAGCCTATCAAGCCAGAACTCGCACTTGGAATATTTCGCATACAAGTGATGCTTCCTCAAAATCTCCAATACTGTCCTCAAGTGTGATGCATGCTCTTCCTCCGACCTTGAATAGATCAAGATGTCGTCAATAAAGATAACGACAAACTTATCTAGAAGGTCGTAGAAGATCAGATTCATCAGGTTCATAAATACTGCGGGTGCATTGGTCACACCGAAAGGCATAACCACGAACTCGTAGTGACCATACTTCGTCCTGAACGCTGTCTTCTGAATATCTTCCTTCCTCACATTCAGCTGGTGATAGCCACTCCTCAGGTCCAACTTAGAGAATACTCTCGATCCTCCAAGCTGATCAAAGATGTCATCTATATGAGGCAATGTATATCGATTCTTGATGGTGACGACATTCAGCTCCATATAGTCCATGCACATGCGATGTGAACCATCCTTCTTCTTCACCAGCAACACCGGTGCTCCCCACGGAGACACACTAGGATTAATGTAACCCTTCTGCAGAAGCTCATCCAACTGTCTACGCAATTCCTCCAACTCTGCTGAAGCCATTCGATACGGCGCCTTCGAAATGGGCTGCGCTCCCGGAATAAGATCGATCGAAAACTCGAGAGCTCGATCGGGCGGCAGTCCCGACATCTCCTCAGGGAAGACATCGTCGAATTCTCTCACCACAGCTGGTCTACTCCGCTCCATCTGCATGGCAACGATCTCCACCGGCTTGGCCCGGAATCTGACAGGACCAAGCAAACTGCTACCTCTGTTGAACTCAGACACCGGATGTCCTGGAATCTTGAACACCACCTTCTTCCTCCGGCAATCAATCATGGCGTAGAAACTCACAAGCCAATCCATCCCAAGGACGGCATCATAGTTGATGATGTCGTGGACAATAAAATCAGTGTTCAGCTCATGTCCACAGACCACCAACGGACAAGACGTGCAACCACGATGCACTGAGATCACGCCATTCCCTGTAACGATATCCCAACTCTTGGGGAGAGGGGAAGTCGACAAGGAATGCTTGTCCACAAAGCTCCGAGATATAATGCACATCGATGCACCCGAGTCGAAGAGGACTCGTGCAGTGAATGAGCAAACCAAAATCACACCTAAAAAATAGTCTAACCATCAAAACCTATTCTAGTAAACCTAACAAGCAGCCAAAAAAATTCTAACAACCAAGGTTAACTAAGGAAAGAAACAACTAGATTAAGGGTTACCTGTAATAACCTCATCCACAGCCTCAGTCTCGACTGCAGTCATCAGGAAAGCCTGCCTCCTCGGCTGAACATCCTGCTGAAAAGCCTGATTCTGTGGAATAAGGGCCGTCCCACGTCCAACAGGTACTGGTGCTCTCTGCTGCAATGGCTGAGCTGCAACTGGTCCTCTCCAAGGCTGTCTAGACCTCAGGCAATCCTTAATGACATGAGCAGGATCACCACAAACCAGGCACTGTCCTAACATCTTCCTGCACTGCTCATTGACATGCCCAGTCTTGCCGCAGAAATGGCAAGTCTTCAGAGTAGGCCCACCTGGCCTCTTGAACTGCATCGACTGGTTAGGCTTGAACCCAGGCCTAACCACTGCTCTGGCCTGATCCATAGGCCTCTTCCCAGCTCCAGAAGTCTGTCCTCTCTTCTGTCTCGCAATCAGCTCATGTCTCCTAGCAGCTACCAGCAACTTCTGATATGACTCCAAATCTGATGAAGACATCAGGATCTGCAGATCTAAAGAAAGACCCTGCATAAACCTCTGAGCTCACTCATCAGCATCCTGCACCATCTTTGGTGCGAAGCGACTCAGCCTACTAAACTCCTGATGATATGGTCCACCGAGAGATCTCCCTGCTTCAGATCAATAAATCACTGCAACATCTCCCTCATGGCAGCCTTTGGAAAATACTCCTCGTCGAACCTAGACTTGAAAGTTGCCGAAGGTATGGGCTTCACCAACAGCTCCTCCTCGGCATCCCACCAGCTGCGGGCATAATCCTTGAGCTGTTTCTTCACCAAATCAACCCATCCAGCCAGGTTGTTCTTCGACATCAACAGATTGTCCTCAGTATTTTGGATCCACTCCTCTGCAGCCAACGGTCCTTCAGATCCATCAAAGTAGGTCGGGCCCAGCTCCCGAAACTGCTTCGCTCCCGGCTCGAAGCGAGGGGCATTCTGGGTATTCTCGAGCATACCCTGCTGCACCTGCATCATCTGATGCATCATCCTCATGACTTCAGCATTGGTGGGCTCTCTATCCGGCACCGCATCACGGGCGGGCCCACCACCAGCTCGGGTCTGTCATCTTCCAGCCATCTAATGACATAGAAAACGAATTAAATTAGACTCAAAGCTTATGACTTGGATGTTTTAATTTATTTAATGGACATTCTATTATTATCGTTGTTCCGATAATTTACAGTTGCAAGAAGGGACCTGCATGGGCCACCAATAAAACCTGTCACGACCCGCTTCCCTAAAATGGAGGCGAGGCGTGATAAGTCCGCTCAGACTTGGAGCTGTGAGGCTCCAGTCTGTAAAGCGTCTGGATCATCCAAGTATAGGTCCTTGCAATGCGACACAGAACAAAAATAATAATAAAGAAAAGAGACAGATAAAATATTCAATCTCAGAATGTCCACAAATAAATTCCAACATCACAGAAAAGCCACCAGGCTAAAAGAAGAGTCAAAAAGGCCCAAGCATAGCCAACAGAAATGTCAAACGTACATAAGGAAAGGTGCTACGCACCGACAACTAACGACAACTAAGCAAAAAGCAACACTGAAGTGGTCTCTACGACTGGTCGCCGGTGTCCTCAAACTCCTCGTCAAAGGTGGACTCAGGCTCAGCGTCAGCAAACACCTTGTCCTCTGCAACGGGCTCTGGCTCAGCAACTAACATGCGACACCCAAAGAGACGAGGGCGCATGTCAGCAAGTCTACAAGAGACTTGTGCAAGGAAACTAAAAGAATGAAAAGCAACCTAGCAGTTCTAAAATATGCAATGACATGGCAGTTATAGCATGGATGCAACTAGTAAGGAAATGCAGTGAGAATGACATGGCGACAGGTATGACATGGCAAAAATTATAACATGGCAAGTGTAGCAAAGCTACTAAAGACAATCACAAGGAATTTTACAAGTCTAGTAAACACGTCGTGCACAGAGATTACGCCTTTTGGCTGGAGTGGCTGCGCGGGCCAACTCCTAAGCTCAAGTGATCGCTTATCCCTACCCCTCCACGTGTATCGGGCATTGGCTTTTGACCATCACAAGTAGCCTGCTTCTGGATCACGAGCGAGGAAGTGTATTTGGCCTAGGGTTGTGCCTGCAACGCAGGTGCCTAGCCTGAGTAAGGAAGTACAAGTATAGTAGCGTGTGCTACAAATGCAACATTCAAGCTTGGATGACATGTAGGATGCAATGCATGGCAGATAATAATTTAAGTGCATACAGATAAGGAATTTAAACATGACATGCAAGAATGCATGAATGACGTGGCAGGGTGACAGATCTAGCTTCGTTGTCAAGTTAGATCTTAAAGTTGCGTCTAGGCGATTTATCATTTCATCGCCTAGTCTCTTTTACGCTAAAAACGGAAGTGGCCTAAAACATGGCCTAGAGTACAAATTGGCAAGTTTCACTTGCCTGATCCTGAAGTTCTTGGTGTCGACGAGTCCGTGCAGAATGTACATACGTTTTCTGCGTTATCGGCTTCCGATATCAGATTAAAGTAAAATTAACTTGTTTTAGCAACTGTCATCTTATTCCAATAATTAATAAAAGGGCACTGTTGTAATCATTTTAACCTAGCTTCTTATATGAACCATTAGGAGTCTAGCTTATTGGTTAAGATGTAATACTTTTAACAAATTAACATATATCATCTTGGTCAACACCTATAATTGTTATGAATATCTAATGAATATACATATTGCTACATAAACATTTGCTGTTAAAAACTTATACCTAGTTATAAATATGAATTAGCTAATACAGTATTTATTTAACCCTACCAGAATAACATGCTCTGCTTAAATATAATGATATACTAACTTAGAAAAATGATAACCACAGCTTATAAATATTAACCGTGACTAAACTAACTCCCACACAAAACTTAACAGCTAACTAATATAATACAACTAACATGGTATAACAACACAGTTTAGTAGGTATTAAAAATAATATTATTAATCCTAACAGCAAGCAAGGACACGATAAATATATAACCCAATTAAAATGCATCTGCTAACATAATGAGAACATAGAAAAGAAACACAGTTTTTTATTTAAACAATGAACCACTAATACACAACCAGCTCATGAATCAACTTAACATGATACAAGAGAACACCAATTATATGCCTGTTAACCCCAAAGTCCTAACAACTAACCTAAAAAAGTGATCTAACGTCTAACACAGCATTTCTATCATATTAAAATAAACAGTATATCAACCCTAGCAGTATATTAAACTAACCCTACTCAAATATAACCAACTAACCTTTATTTAAGCTTTAACGTTGCTGGAGGTTGCAGGTGATGTAACTGTCACTTTCCAACCGCACACATTTTGGCATGTATGTTTTTTTTCCGTGTCCGTAATTTTCATATTTGATTTTTACTACTGTTTTTCGTAGCTCAGACGCGTGATCGGACTCAGTTTCCAGGACACTCTCAGAGGCGCGATCGCTCCGGTATTTTCTTTGTAATTTTTGGATGTCTGTGGACTTTTCTGCATAACACATTATTAGTATTAAAAACATTTTTTTTATATTATGAATTTTCGAAATCCGAATGATCCGCACGTCTACTTTTTAAAACGAATTTAATACTATCCTTAAACCCCCACTATTAACTATTTAACAACCCAAGTGCTGTAAGTTGTTTTCAAGGGGAAACTCATTTTTTATAACTTTAATGATAAAATCTAACCTATTCTTAATTTATATCCTCACTAATTAAACCTTAGTATCTTAACTGAGTGTCCATTATATCTTCCCTTGCATCTAACCCGCACAACTCCCACCTGCATGTGGTTGCACCCGACATCCGCGTTCCTCATGCACACGCAACGTGGGCGCAACGTGGACGCAACTCAACCGTCCATTCCTCTTCCGCTTCCTTTTAAACCCTGTGCACACTTTTTCCCCTTCAAAACGAAACCTAAACGAGCCTCTAGCAACTCGCTCCTCATTCCCATCACCGGCCCCCGCTGCAACCCGCACCCCTTCGACACGCTGCCCACCGTTCCTCCGCGCACGCCCCTCCCGCAAGCCCAATCTCTTCTCCTCTGAGCAACCCACGCCATAACCCAGCCCTCTGACCCTCGAACTCACCTAGCCCAGCAGCACCGCCCTCCTTTGGTCCTCCTCCTCAGCGGTCACTGACCGGGGCGGTCAGCCCCATAGCACCGCCCAGCCGGCCACCCCGCAGCCTTCCCTCCGATGCCGACCTCATTCCGACTGCGGGCCGCTGCCGTCTAAGCTTTGTCACCGAGCCCTCCCCTGCTGGTCACGCGCATGAAGAGGAAGGGTAAGTTTTTATATATATTGCAAGCAGTAGTTTAATAATATACATAGTTAAGATTAGTGCGTGCAGCACGTGAACCCCATAGCTTCAACTGTACCAACCTACTAGTCTCTGGCTTGATAGTACACATAGGCTAGTTGAACTTAGAGTAATGTATAGTGCAGCCTATAAGTTATTGGAACAGCTTCCTATGCTTAAAGTAACATATGAGTTGTGTATTAATATGGCCTATGTAAGAGCAGAACTTGTTATAAGTATAACGTTAGGTAGTACAGTTATGTTAGTCTATAGTAATATGTTAGTGCATACTTGTAGTTAATTATAATTATATTATTATGTGATAATTCCAATGATATTATTATTAGTTAAATTCATTAGTTTGATGTGAAATCGTCTAATGACACAGAGACAGTCACGCTTCCGTTCGACCCCGTGAACACTAAAGACCAGTGACGAGACGTTCCGGAAATTGGAGTCGTGACGCGATCCGCTACCGTTGCCAGACCCGACGTCGGATTCGTGCGCGATCGTCAAAAGGTTAGTCCCCTAACTCGTAGCAAACCCACACCATAGCAAAACTGAACCCTAACTAAAATCGGACAAGTGTAACTAAATTTACTTTCTGCTCCCTTAAAACGATGTGGAACCGTAGATCGACGATCAGACTTTTTGACTGTGCACATAGGATATAATCGTCGGATAGGATGACCGGACATTTTGACATGGGACTATTAGGGTAGCCACGTCCAACCTAGAAACAAACCTAAATAGGAATTATTGAAAAACATGAACTGACACTGTCGCCGTGACCTGTTTTAGACGGACTACCGTGGACGCGACGACTGGATGAGACGCCCCGGACAGACGACACACTCGCCACCACAGGCAAGTGTTCCCACTTGCATTTTTGACCACGTCTTGGTCTTAAATTGTTAGAACTGTTAGACTGTGAGTGTATAGAACCGGACGTGAAATGATAGCGTCCGGGTCGCCCTGACGACTTAGACTTGACGACGAAGTCTAAGTCCGACAAACAACATTTTTGACACCGTAGGTTTATCTTGTGTGTGCGTGCGTGTGGACACCCTAGAATAACATCTCCCGTACACTGGTCGTGTCATGTCACTGTTTCACAACAAGCCTTCGGGCATTTCAGATGCTCTCCTTGCGGGAGTGATCTCCGTGATACAAAAAGCCTTCGGGCGTTTCAGATGCTCTCCTTGCGGGAGTGATCTCTGTGATACAAAAAGCCTTCGGGCGTTTCAGATGCTCTCCTTGCAGGAGTGATCTCCATGATACAAAAAGCTTGCGGGCGTTTCAGGTGCTTCCCTAGCGGAAGTGATCTCTGTACTTCTTGTCCTGAGTTCTTGGGTTTGGGGTAGGATTGAGCGTGCGCACGGGGAGAGGGTCTGATCCCCCTCGAACCATAAGGCGTGAACCCTTCGTGTCTCACGTGTCCTATTCGTCTTGTCTTGTCTAGTTCCATCTTGTCCTGTTACCTTTAGGATAGTCCCGTAGTCGGTAGTACACGCTACGACTACTGCTTGCTACGCTTTACTTTTCCTGCTACGTTTACTTCTTTTGTTACTCTGCTATAATCCCAACATGCTAACCAACCAGTAAAATGATGTTTAATAGTTCGGTACACTTGCATTAGAGTCTGACCTCTTTTGTAGACTTTACCTGATGTATAGTTCTTTTCTTTTGGTGATGTACGTCAGGTGTCGAGCCGGAGTTCGTGAATGAGGCAGACTTACCGGAGTACATGGAGCCCAAAGACGTCGACCCAGAGTACGTGCCTGACGAGGACCAGACCTTGAGAACTTTTCAGTCGCCACCTTTCAGAGGTTACTACTTTTAGTTTGCTCTTTCGATAGTTTGTAGCCATGCTTAGGCTTCCCTCTCTTTAGACTTTTGTACTCGCTGGATATTAACTCTTTTTATTAATGAATGCAACTTCCTTTCTGTACTTTCTGTTGTTTCGAACTTTATAAATGCAAGAACCTGAAAATTTTAAAATGGTACCTCTCCAGACGCTTATTGGGTCCGAGCTTCTCAGCTCTGGCCTAAGCGGGCCTTAGTCACGCTTCGCCTCTGTTGTTTTGGGAAACGGGGCGTGACAGGTGAACACGAGGGGCGGCTGAGGGGCGACTCATGGCGATAGGGGGCACGGTGGCGGCGGCAGCGACGGCGGTGGCTGCTGTTCGCTGATGCGGCTACTGCAGCGGAAAACTACGGGTTTTGCGACAGCTAGAGCGGTGCTCCGGTGACCTGAGGGCGGGGGCACGTCGAAGGGTGGTCGGGGACTTGGTCGGCGTAGGTTGGAAGGCCGGAGGACGCAAGGGAAGGTCGGGCTAGGGGGGTTTTGTGTTTGCGTGGGATGTTATCTAGGGCCGGCGGCTCAAATGTGATAGCTGTGAAAAGTGAAGACCTAGGGGTTGTTTAATATAGGGTGTGGGCTGATCACGTGGGTAGTGGGGACTAGAGATAGGGTTGTGGGTAGTTAGGGTTATATTTGAATAGAAAATGTTGTTATAATATAGGAAATCAATTAGCCCTCATCTCTCTCTGATTCATGTGGCCAGGCTAGGCAAGGGGTTGGCTAAGTCAACATTAGGAAGTATTAAGGTTGTAATTAAAATATTACTTAGGGACAAATCCCAAAACTTAGGGTTAAATCCAATAACCGGTTGGGCAAAAGTGAAAGTAGGTCAAATGAAGCCCAAAAATTGTGAAATAAATACTGGGGCGACCGGGACGACGAGAGAAAGAGAACTAAGGAGACGGATCACAATTTCTACGACGAGAAACGAAATTAAAAAAAATAGAAAGGCCTCACGACAAAAGTGAAAATCGTGACGTCTCTCCAAATAAAGCCAAACCGTGGGAGATCGACCCGTGAAATGTCGTTCCAAAATAGTTCCACAATTTAATACTCTCCGAGATGGTCACAACAACATATCACACTATGGTGTTCAGAAACAAACAAAGTCTAAGATAAATACGTGCACGGTCAAAAGCACGTGCACGAAGAAGTACGATCGGAAACCGACCGTGACACAAGGCACTTTTAATTTCAAAGTTTGGGTTCCCAAGGCACTTTTCCCCCAAATTTAATCTCCATAATCTTTCCCAATGCACTCCTAATTTCAAAGTTTAGGTTTCCAAGGCACTTTTCCTCCCAAATTTAATCTCCGAAATCTTTCCCAAGACACTTCTAATTTCAAAGTTTTGGTTTCTAAGACACTTTTCCCACCAAAATTTAAGCTTTTCCACTAAAATTTTCACAAAATCCAATGTCAACCATTGATTTACCAAGATCAAATCTCAGACACTCTTTATCTTGTCCTAGTCAGCCCTAGAATTCAAAAAACGTTGTCAAATGTATTATATATATATATATATATATAAAATTAATCTGGTCGGTCAACATCTTTTAAAATATTCACTACAAAACAAACCGCCCTATTTTTTGTTTTCCCTCCACTTTTTCAAAAGCACCTTGGTAATACAAGTTGTCTAGTACACAACACCTTGGAAAAGGGGCTTTTCAAGTCAAACTCAAGTACAACCTACTCTAGCCCATTGACAGAAGTGAGCTCAGTGTGTACTATTGTTTGACCAAATATATTAGTTATCAACTCTCCGTTGTCGCGTCCACTCTTTACAAAATTTTCTGCACATCGATTAGTCGACTAGATGTTTCGACTAATCAACCAGAAAATTGCAGTTTTTCACAGAACTGACCATTCTCTTCCACCGTTTTCGCACCAATCGGTTCTTCAACCCATAGAGAAGTTAAGGGAAGTTATCAATTGGTTTCAATTCAGTATTTACTTTCGAATTTCGAAGTTTCCCTCTAATTTTTCTCTATTTAAATCAGTGGCCTCCTCTCCCTTTCTATCATGCGAAAACCAATTTCTTCTTGGTCTAAACTTTCCTCAATCTTTAGACACCAAATTCAAAAGGCATCATCATCCTCCTGTCGCCCAAACCCATCCCACTGCCGACCTTTGATCTTCAATTCCGATGAAGCACGTGCCAAATTTGACTCCATGGCCAATACCCCTTCTATCCGGAACGCTTCATCGACTTCAATGACACCGAAATTCTTCAGTATGACGTCTTCAATCTTCATGATGATGCCGCACTCCTCAATCTCTGGAGTTTTTCCGACAGTGTTCCTTACTATCCTAGCCTAGGGAAGGAATTCTATGCCAACATGGAGGTCACCTACGATGATAGTAATGTATTCTTTGACACCATTGTCAAGGGTCACAAAATTCATCTTGACTACACTTCTCTTGCAGCAGCCCTAGGTATCCCTCGCTCTCATGTTTCCGATCTCGGTTTTACTCTCAACAATACCAATGTTCTTGCCCGACTTAGTCCGAATTTCCGTGTGGGGATGAGCGCCATTGAATTACTCCCAACCCCGCGTCTCATCTTCAAGATCCTTATCTACAATCTCCTTCCAAAATCCGGCTCTCTAAATTACGTTAGCAATCACCTTGCACTTTGCCTTTATGCCATTATAGGGGGATTAAAGGTAAATTGGTCTTATGCTTTCATGTGAATATTCATCAAGCCCGTTACTTTCCACATTTATCTTCCTTGCACAATCACCTACATCTTCAAGTACTTCGAGGTCCCTCTTGTTGGTGAAGTCTCCATATTTCCCAGTATAAATTTTGATCGGTCGGTTCTTAACCGAATGACATTACCCCCTCCTCCTCCTAGAAACGAAGAAGAAGATCGCCCCGTGGAACATCCTCTCCGCCGTCGTTGTTTTGGTGTTAACCCCAATAACCCTAGCAGGAACTCCCCTCCTCAGTGAAACACTGTCCAAACGTAGATTGACAACCTGCGTGAGGATGTTAACAAGGGATTTGCCGGCGTCCAAGATCACTTAAGTGGATTTGAAACCCACCTAGAGAACGTGACCAACACTATGAATAAGGGCTTCGAGAATACGCATCAAAGTCAGGCCCATATTCTTAGCCTTCTGGAACATTGGTCACCCTATTCCCCATCCACATCGCAGCACCCTCGTCCACCATTTTGAAGCGATTTCGGAGCATTTCGCTTCTTAGTCGACTAAGGAAATCAGTTGGTCGACTAATCATGGTTATCCGCAGTTTTAGTTGTCTAGTTTGGTTCCTGGTTTTAAGTGGTGATGTTAGGTGTTAAGTTTTTTATTTTCAAATCAGTATGTACGTTGTGTTGTCAGTATGACTAGGTTGCCTTTGGATGATGTATTTTGCTTTTGGTTGGTGGTGTTCATTGTCCTTTAGTTAGTCCTATGTATGAATGAAGTTTAATGTAGTATTAATGAAGTTTTTCAGTTTTGTTTAGTTCATACTCTTCTCTATTTTTCAGAATTCTGCAATACTTAGTCGACCAGAACTTTTTATTAGTCGACTAATTAACCAAATTTGCAGAACTTCATCCCATTTTTGATAATTTCTAAGGGGGAGAAAAATATGAAATATGCAATGTATAAACATACAGTTTTACTATCGGTTTACATTATTAAACATGAAGCATATTTATGTTTATCACATATTACAATTTTATTATATACATCAATGTGCATGTCTATCACATTTGGTAAAATAGTTAAACTTTTTACTACATATGCATTTGCTAAATTCATATTAACTTATTATCACGCACATTCCCATTTAGCAAAAGATTGTTCCATTTATCAAGCATAAATTCAGGGGGAGCTTTTCAATTATAAGTATCCCTTTACAAATACATATATTTCATATTATCTTAACATATATTGTAATCATCAAAAAGGGGGAGAATGTTGGAAACATAAAGTTTCTCTTCCAATAATGTTTTTGATGATACAATCATTTATATATATGTGTGTATACTAATTCTTTGGATGCAGATTATCAAAGCTCAAAATCTCACATATGACAATCATCCAAGTTACTTTGCAAGACAAAGCATCAAAATGCACGATGAAGCTCAAGCAATGCATTCTTCTATCTTAAGGATTATGATGTAATTTAATCTTTTATTCTTGCAAAACTTTAGATTGTTAAAGCCTTGATAATACCCTTTCTTAGTTCTTTAGGACTCAGCCTCAAAATCCAAACTTCAGAAAATTAGCAGACCAGCACTTTCCCCTAGTCGACTAATAAATTTTTTATGAAAAATTTATTTTTGGTCAAAAAATATTTTTTAAGCATAAGGATCAATTTCTGAAAAGTTTCTCAAAATTTTATTTTTTAGTCGACTAATAAGTTTTCCTAGTCTTCTAGACAGTTTTATATATAGTTATTATAACTAATTTCTATTAAATAATTTTCTAATTATTTAATGGCAGTTATAAACTACCCTCCAACGTCACTTTGTCAGTTCCTAGCCGTTTTTGTCTGTTTGTGGAAGTTTATATCCGTTTTTCTATCAAAGGACACTTCAATAGCCGTTTTCTGACCTGACATCACTATTAGTCGACTAATAGTTTTGACTAGTCGACTAATTTTTGGAAAAACGGCTCAGAATTTTTTGAAAATTTACGCAGTTGTCCAATGTTCGAAAACTAACTTTTTGGACTATAAATAGACCCCCAGACCCATGCCTAAAAATACGAAAATTCTTTCACTTTCTCTTTTCTTAAGGTTTCTCTCTCTCTCTCTAGAAAGTGTGAGATTTTCAGATTTCCATAGGGGAAACTCTGCAGAAATTCTGCCCCTTTAGGAAGTCCAATCTCCAAGAGGGTTCTACCACAATTCACATCTTGAACCTTGGAGATTCCATCACCAACCTTGCGCTATAATTCTGATATTATCAAGGCTATAGGTGATATTGTTCATACTCTTTTCTTAATTTTATTTGGTGAATCTCTTGTTGAAGAGATTGTACAAGTTCGCAACACAGAGAGTGTTGGCATCTTTGTATGTTGATTACTTGCGGGGAGCAAGTGTTTTAGTGGATTCAAATCTCTACGGGGTATAGGACTGGACATAGGATCACAAGGATCCGAACCAGGATAAAAATCTCTGTGTTTGCGTTTGAATTATTCTGGATTGTGATCTTTTATTTTCCGCACTTTTATTGCAATTTTTTATTAACTTTTAATTTTGCAATATCGTCGTGATATACACTATTCACCCCCTTTTAGTGTATTTGGTGTGCCAGGAGATCCGACATTAAAGACTTCATGATAATGTCCACGCTCATTTTTTTTCGATGACAAAACCTAACTGGGCAGCATCTTCTATGTACCCGATCATCTTTATAACATGACCTTGCACTGGGCCCGTTCCATCTTAGATTCCCAAGAGGTTGCAGGTGGCTTCAAACATGGCAGCTCTTGAACGCTTGCCAAAAAACTCCTTAGCATTCAGAAGCATGCTACGAACATCCATATGTTCGTACTTCCTCTGCATGTCGTTGGTCATAGACGCCAGAGTAAGGCACCTGGCCTTCTCTGCATCCCTCTGGTGCTGCCTATAAGCCTCCTTCTCTTCGTTGGTGGCATCTACGTCAGGCTTCTCTGGAGCGTCCTTGGTCAGTACGTAGCTAATCCCGGTCAGCGAGAGGACCAATTAAATGTTCCTTAGCCAATCTTTGTAGTTGGTTCCATCTAGCACGTTCTTCTCAATAATGAACTTGAGTCCCGACTCCATACTGCATTTTAATATAGATCTAATTAGCATATGTCCCTTTGTATAGCTTAAGTGGTTTTTATTAAAACTATATTCTCCCACTAATTTTAAGAATTAAAGCCACAATAATAAACAATTTATTATAATAAAATATTTGTGGGAGAGAGATCCGACTACCCTGAGTCTGTCAACCTTGAGTGTAGCTCAACAAGTTGTTAGACTCTGTAGTCGGTACATGAACTCTTCATGAATCATATCACATATGACTCCTATTTATTTTACCCCTAGCCATTTATGATCATGAGTGTCGCTCATCCAAATCATATTAGCTAGCCTAGTCGGACCCTTCTTTTCGCGTCTAGCTTAACTTACGCCGGCGCTCGGTGTATACGTGACACGACGGTTTGGGTCAAGACTAGACTACATCATTAGATTAACTTACGTCGGCGCTCGGTGTATTTACGACACGACGGGTTGGGTCAAATCAAGATTACATCATATATATTAAAGAAGTTGGTTTCTACAAGGTTGCCATGTCACAGCTTGAGTGTAGCTCAACAACTGGAACACGGGTCCTATAGTTGCCAACCCCTAAAACAAGGAGGGCTACGATTTATCTTGAAAAATATTATTAACGTATTAGACTTAGGTATAGTTCAGGGTGTCATATAATCATGATTTGTGTCATTGCGGTCCAGCAGACACGGCCAGGGAATTGACTAAGCCAAGATCACTTACCCCCAGTCTAGCTAGGGTGACCCAACAAACTTAGCTAAGCACATTGACCGGTATCATGATCCACTGAATGACACTTATCATTTATATATGCGTGCCGTAAACTAAAAGACTTTTATTAACACTAATTAATCCTATCAACTAGTGGAATCCTTAAAATTCAAAATTTATTAGGAGTCGTTAATAACTTTTATTAAGTCCTTATCAACTATAAGGTGCATTTGTACAACGTGCTACCCTAATCATCATTAGGATTTTAATAAATCAATTTCAACACTTTTAAAGTGTAGTCATTTAATGAAAATTATTATTGAAACGATTAAAATAATACTCGTCGTTAAAGAGGACTATCCTAATCATGATTTGGTTTAAATGTTGTAGAGATTCATTAAAACATAGCATGTCACAATAATTAAAAATTCATCTTATAAATTTTTAAAGAATTAATGGCTAACCTAAAAGGGTTCATGAATAATCAAATTATTCATCATGCCATTAAACATAAACAACGCTAATCATTATCGCATAAAATTAGGGTTCGACTATTTAACAGTTAAATAGAACATCAAGTTAAAACATTTATCAAATAAATAATTAACATGCTATCTTTAAATTTTTACATTTAAATAAAAAAGATATGATTTTAAAAATTAAACATTTTATCTAATAAAATATTGGTTTCATAAAAATTATCAAATAATTTTTTATTACAACCTTTGTATTTAAAATCATTACGAAACATTAGAACGCTAGCTAAGAGGACTTTATCATATAAAAAGATCATTACGAGCATCTATTCATAAGAGTCTTATTTTAACTTCATCGCATAAAATTAAAATACCTCTTAAAAAAATTTTCCTAGCTTTTAAAACAATTTTTAAAAACATTTTAACAAGAAGGGTCCATTTTAACGATATCGCATAAAGTCAGAATCTTTATATGCATTTAGTAAGTATTCATAATTTTAAAAATATCGCAGTCTAAGATCAACATGCATATCTAGATGCTCTGATACCACTGAAGGGTTTTGGCAGACCCTTAGGGCTTATATCTGTGCCTGTCCTAAGTCGGACGGACTACAGAAGCATAGTAAGCACAGCGGAAAAATCAAACGCTAAACATTTTAGCGAAGCCCTAAGGAAAGCATGAACCTTAGCCAAGATCTATGCCGACTAAAGGTGGATCTGACCACCCCAAAAGTGATCTATACTACTGCAACATAATTAAAACTAGGCTAGAAAGCTACTAAATGACATACCCAGAATCTTGCCTTGGAACAGGCAAGATGTTCCGTACCACCTTCTTTCGCTCCTCGAAGTTAAGTCACCTTACGCCCTCAATTCGATCCACCCGAATCGACTTGACACCCGCCTCCGAGCCAAACACTTGTCGAAGAAGATTTCACTTGAGAAGATCCACGTCAGGGACTTCTGGATCAGATCCAAACCTCCTCACAGTCTTGCTAGGACTCAATTGGAGGATAGGAAGAAAGAGGAGGAATAATTTAGTCGTCGATCGAGCATGCTCAAAAATCAGGAGCTTCTCGAATCGGAGACTTGGTGCAAAAATTTCCAAGGGTGTGCACCCCTATTTATATAGGGAGCCGTACACCATGCTCGTCGCACGAGCAATGTGGGGACTAATTAGTGAAAGAGGGATTTAATTAAGTTAGTACGCCTTTCTCAAAGGCCTAACTTCAACCAATTAAATCTCCCTCACCATTGAGCTTTAGCGATGATACAACCTATCATTTCGAAGAGCTTCAAATGATGAACGCATAGGAACAAACGGTGATGAATTCCGACTTCGTTTGACCCCTCAAATAATTGCTCAAAGTTGAGCAAAAAGTCGTAGCTCGTAGCCGTCATCAAGGGTTTCAAAAAACCCTAGAAAACAAGTTTTAAGTTGCGGGCGCGCCCGCTAAGGCTTTCGGGCGCGCACACTGATCGCGCCTGGATATACACCCAGAAAACGACTGTAGTCTTACCGCAAGCGCACGGTGTAGTGACGAGCGGGTATCGAACACAGGGAGGACAATTGACGGTACTCTGTTTTAATCACCTAGATATTGGTAGTAGAATGGAATGGTTTCGAGAATATTGTCACGGTCGTTTAATTAACAATTCGAATTCTATTTAATAAAACCGTCTAGGGCCAGGAATCTCCATTACGGATCGTTATTTATATTTGTGAATCGTGAATCTCAATGTTGCAAGGCTTGAATTGAGGTGAACTAGTCGTAACTGAATAGAGAACCAAGCTCACGCCCTCGTGCTATTGCCGGTCTATAACGACCTAGATTAGGGCCCACTCTCGTGCAAACCCTAACCTAAGCCACTAGCATGAAGATCAACATCATTGTCCAATCGCACCTCGAGCCCACTCTCATGCAAACTTAAGTTACGATATAGGTTATGATAGTTCTTATTCGTCCAATCTCTTGCAAACGAATATGAATATAGATTTATAATAAAAATCCTAGCTTTGGTCCAATCTCTTGCAAACCAAGTCTAAAGAATCCTGATTATAAACCTTAATCGAATATCTAGGCCTTCCCATCGATTGAAATCCTATCTCTTGCAAACCCCAATCGATGGAAATTCCTGGCAACTCATAGTAAATCAATCATAACCCAACCGTCTTTCAATTCTGGCAACACATTAATTCGTTCATCACAATTCTAAAATCAGATCCATGGGGTTCATCCCCATGCCCTAGAACAGCAGAACTACTCACAATTAATCATGGCAATCATAGAAATAACGAATAAAAACATATAGCAATTCATGGTTGAGAGAAAACAATTCAAAAAAACTAGAAATTTTGAGAGAAAGAACAAACAAAATCTCCAATCTTTAATCTCCAGTTGAGGATTTCAATTAGAATAATGCTCAAAAACTATTTCCAGGTCTCCCTAAAACTAGGAAGAAAACTAGCTTAAATACAGGCCAAAGTCAGCTCAAAATTCTGACAGATTTACCCCTGGCACAGCCCAGAACCCTAATTCGCGATACAGGCAGACTGTGCCACTCGGCCGAGTAGAACATGTCATTCGGCCGAGTCACGGACCCAAAGAAAAACAGAGATATTAGGTTTTTGGGAGTCTGTCGCTCTGTTCCACTCGATCGAGTGGAATTCTTCACTCGGTCGAGTGGGTTTTCTCACTCGACCGAGTGAGTCTTCTGCTCGTCTTCTCCAAACTTCAGAGAGTCGGCTGAGATCTCAGGAGGAAAACCCTGTCGTACTCGGGCGAGTGGACTTCTTCACTCGGCCGAGTGAGATCTTTCACTCGCCCAAGTGGACTTTGACTCCATGTGCCCCTATCCGTTGTACTCGGCTGAGTACATTCCTTCAGTCGGCCGAGTGAGCTGTCTGCTCCGCCGAGTGGGCTGTTTCTGGAGTCCTATCTTCTCCTCCTCGCCTCCTCATCGATTCTATCGAACTTCTTCTTCTTACGCTCATCAACAAGCACTGCTAGCTCCTCGATAGGGTCACTAGCGGTGCTCTAACGTACGTGAAAGTCCCTTCATCTTGTTTATGCTCCAGATCGCTCCATATTTTCTGAAATCCGACAAAAATAAGAAATAGTGAAAAGCAACACGATATCGTCGAATAATCGTGAAAAACGCAATAGGGGCGATCGAAATGACATGCAAACATGCAGAAAAAAGGTGTAAAATAAGGAGCGATAAAAATCCCCCAAACATACCTCTTACTTGTCCTCGAGGAAGATGAGTAAAAAGGCAAACCTGACGGGTAAAAATAAGGAAAAAGGGAAGGAGAAGATAAAATAGAAAACGAAGAGGGAGGTGCTAGATCATTTTCTCAGGATGTGGAGCTGCTTACTCAAATAGCACACGATTAATAAAAACATGCCAGAGATTTTTATCTCGATATCATGATCATATATAAATGCATTCGATATAGAAACCAAGAATATCGAAACGATATGAAACATGAAATCATTCTAGAATTAGCATCGTCTGAGGCATCCAAAGTAACATACATAATTATAGATTGCACACTTTTCAATCGATCGCTTTTTACTTGGAGTATAAGAGGCATCACACATTATGGAGCAATAAGAATAGAAAGAAATGGTTTTCATGAAATGCATGCCAAATTTTAATTCGTGGACTTTGTAATACTCTAAGTAATCTCCCTGAGTATAAAAATTACCTAGCTTAGGTCATCATGCACAGACAAGTGGTCACTCTCTCACACATCATTGGATCATCTCCCCCAAGTTTATCTATAGGCTTGGTGGCATCAAATAAAAAAATACGACTGTTCCCATTTTTTTGAAGCTCCAAGAAAAAATAAAAGAGGCAAGAAAGAAAGAAAGAAATGGGATCGTGTATATACAAATGAACTTCTTTTTGTTTTTGTTTTTCTCTTTCTCTCTATTTTTCCCCTTTTTTTCTTTTTTCCTTTTCTTTTTAGACCAATATATACAATAACAATCCCAAATCAAAGATAGAGAGATATGCATGTATTCTTTTTTTCTTTTGATTTTGGGGTATTGGAGCTTGGACTTTATAGCAATGGGAAGATGCCAATATAAGATTTGCTAAAGAGAGATTCACCAATGATTTTAAGTATAGAAATGAAGTTCAAGATTTGTGGAGAAAGAAAAATATTCAACGCTCAGTTCACTCTTTTGAATGTGCATGATAGCTTTCAGCAGGGTAATGTAATCTACTCAGTTTGAATTCAGAAAGTAAACTAATTCAGTTATATCAAAAAAGCATACATTCAATCAACCGGGAAGGTGAGCATACAGTTTCATGCAAATAAAAGTGATATCAGACAATAAAGCAGCACTCCAAATTTAGGTAATCAATGTGTGAAGCTTGGTGTGTTTTCTATGAAAAGTACACAATATAAATCTTCAGACTCAGCTAATGGTAGAATTTTATTCACAATCATATAATAAAGACACAGGTTACTATTCTCGAATGCATGATGTGATATCTGAAATAAAAATGATGGCATGGTAAGAGAATATGCATATAAAAGTAAGCTAACTCCAAGTCATCGTCATCACAGAAAATTTATCTCTAGCAAAAAAGGATAAAAGAAATAAGGATAAAGGAAAAATAAGAACCACTATACCTATGCTGCACAAAAAAATAAGAAAACTTGATGCATGAGGAAAAACATGAAAAAGTTGGTGAAAATAAGTGGAAAATAAATAAAGGTGGAAAAATGAAGATAAAAATGAAGAAAACGAAAAGTACGTGAGACACTCACTCCCCCAAGCTAAACTGCATAGTGTCCTCAATGTGCTAAGTGTGGCACAAGGAAAAACATGATAGGGGTGGGTGGGTGAGGATGCATGCATGATAAAGGATGAAAAATGAAAGAAAATGGGATGGAAATGCAAGTGATGAGTGCATAGATCAAGGTGGCGCATTTTAACGGTCCCAAAAAATACCTCCTCTCTTCCAGAATGATATATACAAATCAGAACAAAAAATGACCAAAATGTGTGGGGAGGAGGGGAGCAAAACCGACAGAAAAGATCATATCAATCACAGCATCGGCAAAAATATGAGAGGCATCAAGTGTGTGCCTAAGCAGGTGGTGGATCACCAGCACCGCCTTGTGGTGGGGGAGGTGGTGGTGGCAGAGGCTATTGTGAAATGGGATGGATAGTGGTAGGTGGAGGCTGTGGCAGACGTGCAAGAATCTGGTTTTGGGTAACCTAAATACTAGGGAGTAGAGCGACGCGAGACTGCACAGAGCTAACGGAGGCAGTAAGAGCCCGAAAATCTCCTCTGAGCCCACTAACGGCCCCCTCTAAAGCACGCAGGCACTGAACGAAGGTGTCAGGGGTGGGGGAAGAGGGTCGAACAGGTGGCGGTCGGGGCTGCCGCACACGGCCACCGTAGACAAGTGGGGCCACTACTGGGTGAGTGTGTGGTGTTGTTCTCACTAAAAGACGTTCAGTGTTTGTGGGAGGCTGAGACGCATGGATGCTCTCAGAAGTGTGAGCAGCGACAAAATCTAAAGTGGTGAAAGTGGGCGAGAAGGGTGGAGAGGTCGCTGACACTGAAATGGGGACAAACGTTACGACGCTCTCAGTGAAGACAGCGACAGCAGAGATGGAAGTGTCAACGATTGGGGAGGTCATGAGATCAGCAGATAATGACTCCCCAGGGGTCGAGAAATCTGGTGACGACAGGGTCTCGGCCGTCGAAATAAAGGAAGGCTTGCCTCTCTCAAAAACAGTGGTGGTGGCGCTCTCAAAACTCACATAAGAAATGGGATTAGAGGTCAACGACACAGAGGAGGAGGAGGAGGAGGTGGTGGTGGACTCAGCTAGGGTGCTTCCGACACTGACAGAAGTGTGGACAGAGGTGCCGAAAGCAGGGATCAAATCTGGTGCAGGCTGAGGGATCGGGATCTCTGGGTCCAGCGGTGGGAGGAGGGGCTCAAGCAAAGCTCCCTCAGGCTCAAGCACGTACGCAGCTGGGATGAGGAGTTCCATCTCTGGTCTCCACACCCCTCCTGCGGGTCCAATGTGGGTCCGAGCAGGGCTTGAAAGCACCATATAATCTGTACCAAAAGGACCGTGTATCCAAACCCAGTGGTGCTGACCGTGAGTACGTAACATCCTCATACGGTCCATGACACCTATGGAAAGGGAGGTGTGGCATGTGGGTCGAAGCAAACCAGCTGGGAGGTCAACCCCACACAAAGGAGCTAGCAATGTAATCAGACTGCCACAACAGATCACCGTCCTGGCGGTGGCAGAAGAAATAATGCGGTCTAGGTACCAGCTAGCTATATCGATCTGAACGACAGGGACTAAGGCGTCCGTGTCACCCTCAAAGACTCTCGCTCTAGTCATCGCATAGAGCATATAAAGCTTAGGCGTAGACATCGTCCCAGGCTCATACCTCCGAGAAATGGGGTTGCCATGAGGCGCTGAGCAATGCAGAGGCATGGGTGGACGATAGAGGAGGCCTTGGCCCGGCTAGGGTCAAAAGCGAGTGGGGAGCCCGTGATCAACGTCCAGAAAGCATGTGTATCGAATGATGGTGGGGCGATGTGCGTGGGACTAAAAGCGCGGTCAGGGTCCAGGACATGGGGCCACTGGAAAAAGGCTCGGAGCATATCGAGAGTGATCTCGCACTCATGATCCATCAGTCGAAACGTGCAACCCCTTTGAGTCCTACGGAAAGAACTCAGGACCTCGAGTGTCGGTCGGACGTAGGTGTCCGTCGACACTGACAAAAAAATCACGCCACCCCACATTGTCATACAGCTAGAGTAGGCTTTTGAATACTCCTAGGTGCTCTAAATCTACAATGTGTGCAAACCTAGAGGGGACGATCGAACGATGTGAGATTTTTTCAAATCTGACGCGGTATGCGTCGTCTCGGAAAGTAATCCCCATCGTATCGAAAGCTGGGACGGGCTGTTCCGGTAGGGGTGGAATGGGTGCGGTAGGAGGCGGAAGTCTAGGTGGCGGTGGGCTAGGCGGCAGAGAGTCTGCTCTAGTGGAGGAAGAGCCAGGCTCGCTAGTCCTCCTCCGCTTGGAGGCGGGCGCCCGCGAATGCGACCTAGTGCGTGGAGGCATGGTAATGCCGTGAGATGTGCCAACCAAAGCGAAGTGCTAATAAAAAGGAGCGAATATACCCAAGCACGATGCGACTCCAAGCGAGTAATGAGAGCAAAGAGACGTCTCCCCTGAGAAGCTCCGAATCTGCCCCTGATTCTCTCCCAAGCTATCCTGAAACACAAATTGATTAATTAGCAATGAATATCAATAAATTTAAGGGAAAATCAAGAGAAATAGGTATGTATATAGTTTAATTTTGATTCGGGGGGAATAAGACTTACGAAATGGAGATTGGGAGAAAAGGGGAAATTAGGGCTAGGGGGGACGATCGGCGGCGAGGGAGGCAGCGACGGCGGCGATCGGACGGCAGGAACGGCAGCGTAGGGTCGTGCCACTCGAGTGCGGGTGGGTGCGGCTCGGGCAATGGGGTCAGATGCTCGGGCGATGGGGGATAAGCTCGGGCTGTTTATTTGATTATTTGGGAATTTTTGATTTGGGGCCGCGAGCTATTGACTATATATGGTAGGTCACTCAGCCGAGTGGTGGTGACCGCTCGGTCGAGTGGATCAGTTTATAAAATTTTAAATTTTTTCGTGTAAGTTCCGACTCGACCGAGTAGCACTATCACTCGGCCGAATAGACAAAAGTCACTCGGCCGAGTGGCTAGGCCACTTAGAGCTTTTAAAGTGCTGAAAGTGTCTGGTTCACTCGGCCGAGTAGCATGTAATTGACAGAGAGTGGGTTTTCAAAACTTCCCTGATTAGTACCCTACTCGGCTGAGTAAAAATGTCACTCGGCCGAGTGGGCTACTATTTTTAGCTCTAACTCTCTGTTTTTCTTTCACTTTCTGATTTTCTTCCCTCCGTCAGTTTCTTCATTCTTTTGACGTTTGAGCGCATCCTTGGAACGTTCCCCAACGCCATAGTCGTCCTCCATTCATATGGTCTCCTATTCTCCTTCTCCTGAAATGAAAAATGTTGTGCTTTGTCAGGTTTTTCTTCGACACTTGACTTTAAACACTAATAACGATCTAAAACAAAAAGGAAAAGAAGAATTCAACTAAAATAATGAGATAGAACCGTCGGTTAGCCTCCCGACAAGCGCTCGTTTAAGGTCTTGAGCTCGACCCCTTAAGATTCGCGATTAATGCTCGATGTTTTGGCGCATGTGAGATGCACACGTCAAACTTGCCGGAAAGGCCGCTTGGGTTTAGTTGTTTATTTTCTTCGACGTTTCTCGGCTCCCCTTTATAATGGGTAGTAGTGGGGGGTGAGTCCCCCAAGCTTGGGCTTTTAACATCCTTCTTCTTGGCCGGGGGTGAAGATTTGTTGGTCGATGGAGCTTTCTTCATATGCTTCGTCGTAGAGAGCTTGCATAGCTATCTAATCTTGACGACATCAGCGTCGTCCTTCTCTTCATCCTTAGGAGAGTCCGACGGGTTTCCCATCATTTCGCCATCTTTAATAAGTTGGCCCTCTTCGAGGCCGTCATCGTGCTTGGCCCCGATGGCAAATGGCATGGCATCGTCAATCACCTCGTCGAGGAGGTCCATGTAGTCCACGTCCTGTGGCCAAGGCATATGCTTCATCGCCTTTGGAATGTGGAGCTCAACTTCAATATTGTCGACGTTCAAGGATAAGGTTTCGTCCCTCACATCCACAATCACTCCGGCGATGGCCAAGAAAGGGCGTCCAAGAATCAGCGATGTAGAACCTTCATCCTTAATATCCATCACCACGAAGTCGCATGCAAGCAAAGTCCACCCGGTACTTGGTAGAGGTATGTTTTTGGCAATCCCCAACAGCCTAGTGATTCATCCATCGGCGAGTTGTATCTTCATGTCCATGGCCTTGAGGTCGGTTCCCGTATTCAATTTCTTGAACATCGTGAGGGGCATGGGGCTCACGCTTGCTCCCAAATCTACTAAAGCTTTCTGAAGTGGGACTCCTCCAAGCGTGCAAGGAATCAGAAAACTACCGGGATCTTTGAACTTGGTCGGCGCTTTCTCCTTTCTAGTAAACCACGTACTTTGCTCGGCGAGCATGATCCTTTCTTTTCGCTTCTTTCCCGCGATCAAATCCTTTAGGAACTTGCATAGGATGGGATTTCGATGATTGCATCCAAGAATAGGATGTTCAAGCTCACACCTCGCAAATACTCCAGAAATTTGACGAGCATTTTCTCAATCCTCTCCTTTGTCAACCGTTGTGGGTATGGTACCGGTGGCATATAAGCTCTCTCCTCTCGTGGCTTCTCTACTTCAGATTTTTCACGATCGCTCGACGCCTTTGGGTCCTCCTCTGCATTTCCCGGTTCCTCATCAACCGAAAGTTCTTCCCTCAGATCCTTAGCTTGAATCATGGCGGGAGCAGTGTCCTTCTTGCCTCTTGTAGTCACCGCCACAACTGCATTGATGTGCCTGGTGTTGCCTCGTAGGTTTTGTTTCGGTTGAGCAGGCAATTGTTGATTGGTCTTATTGAGTAATGCAAGTTGCTCCGATAACTGTGCCATGACAGTGTTGAGGGAATCTTGTTGGGCCGTCAATTTTGCATTAAACTTCTTCTGTTCGGCCATGAACTCTTCAACTCTTGCTTCGTGGTCCGACCTTGGCGGTGCTTGCGGTGGATTGGGTGCCCTCCATCCTTGATTGTATCCTGCGGGTCTATAGGGCCCCGCTTATTGCCTCGGTGGGTAGTTTTGTTGTTGGGGTGCCCTTTGTTGATACTGTGGTTGTTGTGGAGGCCAGGCTTGTGATTGTTGCGACGGTGGATTCAATGCTCCATCATTATTGGCGTATGAAAATCCGGGGTGACCCCTTATAGCCGGGTTTACCCAATAACCGGTACTCCCTGCAACATATTAAGCTTGCTCCATAGCTCCGTCTCCTTGCTCTCCTCCAACAAACATAACATGGGCTTGATCTTTCCAATCGCTTATGCTTCCTTCCGATGTAGAAACGGTGGGGGCTCCATGTGGTTCACTAACCAACTTTTCCAATCTCTCTACGACTTTGTAAAGAGAATCAAATTTTGTATAGAGCTCTGCCACTGCCTTTACTTCATAGATACTTTTTGGCTTCAAGGATGACGAAGATGTCCCCATTCGTCGGCCCACTGTTGATTATTCGAGGCCATCTCCTTAAATAAGGCCGTAGCGTCATCCGGTGTCTTTGACAAGATAGCTCCATTGGCGGTTGCATACATTATTTGCTTTGTGCTTGGTTGCAATCCGTTATAGAAGCTATGCACAAGCTCCCATGGCTCAATGCTATGGTGGGGGCATTGGTGTTGGAGATCCTTGAAATGCTCACACTCCTCATATAAAGTTTCTTGAGGGCCTTGCTTGAAGGACATCAGTGTGCTTCGTATCTTAATAGTCTTGGATGGCGGATAGAACTTGTTGACAAATGCGCTTGCCAGCTCATCCCAAGTGGTGAAGATCCCCACAGCTTGCATCCTCAACTAATACAAAGCCTTATCTCGAAGAGTAAATGGGAAGAAGCGCAGTCGAATAGCGTCAACCGGCACGCCAGGCATCTGGAAAGTGGCACATTTAGCCAAGAACGATTGCAGATGGTAGTGCGAGTTTTCTTGTGAGTTCCCATGGAATGGGTCTTGTTGCATCAACACTACAAGTCCTGTCTTCAGCTCAAAGTTCTTGTCGGTCGCCAACTCCGGCATGACTATAGAAGAGGTGGTAGACATGTTCTTGGGCCGTAGCCTATCTCGGATGGAGACAAGCCTAGCCATACGCACTGCCAGCTCCTCTGGTGTTTCCGACGCGGCCATTTGATTTTCCTCTTAGCAAATCTCCTCTCAGCTCTAAGCCTCCTAGTCGTACGCTCGATCTCAGGCTCCAATAATATTTCTTCTTGGGGCACCTTCAATCTTGTGTACATGCAAAAAAAAAGAGAGTCTAGATAGAATTGTTAGCACAATAAAGGAATAAAAGAGTGAAGATAATAAAATGAAAAGAAATAGATAAGTACAGAAAATAAAATGCCGTCGCCTCCCCGGCAACGGCATCAAAAACTTAATTGCGCCCGGATATACACCCAAAAAACAACTGTAGTCTTACCGCAAGCGAACGATGTAGTGGCAAGCGAGTATCGAATACAGGGAGGACAATTGACTGTACTCTGTTTTAATCACCTAGCTATTGGTGGTAGAATGGAATGGTTTCAAGAATATTGTCACGGTCGTTTAATTAACACTTCGAATTCTATATAATAAAAGCATCTAGGGCCAGGGAATCCCTACTACGGATCGTTATTTATCTTTGTAAATCGTGAATCTCAATGTTACAAGGCTTGAATTGAGGTGAACTAGTCGTAACTAAATAGAGAACCAATCTCACGCTCTCGCGCTATTGCCGATTTATAGCGACCTTGTCACGCCCCGCTTCCCAAAAATATGGAGGCAAAGCGTGAGAAGGTTCGCTCAGACTTGAAGCTACAAAGCTGCAAGTCCGATAAGCGTCAATCAAATTTAAAACTGCAGGTCCTTGCAACGCGAGTGAAACAAGATAATAATGATGAAATGAGACAAAAGAGATATCTCAGAATATCCATAAAATAAGTTTCAACATCACAGAAAAAGCCACCAGGCTGAAAAGAAAAAGAGTCTAAAGGCCCAAACATGGCCAACAAAAGTACAACGTACAAAACAAAGGTGCCACGCACCGACAACTAAAAACAAAGCCTAAAACAAAAGAAACTCAGCAAAGTCACCAAGAAAGGTCTCCGGTGTCCACAAAACTCCTCCTGGGCAATCATGGACTCAGACTCAGCGACAGTAAAACACCACGTACTCAGCAACGGTCTCCGGATCAGGGTCTAACATGTGACACCCAAAAGAGCAAGGGGCACATGTCAGCAAGTCTACAAGAGACTTGTGCAAGGAAACTGAAAGTAGGCACAAGTAAAGCAACCTAGCAGTTCTAGCATGAATGCAATGACATGGCAGTTAAAGTATGAGTGCAATAAGTAAAGTAAAGTAAAGTAAAGTACGAGCATGGCATTTAAACATGGCATGGATGAAAAGTATTACATGAATCATTCACAAGACAAGTACAAGACAAGGAAAGTAAGCACCTCGTGCACAGAGATTCAGTCTTCTGGCTAGAGGGCTGATCGGGCCACTCCTAAGCTCAGTTGACCGTTTATCCCTACCCCTCCACGTGTATCGAGCCAGGGCCTTACCCCCGAACATGGAATGCTCGCTTCTGGATCACGAGCCAGGAAGTGTTTTTAACAAGTATGGCATAGGGGTGCACCTAGCCGGACCAGGAAACCGGGCATTGGCTTTTGACCAACACATGAGGCCCGTTTCCCCGGAAGTAGTATTCAAGGAGTACAAGTATTGTAGCGTGTGCTACGAATGCAACAATCAGCTGGGATGACATGTAAGATGCAATGCATGGCAGTTAAAAGTGCGTACAGATAAGAAAGGTAAACGTGGCAGTTTAGTATGCATGAACAACAAATTTAAAGGGTTGGATCTAGCTTCGTTGTCAAGCCAGATCAATTAGGTGACAGATCTAGTTTCGTTGTCAAACTAGATCAAGTAGGCGTCTAGCCAGCTATCATTTCACTGACTAGTCTCTTTTACGCTGAAAACAAGGAAGTGGCCTAAAAACATGGCCCTACACAAGAGTTGGCAAGTTTCACTTGCCTGCAAGTACGACGTCTGAGGAACACCGTCCAAGAGAGTCCAAAATCACAATTATCCTACGTGCACAAGTCCACCGGCCTAAAGTCCATATTATTAATCTTGATTAGTGAATTTAAAACATTTAAAATACTTTAAAAACATCAATTTTAGTCTTGACTAACAGGCAATGGGTTGGGGGTCCTAGGGGTGCAAAGCGTTACCTCAACACGACGCGAAAGCTACACCGGCGTCGGGTAGCGACGCCGGGGGTTGGAATAAGAGAACGCACGGTTCCATATTCCAAAGCTAGCACGTGCGACGATGGCTACGACGTGTCGCAACGTCGTACGCGACGAATCCTCGAAGAGAAAGCACCTAGGTGGGGCCTACAGTAGTCCTAGGGACCTATGGGGGACCCACAATACCTCTGGAGAACTTGGGGGGCCCAGGTGGCAAGCGATGCGACGGGTGTGGGGTTGCGACGAATGGCCCTCGACCGTACCCAGCCAATGCGGGAAATTCCATCGGTCGGACACATGGGAACGGCGCTGCACAGCGCAGCGGGTCGGTGCGGCTTGGTTCTCTCGGTCGGTGCGGAGAATGGTCTCGGTCGGGCGCCTTGGATGCGGGAGTTCAGGCGCTGCAAAGTTGCAGCCGTTGCAACATTGCGGAGGGCGGGCGATGCAGGGAATCCATTCGGTCGGGCACGACGCTGAGCGGGGGACGAAGCGGGGTTGGGTGCGGACGGCTGTGCGGAACGGAAAGCGGGCGAATTTCTCGGTCTGACCGAGAGCTTCTCTCGGTCGGTGCGGTCGAACGGAGTGGGCGGCAGCAGTGGGTGCGGAGCGATGCTTGGTGCGGAGCGGGCGACCGGTCTGAGCGGGGGAACGGAGCTGATTCCGTCGGTCGGAGCGGGGGTTGGTGCAGCAACGTTGCGACGATTCGTCGCAACGTGAAATTTGAGTTTTGGGAGCGGCTAGGGTTATTTTCTTGCGAAAATAGGTCTTCCTGGGGGTTGTTTATATAGTGTAGATGTGTTGACTTGGTCTAGGGCTAAATCTAATAGGATTAGACGTTCAAAAATATTTAAAATTTGAATCTCAACTTCTCCAACTCACACAAGGATTTGACGCAGTCCAAATGAGCTGGAAATTGGCTCAAAAATTCTTTAATACGTTTAAAACTCAAATAAATTTTATTTGGCCGAAAATAATTTAAAAATTAATTATTAAAAATATTATAAACCTTGTTAAAAATATAAAAGTGGTCAAATGAACTCCAAAAATTATAAAATAAATATCGTGGTGATCGTGTTGACGAAAGTGAGCTAACTAAGAAGACGGATCTCAATTTCGATGTCAGACGACGAAACTAAAAATAGAAACGTCTCCCGTCAAAGTGAAAATCGTCACGTCTCATCGAGTAAGATTAAATTGTGGGAAAGCGACTTGAGAAATGTCGTTCCAAGATAGTGCCACTATTTAATACTCTAAGAGACGTTCACAACGGCATATCACACAAAAGTGTTCATAAACAAATAAAGTCTAAAATAAACACGTGCACGGCCAAAAGCACGTGCACGAACAACGTACAACGAAAAGTGGTCGTTACATCCTCCCCACCTTAGAATAAAGTCCGTACTCGGACTTTCTAATATAGCTAGTCGCTCTAGTAACTACCCCATTCAAGTCATATTATAATTCAACCAGTTATAGTCATTACACGTGCTTATATATGCACTAGGTAGTCAAACATTATCAACACGTATATATATACATTCACGTACGTCATATACTTATACCTATTATAGTCAGTCAATTTCATACCTGTATTTCAATCATATACATATACGTACACCACTTATATAACTACTACTTACCAATCACAAAACAATATTTCAGATACTCATATAAGTATAGTCTCATACTTAGCAAATACAATCATTGCTCTACGTATAGGTAGCTACCTGTGCACAAACAACATGGGTATACTACTCCCTAATATTTCCTAGTATACATCCAATACTAAACACATCAACATAGGTAGTCACACCATACCATAATTAAATCCAGTTTCGCTATATCTAATATATATATTCACCACCACTATAGTTTCACAACATATAGTCATTCAAACGCATGCAAATAGTTCACCGTATATTCACATCACATACGGTCCTATAACTATATTTACGACACGCCACTTATACTATAGTCACCAATAACTATAACTAAGCACATACTTACCCGTGCATGGTGCACACCCATACACGCTAACATTTCATCCCTATACATACCAATCACACCACTATATACTTAGCACATCTATGCACCTAGTTTAGCTAGCACACAAGCAAGTCCTTAGTAAATAACTATACCACAAGACCAACACCTATAACTATATACTGGTGTAGCGACCCACAATCATGTGCGTAGCACAACCAGGCACAAACACTTCTATCACTATACATACATCAAACATTTTTATATTCAAACTACAAACATACATTCAATATACTTAGAGTATACCCACTCAAGCTTGAGTGAGACTCAATACACATATCAGAATATTCTATATACGTAACACAGCATTCATACCTATACCAATACCACCCCAATATATATATATCTACCAATACAACCATATACATGCCATAAGTCGATCACACTTAATATTTAGTCAGGTAATACTCACATAGTTCAATCACTCTATATACCATAATAATAATACAGACATCAGCACACGTATAATTATAATACACTCCTTAATACATACGCATTCATCGTATAGTCACGCATATGTAACATATATATATATATTCACACCATAGCCTACTACCTATAATTAGTATACTAACACATCCACACATACATAATTAAGATGTGCAATAGTCGTGTATACCTCACGGTTTGCACGCATGCAACATCCCGTAAAAGCAAGCAATACCAATCAAAATTATAATCCTACTACCATATGTATATCACATTTATACTCAGGCAACAAAACATAACTACTTACGCCTAAGCACTATATATATCTACCTATGCGCACATACTCACACGTACTAGTATATAGGTCATAAAATAGGCCTACTCACTTAACCATACATACACTTATTATAATCACACCTAACATACACATAGCTTTACCAATCACTTTATTTCAACCATTACAAGTATCTCTAACTACATACACTCCATTAGATATTCCGACATTAACTCTTATATACACAGGCGTCCCTAGTATGGTATAGCTAACCACACATATATCTATAAATACTAACACACAACCAACTTTATAATATCACGAATAACTCCGAGTACGTATATATCACACAATAGGCAAACATTAATATACTATGTGGTTATACTCATTCAAGCTCACGTACACAACTTAGGTACGTGCACTACGACTACCTCACAAGGTCCAAGGGCCTACTAACAACTAAGAGTTGACACACACATTGACGGACCCTAAGGCCTAAGCAATAAAGAGAGGTCGAGAGCGTGACGAGGGAAGGATCGATAAGCATGAGTTCAGTTAGGACGAATACGAGGAGACGGCTTGGTTAGACGAAACATTGACCCAGTGGTGATGTTTAGGTTGAGGGAAAAGGGAGGTGTAGTGATGCTTATATAGGAGGGGGAAAAGAAATAGGGTAAATAGCATAAGCTAAAATACGTGGAGTTTGAAAACTGTCGTACTTCAAAGTTGAAATCCCAGTCTGAAAAGAAATATTTGGAGATCGATAAAACGAGTTGTTCAAAATAAATTTGAGTCGGACATTCATAATAAGAGAAAATGGTCTATTGGTAAATTTTTTTTTAAAAGGAAGTAAAATCATTTACACGAATATTAAGGACATGGTTTAGAAAATTTTTATACGTCAGTAATTTAATATAATGTCGTCAAAAGTTTTTGAAAGTCAAAGAATGGAATCAAGCAACGGAAGAATTTAAAAAATCAGGTTAAATGCTTTCAAAACTTTAGGCTATGGAAAATTGAAAATAATCAATTTGAAACTACTTTTAGAGAACCAAGGTTTGCCAAAAATGAGAAACAGATTTACACAAGGTTCTTAATATACGAGCACAACAAGTCTGGTACTGATATAAAAATAATTGAAAGTATGTATGGTGCACGGAAAAATAATAATAATGACTTAGTATAAGAATTATCAAGATCGAATAGCAAGTCTTTAAAATCAAGTCATGGAGGGTCTAAAGCAGGAAGTGGTTATGAAAATAATAATTTTGCAAAAATCTGAAGTAGCGAAAACGACGAGCAAAAACCAACCTGCTGAAAGCTGAAATTCCATGTGTCTTGAAAGTATATTGAAGTAAACACGACGTATCATTCGTATAACACAAATAGAAGGAAAATTATAAATCGAATTGGGCAAAGCAAAAGTACGGTTCCGAATGAAATTGATATATGAAAGGACAACACATTTACATAAGTACGAAAAATATAGGCTGGAAAAATATTATAAACTAGTATTCAAAAATTTCCGACAAAAGTTTTAAAATTTTAAATCAATGAAGGAGTACGAAGTATAAGTATATATATATTAAAAAAATTGGACAAATTTAGACTTAGGAAAAGAGGAAATCGAAAAATACTTTCAGAAGATTCAAGATTTGTAATGGAGAGGTTCGAAAATTGACGACGATCGTCATGCGACGATCTCGTGAATCGAGACAAGGAAATTGGTCGGATGATCAGAACATACATACGCCTAGGATATGAATCAGGAGAATCTACGGGGAAACTCCTACGGTCGATCAACTAAAGACCAAGAACTAAGCGCTAAGGCTTTCTAAGGAGCTAGACGGTAATGAAATGCGTTCAGCTTGGTCCGAAATCGATGAACCCAAACGAACGACCAAAGGAAATTCTAGAAGTCTATTATGGTCAGAGGTAGACAAAGACCATAAGGTAACTCATACGACGATTAAATCAATTGCTGACAGGGAGTCTAACTAACAATCAGAGGCCTCTAACTAGTAAGCACAGACGTCTAACTAAGTCTTCTTATCACCTAGTGTCCTAAGGAAACGACTAGACTCAGGGCTTACGACTCGGATGTTGCAATTTATTTAATGGACATTCCGTTATTATCGTTGTTCCGTTAATTCGCAATTGCAAGACCGGACCTGCATGGGCCACCAACAAAACCTGTCACGCCCCGCTTCCCAAAAATATGGAGGCGAAGCGCGAGAAGGTCCGCTCAGACTTGAAGCTACAAAGCTGCAAGTCCGATAAGCGTCAATCAAATTTAAAACTGCAGGTCCTTGTAACGCGAGTGAAACAAGATAATAATGATGAAATGAGACAAAAGAGATATCTCAGAATATCTATAAAATAAGTTTCAACATCACAGAAAAAGCCACCAGGCTGAAAAGAAAAAGAGTCTAAAGGCCCAAACATGGCCAACAAAAGTACAACGTACAAAACAAAGGTGCCACGCATCGACAACTAAAAACAAAGCCTAAAACAAAAGAAACTCAGCAAAGTCACCAAGAAAGGTCTCCGGTGTCCACAAAACTCCTCCTGGGCAATCATGGACTCAGACTCAGCGACAGCAAAACACCACGTCCTCAGCAACGGTCTCCGGCTCAGGGTCTAACATGTGACACCCAAAAGAGCAAGGGGCACATGTCAGCAAGTCTACAAGAGACTTGTGCAAGGAAACTGAAAGTAGGCACAAGTAAAGCAACCTAGCAGTTCTAGCATGAATGCAATGACATGGCAGTTAAAGTATGAGTGCAATAAGTAAAGTAAAGTAAAGTAAAGTACGAGCATGGCATTTAAACATGGCATGGATGACAAGTATTACATGAATCATTCACAAGACAAGTACAAGACAAGGAAAGTAAGCACCTCGTGCACAGAGATTCAGTCTTCTGGCTAGAGGGCTGATCGGGCCACTCCTAAGCTCAGTTGACCGTTTATCCCTACCCCTCCACGTGTATCGAGCCAGGGCCTTACCCCCGAACATGGAATGCTCGCTTCTGGATCACGAGCCAGGAAGTGTTTTTAACAAGTATGGCATAGGGGTGCACCTAGCCGGACCAGGAAACCGGGCATTGGCTTTTGACCAACACATGAGGCCCGTTTCCCCGGAAGTAGTATTCAAGGAGTACAAGTATTGTAGCGTGTGCTACGAATGCAACAATCAGCTGGGATGACATGTAAGATGCAATGCATGGCAGTTAAAAGTGCGTACAGATAAGAAAGGTAAACGTGGCAGTTTAGTATGCATGAACAACAAATTTAAAGGGTTGGATCTAGCTTCGTTGTCAAGCCAGATCAATTAGGTGACGGATCTAGTTTCGTTGTCAAACTAGATCAAGTAGGCGTCTAGCCAGCTATCATTTCATTGACTAGTCTCTTTTACGCTGAAAACAAGGAAGTGGCCTAAAAACATGGCCCTACACAAGAGTTGGCAAGTTTCACTTGCCTGCAAGTACGACGTCTGAGGAACACCGTCCAAGAGAGTCCAAAATCACAATTATCCTACGTGCACAAGTCCACCGGCCTAAAGTCCATATTATTAATCTTGATTAGTGAATTTAAAACATTTAAAATACTTTAAAAACATCAATTTTAGTCTTGACTAACAGGTAATGGGTTGGGGGTCCTAGGGGTGCAAAGCGTTACCTCAATACGACGCGAAAGCTACACCGGCGTCGGGTAGCGACACCGGGGGTTGGAATAAGAGAACGCGCTCCAAGTCCTGATTCCAATTAGATTCCTCGCTGGAAAGTTCAGAGCATCAACCGGAGCAACGGTTCCAGATTCCAAAGCTAGCACGTGCGACGACGGCTACGACGTGTCGCAACGTCGTACGCGACGAATCCTCGAAGAGAAAGCACCTAGGTGGGGCCCACAGTAGTCCTAGGGACCTATGGGGGACCCACAATACCTCTGGAGAACTTGGGGGGCCCACGGTGGCAAGCGATGCGACGGGTGCGGGGTTGCGACGAATGGCCCTCGGTCGTACCCAGCCAATGCGGGAAATTCCATCGGTCAGACACATGGGAACGGCGCTGCACAGCGCAGCGGGTCGGTGCGGCTTGGTTCTCTCGATCGGTGCGGAGAATGGTCTCGGTCGGGCGCCTTGGATGCGGGAGTTCGGGCGCTGCAACGTTGCAGCCGTTGCAACGTTGCGGAGGGCGGGCGATGCGGGGAATCCCTTCGGTCGGGCACGGCGCTGAGCGGGGGACGAAGCGGGGTTGGGTGCGGACGGCTGTGCGGAACGGAAAGCGGGCGAAGCTCTCGGTCTGACCGAGAGCTTCTCTCGGTCGGTACGGTCGAACAGAGTGGGCGGCAGCAGCGGGTGCGGAGCGATGCTTGGTGCGGAGCGGGCGACCAGTCTGAGCGGGGGAACGGAGCTGATTCCGTCGGTCGGAGCGGGGGTTGGTGCAGCAACGTTGCGACGATTCGTCGCAACGTGAAATTTGAGTTTTGGGAGCGGCTAGGGTTATTTTCTTGCGAAAATAGGTCTTCCTAGGGGTTGTTTATATAGTGTAGATGGGTTGACTTGGTCTAGGGCTAAATCTAATAGGATTAGACGTTCAAAAATATTTAAAATTTGAATCTCAACTTCTCCAACTCACACACGGATTTGACGCGGTCCAAATGAGCTGGAAGGTGGCTCAAAAATTCTTTAATACGTTTAAAACTCAAATAAATTTTATTTGGCCGAAAATAATTTAAAAATTAATTATTACAAATATTATAAACCTTGTTAAAAATATAAAAGTGGTCAAATGAACTCCAAAAATTATGAAATAAATATCGTGGTGATCGTGTTGACGAAAGTGAGCTAACTAAGAAGACGGATCTCAATTTCGACGTCAGACGACGAAACTAAAAATAGAAACGTCTCCCGTCAAAGTGAAAATCGTCACGTCTCATCGAGTAAGATTAAATTGTGGGAAAGCGACTCGAGAAATGTCGTTCCAAGATAGTGCCACTATTTAATATTCTCAGAGACGTTCACAACGACATATCACACAAAAGTGTTCACAAACAAATAAAGTCTAAAATAAACACGTGCACGGCCAAAAGCACGTGCACGAACAACGTACAACGAAAAGTGGTCGTTACAGACCTAGATTAGGGCCCACTCTCGTGCAAACCCTAACATACGCCACTAGCATGAAGATCGACATCATTGTCAAATCGCATCTCGAGCCCACTCTCATGCAAACTTGAGTTACGATCTAGGTTATGATAGTTCGTATTCGTCCAATCTCTTGCAAACGAATATGAATTTATATTTATAATAAAAATCCTAGCTTAGGTCCAATCTCTTGCAAACCAAGTCTAGAGAATCCCGATTATAAACCTAAATTGAATATCTAGGCCTTCCCATCGATTGAAATCCAATCTCTTGCAAACCCCAATCGATGGAAATTCCTGGCTACTCGTAGTAAATCAATCATAACCCAACCATCTATCAATCCTGGCAACACATTAATTCGTTCATCATAATTCTAAAATCGGATCCATGGGGTTCATCCCCATGCCCTAGAACAGCAGAACTACTCACAATTAATCATGGCAATCACAGAATTAACGAATAAAAACATATAGCAATTCATGGTTGAGAGAAAACAATTCAGAAAAACTAGAAATTTTGATAGAAAGAACAAACTAAATCTCCAATCTTCAATCTCCAGTTGAGGATTTCAATTAGAACAATGCTCTAAAACTATTTTCAGGTCTCCCTAAAACTAGGAAGAAAACTAGCTTAAATACAGACCAAAGTCTGCTAGAAAAATCCTGACAGATTTGCCCCTGGCGGAGCCCAGAACCCTAATTCGCGATACAGGCAGACTGCGCCACTCGGCCGAGTAGAACATGTCACTCGGCCGAGTGACGGACCCAAAGAAAAAATAGAGATATTAGGGTTTTGGGGGTCTGTCGCTCTGTTCCACTCGGCCGAGTGGAATTCTTCACTCGGTCGAGTGGGCTTTCTCACTCGGCCGAGTGATTCTTCTACTCGTCTTCTCCAAACTTCAGAGAGTCGGCTGAGATCTCAGGAGGAAAACCATGTCGTACTCGGGCGAGTGGCCTTCTTCACTCGGCCAAGTGAGATCTTTCACTCGCCCGAGTGGACTTTGACTCCATGTGCTCCTGTATCCGTTGTACTCGGCTGAGTCAGCTGTCTGCTCGGCTGAGTGGGCTGTTTCTGGAGTCCTATCTTCTCCTCCTCGCCTCCTCATCGATTCTATCGAACTTCTTCTTCTTTTGCACATTATCTAGCGCTGCTAGCTCCTCGATAGGGTCACAGGCAGTGCTCCAGTGTGCGTGAAAGTCCCTTGATCTTATTTATGCTTCAGATCGCTCCATATTTCCTGAAATCTAAAAAAACAAGAAATAATGAAAAGCAACGCGATATCGTCGAATAATCGTGAAAAACACAATAGTGGCGATCGAAATGACTTGCAAACATGCAGAAAAAAGGTGTAAAATAAGGAGCGATCACCCGCCCCCACTGCAGGTGGGCGCCTGCAATTGGGTGCAGCGGGGCGCATGTCCGCTTAGCGGGTAGGCCCCGCTGCAGGCCACAGCGAGCGCCCGACCAGCTCGTCGAGCCAGCCCCCGCTTGGCCGTGCAGGCGCGCCAGTCCGCCAAGCAGGCTGGCCCCGCTGTGGCAGCGGGCGTGCCCGCCCGCTTAAGCGGCGGGCCCCTGCTTCTGAAGCGGGTGGGCCCCGCTTCTGAAGTAGGCACGCCCGCCTGCCTTAGCGGGTGGGCCCCGCTTTCCCTTGCGGGTGGGTCTTCCTTCCAAAGTAGGTCTGACCCACTTTGGCCACTTTCTACTGTTTTCGTGTTTCTGGACTCGTTTGAGCTCCGATTCCAACACAGTTTCTTCCTATGGATTCCTCAGGAAGTCCTCTTCATTCCCAAATGCTAAACTCCTTTAGCTTTATTCTCACAACTCATTTGTGAGCTTAATTATTTCATTGCATCAAATGCATTCCTCTTAACATTCTTCCTATTACTAAGACGTTAATACTAATCGGTGTGAGACCCTACAGCCTGACCCTACAATAGGTTGGGACTCGAAGTCCCTAGACGACAGTAACCACGAGCAGCAGGTGTCGTCCCTGTTTCAGAATCATACTTACGTGATTAACTCATTGACTAAGGTGTCGTCTGGATCACTTTGACCGTGTCAGTGATGAATACCACTGTTTTAGTCCCTTCGTCATGACTGTGTCGCTGCATGGCCTAGGGTATGGTAAACCGTCAAACCCACTAGCCAGCATCGGTCAGTATATATCGGTCTTTGTTATATACATGTTGTACTTCCTACAATGCACCTCGGCCGAGGATTATCACAAAGACCGTACTGAGCTTGTGACACTAACTTCCCTTTAACAGAAGAGACGAATCCCATCGTAGTCATCTACTTACCTTGTATGCTTCAGGTGTCACCCTACATAAGGCCTTCTACCAGGCTGCCATGCGTTTATATTTTATATGTTCACGCACGTCTTCTCTGTCATTTTCCGTCGCTTTTCGTTATTTTGTATCTGTTTCTATGTGTTTTTAGTTTCTTTTCACTTTCGTTGAGTTTATATGTATTTGTAGGACATTGCTAGCGCAGGGGACATATATGGCCAACATCATGAGTCTTCGGAGCAACGTGAAGTGTCGCACGAGATCCCGAGAGCCATGCGTAAAAAATGACTATGTATCAGCTCTCAACCGATCGAGTGGAACAGCCACCCAATCGGGTCATGCAGTCTGTGTCAGTGCTGAAGAAGAGACCGTTCCACCCGATTGGTTCAGTGATCGGGTGGATGTATGACAGAGTGCAGTTTTGAAGGCCAAAGCTCACCCGGTCGGTTGACTTGTCAACCGATCGGGTCATGTATTGTGATCCGATCGGGTCGGCACTTTCAACCGATCGGGTCACCTGTAGCTGCTTCTCAAGCTCAAGAAATCCAAGACTCACCCGATCTGTTCAGTGATCAGGTGAGATTTACCAGAGCTGAAGACATATTTTTCTGTCGTTTCAGCCGATCGGGTGAAGTCTCATCCGATCGGGTGAGTGTCTGTTTTTGTCTTTTTGTGGGAATATTCCCTGGCATCTTGCCCACTTGTATAAATAGTGCTAGGTTTTTCCAGAAATGCAATCCCCACTTTTTAAGCTGTTTTAAGGGATTTTTCAACTGCTTTCTTATTGTAAGTTCTTTGATCGCTTTCATATTTTGATATTATGTTTATGCTTCTATTTGCTATGATGAACAATTTCTTGATTTCAATTCTTATGGCTATATCTTCTGTTTTTGCATTTGCTACCATGTTTTGTGAGTAGTTTTTCAATCTAGGACATTGGTGGAAGCCCCTTCGTGGATTATTCCTAGAACAGCCATAGCTCTAGGGATCCGATTGGGTCTAGGGATTTTGATGGTTACCTGAGGGCGTTTCATTGTCATCGGCAGGAAATATGCCGCCTTTGACAGTGTGGCCAAGAGGAAATAAAACGGGAGTTTGATTCTCTAGCCATATCTCACCGCCTAGCGTTGACATTGAGTCCTTGCATGTGGGAACGATTTGGACAAAATGTTGGAGCGATCTTTGCGACTTAGTGCTCCTGGATTCGGATGGTGTTGGACATGGGAATGCCCACCGTCCGAAGCCAGGTAGACTATCGTATCATCCTGGGCATCGACCAGACTATCGGGCCCATGGGGCGCTAGGTACCACTTTTAGAGGCAACGTCTCACCGCCAAACCCTAGCATTCGGTCATATTCATATCCTTTGGTCGTAATAGTGAGAATCCATGATTAGGGCGGAAGCCAAAGTCCTATGTTACATTTTTACCTTTTACACCTTTTCCATTAGTTTACAATCGTGACAACCAACCGAGAATAAGCTGGCTCATCTACCGGGTGATTTGGTTCCTGAATGTTTGCAAGTACAAAACACGCCTCCCCGTGATCGACCCCCAAGCCACACTTCGACACCGTGCGCTTGCGGTTAATAAATTCTAATTCTAGTATCCCGCCCCGGTTTGCATGTCAAACGGGCGACCGGTCAACCTCTATGGCACCGTTGCTGGGGAGGCAACGTGCTTGTTACACTTAGGACCTTGTTATCCTTGAGACTAGCTCACATCCTCACCCCGTGATCATTTTCACATTCTACATTTTTATTTTGTATCATACCATACGTGCTTCATGGTATATCTTAATTTTACATGCGCGAACTCAAGGAGTCTCGACGATTTAGTTCCTTTGGATCCTGAGATCAATGCTACTGTGAGACGTTTGAATGAAGAAAGAAGAAGAAGAGAAAAATTTGCCGCCATGGCATCAAACGTCACACCTCCAAAGTCTTTACTCGAATATTCGATGCCGTCAATTGGGTCTACATCCAGCATTCAACCTCCGGCCATTACGACCGGAAACTTTGAGTTGAAGCCATCACCAGTGGCTTGGATCCAATAAGACCAATTTTCTGAAGCTCCCATCGAGAATCTCATCGAGCACTCAGACTCGTTCTTGGAGAAGTGTGAGACATTTAAGATTAATGGCATATCAACCGAGGCTATTTGGTTAAGGTTATTCTCGTTCTCTCTACGGGATAAAGCAAAGCAATGGCTTAGGGGCAAGGACCCCAACACATTCACTACTTGGGAGAGGCTTTTGAACGCATTCTTGAACAAGTTCTTTCCTCCGGGGAAGACGATGAAGCTGAAGAGTTATATCTCATCTTTCTCCCAAGCTAGCCATTAGTCGCTACATGAAGCGTGGGTGAGGTACAAAGAAATGCAAAGGAAGTGTCCTTACCACGAGCTCCCCCGTTGGCAAATCATCAACCTATTCTATAATGGACTGAGAGACGATTTGAAGTCCTTTATGGATGCCGCAGCGGGTGCATCTTTTATGTCGAGAAACGAAGTGGATGCCGGAACTATCTTAGAAAACATGGCATCCAACAACGAGAGGTGGAGTGATGAGCGTTAGACACCAAAAGCCAGTGGCATGCATCGGATTAAGGAAGTGGACAAGCTATCAAGCAAATTCGATTTGCTTTCCACTCAAATTTCATTGTTTATGGTTGGAGCCAGTGCCGCTAGCCCACAGCAAGTAGCAGCCATGGAAACTAAAGTGATTGGAGACTTCGGTGTTGGATAGATTTCGGCGCCCGTGGATCAAGCAAGTGCCCTATTCTATAATCATAAGGGAAATGCGCCATATCTGCTAAGAACAAGTTCTAACCCTGGATATTCTCCCAACAATCAGCATCATCCGAATTTTAGCTACAAGGCATCCTACCAATAATTTTAGCAACCTCCTCAACAACAATAATACCAACCTCCTCCACCTCAATAAATGTATCAACAACTTCCTCCTCAACAACAACAACCTCCGCCCCAACAACAACAATAGTACAATCAACAACAACGAGTGATCTCTCCGATTAAGAACCTTCTAGATCAATACATTTTAAATCAGGATAAGATCACTCAACAACTACAACTTGGGCAGAAATCCTTGGCCGACCAAGTAACCCAATTGGGGTTACAAGTAGCCAACCTCCAAAAGGCACAAGGACAATTACTGGGTCAACCGGAGGTGAATCCTAGAGCACCGAGCCAAACCTTAGCCTGACACTTAGTCAAGCGAATGTTTCCACTATTGTTTTGAGGAGTGGAAAAGAGATTCCGGCACGAGAGGCTGAGAAAGATAAGGAAGCGCCCATTGTCATTGTGCAACCGAAGATGGAGGTGAATGACAATGGAGCTCCAACATCAAGTCCAGTGACTCCGGAGGAAGATTCTGAGAAAAGGAAGAAGAACGAAGGTGAAGACTTGAGAGTTTTCAAGCCTTCTGTCCCATTTCCGTAAAGGCTCGCCAAGGCCAAGATCGACGAAAAATATGGCAGGTTCTTTGAAATGGTGAAAGACCTAAGTCTTCAGATCCTGTTCCTTAAAGCAATTGAAACTATACCTTCGTACGCAAAAGATCTAGTAACGAAGGAAACAAGGAAAGAAAAGGTGGTTCTTACGGCGGAGTGTAGCACCCTGATTCAACAAACCGAACCGCCAAAGCTTAAGGACCCGGGAAGTTTTTCGATTCCATGCCCTATAGGGGAAGTCTCTATCAAGAGAGCGCTTGTTGATTTAGGAGCAAGTGTGAGTCTGATTCCCCTTTCACTCTACAGAAGAATCAATATGGGAGAACTGGAACCTACTGGGATGACTTTGCAGCTAGCGGATCGGTCCGTCTAATATCCTGTGGGAGTCGACGACGACCCACCAGTTAATGTCCACGGCGTACGTATGCCGGTGGACTTTGTAGTGATGGATATGCCCGAGGATAATCACACTCTGATTACTCTCGGAAGACCTTTTATGGCGACTGTGGGTGTGCTTATCGACGTTAAGAAAGGAAAGTTGTCTTTGAACGTCGGTGATCAAACGGTGGAATTCGACTTAGCGCTATCCATGAAGCTACCACCCGAGGAATCTGATTGCAATCATCTGGAGATTGGAGAAGAGAAAGTCTATGAAGCTGGAGCATTGGAAATCGTTTCTAGAGATCCTCTTGAAGACTTGGATAGTTTAGAGGAGCACTCTGGGCTAAATGAAGAGGAAATTTCTGAGCCAAAATGTGTCTCCCAACAAGCTCCCTCTGGATTTGAAAAGAAAGCTCAGATGACGAGCAAGGATAAAGAGCCTTTGGTGCTCACCGCCGACAAAGTGCGAGTCTTGAAGAGAGTGGCGTGTGTCACCAACACTAAGGAGAAGCCCTCGGATATTACCAATGGGGGAGTGAATGAGACCGTCTGTCACGCCCCGCTTCCCAAAACTACGGAGGCGAAGCGTGACTAAGGACCGCTTGGGCCGGAGCTGTGAAGCTCGGACCCAATGAGCGTCTGTAAGGGTACCATCTTAAAATTTCAGGTTCTTGCATTAATAAGATTCGAAACAATAGAAAGTACAGAAAGAAAGTGGCATTCATTAATATAGGGTGATAATATCCAGTGAGTACAAAGTCTACAAAGAGAATCCTAAGCATGGCAACAAACTATCGAAAGAGCAAACTAAAAGTAGTAACCTCTTAAAGGCGGCGACTGAAAAGTCCTCAAGGTCTGGTCCTCGTCAGACGCATACTCTGTGTCGACGTCCTCGGGCTCCACATACTCCGGTAAGTCTTGTAGGGATCGTCTAACCCTTGCAATACTAACAACAAGCACTAGAGGGGGGGGGTGAATAGTGTAATGGCAATAAAATTGTCCAAATAAAATTTAACTTGCAAATGCGGAATTATAAATGCAAGAGGAATTAAATGGCACAATCAATCCAAATGCAAACACAAAGTTTTACCCTGGTTCCCCAAACTTGGGTACATCCAGCCACACCAATATTCACTATAATCCCACAAAGAGAAGTGAATACAAATCCCACAAAGGGATACACTCCCACAAAGAGAGGGAACTCACCAAGAGGATTTTGCCCTACACAAGGAACCAACCAACCCTACACAAGGGTCAAGACTCCCACTAAGAGAATCACTAACTCCCACTCAGAGAATTAGGGTTAGCCCTACACTAGAACACTAGAACTCCCACAAAGAGAGTTAATTCCCACAAAGAGAATTCCCTAGTCCCACAAAGAGACAACCTCCCACAAAGAGAGAAACTCCCACAAAGAGAGAAAGTCCTAATCCCACAAAGAGAAATAGGAAAACAATTTACACCATGTAAAGTAAATACTCTTACCTATGCCTAAAGATGCTTACTCATGAATGAATGCAAGTCATGGAAGAGGATCTCCAAGTGTTGGAATATGCTTGAGAGCACTTGGATGATTTTCCTTGAGCTGGACTTCAATGCATGAAGAAAGATGAATGCTCAATAGAGGTAAATGAGGGAGCTTGAGAGTTGCTTATTGATCTCTTGAGATTTTCTATAGAGTCAAGGGTTTATCAAATATTTTTCAAGAGTTCTCAAGAATGGCAGCACACTCATATATATAGGAATCCTATATCAAGCCCAAAAACCCAAAGAAACAACCAAATAATCAAATCTGCAACGGCTAGAAACTGGGTGAAAACGACAGGAACAGTCGACTGATGATCATAAGACAGTCGACTGATCAACGGCTAGAAAATATCCAACGGCTATAATCTGAACCAGGACAGTCGACTGACGAAGTCAATACAGTCGACTGACAAATAGGACATGCGCCTGTTAATCCTTCAGCAGACGACTACTGCAAGGGATGGATCGAAACAGAGAGCTGCACTCTTTCTCCAATTCTTCGCACAGGCGACTGATGTTAATACTACAGTCGACTGTCGAATAGTCAGGCGACTGTATATTCTTCATCAGTCGACTACTGTAAAGTATGGAGAGAAGACAGAGAGATGCAGATATTGCACTTACGCTAGACAGGTGACCGTTGACCAAATCTCAGGCGAATGTAAATATACAGGCGACTGGGAACTGATTGACAGGCGACTGTGCGTAAAGCTCAAGTTTGAGTCAATAGAAATGTTGACTTGAGCAGTGCATATCAGGCGACTGTAGAAGGATCTACAGGCGACTGGAAATCACCCAGTCGACTGTGTTTCCCCCATCAGACGACTGACAGAAAGAGTGAACCTATTGGGTTGGATTCTATGATAATCCTAAGGTTCACTAAGATGGTTAAATGCATGTTCATGAATGAGCAAACCATCTAGCAAGGCATTACATCAACCCTAGAATCAAAAGAGAGAGAAAGCAATAAAGTAAAATTACATGGATTACAATGCTTTCTTAAGAGTCTAAGTCTTCAATCTATGAAGCCTTGAATGCTCTCCATCATCTCCAAGCTTTGGCACTCCTTGAGTCCAAACTTTGGCCCTTCTTCACATGATGTCCATCCTTACACCAAGTGATTAGTCTCCAAGAAAGATATCCTTGAAATAAACTGAGAGACTAAGACATGCGATTCATTAGCAACAACATAATGTTGTGATCATCATCAAAATAAGATTGGTATGGAACACCAATACTCAACAATCTCCCCCTTTTTGATGATGACACACATTATGTAAATCATAAAGAATTAAAGCACAATGGTAATGATCTCCCCCTACTTATATGCACCAATTATATAATGAGCTACACTAAGGTAAAAACTCATAATATCAATAACTACAAGGTGACATATAATAGGCATGGATTACATAAGCCAATTGCAAAGTATAAAAGCATGCAAACATGAAAGGTTTATCTAATCCCATATATCTCTCCCTATAGAGATATCTCTCCCCATATGCATATGTATATATCTCTCCCCCTATAGATATGAACACATAATGCATATATCTCTCCCCCTTGACATCGTCAAAAAGGTGGACATCAAAAATATCCCCCTTTGATATCTTAACCAAGATGTGACAATATGCAAGAAAAGAAAGATATGTATGATACCAAATGTAAAAATTTAGTGGGTATCAATTCACTATCCCATGCTCCCCCTAGATCATAGAAATGGTCAACTTTTGAATTCTAGGATCTAATACAAATTAATTATTGGAGCCATGGACCGTAAGTGTATCAAAGCAATAGATATGGAAAAATCAAGCTTCAAAGATACACACGGATATTGCCAAAAAAATGAGATATGAAACAAGTTGGCAATAAACAAGAGGTTTGGTTTGAGACCCAAAATAACCAAATATAAATAGTGATCTCAAATAACCTCCAAAATGAGAGTTAAAATATGTCTTAAAGTAATTCAAACATATAATATATTAACTCCCCCATTGACATACACATGGATCATGCATGCATGTCAATAAACCCCAAGGTCCCAATTTTCATGAAAAGAAATAAATTTGAAAAATATTTTCAAAATCATGAAACACACACAATCAATGGGTATGCTTAAAATAAACATAGAAGCATAATACCCATGCAATATGCAAATGTGTGAGGAACCTAAACATTAGGTAACCAAACCCAAGAGGAGTTCGATTTCCTAACATAATCACACGAGGTGATCACATCCCTAACTAGAGAGTTGATGTAGCTATCTCTCTCTTGCACACCAGCCTTAGTGGGAATCCATAAACTCAAGGACTTCCTAGGCAATGGTTTTGCCTTTGCAAGAGGGAAGGATGTGGCATGCTTAGGTGTAAAAACAAGTTTCTTAGCATGCAAAGAATGAGGATTTTGCTTCTTAGCAAAAATGAAGATTCTTCATTCTTCCTCATCACCTTGTGATCTACATGCTTCTTGTGAGTGTTATTGTTGTACAAGAGAGCATGGTGATTCTTCTTAGGTTCTTTAGCAATATTTCTTGAATTTGCACCAAAAGAAGAATTAGAGGTGGGTTTGGGAACCACATTTTGAACATAACCCAAACCTCCTCTATGATTTGCCGGATGTTGTTTTTCCAACAAATCGTGGAGTGAATCCCTAGAATACACAAATCTTATGAGCTTCCGGGACTCCTCTTCACATTTCAACGTAAGTTGTTGAATGTGAGCATCTAAGCTAAGGTTTTGAGCAATGAGATTTTCATTAGAAATGCTCAATTCCTTAACTTGAAAAAAAGTGTGTCTTTCTCACAAGTGTCATAATCATGCCTTTCATCATGAACTACACTTGCAATAACTAGTTTATGCATTCTACTCTTAGCATTCTTATATTTTGCTTTTAATCTATTGTAAGAGTTGATGCACTTACTAGCCTTTTCGGAAGCCAAGTCAAATTTGAGCTTGAGCTCCGCATGTGAAATCTTTTCTTCCTCGATCTCAACAACAACATCATCATCCTTGCAAGAGCTTGATGACGACTTCTCCTCCATAGCCATGAGGCACGACTCCTCATAGGAATTGTATGCGTCAAGCCAAGCATCCAACTCTTCTTCGTTTAATCCGGAGGGGATTGGAGTAGGAACATCCATGGCTACAAAGCATGCGTGAGCATCCTCCTTTGTATCCTCTTCTTCGTTACTAGAAGTGTCCTCACTCGAATCATCAAAGGTCCCAACAAGTCCCTTTTTGTGATTTTTGGACTTGGACCTTCCTTTCCAATGCTTCTTCCCTTTACCCTTGTAAGGTTCTTTAATGGGTTTGGAAGGGCATTCGGTGGACAAGTGACCTTTTCCACTGCAAGTGTAACAAGTGGGAACTTTGTTTGAATTGGAAGCAAACTTTGACAAAGACTTACCTTGCTTGCATTTGAGGAAAGCTTTGAATTGCTCGGCAAGATCCTCAATTTCTTCTCCACTTGCATCTTCTTGCTCATCTTCTTCGCTAGGAGCTTCTCGATAGAATTTCCTCCTCCACTTGATTGGCTCCTCCTTGGCATGGAATGCAACCCCCTTTTGCTTTTCTAGCTTCTCGGGCTTTGTTGGATGAATCTCCTTCTTGTGTTGAAGCTTTACTTCATATGCCATGAGATTTCCAATGCATTCCTCAACGGTATATTTGGACGTGTCATAAGTCTCCAAAATTCCGTTGGCCTTTGACTCCCAACGAGGTGTGTGAGAGTCTAGGATCTTCTCTACACGATCCTCTTGGGAAATCGTCTTCCCGAGACCCTCCAAAGCATTCACGATATCGGTGAACCTTGTAAAGATCTCTGAAATGCTTTTGCCTTCCTGCATCTTAAACATTTCATATTTAGATCTAAACACAGTTTGTTTAGATTTCTTTACCTTCGTTGTCCCTTCATGACAAATCTCCAAGGTGTGCCAAATCTTATTCGCCGTTTTACACATGGAGATGTGGTTGAACTCACTAGCAGAGAGAGCGCAATGTAAAGCATTCATAGCTCTCGCATTGAACTTGATTGAGTCCTTCTCCACCTTTGTCGTTGAAGAAGCAGGAGTAGTGGGCTTCTCAAATGGCACTTCCGTGATGTCCCATAGGTCTTGACCCTCCATATAGATCATCATTCTGATCTTCCAACTAGGATAGTTGGTTCCGTTGAAGAGCGGGGGTCGAACAGTTGAGTGACCTTCTTCATGAGATGCGGATGAGGCGTTGAATACCATCGTTGCAGTATGCTTTAACCTCGCTCTGATACCAATTGTAGGGATCGTCTAACCCTTGCAATACTAACAACAAGCACTAGAGGGGGGTGAATAGTGTAATGGCAATAAAATTGTCCAAATAAAATTTAACTTGCAAATGCGGAATTATAAATGCAAGAGGAATTAAATGGCATAATCAATCCAAACGCAAACACAAAGTTTTACCCTGGTTCCCCAAACTTGGGTACATCCAGCCACACCAATATTCACTATAATCCCACAAAGAGAAGTGAATATAAATCCCACAAAGGGATACACTCCCACAAAGAGAGAGACCTCACCAAGAGGATTTTGCCCTACACAAGGACCCAACCAACCCTACACAAGGGTCAAGACTCCCACCAAAAGAATCACTAACTCCCACGCAGAGAATTAGGGTTAGCCCTACACTAGAACACTAGAACTCCCACAAAGAGAGTTAATTCCCACAAAGAGAATTCCCTAGCCCCACAAAGAGACAACCTCCCACAAAGAGAGAAACTCCCACAAAGAGAGAAAGTCCTAATCCCACAAAGAGAAATTGGAAAACAATTTACACCCTGTAAACTAAATACTCTTACCTATGCCTTGAGATGCTTACTCATGAATGAATGCAAGGCATGGAAGAGGATCTCCAAGTGTTGGAATATGCTTGAGAGCACTTGGATGATTTCCCTTGAGCTGGACTTCAATGCATGAAGAAAGATGAATGCTCAATAGAGGGAAATGAGGGAGCTTGAGAGTGGCTTATTGATCTCTTGAGATTTTCTATAGTGTCAAGAGTTTATCAAATGTTTTTCAAGAGTTCTCAAGAATGGCAGCACACTCATATATATAGGAATCCTATATCAAGCCCCAAAACCCAAAGAAACAGCCAAATAATCAAATCTGCAACGGCTAGAAACTGGGTGAAAACGACAGGAACAGTCGACTGATGATCATAAGACAGTCGACTGATCAACGGCTAGAAAATATCCAACGGCTATAATCTGAGCCAGGAGAGTCGACTGACGAAGTCAATACAGTCGACTGACAAACAGGACAGGCGCCTGTTAATCCTTCAGCAGACAACTGCTGCAGGGGATGGATCGAAACAGAGCGCTGCACTCTTTCTCCAATTCTTCGCACATGCGACTGATGTTAATACTACAGTCGACTGTCGAATAGTCAGGCGACTGTATATTCTTCATCAGTCGACTACTGTAAAGTATGGAGAGATGCAGAGATTGCACTTACGCTAGACAGGTGACCGTTGACCAAATCTCAGGCGACTGTAAATATACAGGCGACTGGGAACTGATTGACAGGCGACTGTGCGTAAAGCTCAAGTTTGAGTCAATAGAAATGTTGACTTGAGCAGTGCATATCAGGCGACTGTAGAAGGATCTACAGGCGACTGGAAATCACCCAGTCGACTGTGTTTCCCCCATCAGACGACTGACAGAAAGAGTGAACCTATTGGGTTGGATTCTATGATAATCCTAAGGTTCACTAAGATGGTTAAATGCATGTTCATGAATGAGCAAACCATCTAGCAAGGCATTACATCAACCCTAGACTCAAAAGAGAGAGAAAGCAATAAAGTAAATTTACATGGATTACAATGCTTTCTTAAGAGTCTAAGTCTTCAATCTATGAAGCCTTGAATGCTCTCCATCATCTCCAAGCTTTGGCACTCCTTGAGTCCAAACTTTGGCCCTTCTTCACATGATGTCCATCCTTACACCAAGTGATTAGTCTCCAAGAAAGATATTCTTGAAATAAACTGAGAGACTAAGACATGCGATTCATTAGCAACAACATAATGTTGTGATCATCATCAAAATAAGATTGGTATGGAACACCAATACTCAACAATCTCCCCCTTTTTGATGATGACACACATTATGTAAATCATAAAGAATTAAAACACAATGCTAATGATCTCCCCCTACTTATATGCACCAATTATATAATGAGCTACACTAAGGTAAAAACTCATAATATCAATAACTACAAGGTGACATATAATAGGCATGGATTACATAAGCCAATTGCAAAGTATAAAAGCATGCAAACATGAAAGGTTTATCTAATCCCATATATCTCTCCCTATAGAGATATCTCTCCCCATATGCATATGTATATATCTCTCCCCCTATAGATATGAACACATAATGCATATATCTCTCCCCCTTGACATCGTCAAAAAGGTGGACATCAAAAATATCCCCCTTTGATATCTTAACCAAGATGTGACAATATGCAAGAAAAGAAAGATATGTATGATACCAAATGTAAAAATTTAGTGGGTATCAATTCACTATCCCATGCTCCCCCTAGATCATAGAAATGGTCAACTTTTGACTTCTAGGATCTAATACAAATTAATTATTGGAGCCATGGACCGTAAGTGTATCAAAGCAATAGATATGGAAAAATCCAGCTTCAAAGATACACACGGATATTGCCAAAAAAATGAGATATGAAACAAGTTGGCAATAAACAAGAGGTTTGGTTTGAGACCAAAAATAACCAAATATAAATAGTGATTTCAAATAACCTCCAAAATGAGAGTTAAAATATGTCTTAAAGTAATTCAAACATATAATATATTAACTCCCCCATAGACATACACATGGATCATGCATGCATGTCAATAAACCCCAAGGTCCCAATTTTCATGAAAAGAAATAAATTTGAAAAATATTTTCAAAATCATGAAACACACACAATCAATGGGTATGCTTAAAATAAACATAGAAGCATAATACCCATGCAATATGCAAATGTGTGAGGAACCTAAACATTAGGTAACCAAACCCAAGAGGAGTTCGATTTCTTAACATAATCACACGAGGTGATCACATCCCTAACTAGAGAGTTGATGTAGCTATCTCTCTCTTGCACACCAGCCTTAGTGGGAATCCATAAACTCAAGGACTTCCTAGGCAATGGTTTTGCCTTTGCAAGAGGGAAGGATGTGGCATGCTTAGGTGTAGAAACAAGTTTCTTAGCATGCAAAGAATGAGGATTTTACTTCTTAGCAAAAATGAAGATTCTTCATTCTTCCTCATCATCTTGTGATCTACATGCTTCTTGTGAGTGTTATTGTTGTACAAGAGAGCATGGTGATTCTTCTTAGGTGCTTTAGCAATATTTCTTGAATTTGCACCAAAAGAAGAATTAGAGGTGGGTTTGGGAACCACATTTTGAACATAACCCAAACCTCCTCTATGATTTGCTGGATGTTGTTTTTCCAACAAATCGTGGAGTGAATCCCTAGAATACACAAAGCTTATGAGCTTCCGGGACTCCTCTTCACATTTCAACGTAAGTTGTTGAATGTGAGCATCTAAGCTAAGGTTTTGAGCAATGAGATTTTCATTAGAAATGCTCAATTCCTTAACTTGAGAAAGAAGTGTGTCTTTCTCATAAGTGTCATAATCATGCCTTTCATTATGAACTACACTTGCAATAACTAGTTTATGCATTCTACTCTTAGCATTCTTATATTTTTCTTTTAATCTATTGTAAGAGTTGATGCACTTACTAGCCTTTTCGGAAGCCAAGTCAAATTTGAGCTTGAGCTCCGCATGTGAAATCTTTTCTTCCTCGATCTCAACAACATCATCATCATCCTTGCAAGAGCTTGATGACGACTTCTCCTCCATAGCCGTGAGGCACGACTCCTCATAGGAATTGTATGCGTCAAGCCAAGCATCCAACTCTTCTTCGTTTAATCCGGAGGGGATTGGAGTAGGAACATCCATGGCTACAAAGCATGCGTGAGCATCCTCCTTTGTATCCTCTTCTTCGTTACTAGAAGTGTCCTCACTCGAATCATCAAAGGTCCCAACAAGTCCCTTTTTGTGATTTTTGGACTTGGACCTTCCTTTCCAATGCTTCTTCCCTTTACCCTTGTAAGGTTCTTTAATGGGTTTGGAAGGGCATTCGGTGGACAAGTGACCTTTTCCACTGCAAGTGTAACAAGTGGGAACTTTGTTTGAATTGGAAGCAAACTTTGACAAAGACTTACCTTGCTTGCATTTGAGGAAAGCTTTGAATTGCTCGGCAAGATCCTCAATTTCTTCTCCACTTGCATCTTCTTGCTCATCTTCTTCGCTAGGAGCTTCTCGATAGAATTTCCTCCTCCACTTGATTGGCTCCTCCTTGGCATGGAATGCAACCCCCTTTTGCTTTTCTAGCTTCTTTGGCTTTGTTGGATGAATCTCCTTCTTGTGTTGAAGCTTTACTTCATATGCCATGAGATTTCCAATGCATTCCTCAACGGTATATTTGGACGTGTCATAAGACTCCAAAATTCCGTTGGCCTTTGACTCCCAACGAGGTGTGTGAGAGTCTAGGATCTTCTCTACACGATCCTCTTGGGAAATCGTCTTCCCGAGACCCTCCAAAGCATTCACGATATCGGTGAACCTTGTAAAGATCTCTGAAATGCTTTTGCCTTCCTGCATCTTAAACATTTCATATTTAGATCTAAACACAGTTTGTTTAGATTTCTTTACCTTCGTTGTCCCTTCATGACAAATCTCCAAGGTGTGCCAAATATTATTCGCCGTTTTACACATGGAGATGCGGTTGAACTCACTAGCAGAGAGAGCGCAATGTAAAGCATTCATAGCTCTCGCATTGAACTTGATTGAGTCCTTCTCCGCCTTTGTCCTTGAAGCCGCAGGATTTGTGGGCTTCTCAAATGGCACCTCCGTGATGTCCCATAGGTCTTGACCCTCCATATAGATCATCATTCTGATCTTCCAACTAGGATAGTTGGTTCCGTTGAAGAGCGGGGGTCGAACAGTTGAGTGACCTTCTTCATGAGATGCGGATGAGGCGTTGAATACCATCGTTGCAGTATGCTTTAACTCGCTCTGATACCAATTGTAGGGATCGTCTAACCCTTGCAATACTAACAACAAGCACTAGAGGGGGGGGGGGGTGAATAGTGTAATGGCAATAAAATTGTGCAAATAAAATTTAACTTGCAAATGCGGAATTATAAATGCAAGAGGAATTAAATGGCACAATCAATCCAAACGCAAACACAAAGTTTTACCCTGGTTCCCCAAACTTGGGTACGTCCAGCCACACCAATATTCACTATAATCCCACAAAGAGAAGTGAATACAAATCCCACAAAGGGATACACTCCCACAAAGAGAGAGACCTCACCAAGAGGATTTTGCCCTACACAAGGACCCAACCAACCCTACACAAGGGTCAAGACTCCCACCAAAAGAATCACTAACTCCCACGCAGAGAATTAGGGTTAGCCCTACACTAGAACACTAGAACTCCCACAAAGAGAGTTAATTCCCACAAAGAGAATTCCCTAGCCCCACAAAGAGACAACCTCCCACAAAGAGAGAAACTCCCACAAAGAGAGAAAGTCCTAATCCCACAAAGAGAAATTGGAAAACAATTTACACCCTGTAAAGTAAATACTCTTACCTATGCCTTGAGATGCTTACTCATGAATGAATGCAAGGCATGGAAGAGGATCTCCAAGTGTTGGAATATGCTTGAGAGCACTTGGATGATTTCCCTTGAGCTGGACTTCAATGCATGAAGAAAGATGAATGCTCAATAGAGGGAAATGAGGGAGCTTGAGAGTGGCTTATTGATCTCTTGAGATTTTCTAGTGTGTCAAGAGTTTATCAAATGTTTTTCAAGAGTTCTCAAGAATGGCAGCACACTCATATATATAGGAATCCTATATCAAGCCCCAAAACCCAAAGAAACAGCCAAATAATCAAATCTGCAACGGCTAGAAACTGGGTGAAAACGACAGGAACAGTCGACTGATGATCATAAGACAGTCGACTGATCAACGGCTAGAAAATATCCAACGGCTATAATCTGAGCCAGGAGAGTCGACTGACGAAGTCAATACAGTCGACTGACAAACAGGACAGGCGCCTGTTAATCCTTCAGCAGACAACTACTGCAGGGGATGGATCGAAACAGAGCGCTGCACTCTTTCTCCAATTCTTCGCACATGCGACTGATGTTAATACTACAGTCGACTATCGAATAGTCAGGCGACTGTATATTCTTCATCAGTCGACTACTGTAAAGTATGGAGAGATGCAGAGATTGCACTTACGCTAGACAGGTGACCGTTGACCAAATCTCAGGCGACTGTAAATATACAGGCGACTGGGAACTGATTGACAGGCGACTGTGCGTAAAGCTCAAGTTTGAGTCAATAGAAATGTTGACTTGAGCAGTGCATATCAGGCGACTGTAGAAGGATCTACAGGCGACTGGAAATCACCCAGTCGACTGTGTTTCCCCCATCAGACGACTGACAGAAAGAGTGAACCTATTGGGTTGGATTCTATGATAATCCTAAGGTTCACTAAGATGGTTAAATGCATGTTCATGAATGAGCAAACCATCTAGCAAGGCATTACATCAACCCTAGACTCAAAAGAGAGAGAAAGCAATAAAGTAAATTTACATGGATTACAATGCTTTCTTAAGAGTCTAAGTCTTCAATCTATGAAGCCTTGAATGCTCTCCATCATCTCCAAGCTTTGGCACTCCTTGAGTCCAAACTTTGGCCCTTCTTCACATGATGTCCATCCTTACACCAAGTGATTAGTCTCCAAGAAAGATATCCTTGAAATAAACTGAGAGACTAAGACATGCGATTCATTAGCAACAACATAATGTTGTGATCATCATCAAAATAAGATTGGTATGAAACACCAATACTCAACAAGTCTGCCTCGTCCACAAACTCTGGCTCGACACCTGACGTACAACACCCAAAAGAAAGGAAATGTACGTCAGGTAAAGTCTACAAAAAGGGTTAGACTCTACTGCAAGTGTACCGAACTATTAAACAACAGTTTATTGGTTCATTAGCATGCTGGGGTTATAACAGAGTATCTAAAGGAAGTAAACCCAGCAGGAAAGTAAAGCGTAGCAGGCAGTAGTCGTAGCGTGTGCTACCGACTACGGGACTAACCTAACAGGTGTCAAGACAAGTCAGAACATGGCGGGACAAGACAAGACAAGACAAGTGTGACACAAAAGGGTTCACGTCTTACGGTTCGAGGGGGATCAGAACCTCTTCCTGTGTGCACGCTAAACCCTACCACAACCCCAAGTATTCAAGACATGTCAAGACATGACAAGACAAGGGATCACTCGATCTAGCTTGGTGAGTGCCCTATTTCCCTCTGGGCTTTGTATCATGACAAGGGATCACTCGGAGAGTGCCCTATTGCCCTCTGGGCTGAGTATCACGACAAGGGATCACTCAGAGAGTGCCCTATTACCCTCTGGGCTGTGCAAGACGGGACGTGACGTGACAAGACAGGAAAGGTTATTCTAGGGTGTCCACACGCACGCACACACAAGATAGTCCTACGATGTCAAAAGTTGTTGTTACGCTTAGACTTCGTCGTCAAGTCTAAGTCATCATGGCGTCTCGGAAACTATCATTTCACGTCCGGTTCTATTGTTCACAGTCTAATAGTTCTAGCAATTTAAGACCAAGGCACGGCCAAAAGCGCAAGTGAGTACACTTGCCTGCGGTGGCGAGTGTGTCGTCCGTACGGGGCGTCTCGTCTAGGCGTCGCGTCTGCGGTAGTCCGTCTGAAACAGTGTCACAGCGACGGTGTTAGGTCGCGATTTCCATCAAATCCTATTATGGTTTGTTTCTAGGTTATCGGGGCTATCCTATTCGTCAACGTCACATTTTTGGTGTTTCGTTCAGCCTAAATCGACAACTACCCTATATGCACAGAAAAGTTGTCCGACGGTCGATTTCTACATTGACATCGTTTTACTGGTGCAGAAAAGTAAATTTAGTTATAGTTGTCCGACTTTTAGTTTAGGTTTTGGTTAGCTACGGTGTGGGTTTTACTACTCATTAGGGAAACCAACCTCGTGACGTCGTCTAACAAGCGGAAGTCGGGTCTGAACGGCGAAGCGTCGGCGTCGTCTGGAACTCCTTGGCCGCGGGTAGTGTAGCGAGGTACCTCTGGACAGCAGGGTGGTGGCGTGAAATCAGCGAGCTAATCAGCGATCCTTCTCCCGTTGCGAGTAGCGCAACGGTTCTTCACGATAACGGCGACGTCGGCTAAAAGTACGTGCGTGCGGCAACGCACGTGAACTCTGAGAGTCCAAGGGGGTTGTCAATAAATGAAGTATGACCAGAGGAAGATGCTTGGCCTGGTGGGTGGCCAACGGCATGAGCGTACGACGGTGGGTGGCCGTGAGAAGCCGGAGAGGACAGATTCGTGCAACGTCCGTTATCGCGTGTCTCAATGGAATTCCAGCGATGATCAACGACAACGGGAAGCTACAGAAGTCAAAGGAATTCAAGACGAAGCCAACGGTAGTGGAGTTGTTGCTGGGGGTGGTCAGAGGTGATCGTGCGCGGGCGTCGAAGTTCAGTGCACAGATCTGTCAAAAACAGCAGCTGGGCTTGGTTTCGACGGATTTTCCAGGAGCTACAGGTGAGATATGAGCATGAGAGAAATTGTAGTTGGTAAGGGGTTTCTATAGGAGTCCAACGGCGGTAGGGTGGTCGTCGTAGGTGTTCGGATGGCCGGTGGGCGTGAGTTTTCCCGGAGGTGGCGCAAATCTGTAAAACTATCGTTAAGTCGAGTTCGGGAGATGTTTCGAGGAGGTAGAGATGAGGAAAAAGGGTAAGGGGACTTGGAGATGATCGGGGGGTCAAAGAGGAGTTCGATGGTGGTGGAGATCACCGGAGGGGGTGGCCGGAGGCGGGCGTGAGCCGGCGTGGAAGTTCAGCTTCTAGATCTGTGAAAAATAGCCGATTTGGCGTGTTCCAACGAAGATTCCGGGAGCTACAGGTGGGCTATGAGCGTGAAGGAAGTTGCAGAGCGGAGAGGGGTCAAAGGGAAACAAAGTGGGGGTGGTGTTCGTCGGAGGGGGTGGCCGGAGGTGGCCGGTCGGAGGTGTTTTCCTGTGGGGCGCAGATCTGGGCAATAACAGTTTTTGGAGAGTTTTAATGGGGTTTCAAGGGGTTTTGAGGAAGGAGGAAGAAGGGAGGAAGGGTGCAGCGGCTAGGGGAGGCTGTTGGGAGTCGAATGGGGGTGGTGGCGGTCGCCAGAGGTGGCCGGATAGGCGGCGGCACGAGTTTTCCAGGGGCGGCGCAATGCTGTCCAAAAATTGGGGTTTGTGGGGGTTTTGATGGGTTTTAATGAGAGAGAGAGAGAAGAGGAGGAAGAGGAGGAAGATGAGGGGGAGGTGGCCGGCCCTTGGGGGTGGTCGGAGCCTCGCCGGCGACGAGATGAAGAAGGAGGAATGGGTGCGGCTGGATATGGTGCGTGAGTAGTTAGGTTTTCCAAAGAGATGTTTTATAATATGAGATTTTTGCTAAACATCTTTATAATATAGTGTTAGATGAGAGGAGGATAGAGATAGGGGAAGTGCAAAGAGAGGGAAAGGAGGGTGAGATTAAAATAGGAAATATCATTCCCATGATACGTAGGAGAGATTTTAGGGGTTGGTGTTAAAAGTGATTAGGATTTGAATTTGAATTGATTAGAGGCTAATCAACGGTTGCAAATTGATTAGGGGATATCTTCCACTACGGACATCGGAAAAATAATCCGAAAATACCGGAACGATCGTGGAGACGAGAAGTACAGGGCTACAGGCCGTGAGATGACGTTTCCAAAAACTACCATAAAATTCTACACTTCCATACGGTCACAACGGCATATCACATTGTTTATACCGAAACCAAGAAAGAGCCAAATAAAATACGTGCACGAAAAAGTACGTGCACGTAGAAAATACGAACGGTCGGAAAGCGGCCGTTACATTCTACCCACCTTAGAAATGATTCCGTCCTCGGAATCACTATAATAATAATAATAATATCTATAAAACTTAAGCCTATAACTCACATCTTCCACACAATGATCTCTAATCCTATAACTTCAACATCGTTCCTCAAATAATCCATCATAACCCGTCTTTTCACTGGATAATGCCACGACTAAACTCACATCTTAACTCTTAACTATAGACACATCACTGCTGTTCAAATTTCCAACTCCAAGTTCTCATAAAAGAATAATAATCATCTTCTCATACCATACCACTCCACTAAACATCATCGCTCAATAACATCTTTAAATTTCTTAATCTCTTCCCAATATTAATCAATCGCTAAAATGATGTTCTAGTCAATCACCAATCCAAGACAAAAACTTTGTCTATCTTATAACACCTTTTACAAATCAACAATCGCAGTGTCCTCAATACATTCCTTGTCATATCTTCCCATAAATTTATCCGCCAAATGATTGAACTATCAAAATCACATCTTATCCCACTCACTATAACTAATCCCAACCAATATTAAGTCCGGCTACCTAACCATCCATTTATCTCAACACGTTGTGTTATTCCCAATGTCTTCTCACGTCAACTTAACCATCAAGTCTTGATGCTTTAAATGCTCTACCCATTATCATGATCACCCTAACTTATACTATACTCTGTAGCTACCCCTTTCTACCACTCGTCTAAGTCTCGAGTCTGATAAGTTATCATCTCCCCGCATATAATTTCATCTGACCAGAATTCTCCATTGAGTCTGTCACACATCGGTATTATAAATAAGTCTTGGACAGCTCATTCTTTTCATCCAAAGAAATCTAATCCAATATCCTTGTGTTCCAAAATCAATTAATCATTGCTATAATAAATCTCATCTCACCCTGAGCTTACCCGCAAAGCTAGTCCCAATAATATAACAACAATAAACATAACATTTCTAAGGGAGAAAGAAGAGAAGAGAAAGGAAAACATAAGCCCAATGACATATTTTAAAACATTTGGAAAAACGTGTGGAGTTGTGGTAATGGATGAGGGAGGATAAGTGATTTGTGATATTGTGAGCTAGTTTCAAAAACTTTAAAGATTTGGTTTAAAAGAAAACAAAAGTTTTGATACAATCACATGCAGCCAAGATAAGCTATTCAATAGTATGAAAGACTAAGTCTAAGGAATTGCCTGCTATGATGCTATTCACACCTATATGAATTCTATCATTCAGACAACTCGTACCTATATCACGGATAACACTGAGTATACCACGTGATACAAGGGACAAACATTAAGATCCTAAAGGTAACACACTCATACAGGTCTACACACACTACCTAATACATGCACCTTGACGACATCACAAATAATGGGCCCACTACAAAACTAGAATTGACACAGGCAACTACAAGCACTAATGTCTAAACAATAGGAATGAAACCGGAACCAAAAGTGAAACGAAACAAGATCAGAAAGGACGAGTTTGGATGAAGCGAGGATAAGGAGATAGCTAGTTGGATGTGACAAAGATATTGCTCTAAATGATTAAAAGATGAAAGAAGGATTTCATGCAAAATATGGTATCATATACTTTTATACTTGTAAAAAAATACGTAGAAAAGTGAGCAGATGTATAAAATTACAATTCTGGAAAAGAGTGAGACGAATGAAAGAAGGGTAGGGTGAGAAACGATTGTTTTACAGATGAAAATAGGTTTATACCAAGATTTTCGAAGTATGAGCACGATGAACATAGAACCGATAAAAATAAAAATAAATTGAAATTCTATTCAGCTTAGAAAAATATTCTGAAAATGCGTACAATAAGTGGTTTAGTAACAAGTTTTAAAACTGAAATATGAAAGATGCCGATTCGAAAATAAGTACGAGATAGTAACTTAAAAATTTCGGCCAAGAAGGTTTCAAAATCAGTGAAAGAATTTTAACTCTACCGAAGGTAAGAAATTTAAATATTTATTAAAGGTTTTCGAAGAATTTAATAATGAATTTCAAAAATACTTTTAAATTAAGCAGGATTTGCAATTGAGAGATTCAGAGAATTATCAATAATTGTCATGAAGCGATCTCGTGAATCGAGGGCAAGGAAAAATGATCGCATGATGGAAACATAACTACGCCTAGGATATAACTTATGAAAAGTCACGGGAAAATCCTACATTCGGCAACACGGGTATGTAATGATTAGAAAGATGCTAGAAATCAGAGATACATAATTATCGGGCCGTCTAAAGATCAGGGAAAAATCAGCACTAAGACTTCCTAATGAACTAGACTGTAATAGAGAGATCTCAGGGAAGGGCCCTAAGAGACCCAAAATTATGTTCTGCTAGGCCCGAAGTCGATGGAACCGAGCGAACGACTAAAAGAAGGGCTCTAGAAATCTAACACGGTCAGAGTCAAGTGAGGGCTACTAGGGTATCCTAAGACGTGTATGACTAAATCTCAACCAAGGCACCTGACTATCAAACCTGGACGTCTATCTAAGTCTTCCTACCATCTAAGACTGGGAAAACCTAATTTAGACTTGTACATGGATATTAAATGAATGTGGTACTCTTATTGTTCCGAACTTTTTGCGAGACCTCAATGGGCCACCACTAAAACCTGTCACGCCCCGCTTCCGAAAACTACGGAGGCGAAGCGTGACTAAGGCCCGCTTGGGCCGGAGCTGTGAAGCTCGGACCCAATGAGCGTCTGTAAGGGTACCATCTTAAAATTTCAGGTTCTTGTATTAATAAGATTCGGAATAATAGAAAGTACAGAAAGAAAGTGGCATTCATTAATATAGGGTGATAATATCCAGTGAGTACAAAGTCTAAAAAGAGAAGCCTAAGCATGGCAACAAACTATCGAAAGAGCAAACTAAAAGTAGTAACCTCTTAAAGGCGGCGACTGAAAATTCCTCAAGGTCTGGTCCTCATCAGACGCGTACTCTGGGTCGACGTCCTCGGGCTCCACATACTCCGGTAAGTCTACCTCGTCCACGAACTCTAGCTCGAACCTGACGTACAGCACCCAAAAGAAAGGAACTGTACGTCAGGTAAAGTCTACAAAAAGGGTTAGACTCTACTGCAAGTGTACCAAACTATTAAACAACAGTTTACTGGTTGATTAGCATGCTGGGGTTATAACAGAGTATCTAAAGGAAGTAAACGCAGCAGGAAAGTAAAGCGTAGCAGGCAGTAGTCATAGCGTGTGCTACCGACTACGGGACTAACCTAACAGGTGTCAAGACAAGTCGGAACATGGCGGGACAAGACAAGACAAGTGTGACACGAAAGGGTTCACGCCTTACGGTTCGAGGGGGATCAGACCCTCTTCCCGTGCGCACGCTCAACCCTACCCCAACCCCAAGTATTCAAGACAAGACATGACATGACAAGACAAGGGATCACTCGCTCTAGCTTGGTGAGTGCCCTATTGCCCTCTGGGCTGTGTATCACGACAAGGGATCACTCGGAGAGTGCCATATTGCCCTCTGGGCTGAGTATCACGACAAGGGATCACTCAGAGAGTGCCCTATTGCCCTCTGGGCTATGCAAGATGGGACGTGACGTGACAAGACATGAAAGGTTATTCTAGGGTGTCCACACGCATGCACACACAAGATAGTCCTACGATGTCAAAAGTTGTTGTTGTTACGCTTGGACTTCGTCGTCAAGTCTAAGTCATCAGGGCGTCCCGGACACTATCATTTCACGTCTGGTTCTATTGTTCACAGTCTAATAGTTCTAGCAGTTTAAGACCAAGGCACGGCCAAAAGCGCAAGTGAGTACACTTGCCTGCAGTGGCGAGTGTGTCGTCCGTCCGGGGCGTCTCGTCCAGGCGTCGCGTCTGTGGTAGTCCGTCTGAAACAGTGTCACGGTGACGGTGTCAGGTCGCAATTTCCATCAAATCCTATTAAGGTTTGTTTCTAGGTTATTGGGTCTATCCTATTCGTCAACGTCACATTTTTGGTGTTTCGTTCAGCCTAAATCGACCACTACCCTATATGCACAGAAAAGTTGTCCGACAGTCGATTTCTACAGTGACATCGTTTTACTGGTGTGGAAAACTAAATTTAGTTATAGTTGTCTGAATTTTAGTTTAGGTTTTGGTTAGCTACGGTATGGGTTTTACTACTCGTTAGGGAAACCAACCTCGTGACGTCGTCCAACAAGCGGAAGTCGGGTCTGAACGGCGAAGCGTCGGCGTCATCTGGAACTCCTCAGCCAGGGTAGCACATCGAGGTACCTCTGGACAGTGGGGTGGTGGCATGAAATCAGCGATCCTTCTCCCGTTGCGAGTAGCGCAACGGTTCTTCACGATAACGGCGACGTCGGCTAAAAGTACGTGCGTGCGGCAACGCACGTGAACTCTGAGAGTCCAAGGGGGCTGTCAATAGATGAAGTAGGACCAGAGAAATATGCTCGGCCCAGTGGGTGGCCGACGGCGTGAGCGTACGGTGGTGGGTGGCCGTGAGAAGCCGGATAGGACAGATTCGCGCAACGTCCGTTATCGCGCGTCTCAGCGGAATTTCAGCGATGATCAGCGACAACGGGAAGTTGCAGAAGTCAAAGGACTTCAAGACGAAGCCAAGGCAGTGGAGTTATCGCTGGGGGTGGTCGGAGGTGATCGTGCACGGGCGTCGAAGTTCAGCGCACAGATCTGTCAAAAACAGCAGCTGGGCTTGGTTTCGACGGATTTTCTAGGAGCTACAGGTGAGATATAAGCATGAGAGAAATTGCAGTTGGTAGGGGGTTTCGATAGGAGTCCAACAGCGATAGGGTGGTCTTCGTAGGTGGCCGGATGGCCGGTGGGCGTGAGTTTTCCCGGAGGTGACGCAAATCTGTAAAACTGTCGTTAAGTCGAGTGCGGGAGATGTTTCGAGGACGTAGAGATGAGAAAAAAGGGTAAGGGGAGTTGGAGATGATCGGGGGGTCAAAGAGGAGTTCAATGGTGGTGGAGATCGCCGGAGGGGGTGGCCGGAGGCGGGCATGAGCCGGCGTGGAAGTTCAGCTTCTAGATCTGTGAAAAACAGCCGATAGGCGTGTTCCAACGAAGATTCCGGGAGCTACAGGTGGGCTATGAGCATGAGGGAAGTTGCAGAGCGGAGAGGGGTCAAAGGGGAACAAAGTGGGGATGGTGTTCATCGGAGGGGGTGGCCGAAGGTGGCCGGCCGGAGGTGTTTTCCTACGGGGCGCATATCTGGGCAATAGCAGTTTTTAGAGAGTTTTAATGGGGTTTCAAGGGGTTTTGAGGAAGGAGGAAGAAGGGAGGAAGGCTGCAGCTGCTAGGGGAGGCTGTTGGGAGTCGGATGGGGGTGGTGGCGGTCGCCAGAGGTGGCCGGAGAGGCGGCGGCGCGAGTTTTTTGGCGGCGGCGCAATGCTGTCCAAAAACTGGGGTTTGTGGGGGTTTTGATGGGTTTTAATGAGAGAGAGAGAGAGAGAGAGAGAGAGAGAGAGAGAGAGAGAGAGAGAGAGAGAGAGAGAGAGAGAGAGAGAGAGAGAGAAGAGAGGAAGAGGAGGAAGATGAGGGGGAGGTGGCCGGACCTTGGGGGTGGCCGGAGCCTCGCCGGTGACAAGAGGAAGAAGGAGGAATGGGTGCGGCTGGATATGGTGCGTGAGTAGTTAGGTTTTCCAAAGAGATGTTTTATAATATGAGATTTTTGCTAAACATCTTTATAATATAGTGTTAGATGAGAGAGGGATAGAGATAGGGGAAGTGCAAAGAGAGGGAAAGGAGGGTGAGAATAGAAAAGGAAATATCATTCCCATGATACGTAGGAGAGATTTTAGGGGTTGGTTTTAAAAGTGATTAGGATTTGAATTTGAATTGATTAGAGGCTAATCAACGGTTGCAAATTGATTAGGGGATATCTTCCACTACGGGCATCAGAAAAATAATCCGAAAATATCAGAACGATTGTGGAGACGAGAAGTACGGGGCTACGGGGTCCGATCACGTGCTACACCTACCAGAATTTATCGTAAAGTCGGGAACCGCGTATTGGTGTCAAAAGACCAAAACGCCCTTCCATTCAAAGCTGTTTTGCGAGAAGACGAGCCATGAGATGACGTTCCCAAAAACTACCATAAAATTATACACTTACATACGGTCACAACGTCATATCACATCGTATATACCGAAACCAAGAAAGAGCCAAATAAAATACGTGCACGAAAAAGTACGTGCACGTAGAAAATACGAACGATCGAAAATCGGCCGTTACATCGTCCACTTGTCGCTACCGTCAACAACCGGAACTTTTGTCCCAACTGCAGAGAGGACGCCAACCGTTGAGCGTCACCCATTCAAGCCACCTTGAACATCGTATCGGGATCGAGCGAACGACTATAAAAAATAACGCTTCATGGAAGGCAACCCATGTCCTAAACTTCTGCTGGCTTTTAAAAAGATTAGTCTATTATTAATTTTAGTGTATAAATGCTGCTGTGGGGATCATTTGTTGGGAAACTTAGAGAATTTGGATTTTTTGTGCAGGAATTGCCTCACCCGATCGGGTCATACACCACCTGATCGGATGTATTGTTTCAGTATGTGGCCATACTTCAGTTGAAGAATCAACCGAACGGGTGATACAGTCGGCCATCAGGTGACCGATCGGGTGATTTAAAACAGAGACTTCGGAAGTTTTTCAAAGAGCAATCAACCGATCGGGTGAGTTCTCACCCAATCGGGTGACATGTAGCTGCTAATCCAAGAGATTTTTTTTGAAAATTGATCCAACCGATCGGGTGGATTTCCACCAGATCGGGTCATCAAAACCCTATATAACCCCACCCCCACCCGACTGCCATTTCACCTGACTTCGAAAACCTATTTCCAGCCGATCGTTTGGATTTCTTTCCACACGATCTTCTCCATCACTCCTTACTGTTAGTAATCATCCTCCTCCACTTCCTCCACTAATTCCCCATCATCAAAGCCCCTCCATTAACCCCATTCAAGCTGCAAATCCCATCAAACCCTAGCCCTAACCAACTTTTCCCCAATTTTCAAAAAACTTTATTTTCTTCGGATTGGTTTGCGGTGGCTCTCCAGATCACTTCCTCGCGCATTGTGGGAGCTTTTGGAGCTAGGAGCCTCATCGATTGCTGGGTAAACTCATTCCATATCTTAGTTATTATATTGCCCAGAAATTTCATTTTGCCACTTTGTCATTTTTTGTGTGCACTCATTTATCATCTTGCATATTATATCCGATCGCCATAATATCATGGCTAAGGACAAAGATAAGGGTAAGCGACCTATGGTGGATGAGGAGCCATCTCACAAGAGACAACGATCCACACGTCTTACACGTAGACGCGCTCCTCAAACACCGCCTACCCAACCACCACCCCCACATATCGTATCAGCGAGAGACCCACTACTTGGACATCAGGGTATTCTCTATTTGAGCCAAGACCACAAAGATTTTTTCTCTCGCCTCGACCAACGTCCTCACCTTGCTACCAAGTTCATACACGAACAAACCAAATTCGATCTCAGAGTTTTCTCCGAAGTTGAATCCTTGTTCGCGAACTTGGGATGGCTTGGCTTCCTCCACGCCCATGCTCATTCATACCACATGCTCACACTAGAAATCCTTTTCACGATCAAAATAAAGCCAAGGTCGAACATGTTTTTCGCCTTTAGAACCGAAATTTTCGTGTTCCTTTGACCATTATCAATAATATCTTCGGGTTCCCTAATCTTGAAGGCAGCTCCCTTGCCAACGAATTTCATGCCGACTTTGACGTCGACTTCTTTTGGAAGTGTCTCACCTTGCACGATCAATATCCTAGGGCCAAGGCCAAGGCCTCTTCGATTATTCACCCAGTCTTCCGCCTTGCCCATCGCATTATTTCCAGCACTTTCTTTCCACGGGATGAGTCTGGCACTGTGATTATCCCGGATCTTTTCATCTTATGGGCGATGACTTTTCCCTTCATTCCCGGTGTTGACGGGATTTATTTTGAGGCACGGCACGTTCGCATCAATGCTGCCTCGTGGCTAATTCAAAAACTAATTGACATTAGCCACGCGAATAAGGGCAAATATTGCTTCGGTGGCCCATCATAATCATTGCCCAACATCCACCTCTCAACATCGAGATCCCATCCGATTTGGTCCGTGCGCCAGGATGTACCTATATTGACATTGATGTCCTGCGGCACACTCACATGATCAAGCCGCTCGACGACGGTCGATTTGCTTTTCACTACGGCCATCCCCTTACACCTTATACCATTCTGCCAAACCCTGATCGCGTCACTATTGAGCTTCCAGCAGATTGGTCATTCCCACATGACCCTGATTTTGTGGGGGAGACTGCACCTTCAGTTCGTTCTTCCTGACGCTCTGCGATCACCTTCCCCTGCTGCCCACTTTGGCGTGCAGGAAATTCTTGAGTTCCGAGGAGACCCTAGAGCTGGACTCGGTACCACCACCCTGGCTGCTTCTACTGTTTCTTTTGAGGCTCTGACTACGGCCCTGATTGGCTAGCCTCTCGTGTCGGTACGACCACTACCGCCGGTAACTGCTCTGCTGTGCACCGTGCCACTTCTACTCACCTCGCTCTCGAGGCCGAGATTACTGCTTTGCACGCTGGCGCATCCTCCTCTACCTCCCTCAGATCCATCTACCTCTTTTCTATCACATCCCTGCTTCCTCCCTCTCGATCGAAACGTAGCCACCATTCTCCGTCTTCTGACCCATATCTACGGCACTCCACCACCATCACCACCCCCATCATCTCCTCCGTCGCCTCTTAGATGATCATCCCCTCCACTTATTCCTCCATTGTCTGATACCACTACTGTTTCCCTTCCCATCACTTCTTTACCCCCCCCACCACTACTGTTGACCCACCACTTCCATCCCATACTGATGATCTTCCACTACCTTTCACCTCTATCACCACTGCCTACTCGTGTCGTAAGAAAGAAGTCGTTGTGCGAGCAAAATCATTACCCCCATCCTCTTCATCAGTTGCCGTATCCCTACCACCCACAGTTACCACCGACACCCCACCCATCATTCACATCCCCACCGAGCCCACCCGTGCAAGATCTCGATCTCTTTCTCTAGTTCTTCGCACACCCGTCACCTCTTCCACACATTCTCCCGACCACATCCCTCCACTCTCTTCCGAGGAGGATGAGAAGCCTTTTGCTCCTGCATCCTGATTTCCTTTTTTTATTTTCCCATAGCCAGTTTTTCCTGATTCATCATGATCATATCTTTTTCAGGCATTGTTGAGATCAGCTTGAGGGAGATCTATATTTTGTGTTTGTGGTCGTGTTATGTGTGTTTGCCGTGTTCTTGTCTTTTATGTGCTTGTGTGCTTGTGTGTGTCTTTTGTCTAGTCTGTGTCGGTCTTTATTTTCTTTATTTTTCTATGTCTCGTTTTATGTGTTTTTAATGTTTTTCCGTTTCTTTTTCCGTGTGTACTTTCCTCCCATCATTCGTTGCCCTCTTGCACTTCATCCTATTTCATTGAGGCCAATGCAATGTTCAGCTTGGGGGAGTCGCACTATGTGCGTCAGTCGTGTCTTTTCGACATTTTTGAGTCGTTTTCGTCATGTTTTTCTTTTTTTTCCTTCCTTTTATTCTCCCTCTCCTAGAGATGACACCTCATGATGAAACTGCCATTAAACCACAAACACACACACACACACACACACACACACACACACACTCTCTCTCTCTCTCTCTCTCTCTCTCTCTCTCTCTCTCTCTCTCTCTTAGCTAAGCAAAGATAACTATCTTCACTAACCCTAGAAAGCCGAGTTCTGTTGTATTTTATGCTCCGTGGGTTCACTTTGCCTTTTGTGGTGAGTTGTGTGTTGTGCCTAGCTAGTTGGTGTACTTTTAGGTCGTGATTTTGTTTTATATGCCTATACATGGATGACCCCTAGACTATCATGCTTCAATTTCGAATATGTGATATATTGCTTCTACTTTCTGTTTCAATATGCATGAATCATAACATATATGTACGCTTCAAATCGTATGTGTCGGGACTCTACCAATAGGACTAGGATAACCCATGTTGCTTACGCTCTGAACCGCGAAAAACGCCTTTTGCCCAGTGTTTAGAATTCGAATTCTTTTTTTTGCTTGGTGCAAATTCCCTCGTCGTGTACTTAACTTCCACTTGGGAGCGTACACAATTTTGCCACTTACTTGCGCATCGTTTTCCCACTTTTGGAGAATGCGCATTTTCCTACTTCTACCAAAAATTCAAAAAAAAATCAATAAATTATTGGAAAATCCAAAACAAAAAAGGGGAGAAAAGAAACATTATGTATAGCCAAAATCCATATATATATATATATACATATATATATATATATATATATATATAAATACACACAAAAATCCAAAACCCAAAAAAATTCTTTTGTAAATATCGCTCCTACCGCCGTGAATAAAGGGAAGGCGAGAATTTGTACCAGGTACTCTCCTCCAAACCTACTCAACCCCTTTCGTTTTTCGAACACACTTGGCATAGGAGCTTTCTAGCAATCATCTCGGCAATCGTGTGGCGATTTTCTTGTTTCTAGCGGTAGAGTCCCGAACCTATGACATGTTTCTATTCTTACTCTATTCTCATGCATGGTTGAACTATTATTCCCCGCAAACTCGAATTGATTAGATATTTGGGTCGTCCCATGGATATGTGTATATGGAGCTTCATCGCATGATTTAGTTAGTTACACTGTTGGCTAGCTCACAGCCGCATTCACTCGTGCTTCACTGCGTGAACCCACGACACTTGTAGGAACTCGTATTCTTGGGCTTAGTGTTATGCTTCTCACGTGCTTGCTTAGTGTGTTGTGTTTGTTTTCGTTGGCTCCGACGGGTAATCTAGGATTTCTTTTACTGTTTCTCTCTTTCTATTTTCTCCTGCCGGGCTCCTATTCTCACTCGTCTTCCTCGAGGACGAGGAATGGTTCGGCTTGGGGCATTTTGACGTGCGTTTATATTTTATATGTTCACGCACGTCTTCTCCGTCATTTTCCGTCGCTTTTCGTTATTTCGTATCTGTTTCTTGTGTTTTTAGTTTATTTTCACTTTCATTGAGTTTATGTGTATTTGCAGGACATTGCTAGCGCAGGGGACATATATGGCCAACATCATGAGTCTTCGGAGCAACAGAAAGTGTCGCACGAGATCACGAGAGCCATGCATCAAAGATGACTATGTATCAGCTCTCAACCGATCGGGTGGAACAGCCACCTGATGAGGTCATGCAGTCTGTGTCAGTGCTGAAGAAGAGACCATTCCACCCGATCGGTTTAGTGATCGGGTGGATGTATGACAGAGTGCAATTTTGAAGGCCAAAGCTCACCCGGTCGGTTGACTTGTCAACCGATCGAGTCATGTATTATGATCCGATCTGGTCGGCACTTTCAACCGATCAGGTCACCTGTAGCTGCTTCCCAAGCTCAAGAAATCCAAGACTTACCCGATCGGTTCAGTGATCGGGTGAGATTTACCAGAGCTGAAGACATATTTTTCGGTCGTTTCACCCGATCGGGTGAGTGTCTGTTTTTTGTCTTTTTGTTGAAATATTCCCTGGCATCTTTCCCACTTGTATAAATAGTGCTAGGTTTTTCCTAGAAATGCATCCCCAATTTTTAAGCTGTTTTAAGGGATTTTTCAGCTGCTTCAATTAAACTCTTATTGTAAGTTCTTTGATCGCTTTCATATTTTGATATTGTGTTTATGCTTCTATTTGCTACGGTGAACAATTGCTTGATTTCAATTCTTATGGCTATATCTTCTGTTTTTGCACTTTCTACCATGTTTTGAGCGTATCATCCTGGGCATCGACCAGAATTCGAGCCTATGGGATGCTAGGTACCACTTTTAGAGGCAACGTCTCACCGCCAAACCCTAGCCTTCGGTCATATTCCTATCCTTCGGCCGTAATAGTGAGAATCCATGATTAGGGCAGAAGATTAGGGCAGAAGCCAAAGTCCTAGGTTACCTTTTTACCTTTTACACCTTTCCATTAGTTTACAATCGTGAAAACCAACCGAGAATAGGCTGGCTCATCCACCGGGTGAATTCGTTCCTGAATGTTTGCAAGTACAACACACGCCTCCCCGTGATCGACCCTCAAGCCACACTTCGACATCGTGCGCTTGCGGTTTATAAATTCTAATTCTAGTATCCCCGCCCCGGTTTACGTGTCAAACGGTCGGCTGGTCACAGGTCTAGCCTCGAAGCTAGGTCATAGTTCTAAGTGACACTATTCACAGACAGGTTTGTACAAATGACTTCAGGTCTTAAGGACCAGCTTGCATATCATCACTCTAGAATTATTATTGACAGTTTAGTAAAAGATTAACCATTTAATAACTCTAAATTGTTTGTTCAGTGAACTTATTCTCCAATGAGCACTAGTGCCTTATCTCCGACTTCGCCAGGCCGAATGACTATGAGATCATCATTACCATTAAGGTAAGATCAAGACACAACGATCTATCCGATGTGCCAATATCCCATTCTCGACATATGTATGACCATGTACCGTTTAAGACTTAAGTTCTTTATCTGTCATTTACTTCGCACAATCTAGATCTACATCCAAATACATAATGACCTCAATGTAAGTCTAATGAAATTAGCTGAGTATATAATTCTATGAATTTATACTAGGAAAATTTGTACCGTATCATCATTAGAACAAGATGTTTAACTCAGAATAAATGCCTCAAGGGCATACATCTTCCTACAACATCATTTCATTTCCATCATCATTTTGTCGATGTCGTGATTTAACTACGAGCATCAGTTTAAAAATTTCATGAGGTAAAACATTATATCCAACTATACTTCCATTGCTTGAGCATAATTCCCAAAATAACATGGCATATGAGCATATGACAAGCTACTAACATGCTACTAATTTTAGAAGGAACAACAATAAGCTACTAGAACAATGCATATCAACATATTTCTTACTAACATATTTCATACTAACAATGAGCTCCTTAACATGCTACTACTTTCATAAGGAGGAACATTTAGCTGCTAAAACATAGCATACTAACATATTCCATCTTACATTTTGCATACTAACAATGAGCTACTAATTTACATAATGTGACACACTAACATAATGATGCTAAAACACTAGCATATGGACATTAGCATGGCCTATGGACATGATAAATATATTAACATTAGCATATTGATATTAGCATGGCATCTGGACATAATAAATATACTAACATTAGCATATGGATATTAGCATGTCATATGGATATTAGCATGAGATATTTACATAGTAAATGTACTAACATTAGCATATGGACATTAGCATGGCATATGGACATTATAGAGATACTAACATTAGCATATGAACATTTAGCATGACATATTACAAATTAACATAAGGCTAACCTAATGTGACATGTTACAAATCCAATCACCACTTCCTAAGTACAGTCCTAAGACTAACACCACAACTAGGGTAGGTAGTCTCCTACCTCAAAAATCCTTCTTTCTTCAAGCTATAGCCTTCATCCTAGCCCCTTTCTTATCCATGAATTTCCTTCTCCAAGCTCCTTCTTCAAGCTCCAAGTGCATCAATATGAATGGTTGTGTAATGGTGATTGGGTTAATATGAGCAGGAAAGAGGGAGGAGGTGGTGGTGGGCTTGGTTGTGCAAGGGGAGGATGGAGGTGGTGCAAAGAGGAGGGAGCTAGGTTCGGCCACAATGGGGAAGTGAGAGGTATATGAAAACAAAGTTTAGTTTTCCTTTTTTTTCTCTTTTCTTTCCTTTTTTTCTTTTTCTTTTCCTTTTTCTTTTTCCTTTTTAAATCCCTTCATAATCCTGATCACCATCACCATTTGTAGAAGCATGCCATGTGTACACTAATGTGGCATGCCTAGGTTTAAGGATGTCTTAGCAAGAGACGCCTAAGGGGGGATGTTTCACTTCTAAAAAAATTGGAATTTTGTTTTTGGAAAAATACAAATACCCCAATTATAACCCTTACATACCATAATACCATTACTAATAATGATTTAAAAATATTTAAAAATATATTTATTATTATAATAATTTTAGAAAAAATAGGGAAGATATCTAGAAATACACAAAAATATACGTGTATAAATACGATCGAAAATACGTAGTATAATACTTGTACACATGAAAACATTGTTGGAAAATCTAGTCCCACCCCAAAGTAGTTTTGATGATGATCACACCAAATGTTGTTAATAAACTAATCATACTACTTAAGTGTGTTGGTTATGCAATAAACTAATAGAAGCTTAAAGCATACTCCGAGAAGAAGAACTTTAACCACACTCATAGAAGATGAAAATGAATTTAGCTCGCAATTCAACGTCTACATTCTAAAGCTTAAGTTCAAGCACAAGAGGAGCTCAAAGATGAAGCTCAAAGAAAGTGATCAAGCTCAAGCTAAAGAGGAGCTCAAATTTTAGTGAACCATGCTACTACATCAACTTCAACCATGGCTTCAAAGTCTTCATAGTGTTTACCGTATGAGTTGTCTTTTATTTTTCTTAGGATTATGTTAAAGCCAAGAAGAATGTGCACACTCGCACAAAATGATTTTCTAAAAAAATTTAACTTATTTTAAACTCATTTGAGAGCTTACTTTCCATAGAGCTAAGTTTCAAAACTTGTAGTCAACTACCAAACACCCATGAGTTGATTACCTATCAGAATAGCAGAACCTCCCTGAAAACTGCTCTGGGAGTCGACTACCAAAGGTGGGAGTCGACTACCAGCTGTAGTAGAGTTTTCGTTGAAAACTCTCTGCGAGTCGACTACCTCCCTGGAAGTTGACTACCAGCTGTGTTTGAGTAAACTTCCTTGATTTCCTCTCCCATTTATTCCTTGCAAACTTTTTGGGTTGAAGTCAAACTTTATTTGAATTATTTCAAATCCTCCTTTTGCTCTATAAATAGAGAACCCTTGAGATCTTTTTTCTCACCAATTCATTCTTGAGCAAAGATATAATTCTCTCAAAAGTTCTCAAAGTTCTCATCTCTCTCAAAGCTCTTCGTTGCCAAACGGTTTTCAAATCTTTGATCTTATTTCGTATTTTCTTTTCTAAATCTTTTAAGATCATTATTTTCTTGGGTATTGTGAATTGGTTTTCAAAATCCTCTCTACTTGTATTTTCATATTCTTAAAGAATTTTTTAAACATCTAAACTTTTTGATCACATCGAATCATTTCATATTCTTTGTGTGATCAAAAGAACAATTTAAATTCTTTAGGCACTTAGAACACAATTGCAAATTCATCTTGGCTATAGAATTATTGGGTGTAAATCAATCTCCACTACATTTATTGTGGTATATTGGATCTGATTTTACTTGTAGTCCCTTGGTGATAAGGGTGTTGTAAATCCTATTCAAGATTAGGTGGTTGGAAATCCTGGTGGTGGAACTAGGTCGTTGGAAATCCTGGTGAGTGAAGCTAGGTAATTGTATTGCTAAGGCAATAGTGGATTAAATCTCCATCTGTGATGGTCAGGAACTGGACGTACCCAAGTTGTGGGGAACCAAGATAAATCTCTTGTCTCTCTGTGTGATTTTCTGTGATTGTATCTCGTTATTTATTTTGTTCTAAATTGTTCATAGTTTAATTATATGTCTCTTGTAATCATGTGTTAATTTACTCTTTTTTAATAAAATTTAGTATTGCAAAGTTTGTTTATATTCTGCTGTGAGATCTCTTTATTATTCTTTTGATCTTTGTATCTTATCTTATAACTTTTATGATCATCTTGTTGATTAAGGACCAAGCGTAGATCACTCTACTTGGTTTCTTAGGCCACATTGGAAGGGAACTTAGTTTTGTATGGATCATTGTTGAAAAAGTTTTATTTATACAAAACTATTCAACCCCCCTTCTAGTGTTGTTTGCCATCCACAGGATCCAACACTTGGTATCAAAGCAAGGTCAAGGCGATGGCATTAATAACCTCTTTCCTCACGGATGTAGCATTCATACTCCACCAACCTTTGATGACACCTTCTTTTCTCAATGGAAAAGAAGGATGGAGATATTTTTGGAGGCACAAGATCTTAAGTACGCACGATTTCATACAGAACCGTATGAAACCAACCACTCCCCAAACTCAATGGAATCCAGATCAAGAGGAAGCCTACTTCAGAAACATAAAGGTAATGCATCTACTTTATATTGGTTTAACTAATGAGATGTTAGATCTTGTAGACGAGGCAGATACCGCACACCAAATACTTAATATATTGGAAGAAAGATTAGATCAAGTTCTAAAGCAATCCAAACACCCATGGAGACAACCCAATCAAACGATGAGAGCTTTAGGAAAGAAATATGCATGATGGCTCGTCTGGACAACAAGAAAGAGGTATGTGAATCTAGTTCTGATGATGAAAATGATTTTGAATTTGCTAGTGCATATGAAAACTTGTATAGAGAATACGAAAGATTGAAAAAGAAATACAAAAATTTAGATAATAAGTATAATGCTTTGCATGATGAAATGACAATCTTAAGAACAAGTTTGATTCCCTTGCAAATGAATATGATTCAGTAAAACATCGTTGTAATGATTGTGTTCAGAATTAAAAATGTTAAATTAGCTTGTGATCATGATGCTCTGAAAAATGAACATGCTTTATATATCTCTACGTTAAAAGATAAATTTAATATACTTACCAATGACATTGTGTTAAGTAAGCTCAAACATGAGGAACTCGTTCTAAGACCTGAAAAACTTAAGAACAAACCAAATGTGAAAGCTACTTTATCTTGTCTGCATGCATCTACTTCAAAGAATAATTTTGTTCAAAATGTTGTGCATAAAGGTGTAAAACGATATGCTTTTATATATGGCAAGAATGCGAAACACAATGCACATCACGATAATTCTCATCAAAGTATTGTACATCACAATTATGTTGCACATAAAACACATCACATACATGATTCTAAAAGATTTGTTAGAAATAATGTTTTATGGGTACCAAAACATTTGAGTAATCACGAGAAAAATATTTATGTTTCCAACACGTTTAAAAGTATGCATAGAAAATCAAATTCAAATCGAATTTGGGTTCCTAATAAGTAATTCTTACATGTACACATCTGTAGGGTATCCATGTGCTTCATGAACATCATTTTGATACCCAATGCTTAGGGTTGCATATAAAGCTAGAAATTATGTCTAACAGCTCGGACCCAATCATTAGTGTGTACCAAATATAGTTAATTATTTTCTTTCAGGACATATGGATAATGGATAGCAAATGTTCCGCACACATGACCTGGAATGCAAAATTGCTGAGCACTTTAAAGATGATTGATGGAGGAACCGTAAATTTCGGTGACAACAAGAAAGGAAAAATTATTGGCATTGGTAATATCGGCGACTCTTCAAACCCTCTTATCAAAGATGTTAGTTTGGTAAGCGGGTTAAAGCATAATTTAATAAGCACAAGTCAATTATGCGATAAAGTTATGAAAGTTATTTTCACAATAGACGCTTGTTTTGTTAATGATAATGATATGAAGAACATTCTTGTTAAAGGTAAGCGAGTAGAAAATATCTATGTGCTTAGCATAAAATACTATGATTCAAATGTATGCTTGATTGTTTCAACAAATGAACCGTTACTATGTCACAGACGTTTTGGTCATGTAAACATCAAAAACATGAGGAAGATATCTAAGAAAGAGTTGGTGCATGGTCTTCCAAAATTAAATTTTAAATTGGACAAAATGTGTGACTCATGTCAACTTGGAAAAATGCATAAAAGCACATTTAAGAGTATTGGAGCTCTCAGCTCAAAAAGGCCACTTGAACTACTTCATATAGATTTGTTTGGGCCGGTTAGAACTTCACCTCTTATAATAGCAAATACGTATTTGTCATAGTTGATGATTTCACACGATACACGTGTGTATTATTCTTAGTCAATAATAATCATGCCTTTCGTGAATTTAAATATTTTTCAAAAGAATTGAAAGATTATACTCTTTGAAAATTATTTCTATAATAAGTGATCACGGTGGTGAATTTGAAAACGAATTTTTTCAAATATTTTGTGAAAACGAGGTGTTTCTTATACTTTTGTTTTTCCTAGAGCTGCTCCTCAAAATGGGGTAGTTGAAAGGAAAAATAGGACACTCCAAGAGTGTGCACGAACAATGTTGTGCGAAAGCAACCTTCCAAAATATTTTCGGGCAGAAGTTGTAGCAACTATGTGCTATATTCAAAACAGAGTTTTAATTAGAAAACCTTTTGAAAAGACACCTTATGAGTTATTGCGCCAACAAATTCCAAAAGTATCATATTTTAAGGTTTTTTTGGTTGTAAATGATATATTCTTAACACAAAAGATAACTTAGATAAATTTGACTCCAAAGAGGATGAATGCATATTTATCGGTTATTCTTTTCGTATTAAAGCATATAGAATCTACAATAAAAGAACCGGAGATGTTGTTGAAACTATGCATGTAACATTTAATGAATCCTTTACTAGCAATACTTGCACTAATATTGATGATGATGTTGCACATATTTCTGATGTTAACACTTCCACTCCTCTGCCTAAATCTTTTCCTGAAGTTACACATCACACACACACAGAAGTTCTTGGTGCTATTGATGCATGTGTTAGAACTAGATCTCAAATAGAACACATTACACATGTTGCATTTGTTTCTAACATTGAGCCGAAAAAAGTAGATGCGGCTTTTGCAGATGAAGCATGGATTGAAGCCATGCAAGAAGAACTTCTCCAATTTAAGAGAAATCAGGTATGGGAGCTAGTCCCTAGGCCAGAAGATCGTCCAGTCAACGGCACAAAATGGGTGTACCGGAATAAACTAGACGAGGACGGAGATATGGTAAGAAACAAATCAAGGTTAGTGGCATATGGGTATTCACAGGAAGAAGGTATTGATTTCGACAAAACCTTTGCACCTGATGCTAGACTAGAATCCATTAGGATGATACTTGCATTTGCATCATTTAAAAATTTTAAGTTGTACCAAATGGATGTAAAGAGCGCATTCTTAAATGGTTATATAAAGGAGGAAGTCTATGTTGAACAACCTCCTGGCTTTGAACATGATAAGAAAGTAGGTCATGTTTATAAACTAAATAAAGCATTATATGGTCTGAAACAAGCTCCAAGAGCTTAGTATGAAATATTAAGAAAATTCTTAATCAATTCGGGATATAATGTTGGAAAAATTGACACTACGTTATTTGTTAAGAGAACTCTTGATGACATCATTCTCTTCAAATTTATGTAGATGATATCATTTTTGGATCCACTAACGAAGATCTATATCAAGAGTTTGCTAAGTTAATGCAGGAGGAATTCGAAATGAGCCACATGGGCGAGCTTACGTACTTCCTAGGATTGCAAATCAAGCTGTCAAAAAAGGGAACCTTCATTCACCAAACAAAATATGCTAAAGATCTACTCAAAAGGTTCGGGATGGAGAATGCATCGGGAAAGAATTTACCTATGGCCATATCCACCTCTTTAGATAAAGATGAAGGATGTAAAAAGGTTGATTAGAAAACATATCGAGGTATGATTAGTTATTTGCTTTATTTAACTACAAGCAGGCCTAATATAATGTTTAGTGTATGTGCTTATGCACGATTACAATGTGACCCAAAGGAATCACACCTTAAAACAGTAAAATACATATTTAGATATCTAAAGACCACTTCTGTCTTTGGATTGTTTTATCCCAAGGGTAGCACTTTTGATTTAATTTCATATAGTGACTCAGACTATGCTGGTTGTACAGCCACTAGAAAGAGCACAAGTGGAACATGTCATTTCCTTGGACACTCCCTTGTCTCGTGGTTCAGCAAAAAGCCAAGCTCAGTCTCACTATCAACTATCGCGGCAGAGTATATAGCTGACGGACTTGCTTGTGCACATGTACTTTGGATGAAACAAATCTTAGTAGATTATGGTATTAATGAATCAACTTGTGTAATTTATTGTGACAATAAAAGCGCTATTAATTTAACTAAGAATGTTGTTCTTCATCCAAGAATGAAACACATCGATATTAGACATATATTCATAGATGATCACTGTGCTAAAAAGGATGTAGAATTTAAGTATGTAACATCTGAACATCAAGTTGCAAATATTCTCACGAAACCCTTACAAAAAGATATATTTTCAAAACTTCGTCGAGATTTAGGAATCATGGGGAAAAGGTATTGAAACAAGATTGACTCTTTTCACTCATGATACATTCTGTCACTTGATAAAACCTGATAACACTTGGTATGTACACAATCATATTTTTGCACGAAGACCAGGGGAGAAAATATTGAAAAACAAAAACAAGAATGAATAATGTGTTGCTAACCAGCTTTGATGTAGGGGGAGTATGATATGATTTCATACCTCATCTAAACAAGGGGAGTAAGTACTCTTACTGATAAGTTTTCATTTCATATTATTCATATGTTTTTCATTTGGGTGTCATCATCAAAAAGGGGAAGAGTGTTGGGAAATCTAGTCCCACCCCAAAGTGGTTTTGATGATGATCACACCAAATGTTGTTAATAAACTAATCATACTACTTAAGTGTGTAAGTTGTGCAATAAACTAATAGAAACTCAAAGCATACTCTGAGAAGAAGAACTTAAACCACACTCATAGAAGATGAAGATGAATTTAGCTCGCAATTCAACGTCTATGACGTGTGTTTATATTTCATATATTCACGCACGTTTTCTTTTGTGTTTTTCCGTTATTTTCTGCCGTCTCGTATCCGTTTTCTCGTATTTTCTTGTTTTCTTTCACTTCTCCGTGTTTTTACGTGTTTGCAAGAGTTTGCCAGCGTAGGGGACGTTTAACGATGATATCATAAGTCTCCAGAGCAATGGGAGGAGTCACGCGTGATCCAGGGGGTCAAACGACAGAGATCTCCATATTTCATCCCCCACCCGATCGGTTGGACAGAGCCAACCGATCGGGTGATGCACGCGTGCACGACCCGGTCAGCTGCTGAAGCAGCGAAAGTGTCAACCGACCAGGTCACCGACCGGTTCAGCCCGACTGTTCTCTCTGGAAATTGGAGCTGAAACTCAACCGATCGGGTGATCTTCACCCGATCGGTTCATCTGTAGCCGTTTCCCTGAAGAAGATGACCCGGAGAGCTTACCTGACGACCGGCTGACCGTGCCAAAATGTCGCAAGTCTCTGTCTTTTTGGGCAACAATTCCAACCGATCGGTTGATTTATCAACCGATCGGTTCACCCGATGAGCTCAAGATCCAAACGACGAGCAGCTTCCATCAACCGACCGTGTCGCCTGACCGGGTGAAATGCTGAAGATTGCTACCGAAGTTCCAGTAGGTCACCCGATCGGGTGATTCTTCACCCGATCGGGTGATATCGTTTTCTATAAATAGAGACCCTAGGTTTCCAGAAAACGGGGAGAGTGGTTATTTTTGCTGTTTTTCTCTCTCTTGACGACTGTAATTTTCTAGATATTTGTAAGTTGTCTGATCTTTACCAAACTTTAATATAGTGTTATTTGCATTGCTCTTACTACTTTTCAATCGCCTGATCATGATTTTAATGGTCGATTTTCATTTAGATTGCTTTTTACCTAATATGTGTGAGTAGTTCCCAAATCTGGGATTTTGGTGGAAACCCCTTCGTGGGTTCTCCCCGATGCGTCCATAGGACTAGGAAATCGATAGGGATTAGGAATCTATCTGTTACGCAGGGTGTTTCATTGTCATCGGTGGGAAAAAGACCTCCTTTGACCACTGGGCCAAGGGGGAATAAACTTGGCGGTTGACTCCCTAGCCATAGCTCACGCCCTTAGCGTAGACGTCGAATCCTAGCGCGGGGGAGCGGCAGGATGAGACGTTGGGAGTTATCGTTGCGAGCTTAGTGCTCCCGGAGTCAGTCAGTGTTAATGGACATGGGAATGCCCACTGACCGAATCCGGGTAGTCCGGCGTATCATCCTGGGCACCGAGTAGAATATCGGGCCCATGGGACGCCGGTATCACTCTTAGAGGTAACGTCTCACCATTAGACCCTAATTCCGATCGTTGTCCTACCCGTAGGCCGTATTGGCGAGAATCGCACGATAGGATGGAAACCGAAGTCCAGGGTTTCCCTTTATATTGTTTACCCCTTGCATTCTATTTCTGTGACAACCCATCTATCGATTCAGGCTAGCTCACCCATGGGGTGAATCCGGTCCTTCTTGACACAAGCACAACCATGCCTCCCTGAGTTCGACCCCCAAGCCACACTACAACACCGTACGCTTGCGGTTATAAATATTTAAATCTCACGCCCCAACCATATAATGCACACATCTGACACGCATAACCCGGGGACGTCAAGCTTTATGGCGCCGTTGTCGGGGAGGCAACGTGCTTGTTATTTTTGGATCTCATGAACTCTTGAGTCTAGCTCTCATCTCTATCTCGCGATAATTTTCGAATTCTACAGTTTTTGATTTTACTTGTACATATTGTAAATATTAGTTGTATAGAACTGATAGACTGAGTCGTCGTGCTGCTATCACTGCATTCGCCTCCCGTTTATGCAACCCGTGCTTTTGACGTGTTTGATATCTGTGTAGTTCTCTTTCTCTCCTTTCTTATAGGTTTTCTGCTCCACGACAAGGATGTTATATGCTGTTTCGGGGGATATCTGGGATCATTCGCACCACATCCGCTGTTTGGCACAAAGTTTGGCAGAATCCCTAAATGCTTCGAATATTCTATCCCTTCTGTCTGCCGCTGTGGAAAATCAGAGGAGGTATCATGATATGCAGCAGCATCCAGTCACGACAACTCTCCTTCCTCCTGATGATGTGGCGTATATCGACATGCCCAGTTCCGAGTTCGGGGGAGAGGAATTGATCACGGAGTTTGGTCAGGAGAACCACCAGGCAGAGTCTGTCGGTTACGTTGGACAGGGGCCGATCTATTCCTTGTAGACTTTTATCGAGCATCCCGGATCTTGGGACAGTGAGGAAGCTGGAAGCAATGGTGGGGAACCATCGACTGTTGAAACCTGTTTTCACGTCGAAGCCTTCTTCCCGGATAATTATTATGAGCTTGAGAAAGACCCGGCGCCTTCCTCAGTTGCCCCCACGATACCTTGCGAGGCTTTGTCATGCGGAACCACGGCTAGGAGTGAAGTTCCGAATACTGGCTTTCAAGAGATCCACGAAGAAGTCCTTTCACTAGAGGATGCTCAGCTTGAGAAATATGCATCGGGACCTCATGAAGTTGAGATGAAAGAGTTGCCCCCGGGACTAAAGCATGAATATTTGGGGACGGGCTCGACCCTACCGGTCATAGTGAACTCCTCGCTGCCTGAAGACTAGATGACTAAACTTCTTGGTGTTTTAAAAAGGTTTAAGAGTGTTTTCGGGTATGCAATTGAAGATTTGAAAGGAGTTAGCTTGGGCCTCTGCTCACACAGGATACTGCTTGAGGATGAGCAATCCTCCTCAATTGAGCCGTAGCGGAGGCTAAATCCATAATGATGGAGGTGGTCAAAAAGGAGATTGTTAGGCTTCTACATGCCGGTATCATATACATTATCTCTGATAGTCGCTGGGTTACCCGGTGCACGCCGTACCCAAGAAAGGAGGAATGACAGTGGTTCGCAACGAGAAAAACGAGCTCATACCTACAAGGACCGTCACATGGTACCGGATGTGCATTGACTATAGAAAGCTGAACAAGGCTACGAGAAAGGATCACTACCCTCTCCCTTTCATTGATCAGATGCTCGAGAGGCTGGCGAAGTACAACTACTTCTGTTTCATCGACGGGTACTCCGGATTCCTTCAAATCCCTATCCATAACGATGACCAGGAGAAGACGACTTTTACTTGTCCATTTGGGACATATGCATATAGAAGAATGCCGTTTGGACTTTGTAACACCCCGGCTACATTCCAAAGACTGATGTCCGCTATCTTCTCTGACTACTCCCAGGATATCATGGAGGTTTTCATGGACGATTTTTACGTCTATGGAACTGAGTTTGACTCATGCCTCAGCAATCTAACTAAAGTCCTGGAGAGGTGTCAAGAAAAGGGTCTAGTCCTGAACTGGGAGAAATGCCATTTCATGGTCTAAGAAGGAGTTGTGCTGGGACACGTCATTTCTTCGAGGGGAATTGAGGTTGATAATGCAAAAGTTGAGGTGATTGAAAAGCTTCCTCCACCGCTCAATCTTCGAGGAGTCCGTGGGTTTTTAAGGCATGCGGGATTTTACCGCCGCTTCATAAAAGACTTCTCCAAGATTTCCAGGCCGCTGACCCAACTCCTAGTGAAGGACGCGCCTTTCGTCTTCGACAAGGAGTGTATGGAAGCCTTCCGCCTTCTGAAGCAAGCTTTGATTTCCGCGCCTGTAATACAGCCGCCAGACTGGAATCTACCCTTCGAGCTAATGTGCGACGCTAGTGATTATGCCGTTGGAGCCGTGATCGCTCCACATTTTACACCCTTTTTCTGCATGTTTGCATGCCACTTTGATCGCTCATATCGTGTTTTTCACGATTATTCGACAATATTGCGATGCTTTTCACGATTTCTTGTTTTTATCGTATTTCAGGAGATATTGAGTGATTCGGAGTGATTTTGAGATCAAGAGGATTTGCGTCCACTCCGGAGTGTCACCCAAGGCTCTTTTGAGGGCTATTTGGCGATGGGAGACAAGTGGGAGAGGAAGGAACTTCGTAGGCACGACGAGGAAGCGAAACGATGAAGATTGGGTATTTGCAGCATCTCACTCGGCCGAGTGAAGCACTCACTCGACCGATGCAAGAAGACCGCTCGGCCGACCAGACCGGACACGCACCACAGAAGGAATTGGGCGTGCACTCGGTCGAGGGACGATATCCCACTCGGTCGAGTATGAAGACCGCACCGCCCAAGTGGCATGGAAAATCCACCATCAAAAATGGCCGAATTACTGGAAATGTACAGGCTTTTGACGGTTCCGACTCGGCCGAGTACACATTACCACTCGGCCGAATGATGAAAGCTACTCGGCCGAGCCACCCCCGGAGACAGACCCCTTAGGACATCGAAGTTACTGTTTTTCTACAGGATCTGTCACTCGATTGAGTAGATAAGTCCACTCGACCGAGTGAAGAATCCCACTCGGCCGAGTGACGCCGAGGACACGCATCGCCCAGATTTTCAGACAGTCGTTCACTCTTTTGAAATCTGCTTTCATTCCAGCAATCAAGGTATTTTTCTCATATTTTTATGGATAGTAGACTTCATGACGATTCCAACGCCACCAAGAACGCATCAATCGGAGGTCGGATGAAATCTGGGGAATTTCTGCAAGTTGATGCTGCAGTGTTGGAATTTCCACTCGGCCGAGTCACATGTTCCACTCGGCCGAGTCGGCGGCGGGCCCAGATTTTAAGTTGCGGTTTGGGCTGTTTTTGGGCACAAATTTGAGGGGGTTTCTAGGGTTATTTGCTAGGGTTTTGGGAGGCTATATAAGGATTTTGTAGCCGTCATTAGAGGGGGTTCCCATTATGTTTTCTTAGAATTATTTTAGAGGTTAGGCCATGCCCTAGGCCCCCTCTTGGATCTAAAAGCTTGTATTTGGATTGAAGATCTTCATCAAAGCTAAGTGTTTTGTTCTTGTTATTTGAATCTTTGTTTTTCTATCTTTTTGTATGCAAGCAATGATTTTTATTGATTCTCATATCGTTATTGCTATGCTTGAGTAGATTTGTTGTTCTAGGGCTTGAGGATGAACCCTATGGATCTAATTTCAGATTTGTGATGAATGAATTTCTAAATTGCTAGAATTGCTAGGAGGTTAGGTTGTGATCGATTTATTACGGATAGTTAGGGATTTCCATCGATTAGGGTTTGCAAGAGATTGGATTCTAATCGATGGGAAGGCCTAGATATTCGATTTTGGTTTATAATCGAGATTGACTAGACTTGGTTTACAAGAGATTGGACCAAAGCTAGGATTTTTATTATAAATCTATACCCATATTCGTTTGCAAGAGATTGGACGAATACGAACTATCACAACCTAGATCGTAACTCGAGTTTGCACGAGAGTGGGCTTGAGGTGCGATTGGACGATGATGTCGATCCTAATGCTAGCGGCTTAGGTTAGGGTTTGCAAGAGATTGGGCCCTATCCTAGGTTGCCATATACCGGAAACAGCGCGAGAGCGTGAGCTTGGTTCTCTATTCAGTTACGACTAGTTCACCTCAACGCAAGTCTAGTAATATTGAGATTCACTATTTACAATGATGTATGACGATCCGTAGTGGGAATTCCCTAGCCCTAGACACTTCTATTATATTGTATTTGAATCGATATTTGATCGACTTCTTTATCACCGACACCGACATCCACCACCATTTCCATTACATCATTCCGTAACCATCTCCACCAATAAGACTTTCGTAGTCGAGCCAACCTAGGATATATTGGAACCAAACCACCTCCTCGTGTTTGATACCCGCTCGCCACTTGACCGTGCGCTTGCGGTAAAACTACAATCGTTCTCCGGGTGTATATCCGGGGCCGACCAAGTTTTTGGAGCCGTTGCCGGGGAGGTGTTTCCTGTTGGGTGCCAATTTATCATAATTAGGTTGATTAGATTACGAAAAAAAATATTTAACAAAAGAAAATTTTCACACCCGCCACCATTATTATCATTTCTATATTCTTTTGTGCCACTGATATTTTTCTCCAGGTATTTATCTTTGTTGATCAGGTGCTATGGAGTATACTTTGTGGACCACAGATTTTGATCAGAGTGCTCATATGGGAGAATACTATTTTGAGGAAATACACTGGCCCGAGCTTGATGAGATGCATGCACACCAGGTTGAAATGCAAGCCAGGCTTGAAAAGGGTGACCTTCTATTGGAACGGGTGAAGAGGTAATTTGAAATAAATGCGCTCATGTTTAAGGTTGCGATGATTCCCAAAGATATCAGTTCTGTTCCTTCATCTTATGGGCAAGAGTCATCTCCAATCATATTACCAGAGCCAGAATGTGCCGCCGTCGATCCCACATCCTACAGTACAGCTGTTGCATATGAAGAGTGGATGGACGAAGATACAGTGGAGGAAGCAGAAATTGAGCCACCAGCGCAGCCAGAGGAGGATGGATTTCAGAGATTATTGGAGGGTCTCTTGGAGTCAGTGAGGTTCACCGGTTCAGAGAGCATTACAGCAGGTGATGCATTTGAGCTACAATTTGCAAATTTTGTTATCAACCGTATTTCAGCTGCAGGAACAATTGAGGAGGACATCCATGTCAGTCTTGAGGGGGATAGACTATATTTTCAGATTGCTTGCGAGAATTCCCCTCCACATGATACATCCCTACAAGTTGACACACATGAGCAGCCAGCATCACCATTCCAGAAAGAGCCTGCATTGATACTTGATGAGAAGGCAAAAGAGCACCATGTTGAGCCAGAGCATATCGTCGAGGATGCCTTACACACGGAGCTAGAACTTATCACCGAGAAGGTCGTGCATCGGGACGAGGACATAGTGACCGGCGCCCCGTTTACGGTATGGGCGCGGTGTCATTTTACCGCAAGTGCACGGTTAGTGTAGGGTGCGGGTTTATCGAACTCAGGGAGGTGGATGGCTTGAATGGCTACTAGCCTCGCCTAGGTTGTGTGCTAGCTACGCGGATGATATGGGTGGAAGCGTAGAAATAAAAGAAAGAAATAAAAAGACACAAAATGAATCCCCGCTAACACGGGCTAGAGCACTCATGACACTTGGCATTTGACTTGACCCAGGGTGAGACATTGCCCCAAAAGGTGGTACCTAGCGTCCATGGCCCGATATTCCGGTCGGTACCAAGCACGCTAGGCCTACCCGGTTCCGGACGGTGGGCATTCCCATGTCCATTAACACCTTCCGCAACCGGGAGCATTAAGGCCACAATGATAACTCCCAACATTTTGTCCAAGCCGCTCCCGCGCGCGAGGACTCGATGTCAACGCTCGGGGCGTGAGCTATGGCTAGGGAGTCAACCGCCAAGTTTATTCCCCCTTGGCCCGACGGTCAAAGGCGGTCTTTCTCCCGCCGATGACAATGAAACACCCCCGCGTAACCCTAATGGCCAAATAGGTCAAATGTGATTTCTAGCAATACATCGAAGCGGATCTTGACTGGACAAGCACCGGACCCAACCACCAACACAACTAGTGTGTCGTCGTATGAATTGGACCTAGATTGCTAGAAATCCCCATTGACGCATTTCATCGAACACATGCCATGCAACCAAGTCAAATGAAACAACACAAGCATCAATCCTACCCTAACCCGTATTAGGGTTCATCAACACTACTCCATGGTGAGAAACATAAAAACAAGCAAAACAAATAACATACAAACATTCACCATTGAGCAAAACAAAAACAACACAATACAATAGAAAACAAGAGAAGAAAAATACTTATCTTGATTCGAATCCAACAATCCGGTACAAGATTTATTGAGCAAAGAACTAATCTAATCTACCCTAAGCCTCCCAACAAAGGGGCTAAAAAATCCCTAAAAACTAGAGGAGGATCCCCCCAAGTCGTGCCCCCAACCTCTATTTATAAACCCCTCGAAAACCCTCTTGGGTCGGGTTCAGAACTGTCAAAAAAGGCCCACCCGATCTGGTGAAAACTCACCCGATCGGGTGGAATAAACAGAGAGCTCAGATTCGTAGAAACAGATCTCACCAGGTCGGTTGACAAGTCAACCGATCGGGTGAAATGAAATTCCAGACTGCAGCCTGTTTCAGCACATAGCTGCACTCAGAAAATTCCAGAAAAATCTAGAAAATCGGATTTGGGCATGCGACCTATCGTTGGAAAGCTAACGACGATGCCGACGCTAGAAAAATAAGAGATCACCCAAAATCCTTCTGGAATTATAGCAGATCTTCAATGAATGAGCAGCGGTGCGCAAAAGGGGACGAAAAGGCCACCCGATCGGTTGAAATGTCAACCGATCGGGTGAGCGGCTTGTTGCTTCGGCCGTCGCCTTCGAGAGCATCAACCGAGCACAGAGGAGAGCGGGTGGCGTGATCGGGTCGTCCTTCGGAGGAATCGGCTACAGATGAACCGATCGGGTGAAGGTCACCCGATCGGTTGGAATTCAGCTCCATTTTCCTGAGAACTCTGTTGGGATGAACCGGTCGGCGAACCGATCGGTTGACCTTGCGCTTCGCTCCAGCTTCAGTCCGGGTTGGACACGCATGCATCACCCGATCGGTTGGCTGTGTCCAACCGATCGGGTGGGGGCTGAAAAGTGCCAATCTTGGTCGTTTGACCCCCTGGATCACGCGTGACTCCTCCCGTTGCTCCGGGGACTCAGAATATCGTCGTTTTATGTCCCAAATTCTGTAAATTACTACAAATATACAAAAAACTTGGAAAAGTGAAAGAAAACAAGAAAATACAAGAAAACACGAGAAAACGAATAAAAGACGGCGGAAAATACGGAGAAACACGGAAGAAAACATGCGCAAATATATGAAATATAAACGCACGTCAAAGTCCCCCAAGCTGAACTCTTCCTCGTCCTCGAGGAAGACGAGTGAGAGTAGGAGCTCGGAGGGAGAAAATAGAGAGAAAGAGAGAAAAAGAAAACTCTATATCCTAGATCGCCCGTCAGGGCCAACAAAGTCAAAAACGACACACCAAGCAAGCAAACACCAAATCACATCACTAAACTAAGGAATACGAGTCCAGACAAATGCCGTGGGCCCACGCGGTGAAGCGCAAGTGAGTGTGGTCATGTGTTAACAGACGGTGTCACTATCTACATTGTGCAATAAAGCTCTATATACACAAATCCAGGAAATGACTCAAATATCAATTCGAATTGAATAAGGCGGTGAATATATGTAGTTCAAGCATGCATGAGAATAGAGAGAGAATCGAAACATATCATGCGTCGGGGACTCCACAACTATGGTTAAGGAAATCACCACACTAAAGCCTAGATAATAGCTAAAAAGTTCCTAAGCCAAGTGTTTTCGAAAACGATGGGGGTTGAGATGATGTGGAGTAGAACACTCGGTGCAAATTCTCGCCTTCCCTTTATTCTCGGCAAGTAGGAAAATATTCACACGGGAATTTTTTTGGATTTTGGGTATTTGTATGTTTTTTGCCTTTTGGATATACATATTTTTTTTTCTCTTCATTTCTTTTTGGGTTTTTCTTTTCTTTTCTCTTTTTTTGGATTTTTGGATATTGGGATATATACATGTGTACTCTCCCAAGTGGCAGAACGGTACACGACGAGGGGATTTGCACCAAGTAAAATAAAAATGAAATCGGATTCTAAACACTTGGGCAAAGGAGATTTTTTTCGCTAATCAGAGCATAGGCTAAATGGGTTATCCTAGTCCTTGTTTGTGGAATCCCGACACAAGCGAATTGAAGTACACGATATATATATAGCATGCAGAAGCAGACAGGGGAAATAAATACCGCATATTCAAATCGAAGCATGATAATCTAGGGGTCATTCCTGGACAGGTATATAAAGTAAAATCACAAAGTAGAAGCACACCAAACAGCTAGGCATGACGCACGACTCACAAAAAGCTAAGTGGACCCGCGATGCATGAAATGCAAGAGGACCCGGCTTCCTGAGGTTAGTGAATGTGATTATCGATTCCGTGCAAGGTGTGCGTGTGATTTTCGTGGCAATTCATCATAGGGTTCATCTCTGGGAGAAAGAGATAAAAAGAAGAAAAGAAAAAAAGGAAAAAAGAAAAACACGGAGAAAAATGACTCAAATAATGAAGAAAAAGAGACAAATGACGCACGAAGTGCGACTCCCCCAAGCTGAAACTTGCATTGTCCTCAATGCAAAAGTAGTGAATACGGGAGGGAATGAAAATGTAGGGGAGTTACGCACCGACACAAAAAATGAAAAACACGAAAAATACACGAGCGAAACTAAAAAAATAAAGAAAAAGGAACACTCAAATAAAAGATATAAAACACGACAAAAGAATACATAGACACAGACACACAACAACGACACGCAAAAACATGCACACAAAAGTCGATTTCCCCCAAACTGAACATGACAATGCTAGCAAAATGATATGATCAATGGGGATGTAGAGATATGCTAGGGGGAAAATCGGAAAAGAAAGAAATCAAAACACAGTAGAGACAGTGTGCTCATTCTCCTCGGAAGAGGAAGATGGTGAAATGATAGAAGGGCACGACATGAAGGGTTATTAAGATGCAAAAGCAAATCATAGATACGCTCCCCTCGCTAATGAGAGGAGATGAGATTATTCAAATCTAAACTAGAAAGCGGTAAATTTTTACACTACTGGATTAGGATACACCTGAGCATAGGCGGATCCAAGATCTGAAGTGGGGCAGGTAGCTGCTCTAACTGCTCCTTCTGTGGCTCCGCTAGAAGCGATGTGCCACGTGTGCCAATGGACCCAAGCAATGCACCTCCAAGCATACCTCGTAGGTGTCCACCAGTGACCTGCAAAGGATGAGGTGCATTAGTCCATGGCAAGAAATTATTTCCCAAAATAAATGTATCCCAGAGATAATCGTCAACATGAGATGGAAAAATAATAAAAGGGTGACGAATACTCCCTGAGAATGGGTCGCTATCCTCTGTACTAGCGACGACCAAATCCTCGCTCTCCATGAGAAGTGGCTCTCCAGGTAGTGACGCACCGCAGCATACCTCAAGGGAAGTAGATCCTGTGTCCTGCGAGAGATATGGCGTGTCAAAAATATATGAGTCTAAAGAAATAGGACGTGAAAAGCGAGACTCAAATGTGGAGTGAGAGTGAGTATGAAAATCTCCCTGAATAGGGGCAATATGCTCAAGTAGATGCTCAGCCGCAGAAGAAGTGGAGCGTGACGGTAGAGGTAGATGTGGCTCGGGCTCCATGAAGTGGATGATCGTATCCAAGCCCTCATGCACATCCTCCTCGACGATATGCTCATGCTCCTCCATCTGCCCGATGTCCTGAATGACATCCTCATGGTTGACCACCGACCAAGGAGGAAGCTGTGACAGAGATGGCTGTGGAGGTGGATGTGGAGCGGACCCCTAGTATGTGGTCTTGGTGTCCTCGTCCTCACGCACATCCTCCTCGTCGGTATGCATAATCTCTGAAAACTCCTCAGTGCTCTCATAGGACTCATGTGGGGTATCCAAATCAAGACAAGAAATCTCTCCCACAGATCCTAGATAAATCTCCCCATCCTCACTATCATCATCAAAAAATGCTTCGTCATCCAAGTGGTAGTGATGGAAAAATGGGGTATCGGCTTGGGATGTGTCTATGGTGGCCGATGGCATGGTGGTCTCAACCATGAAAGTGGGTGTATCCTCTCCTTCATCCCCTCTCCTCGGTGTCGGCTCGGTGATTGGTACCATTAAGTTTTGTAATATTTGGCCTTGGTTAAACATGGCACTTTCAAGGAGAGACACGAGGCTTGATTCTTCTTGTGTTTGTGGAGGGGTATAAGGTTGAGAAAATGGATGGGAGGTGTTTGGGCTAAGGTTGTGGGAAAATATTTGGCCTTGGAGTGGGGGGAGGCTCTCCAGCGTAAATGGGCAATCATAATACACGTGCCCCGCCATCCCACAAGTCTCACAAACCACAACTGGATAAGGATCGTATCCTCCCATCTGAGCATCGAAATTTGATCTCCACATGGTAATATCAAAGATACTTGTACAACAAAAATAAGGAAACTAGAGAGGAGCATCAATAGTACAAGAGAATAACAAAAAGATAATATAATGGTGGGGGAAAAATTTCTTGGTTATTGAATATTTTTAAAAAAAAATAAAAAAAAGAAAAAGAAATTTTTTTTTTGTTTTTATGCGTAGACTAACAAACCCAAGCTAAGCTAATATCAAACCGAACGCCTCCCCGGCAACGGCGCCAAAAACTTGACCGGCGCCCCGTTTACGGTATGGGCGCGGTGTCGTTTTACCGCAAGTGCACGGTTAGTGTAGGGTGCGGGTTTATCGAACTCAGGGAGGTGGATGGCTTGAATGGCTACTAGCCTCGCCTAGGTTGTGTGCTAGCTACGCGGATGATATGGGTGGAAGCGTAGAAATAAAAGAAAGAAATAAAAAGACACAAAATGAATCCCCGCTAACACAGGCTAGAGCACTCATGACACTTGGCATTTGACTTGACCCAGGGTGAGACATTGCCCCAAAAGGTGTTACCTAGCGTCCATGGCCCGATATTTCGGTCGGTGCCAAGCACGCTAGGCCTACCCGGTTCCAGACGGTGGGCATTCCCATGTCCATTAACACCTTCCGCAACCGGGAGCATTAAGGCCACAATGATAACTCCCAACATTTTGTCCAAGCCGCTCACGCGCGCGAGGACTCGATGTCAACGCTCGGGGCGTGAGCTATGGCTAGGGAGTCAATCGCCAAGTTTATTCCCCCTTGGCCCGACGGTCAAAGGCGGTCTTTCTCCCACCGATGACAATGAAACACCCCCGCGTAATCCTAATGGCCAAATAGGTCAAATGTGATTTCTAGCAATACATCGAAGCAGATCTTGACTGGACAAGCACCGGACCCAACCACCAACACAACTAGTGTGTCGTCGTATGAATTGGACCCAGATTGCTAGAAATCCCCATTGACGCATTTCATCGAACACATGCCATGCAACCAAGTCAAATGAAACAACACAAGCATCAATCCTACCCTAACCCGTATTAGGGTTCATCAACACTACTCCATGGTGAGAAACATAAAAACAAGCAAAACAAATAACATAGAAACATTCACCATTGAGCAAAACAAAAACAGCACAATACAATAGAAAACAAGAGAAGAAAAATACTTATCTTGATTCGAATCCAACAATCCGGTACAAGATTTATTGAGCAAAGACCTAATCTAATCTACCCTAAGCCTCCCAACAAAGGGGCTGAAAAAGCCCTAAAAACTAGAGGAGGATCCCCCCAAGTCGTGCCCCAACCTCTATTTATAAACCCCTCAAAACCCCTCTTGGGTCGGGTTCAGAACTGTCAAAAAAGGCCCACCCGATCGGGTGAAAACTCACCCGATCGGGTGGAATAAACAGAGAGCTCAGATTCGTAGAAACAGATCTCACCAGGTCGGTTGACAAGTCAACCGATCGGGTGAAATGAAATTCCAGACTGCAGCCTGTTTCAGCACATAGCTGCACTCAGAAAATTCCAGAAAAATCTAGAAAATCGGATTTGGGCATGCGACCTATCGTTGGAAAGCTAACGACGATGCCGACGCTAGAAAAATAAGAGATCACCCAAAATCTTTCTGAAATGATAGCAGATCTTCAATGAATGAGCAGCGGTGCGCAAAAGGGGACGAAAAGGCCACCCGATCGGTTGAAATGTCAACTGATCGGGTGAGCGGCTTGTTGCTTCAGCCGTCTCCTTCGGGAGCATCAACCGGGTGCAGAGGAGAGCAGGTGGCGTGATCGGGTCGTCCTTCAGAGGAATCGGCTACAGATGAACCGATCGGGTGAAGGTCACCCGATCGGTTGGAATTCAGCTCCATTTTCCCGAGAACTCTGTTGGGATGAACCGGTCGGCGAACCGATCGGTTGACCTTGTGCTTCGCTCCAGCTTCAGTCCGGGTCGGACACGCATGCATCACCCGATCGGTTGGCTGTGTCCAACCGATCGGGTGGGGGCTGAAAAGTGGCAATCTCGGTCGTTTGACCCCCTGGATCACGCGTGACTCCTCTCGTTGCTCCGGGGACTCAGAATATCGTCGTTTTATGTCCCAAATGCTGTAAATTCCTGTAAATATACAAAAAACTTGGAAAAGTGAAAGAAAACAAGAAAATACAAGAAAACACGAGAAAACGAATAAAAGACGGCAGAAAATACGGAGAAACACGGAAGAAAACGTGCGCAAATATATGAAATATAAACGCACGTCACATAGCCATTCATGAGGATCCCGAGTACTATCCTCCTCTAGTAGAGCTTCTGCAGCCACCTCATCCTTCCACTGACGCAGAGGACTATCCCACAGAGCTTTTGGCCCCCCTTCAGGGAGATCTCTTTACTCACTCGCCCTTTATCTTTGATTTCCCTCCCGTGTATGATGTTTTTTATGATTCATCGTGCCTTTTACTGGATTCATGTACATACGATCAAGAGGTACGATGGGACGTATATGAGGAGGTGAGCGAGGAGTTAGCACCCATGGACGCATATGAATATGATCAAGAGGTGCGCTGGGATGAGTTTGACGATGATGAGGAGCATCTTGATGGGGTCCACACCTATGATCTAGATTTACTTGAGCAGCATAGAGAAGACACCATGGAGACAGCTATCACGGCACGTGAGGATATTTGATCATTTCTAGGGAAGTATCGTCCACCATTATTTATTCCATATATTTCTATAGACGATCCTCTTTGGGATACTTTTATTACGAGGGTGAATTTTTGCAGCGAACTGATGCATCATATTCTCTGCAGGGTACATGTGGAGTCCTTGTGGGAATGCTGGAGGATCATTGCTGGAGTTCGTTGGTGTCCGTGGACATACGCATCTGGCAGAGCCACAGAAAGAGCAGTTGGAGCAGTTGCCTGCACCGGCAAAGATACTGGATCCGCCTTGTGCTATAGGTGATATCAATCCAGTAGTGTAGAAATTTTATGCTTTCAATAAACACGAATCCTCTCAGTAGCGAGGGGACCGTATAGATTTGATTGAATAAATATCACCTCTTATGACGACAACAAAAATTTTACACCCCAAACCCTTTATATATATTAATTGCCCTCTTCATATTTTTATACGCCACATCCTTTTGCTCACCACCATCGAGCATTTCTTTCAAGTGAAACCTTTCTTTCTTATTTGTTTGACTTGATCACGCTTTGCAAAGCCATGACATTTTTGGTCAAGTCATTTGAATAGGATTGTTTGGTATAAGCTTGGGGGAAAGCGCTCTCATGCATCATTGTATGTGCATGTAGTTGTATTAGGATTTCATGTCATTTATTTCATCATTTTTCATTCACCCCCCTATTATTATCGTTGTTCCTCATATTCTTCCACTATGATCACATTGAGGACAATGTGAAGTTTAAGCTTGGGAGAGTGCATTTTCATGCCATTTAGATATATTAGTTGCATTTTTACTTTATTTTTAGGGGTTTTTTGGAATTTTTCAAAATTTTGCATCATTTTTTGAATTTTCCATCTTATTTTCCTTTTATGTGTGTTCATGCATCATGTTGTGTGCTTGTTTTTCTTTTCTTTCCTCTCTTTTATTTTTTCTTATTTCTTTATTTTCCTTTCTCTTCTTTTGCTAGATGTGTTCCTTATGATGATATCTCTTATTGCTTTAGCAACCATCACGATGCTTATTATTCCTTGCCATGCTACTTAGAGTATTCCATAGTCTTGCTATTCACATATGCTTGCAAATCTATTTCTTTTGATGATTCCTCTACATGAATGCATGATATTAATTGAAACTGAATGTATGAATTAGTGTTTAGTATGCTTTTGTTGGAAATGCACCAAGATTCATGCATCATTAGTATATCTGAAGCATCAGTTTTATTGTCTTATTCACCTTCTGTTGCGTGCCTGATATGGTTGTAAACTTTACTGCTTGACTTCACTATTTATTGAAATGATTGAGAATATCCATGCTTACATATGAGTTTTAGTTGAAGTATTATTTTATTGAACCGTTCGTGCAAATCTTAGAGTGAACCGAGTGTTACATTATTTCCTTCTCCACAAATATCTTTTAGTCTCTACATGTCACTTGAGTTCACCTCCTAAAGCTACTTATATCGCATCTATTTCCCAAAAAATCCCAACAAAAGAAAAAAATTAGCTCCAAGAAAGTCCAAAAAGCCAAAAAGGAGCCAAAAAAAATACAAATCATATAGCTCCTACAAAAATCCAAAAAGAAAAATGAGAAACAAAAAGTTCAAAAAGAAAAAGAAAGATATTTCTATATCTCATTATTGGAGCCACAAAATACTTGGGAAAACCAAGGCAAAAATCCCATTTTCCACTATCATATTCCTTTAGGTGTGATGCCTCAAGCTAAGCTTGGGGGGGGGGGGGGGGTGAATTCATTTGACCATATGAGTGAGTATGACATTAGAGTGGAGACGTGCATGAATGGGAATATTCGATAATGCTTAGACTTTGGAAAATATATTAGATATGGAGATTTTTCATGATTTGAAATAAATATGTGAATGTCATGACTCTTATTCTATTCTCAATTGCATGTTTGGTGTGATTCTTATATGCTTCTGTTATAACTCTTGATTGAAAAGTGCATCGCCAACATTTGTGTATTAAATTCTTTGAATTGCGTGGTGTGGATATGAATTGATTGTATGAATTTAGAGAGTCCCTTTTGTTGTTCTTAAAAGCTTGCAAGTACCATGTTTAAGTAAGACATGAAATCCTTATAGCATGTGATTCGTATTTTCCAAGTTATCATGATGTGTAGCTTATGGCTTGAGATCTGAGAAAATGATCTAGCACCCCCTTCTTCACTTTCTACTCTATCTCTATTTTATTTTCCTTCTTTTCCATTATTTTGCCCGTCGGGTTTGCTTTTTACTCATCTTCCTCGAGGACGAGTAAGAGGTAAGCTTGGGAGATTTTGATCGCTCCACATTTTACACCCTTTTTCTGCATGTTTGCATGCCACTTTGATCGCTCATATCGCGTTTTTCACGATTATTCGACAATATTGTGATGCTTTTCACGATTTCTTGTTTTTGTCGTATTTCAGGAGATATGGAGCGATTCGAAGTGATTTTGAGATCAAGAGGATTTGCGTCCACTCCGGAGTGTCACCCAAGGCTCTTTTGAGGGCTATTCGGCGATGGGAGACAAGTGGGAGAGGAAGGAACTTCGTAGGAGCGACGAGGAAGCGAAACGATGAAGATTGGGCATTTGCAGCATCTCACTCGGCCGAGTGAAGCACTCACTCGGTCGATGCAAGAAGACCGGTCGGCCGACCAGACCGGACACGCACCACAGAAGGAATTGGGCGTGCACTCGGCCGAGGGACGATATCCCACTCGGTCGAGTATGAAGACCGCACCGCCCAAGTGGAATGGAAAATCCACCATCAAAAATGGCCGACTTACTGGAAATGTACAGGCTTTTGACGGTTCCGACTCGGCCGAGTACACATTACCACTCGGCCGAATGATGAAAGCTACTCGGCCGAGCCACCCCCGGAGACAGACCCCTGAGGACCTCGAAGTTATTGTTTTTCTACAGGGTCTGTCACTCGGCCGAGTAGAGAAGTCCACTCGACCGAGTGAAGAATCCCACTCGGCCGAGTGACGCCGAGGACACGCAGCGCCCAGATTTTCAGACAGTCGTTCACTCTTTTGAAATCTGCTATCATTCCAGCAATCAAAGTATTTTTCTCATATTTTTTATGGGTAGTAGACTTCATGAAAAATCCAACACCACCAAGAACGCATCAATCGGAGGTCGGATGAAATCTGGGGAATTTTTGCAAGTTGATGCTGCAGTGCTGGAATTTCCACTTGGCCGAGTCACATGTTCCACTCGGCCGAGTCGGCGGCATGCCCAGATTTTAAGTTGCGGTTTGGGCTATTTTTGGGCACGAATTTGAGGGGTTTTCTAGTGTTATTTGCTAGGGTTTTGGGAGGCTATATAAGGGTTTTGTAGCCGTCATTAGAGGGGGTTCCCATTTTGTTTTCTTAGAATTATTTTAGAGGTTAGGCCATGCCCTAGGCCCACTCTTGGATCTAAAAGCTTGTATTTGGATTGAAGATCTTCATCAAAGCTAAGTGTTTTGTTCTTTTTATTTGAATCTTTGTTTTTCTATCTTTTTGTATGCAAGCAATGATTTTTATTGATTCTCATACCGTTATTGCTATGCTTGAGTAGATTTGTTGTTCTAGGGCATGGGGATGAACCCTATGGATCTAATTTCAGATTTGTTATGAATGAATTTCTAAATTGCTAGAATTGCTAGGAGGTTAGGTTGTGATTGATTTATTATGGATAGCTAGGGATTTCCATCGATTGGGGTTTGCAAGAGATTGGATTCTAATCGATGGGAAGACCTAGATATTCGATTTAGGTTTATAATCGAGATTCTCTAGACTTGGTTTGCAAGAGATTGGACCAAAGCTAGGATTTTTATTATAAATCTATACCCATATTCGTTTGCAAGAGATTGGACGAATACGAACTATCACAACCTAGATCGTAACTCGAGTTTGCACGAGAGTGGGCTCGAGGGGCGATTGAACGATGATGTTGATCCTAATGCTAGCGGCTTAGGTTAGGGTTTGCAAGAGATTGGGCCATATCCTAGGTTGCTATAGACCGGTAATAGCGCGAGGGCGTGAGCTTGGTTCTCTATTCAGTTACGACTAGTTCACCTCAACGCAAGTCTAGTAATATTGAGATTCACTATTTACAATGATGTATGACGATCCGTAGTGGGAATTCCCTAGCCCTAGACACTTCTATTATATTGTATTTGAATCGATATTTGACCGACTTCTTTATCACCGACACCGACATCCACCACCATTTCCATTACATCATTCCCTAACCATCTCCACCAATAAGACATTTGTAGTCGAGCCAACCTAGGATAGATTGGAACCAACACCATCTCCTCGTGTTCGATACCCGCTCGGCACTTGACCGTGCGCTTGCGGTAAAACTACAATCGTTCTCCGGGTGTATATCTGGGGCCGACCAAGCCGTCTTGGGGCAGAGGAAGGATAAAAATTTGCATGTTATATATTATACGAGCAAGACCCTTGACGCTGTCCAAAGAAATTATACTACCACGGAAAAAGAATTGCTTGCAGTCATCTATGCCATGGACAAGTTCCGACAATATCTCGTTGGTGCTAAGGTGATCGTGCACACAGATCTTGCGGCTCTCAAATACCTATTGAGCAAGAAGGAGGCTAAGCCGCGGCTCATTAGATGGATTCTCCTCCTCTAGGAATTCGAACTAGAAATCAGAGACAAGAAGGGGGCGGAGAATATCGTTGCCGATCACCTGTCCAGAATGTCTACCCCCGATTTGAATGCTACCCCGGTTGATGATTCGCTCCCTGACGAGCATCTCTTCTCAATCTCTTCCGCTTGGACCCCCTGATACGCCGACATCAAAAATTATCTGACTTGTGCCATCGTCCCCCACAACGTGAGCTACCAGCAGAAGAAGAAATTCTTCCATGAGGTCCGTAAATTTTATTGGGACGACCCCCATTTGTACAAGACCTGTAATGATTGGGTGATACGAAGGTGCATCCCTGAAACTGAAGCGACCTCCATAATTTCCCATTGCCATGATCAGCAATGTGGAGGGCATGCGAGCACCTATAAGACGACTGCGAAAATTCTCCAGAGCAGATTCTACTAGCCAACCCTCTTTAAAGACACCCATGCTTATGTCTAAGCCTGCGACAAATGCCAAAGGACGGGGAACATCTCCAAGAGGAACGAGATGCCTCAGCACTACATCTTAGAGGTAGAGATCTTCGATGTATGGGGGGTAGACTTAATGGGACCGTTCCCCTCCTCCTCTGGGAACCAGTATATCTTGGTAGCCATGGACTACGTATCGAAGTGGGTTGAAGCGATAGCCAGTCCTACCAATGATTTCTGGGTAGTCACCAAGTTCTTTAAAAACAACATCTTCCCGCGGTTCGGTGTACCTCGAGTCCTGATCAGTGACGGAGGGAGCCACTTTATAGAGAAGAAATTCGAAGCTCTCTTGAAGAAGTACGGGGTACAACACCGGGTGGGGCGTGCCTACCACCCGCAGACTAGCGGCCAGGTGGAAGTTTCTAACCGGGAGATCAAGAGCATACTGGAAAAGACGGTGGCCAACTCTAGGAAGGATTGGTCATCAAAACTTCCTGACACGCTCTGGGCTTACATGATGGCATTTAAAACTCCGATCGGCACAACCCCCTACCGGCTTGTCTACGGGAAGGCATGCCATCTGCCCGTGGAATTGGAACATAAGGCATTTTAGGAAATCAAGAACCTAAACTTTGACGCCAAGGAGGTTACAGGGCACCAGCAGTTACAACTTAACGAGCTCGACGAGATCCGGCTCAATGCTTTTGAAAATGCCCGGATCTACAAGGAGAGGCTTAAGCGGTGGCACGATAAGCGCATCCTTAAGAGGGAATTCAAGGAAGGAGACTTAGTTCTCCTATTCAACTGAGGCTAAAGTTTTTTCCTGGAAAGCTCAAGTCAAGGTGGTCGGGACCTTTCCGCGTCACCAAGGTCTTCCCGCATGGGGCTATCGAGATAATGGGAAGAGATGCGCCATTCAAAGTCAACGGGCAGCGCCTTAAACACTATGCGATAGGAGAACCAGCATTCTCTCCAGTCGAATTCTCAACAACCGATGACTCTTCCTCAAACCCTCCGGATCCTAATTGATCACCAAGTGAGGCATCGAGCAAACGACGTTAAACAAAAGGGCTTCATGGGAGGCAACCCATGCTCTAAACCTTTATTTTCGTTTTAGGACTTTTATTATCTTTGTTTTTCTTCTATTTTAATAATTAAATTCAGCCGCGGGATCATCCGGCGAGAAACTTAGGCCATTCGTGAATTTTTGCAGGAAACAAGCCCTCATCCGATCGGGTGATCAATCAACCGATCGGGTGAGACGTATCAGATGATGGCCCGTATCTGCTCTCCAGCGAACTGGTCGGGTGAAGCATGTTAAGACCGGGTGGCTGACCGTGTGAGGAGGGCTGAGTTCTTGGGAAATTTGGGGGATATATCAACCGATCGGTTGAGTGAAGCTGCGGTTGTGTGATTGACCGGGTGAAAAGTCGCAGAATCTCGGGAAAATTTTTGGAAGCGGTCAACCGGTCGGGTGAAAACTCACCCGATAGGTTCACCTGTAGCTGTTGGCCGAATGAAAAATTTTCAAACTTACCCAACTGATCGGGTGAAAACTCACCCGATTGGTTCGCTTTCACCCCTGTATATATCTCCCCTTCGCACGACTTCGACAACCCGACCCCCAAACTCCCAAACGCGTGTCTATCCTCTTCCATCTGCCGAATCAATCTCCTCCATCTACCCCACTGCCCCTAAATCCTCATCCTCACTCATTCCCATACTCCCCCACCATCACCACCCTTCACATCAACAACATTCACTCATCAAACATCCAAACCCTAACCCTAACCCCCAAATTTTCGAAGATTTCGATTCTTGTCGGATCAACGAGCGGCGGCTTCCCAAATCGCTTCCTTATATTGCGTGGGATCTTTCGGGTGCTTGATCTTACAACATTAATGGGTAACCACTCTCCACTCTTCACATTTCTTTCATTTTATGCAATGTCTTGAATTTGTGTTTGCACACCTTATCTGCTTCATCATCTTCATAGACACCATAACCCGCTCCATCATTCTTCCCTGTGCCGTCACCATGTCTGGAAAGGGAAAGGAGATAGCCTCATCGTCACACAGACATCCCCTATATGGTTCCTTTTCCCCTTCTTTCCTCGGCATAAACCCTTCGTCTGAAGAGCAATCCGATCGCTTACAAGGCCTTCTTCATCGCCCTATGCGACCTACTCTTTTTGCCGACTTCCCAAACTCATAATCTCTTGGACTATTTAGGGGCGGCTGTACACTTTTTCGCTTCATAGGTTGCGATTATCTTCTGCGGACCCACGCTAATACACACAGGAATCTCACACTTGAGTTCCTCAGTTCTCTCGAGGTGTACGATCATGGTTTCACCTTTCGGGCCTTCAATTGTGATTTTTCCATGAGCTTCAACACGCTTAACGACATTCTAAACTTTCCTCACCCTGATCGCCATGTTGAATGCTCAACTCATGATCGATCTGACATCTTTTCTCACTTTCGGGCTGATGGTGTTTGGCAACGATTCAACCGATATACCACCTTTCCAGCGGTAGCCCTCGCCTCCTACGTCATACACCCATGCTACCGCTTCGCCCATTGCTTCCTTGCCAACACCATTTTCGCTCGCGTAGAAGTATCCACGGTGTCTAGGGATGAGCTGCTCTTTCTTTATGCCATGTCCCATGACCGGATTCATGGCAATATCCCTTTGCCCATAAACACCGCTCATTGGATCATCCACGAGATCTTATCCGTTAGCCGCGCAGCTTCTGGCTCTATCTGTTGTAGGGGGATTGTCACTCTTATTGTCAGTTGTGTCTTGAGGATGCCGCCCGACCTCCCTATTGTACCGGGACATAGCCGTATGATCGCGACTACCTGATCTCTATCAGCATGCTTACTCCTTTTGGGGAGGATCGTGCAGCCTACCTCTATAGTCCTGCCTACACTCCTTTTGCCATCCTCCCACCCTCATCTCCGGAGCACTTCCCCTTATGCCTTACACACCTACCCTGGAAGTTCCACCCTGATCCTTGGTACGCTGCACTCGTTCACTTTCCACCCCTGGATCCTCCCGATTGGCACTCGTGTGTCGGTCCACCCTGTGCCACCATCATCCACCACGATCCACCGATAAATCTCGATCCTCCGGTGGTCCAGCCTGTTGCTCCTCCTTCTCCTATTCGCACACCCTCTCCTTCTTCCTCGGAGGATTCCTCTACCATTATTCACCACCCTCCTCGCCATCTCCTTACCATTCTACCGCAAGCGACTCCGATTGACCGTCCCCCAAGCATATCTCTGCATTTTCATGATCACATCATATCGCTGGCACTGTTATGTCTAGCTTGGGGGAAGTCTATTTTTCTGTGTGCTGTCGTGTGATATTTTCTGTGTGTGCTTGTTATATATGTTGTGTCCTGTGATTTTCTATTCTTTATTTTCTATTTGTATGTCGTGTGGTGTCATCTTTATCTTTATTTTTATTTTCAGTTTCGTATGTGTATTTTTCTTATTTTTCATGTCTTTTGTGTCGGTGCGTTTCCCCCCCTTTTTCATTGCCCTCCCGTATTTACTCTTATTGCATTGAGGGCAATGCAAGTTTCAACTTGGGGGAGTCGCACTTCGTGCGTCATTTGTCTCTTTTTCTTCGTTTTTTGTCGTTTTCCATCGTGTTTTTCTTTTTCTTTTCTTCTTTTTATCTCTTTCTCCTAGAGATGAACCCTATAATGAATTGCCATAAAAATCATACACACACCTAGCATGGCTTCGATAATCACATTCACTAACCCTAGGAAGTTGAGTCTTCTTGCATTTCATGCATCGTGGGTCCACTTAGCCTTATTGTGAGTCGTGTGTCGTGCCTAGCTATTTGGTGTGCTTCTACTTTGTGATTGTGTTTTATATACCTGTCCAGGAATGACCCCTAGATTATCATGCTTCGATTTGAATATGAGGTATTTGCCTCTCTTATCTACTTCTGTTTGCGTGAATATACATATATCGTATGCTTCATTTCGCATGTGTCGGGATTCCACAGTTAGGACTAGGATAGCCCAATTTAGCCTATGCTCTGATTAACGAGACATTTCCCTTGCCCAAGTGTTTAGAATCCGATTTCTTTTTTATTTTACTTGGTGCAAATCCCCTCGTCGTGTACCGTTCTCCCACTTGGGAGAGTACACACGTGTATATATCCCAAAATCCAAAAATCCAAAAAAAGAGAAAAGAAAGAATATATATATATATATATATATATATATATATATATATATATATATATATATATATATATATATATATATGGAAAGTTAGTGGCCATCTATATAATAATAACAAATGTACAAACATTTAGGTAGACAGATTAGTGTTACATCAGGGAGGGGAGAGGGCACAAGCGCCGTCACCCTCCACTGGCAACCCCCAATTGTCACCCAAATGTGCCAATGAAACATAAAAAAAAGACAACAGAAAGTCTATCCATTATCTCGAAACTCCCAGCGATCCATAGCTTGTTTGGCTTCAAGAGAAATTGGCTCAAGATCCCTAAGGATTGTTCTGGTGTCAGCTGCAATCTCTTCAAATAGGGCCATCATAGGGTTTTTAATGTCCTCAAAAATTCTCATGTTCCTCTCCCGCCAAATGTGCCAGACCATGGAAGAAAGCGCTGTTTTTGCCAGAGTGCTTAAAGCGTCTTTCTTATCAAAATACACCAAGAAGTAATCTCACACTTGTGCAAGTTGAGGGGTAATGGGGACATTTACACCCAGCTTAAGTAGGCATCTTTTCAAAATGTAGCTAGTGTATTCACACTCAAAGTATAGATGGTTAATATCTTCAGTCACTCCAGAATTGCACAGGACACATTGCACTTCATTGTGAATTCCCCAGACCTGCATCTTGTCTCTTGTTAAGAGCTTGCCGAGAAAAGCTCTTAAGAGGGCTAAAGACAGTTTTGGCACATTATTTCTAAACCAAACAAGCTTATAATATCTGAAAGAAACCCCTCGGTGGCGAACTCCCTGCCAGGCTGCTGCAAAAGAGAAAGATCCGCATGATTCCGCCCAGGCCCATCTATCACTTCCGGCCAGCAAAGTGATTTTCAGCAACTCAGGCCGAACACAGCCAATACTGGGATCCTGCGCCCATCCCCCTTGAACCCAGTAATCGGCCACAGTTTTGTAATGTGCATCCACGGGTACTTCGCGGGAATCCGATAACGGCCCAATCCCCAACCAATTGTCATGCCAAAATAGAGTCGTGGTGCCATCCCGTACTTTCCTCTTGATTAAATATTTCGAAAATTTCCTGCAGTTCAACATGAATTTCCAAGTGCCTGAATCTGTTACCTTCCCCTTTGACACAAAGAAGCGCTCAAAATCCTTGTATTTGGTCCTCATATAGTTAGCCCAAAGACCTTCTCCGGATAGCATCCGCCAAGTTAATCTCACTCCAGCGGCCATATTAATATCAGGGAGAAGGCGAAGTCCCACTCCCCCTCCTCTTTCGGAGTACATATATCCTTCCATGCCCATATATGAGACGTTCCCCAGATAAATTTCCTGCATGCAGAGGTGATAGCTCGAAGAATAGAATTTGGAATTCGATACACTTGCATCCAGAAAATCAGCATTCCATAAATAACCGATCTTACAAGCTCAATTCGTCTCGAGATGGAAAGCATGGTGGAAGTCCATCCCGTAAGTCTCTTCTTGCATTTATCCACCAGTCTATTGTACATGGTTGGATTTGGATACTTGGAAGATAGTGGCAACCCGAGATATGTGGTAATGGAGGAACCCTGCTTTACTCCAAGTAGGTTTACCAAATCAGTAGGGGATTTAGTACCTTTACTGAACATTGCAGTACTTTTATCCCAGTTTATTTCCAACCCAGTGAGATGTGAGAAGTCATCCAATAATAATTTGAGGCCAGAGAAGGAGCGTTTGTTAGCTCTGCAAAATAGCATTAAGTCATCTGTAAATAGAAGATGAGAAGTTGTTTCTGCCCTCTCATAGGTTGGATATTACCTGCTGATAGTGACTTTTCAATAAGTAAAGAAAAAGCTTCCATAGTGATGACGAAGAGATATGGGGAAAGAGGGTCACCCTGTCTAATCCCTCTATTTCCTTCAAAATAGCCTGCTGGGGAGCCATTCACCATAATGGAGTAAGTAGGAGTAGAGATACATTCCATAATCCAACCAATAAACCGCCTACCAAATCCCATTCTGTGCAGAATATAGTAGATGAACTCCTGATTAACACTATCGAAAGCTTTCCGTAAATCCAATTTAAGGCAGGCCTTGGAACCCATTGGGTTACTAAAATCACGTATCTGTTCATGTGCAAGTAGTGCACTATCTGATAGGAGTCTGCCCTTCAAAAAAGCTGACTGATTTGGAGAAATAAGCTCGTGAATAAAAACTCGCAGCCTATTACAGATTATTTTGCTGATTACTTTGTAGGTGACATTACAGCAGGCAATGGGTCTGTAATCACCCAGACTCGAGGCAGAATTATTTTTGGGAACAAGGGTAAGATTAGTGTGGTTAATAGGATGCATGATAGTCACGGTATGGAAAAAAGAATGAACAACATCAGTTAGATCTTTACCAATCCTACTCCACCCATGCTGAAAGAAGAAGGCATTGTATCCATCCGGCCCAGGGGATTTATCCACCCCTATATGGAAGAGTGCATATTTGATCTCCTCATCAGAAATAGTTCTCTCAAGCCATATTGCAGTATCTGGAGTTAGAATGCGTTTGGGAACTAAGTTTGGAAAAACATTCCAGTAGGTAGTCTGAGAATATAATGCACTGTAGAAATTAGGTGCCGAAATTCTGATGTTATCATAAGTATTATTTTGATTCCCACTTGCATCCACAAGATGGCCAAGGTTGTTGTGACATTGTCTCGCCTTCATCGCCGTGGAAAAAAATTTTGAGTTTGTGTCCCCAAGGGAAAGCCAGTTCTGCCTGCTCTTTTGCCTCAACATGTCTTCTTCAATCCTAATAATCTCAGCCAGCTTCTTAGAAAGATTCCTCTCATGCAATTGTAACTTAATATCCGTATGTAACATGGGGTTATCTCTCACTTCCCTTAGTGACAATTTACAAACCTTGGCATCTTCCGCATTGTCTCTACATTTTGCCCAGTTCCGTAGCACAGTATTGAAATTCCGCAACCTACCAACCAATCTATGCATAGGAGAGCCTACCACATCATACTCCCAATGATCATGGAGAAGATCCTGATACCCATTCATAGAGGCCCAAGAATTAAAGAATCTGAACGGGTTTGGATGAGAAATCATAGTAGTGTGCAGCTTGACAAACATTGGTCTATGGTCACTAGTATTCGAGTCCAAATACTCAACAAAAGTGTCAGGAAGAAGATCGAGCCAATGGTTGTTACAAAGTATTCTGTCTAACCTTGCCATGATTCTGCCAGAGCCTACTCTTAGATTGGACCAGCTATATGGATTTCCCACACATTTGATATCCATCAGAGAACAGGAGGTTAAGCAATCATTGAATTCATCTAGTACGCCAAAGTCGCAACGTCTCCCTCCCTTTTTTCTTTTGCATAGCGAATAGTATTGAAATCTCCCCCTAAGAGCCAAGCATCATTCCCGATATTCCCCGCATCCGCCTGTAGGCAATTCCAGAGACATTGTCTCTCGCTCCTCAAATTGGATCCATAGATAGCTGTAATAAATATTGTGAGGCCTCCTGTATTTTTACACTTCAATGTTATGTGTTGGGGCGAAGAGGACTGAATACTTGCATGCCACATATTGTCCATCCCTACCAAAATCCTGCCTCCTGAATGAGAAGAAAAATTATCAAAGATACTCCAGCTTTTAGGGAAACAAGAGCTCCATCTCCCCCCAGCTTCTTTTAGCTTAGTTTCCAATAGAATAACAATGGACGGTTTAATCAAAAGTAACCTATCGCGCAGGTCCCTCCTTCTCACGGGATTGTTCAGACCTCGCGTATTCCAGACAAATAAACTCATAATAACTAGTTTTGGGTTAGCTTCCCCGAAGCCCCATCCCTGATGCGCACACTCTTCCTCGTATTTGCCATAGCCGTCTCTTGGTTTGCGTCCTTCTTATTATGCAGCTGAACTTTCTTCTCCACATTTCCTACTACCGAGGCTGATACCCATTCTGGATTAAAGACCACAAGCGGAGAGGGCACATGGGTATCTACTGGAGCCTGAGGTGGAAACGCTGCTTGTTGGTCAGATCCTTCAGGTATTATTGAGGCCCGGTCCTGGGAGGGAGGTGTGCCTTCCACACTGGGAATATCAGCTTTTTCTTGAGTAGTTTGTTTTTCCAGAACTGGAGCAACATTGCCATTTTCCAGTAGAGGGTCTTTATGCGTGTCCTGTAATTCATCCAAAGCCCCCACCGTATTAGCTCCTGATGGCGGGGAGAGTGACATGGCAACATCCGCCAGAGGGGAATTCTTAGGCTCAGAATATGAGCATTCAGCCTTATCTTGAATGTTAATATCAGTTGCTAATTTGCTCAACAACCCAGCTCCTGATTGTACGTTAGAATTAATACTGTCAAAGTTGGCAGCAACTTCTCCCACAGCACAATTTTGCTGAGTAATAATCACATCTCCACTGCAGCTTGCCACTTGTGCATCTTCATTTACAGAGTCTAATTGACCATTCTCTTTGAGTTCAGATTCAACTTCTTGGATTGAAGGGAGCTTACCCGAGTCTGGACATTGTGAATTTGAGTGTCCGAAACAAACACAGTTGGAGCATCTTGGGGGGTTGCCTTCAATCTTAACTCCAATTCTCACCTTGGACCCATCTTCTAATACAACCTCTACTGAGCTTGGTATTGGATGCTTGGCATCAATCTCCACAAGGCATCGAGCATAAGAAGATCTCTCCAATTTAGCCGTTAGCCTATCCAAACACAAAGGTGCTCCAATGACCGATGCTATAACATTGAATATCTCCCTTTCAATATATATATATATATATATATATATATATATATATATATGTATGTATGTATGTATGTATGTATGTATGTATGTATGTATAGCCAAAAGTACTAAAAAAATACATATATAGAAAACCCAAAAAATGTGTGTGTGAATATTTCCCTACCTATCGAGAATAAAGGGAAGGTGAGAATTTGCACCGAGTGTTCTACTCCACATCATCTCAACCCCCATCGCTTTCGAAAACACTTGGAATAGGGAATTTCTAGCTATCACCTAGGCGATAGTGTGGTGATGCCCGAGTCCCTAGCTTTGGAGTCCCTAACACATGATGCGTTTCTATTCTCATACTCTTCTCATGCATGCTTGAGTTATATATTCACTTCTTATTTCGAATCGAATCGATATTTGGGTCATTTCTTGGATTTGTGTATATGGAGCTTATTGCACGATGTAGATAGTGACATCGACTGCTAGCACACGACCACACTCACTCGCGCTTCACCGCGTGGTCCCACGGCACTTGTCTGGACTCGTATTCCTTGGTTTAGTGATGTGATTTGACGTTTGCTTGCTTGGTGTGTCGTTTTTTATTTTGTTGGCCCTGACGGGCGATTTAGGATTTAGAGTTCTCTTTTTCTCTCTTTCTCTCTATTTTCTCCCTCCGAGCTCCTACTCTCACTCGTCTTCCTCGAGGATGAGGAAGGGTTCAGCTTGGGGGATTTTGACGTGCGTTTATATTTCATATATTCACGCACGTTTTCTTTTGTATTTTTCCGTTATTTTCCGTCGTCTCGTATCCGTTTTCTCGTATTTTCTTGTTTTCTTTCACTTCTCTGTGTTTTTACATGTTTGCAGGAGTTTGCCAGCATAGGGGACATTTAACAATGATATCATAAGTCCCCGGAGCAATGGGAGGAGTCACGTGTGATCCAGGGGGTCATACGACAGAGATCTCCATCTTTCAGCCCCCACCCGATCGGTTGGACAAAGCCAACCGATCGGGTGATGCATGCGTGCACGACCCGGTCAGCCACTGAAGCAGCAAAAGTGTCAACCGACCGGGTCGCCGACCGGTTCAGCCCGACTGTTCTCTCTGGAAATTGGAGCTGAAACTCAACCGATCGGGTGATCTTCACCCGATCGGTTTACCTGTAGCCGTTTCCCCGAAGAAGATGACCCGGAGAGCTCACCCGACGACCGAATGACCGTGCCAAAATGTCGCAAGTCTCTGTATTTTTGGGCAAAAATTCCAACCGATCGGTTGATTTATCCACCGATCGGTTCACTCGATGAGCTCAAGATCCAAACGACGAGCAGCTTCCATCAACCGACCGTGTCACCTGACCGGGTGAAATGCTGAAGATTGCTGCCGAAGTTCGCAGCAGGTCACCCGATTGGGTGATTCTTCACCCGATCAGGTGATATCGTTTTCTATAAATAGAGACCCTAGGTTTTCAGAAAACGAGGAGAGTGGTTATTTTTGCTGTTTTTCTCTCTCTTGACGGCTGTAATTTTCTAGATATTTGTAAGTTATCTGATCTTTACCAAACTTTAATATAGTGTTATTTGCATTGCTCTTACTACTTTTCAATCGCCCGATCATGCTTTTAACGGTCGATTTTCATTTAGATTGCTTTTTACCTAATATGTGTGAGTAGTTCCCAAATCTGGGATTTTGGTGGAAACCCCTTCGTGGGTTCTCCCCGATGCGTCCATAAGACTAGGAAATTGATAGGGATTAGGAATCTATCGGTTACGCGATGTGTTTCATTGTCATCGGCGGGAAAAAGACCGCCCTTGACCGTTGGGCCAAGGGGGAATAAACTTGGCGGTTGACTCCCTAGCCCTAGCTCACGCCCTTAGCGTAGACGTCGAATCCTAGCACGGGGGAGCGACAGGATGAGACGTTGGGAGTTATCGTTGTGAGCTTAGTGCTCTCGGAGTCGGTCAGTGTTAATGGACATGGGAATGCCCACTGACCGAACCTGGGTAGTCCGGCGTATCATCCTGGGCACCGACCGGAATATCGAGCCCATGGGAGGCCGGTATCACTCTTTGAGGCAACGTCTCACCATTAGACCCTAATTCCGATCGTTGTCCTACCCGTAGGCCGTATTGGCGAGAATCGCACGATAGGGTGGAAACCGAAGTCCCGGGTTTCCCTTTATATTGTTTACCCCTCGCATTCTATTTCCGTGACAACCCATCTACCGATTCGGGCTTGCTCACCCATGGGGTGAATCTGGTCCTTCCTGACACAAGCACAACAACGCCTCCCTGAGTTTGACCCCCAAGCCACACTACAACACCGTGCACTTGCGATTATAAATATTTAAATCTCACGCCCCCAATTATATATTGCACACATCTGACACGCGATTCGTCCAGGCTCCTGCCCCTTGCCCTCTTCTCATAGATGATAACAAAGAGAAGGCGACGACTGACATTGTGTCGATCCCTGCCGAGGACGAAGAGATTGTCGAATGCATGGTCGCGGGGAGGATCCCCTCTTACTCACTGGCGTCTATGTTGGGGGACTGTAGACGCGCGACAGGTGTTTGACGCGAGGCCTTAAAGAGACTCACCAAGTGGAATCTCAAGGGAATGCCCCTCGACGGGTTCGATTACACTTCCATCTTGGGCCAATGCTGTGAAATGCCGATTGGGTACGTCTCGCTGCCCGTTGGGATCACCTGGCCGTTGCATTTGGACGGGCGGGCGTACTTTGTGCCGATCGCGACGACGGAGGTGTGATTGGTTGTGAGCACCAACAGGGGCTGCAAGGCCATCGGAGAGTCAGGAGGGGCGGCGAGCGTCGTGCTGAGGGATGGGATGACGAGGGAGCCTATGGTGAGGTTCGCGACGACGGCAATGGTGGCCGAGCTCATGTTCTTCTTGGAGGACCCGACGAATTTCAACACTCTGGCTGTTGTTTTCAACAGGTATATATGGCTACATGATCTTCGGGGGCTGTTTTTGTTTGTGCATGTATTTTGCTTTGATTGGTATAAAAGTTGGAGCACAGCTTAGTTGTTGTATCTGTTAACGTCAATCTATTTGTAGCATTGGTGCTAGAATTGGCAGTTGATTTTTTTTCTGTTAGCGTTTCTCTTTTTGGGTATTTGTGATGATGCTTTAAAAGTTACTTGAATGAGAATGTTATTTCTGAAAACTTGAACAATTTTACTTGCGAATTGTTCACTTTTTTTGCACTTTTGTAGAACAAGGCACATCTTGTGGTCATTGCTCATGATGTTGACCCCATTGAGCTGTGGTTTGGCTCCCTGCCCTATGTAGAAGATGGAAATCCCTTATTGCATTGTCAAAGGAAAAGCTCGACTGGGATCGGTAGTTTTTCTTCCCCCCCACACCCTATTTTTCTATTTTTAATATGTTTTCCTCTTGTTCATCATGAATAGAAGCATTAAACAATTGCTGGTATATTTTATTTTCCCATGAATTTGAAAGATTGTGCACAAGAAGACTGCATCGGTGTTGTAGGGTCATCATGATTCTTTATCTCATTGGAGGTTAAGTAGGGTCATTAGTATACTTTTGCAGAATGTGTTTGCACATTACTTGTTTACTGAATCTTTTTCATCTCTAGGTTTACTAAGGACTTCACTTCCTTGAGAGAGTATAATGATTTTTTTTGGAAGCAATTGAAGATACGAGTAAGTAGACAGTATCTCCATTTCTCTGTATATGGTCTTTCATGCTTTGATGTACCCTTTGATATTAATCATTCCGTTTGTTTTAATCTTTAACTTTAATCGAAGGAATAAATGTTGCTGAAATTGAAGCTAGGGTCGAGAAATACAGAAGATGAAACACTGAACAGATGACCCATGCTGAAGCTCGTAAGGTACTTCAAAATTAAACCTGGTTCATGCTTCTTTGGTAAAAATCTCAATGTTTGCCTGGTAAAAATCATGATTCTTTATCACCATTCCTGCACTTTCTGACAAATATCTGCGCTATAATTGGAGGTTTTTCTCGTAACCCATTTATTTTTAATGGTCTCTTATGAATTCAACCTGGAAACTAGGCACGGTCATTAGTCTACGCTCCATGACCATTAGTTTCCATAATGCACACTGTTCCTTTTTTCCCTACAGCTTAAATTAAATTTTTTGTTGTGATCATTGTGTCTTTTGAGTTGTCCTCATATTGGAAGAACAACAATTCTGAACTTTTCTGTCGGATCTGTGCTTCAGGTGTCTTCACAGTTGCCGGAATAATCGATTCTTTTATCTACCATGGCCAACGGGCAATCAAGAAGAAGATGGAAATTGGAAACTACAGATGATTTCATCATGCTCAAGTTTGCAACTGCTATCGTGGGGGATGGAGGCAAGGTTTTCAGGGTTAACCTTCGAGACAGCTGTTGCAGCGGGGAAGGTTTTACAGTTGTGCAGTAGGTTGTACAGCCACAATATCTCATTCAAATTGGATTTTTGCTTTCTACAATGTTGGAAGAAGCAGTTGAGGGTTTCCTCTTGAAAGGATACAGCAACTGGTCCTCGGTCAGGTTAATCTTTGTTCGATTCATGCGAAGAGGGTCACGATCATGCCCAAGGATATCCAGCTTGCGCGCCGCATCAGAGGGGAACGAGCGTGACTGGTCTGTTTGGTATATTTATGTTGGCCAGCAGTGGCTATCATTAGTAACTTTTATCTTGGTCGTTTTAGAATTTATCGTGTAAAGTTTAGTTCTTTGCTTTGAGAGTGAAATCTGAAACAATGTGGTGGGATAATGATATGTGGGTTGGTTTGATTTTTCTAGCATCTGGTGAATTTTTATTGTGGTTCTAGATCTGATGTGATGATGTATACATTATGTTCAATTTAATCGAAATTGGTGTTTCTGCGAGCTGCGGGGATTTTTATGAATTTTTTGTTATTTTAGTCAATAGTTAATTGTGGTACAATGCTAAAAAAGCGCTGTTTATTGGGACCTTAGACAGCCATTGTACTAAACAAGCGATGTCTAAGGTCCCAGATAGATAGCACTTGTTTAGTACACACGCTATCTAAGGTGGATCTTCAACAACGCTTGTACTAAAGAAGCGCCGTCTATTGGGACCTTAGACATCACTTGTACTAAACAAGCTCTGTCTAAGCTCCCAGATAGAGAGCGGTTTTTTTTAGTACAAGCGCTATCTATGGTTGACATTTAACAACGCTTTTACTAAAGAAGCGCTGTCTATTGGGACCTTTGACAGCGCTTGTAAAGAGATATTAAAACCAGCCCCCTTTAGCAGTGGCGAGATAGACAACACGCGGAAGACGTGATGTCTTCTGTAGTAGTGTTAAAGACTTTATTTAAGCGCGGTTAAAGGTCCCTTTTGTAGTATTGGTTGGAACACTCGCCTCAGGCCTCGGTTCAGATTTGAATGCCCTCCAAGTTTTGCTAGAGTCTAAGAAGGGAATAAAGAAAGAAACTAAAATTTTGGTCGCCTTTAAATCCAGGTTTGTGTTTGGAGAGCGAGCAATCATGACAATAGCATATGGTATCCTTTTATTCATTCATAGTATAGTAGGTTACACTTAGTAGCCCAAGGGTTCACCCCACTACACGGTAGTGTGGTATCATGGTGGATAATGAGGGAGGGGAGACCATAAGTCTCCCTCACTCATAACACTCCCCCTTATCCATCCATTACCTTGGACTTAGCATATGAATGCTTCAGGATTCATGATACTAATTGGGTGTATACGTTTGGATCCAAAGTAAACGTGTTTGCATAAAACTTTAGCTGTGGAAAACCCAGTGGGAAAAACCAACAGTCTTAATGAAAAAGAGTAAAACCCACAGGTTACTACTCCTGATACGTACAAGCTTCAGGCTTGTAGGTCTCTCAGCTGTCTCATCCCGATTCCTTTTACAAGCTTTACAAAAGTACATCCAGGCAGAGCCTTAGTGAACAAATCAGCTAAATTTTTACAAGACTGAATCTGTTGTAATTCGACTTGCTTCTCCTCTTGTAGGTCGTGCGTCCACAAGAAAGGCCAATGTTAGAAGCGATTTTTGACTGCGTTTTTGGCGGGTCGTAACCACTACTGATTATGTTTCAAGCAGTTTTGGAAACTGCTACAAAACCGTCCGAGAGTAGCGATTACGAACCGCTTGAAAAAAAATGCCTGAAACGCCCTTTTGTCAGGGTTGCGAACCGCCACTACTTACATTTCTAGCACTTGCTTTATTCCGAAAAAAAATAATTTAATAATTTCTGTTTGTGGCGGTTATGAACCGCCACAAGCTAATTTCATCTTTTCTTTGTGGTGGTTCTAAACCGCCACAAAAAGAAATTAAGTTTATAAAAATAAAAGGCGAAAACAGCTTTTGTGGCGGTCTAGAACCGCCGCAAACTTAATATAAAATGAAAAAAATAAGCTGCAAATTGTATTACCTAGAAAAGGCTGATGAGCCAATTTCAAGAATAATAATCCTGGCATTATTAAAGAAAGCAATTTGAAACAACCAGGAAAAGGTAAATGAATAGAGTTTTCACGTTAAATAGTATTGCTCATTATATTCCTTCAAGATATACCAAGAAGTAATTATGGATATTCTTCACCCAACAAACCACGCGTGTTGTTATCATTTACTTAAAAAAGATAGGACACTGTACAATTTTAAGTGTTATCATATAAACACTGAACTATATAACAAATAATGCTTCAATTTTTTTTCACAGCAGGGGTGATAACAACACCCAATAATTTGTAAAATTCTCCTAGTACCAACACATGTTCCAAATGCAATTAAGAGTTGGGTGAAACTAGAGCGTGAACAAGTGAGATGATATTGCCACTCAGCAGTGCACGTAGAATCCTTTGTTTCCTCAGCGTGTATGGAGGATACCTCGCATTACCTTTGTCGCTAAACGAGCAAGACAATACTGCTTTCTTATGGCTAAAAGCATCGAACGAGAACTTCCCATGATAAGAGCCAATGTTGCTCTCTCCAACGCCTCCAAATGGTAAATTATGGTTCCTGAGCTGCATTTCGTGCATGAAACACAAATCATTACGCTTAAACTAAAAGCAATGATTTCAGGATGGCCATGAGTTTAGATTTTGCAGATAATATAATCATCTATTGACACTTAAACTAAATGTATTTCTTTCCTGTTTGGTTTCACTACTTAAAATGGGAACATTTTTATTGAAGATAAGTCAAGAAAATTCATATCTTAAACTACCAACTGTTGATTGCATCCGTATGGTATCATTTCAATAAAAAGCATAATTTACCATTTGTATCATTTCAAATTAGAATAAGATATGTGCATGCATAGGTATGTATCGTTTCAACAAATAAGCATAATAGTACATGAGAAACAAGAAACATCATCGAGAACATACCTTGAAGTATTCAATTATCTTATGTGAGTTTCGGGCCAAAGGTTTGGAGTATATAACTTGGCCCCATATCTTCATTAGCAGAATATGTTGACAGAGAAAAGAAATATACAAATGGAAGATGATTAGGACATGCATAATACATAGGAGGAGCATTCGAGGTACAACACAAAGGAAAATGCATTCAGAGATATCATTACCTCATCAAAAGATTGGATTATGTTGATATTTGGTTGATGTAGGGTACAAACAACGATTCTTCCGGTGTCGTCCTCGTAACAATGGCTGCTGCCCTCGCATCAAGGTCGGAAGTTGGTTCATCAATGAAGATAATTGAAGGATTAGCAATAAGCTCCACTACTATTGTTAACCTCTTCCTTTGTTCTGTCGACAAGCCAGTAACACCTGTAAGACCGACAATGGCATCCTTGAGACTACTAAGTTCAAATAACTCATCGACAAACACCTGTTTATCATTGGATACAATGACTCAATAACCATAACTTAATATGAAGGGAAATTAGAATCATAATCAGCGACGATAGAGCACTGACCATCTTTTCTTGATCGGTGACTTCCTTTAGCAGACGAAGAAAAGCAGAATATATCAAAGATTCCCCAACAGTTACCTGAGGAGAGTGGATATCATTTTGTTCACAGTATCCAGAAATCCTAGCAAATGTAGCCTGGTTCTTAGGGTATCCAGATATCTTGATGTCTCCTTCAATGTAACTGACGTGCGTTTATATTTCATATATTCGCACACGTTTTCTTACGTGTTTTTCCGCTATTTTTTGCCGTCTTGTATTTGTTTTCTCGTGTTTTCTTGTTTTCTTTCACTTTTCCGTGTTTTTGTATATTTACAGGAGTTTGCCGGCGTAGGGGACATAAAACGACGATATCATGAGTCCCCGGAGCAACTGGAGAAGTCACACGTGATCCAGGGGGTGTCAAACGACGAAAATAGCATCTTTCAGCCCCTCACCTGACCGGTTGGTCACTTCCAACCGATCGGATGATGCACGCGTGCACCACCTGGACACAAGCTGGAGCGGTCAGAAAGTCAACCGGTCGGTTCAGAGACCGGTTCAAACGTCCCAACTCTCTGGAATTTGATGCTGAATGTCAACTGATCGGGTGATCTTCACCCGATCGGTTCATCTGTAGCCAATTCTCCGAATCCAAGACACGGAGAGCTCAACCGACCGGTTCACCCGACAGCGCGAAGATCCAACCGGTCAGCTTCAACACTCAACCGACCGTGACGTATGACCGGGTGAAGTCCCATGCTGAGCTGCCGAAGAACGAAGCAGATCACCCGATCGGTTGACTTTTCAACCGATCGGGTGATATCGTTATATATATATGTCCCCTAGGTATTTCAGAAACGGGAGTTGTTATTTTTTGCTGTTTTTTCTCTCTCTTGACGGTTGTAATTTTTCAGATATTAGTAAGTTGTCTGATCTTTGTTAAACTTTAATATAGTGTTATTTGCATTGCTCTTACTACTTTTTAATTGCCTGATCATATTTTTAACGGTCGATTTTGATTTAGGTCGCTTTTTAGTAAATATGTGTGAGTAGTTCCCAAATATGGGGTTTTGGTGGAAACCCCTTCGTGGGTTCTCCCCGATGCATCCATAGGACTAGGAAATCGACAGGGATTAGGAATCTACCGGTTACGCGGGGTGTTTTATTGTCATCGGCGGAAAAAAAACCGCCTTTGACCGTTGGGCCAAGAGGGAATAAACTTGGCGGTTGACTCCCTAGCCATAGCTCACGCCCTTAGCGTAGACGTCGAATCCTAGCACGCGGGAGCGGCAGGATGAGATGTTGGGAGTTATCGTTGCGAGCTTAGTGCTCCCGGAGCCGGTCAGTGTTAATGGACATGGGAATGCCCACTGACCGAATCCGAGAAGTCCGGCGTATCATCCTGGGCATCGACCGGAATATCGGGCCCATGTGACGCTGGTACCACTCTTAGATGCAACGTCTCACCATTAGACCCTAATTCCGATCGTTATCCTACCCGTAGGCCGTTTCGGCGAGAATCGTACGATAGGGTAGAAACCGAAGTCCCGGATTTTCCCTTTATATTGTTTATCCCTCGCATTCTATTTTCCGTGACAACCCATCTACCGATTCGGGCTAGCTCGCCCATGGGGTGAATCCGGTCCTTCTTGACACAAGCACATTCACGCCTCCCTGAGTTCGACCCCCAAGCCACCTACAACACCGTGCACTTGCGGTTATAAATATTTAAATCTCACGCCCCCACCATATATTGCACACATCTGACACGCACAACCTGGGGACGTCAGTCTACAATCTAAAGCTTAAGTTCAAGCACAAGAGGAGCTCAACGATGAAGCTCAAAGAATGTGCTCAAGCTCAAGGTAAAGAGGAGCTTGAATTCAAGTGAAGCCCATTCTACTACATTAACTTCAACCATGGCTTCAAAGTCTTCATAGTGTCTAGTGTGTGAGTTGTCTTTTATTTTTTCTTAGGATTATGTTAAAGCCCAGAAGAATAAGCACACACACACACACAATGATTTTCTAAAATATTTTTAAACTTATTTTAAACTCATTTGATAGCTTAATTTCCATAGAGCTAAGTTTCAAAACTTGTAGTCAACTACCAAACACCCAGGAGTTGATTACCTGTCAGAATAGCAAAACCTCCCTGAAAACTGCTCTGCGAGTCAAATACCAAAGGTGGGAGTCGATTACCAGCTGTGGCAGAGTTTTCCCTGAAAACTCTCTACAAGTCGACTTCCTCCCTGGAATTCGACTACCAGCTATGTTCGATCAGACTTCCTTGATTTCCTCTCCTATTTATTCCTTGCAAAATTTTTGGGCTCAAGTCAAACTTCATTTGAATTATTTCAAATCCTCCTTTTGCTCTATAAATAGAGAACCCTTGAGATATTTTTCCTCACCAATTCATTCTTGAGCAAAGATATAATTCTCTCAAAAGTTCTCAAAGTTCGCATCGCTCTCAAAGCTCTTCATAGCCAAACACTTTTCAAATCTCTAATCTTATTTCGTATTTTCTTTTCTAAATCTTTGAAGATCGTTATTTTTTTGGGTATTGTAAATTGGTTTTCAAAATCCTCTCTACTTGTATTTTCATACTCTTAAAGGATTTTTGAAACATCTAAAGTTCTTGATCACATCGAATCATTTCTTATTCTTTATGTGAACAAAAGAACAATTTAAATTCTTTAGCCACTTAGAGCACAATTGCACATTCATCGTGGTTATAGAATTGTTGGGTGTAAACCAATCTCCACTAAATTTATTGTGGTGTATTGGTTCTGATTTTACTTATAGTCCCTTGGTGATAAGGGTGTTGTAAATCCTAGTCAAGACTAGGTGGTTGGAAATCCTAGTGGTGGAACTAGGTCATTGGAAATCCTGGCGAGTGAATCAAGGTAATTATATTGCTAATGCAATAGTGGATTAAATCTTGATCCGTGACGGTAGGGGACTGGACGTACCCAGGTTATGGGAGAACCAGGATAAATCACTTGTCTCTATGTGTGATTTTCTGTGATTGTATCTTGTTATTTATTTTGTTCTAACTTGTTCATTGTTTAATTATACGTCTCTTGTAATCATGTGTTAATTTAATATTTGTTAATAAAATTGAGTATTGCAAAGTTTGTTTATATTCCTCTGTAAGATCTCTTCTATTGTTCTTTTGATCTTTGTATCTTATCTTATAATTTTCAAGATCATCTTTTTGATTAAGGACCAAGCGTAGATCACTATATTTGGTTTCTTGAGCAACATTGGAAGGGAACTTAGTTTTGTATTGATCATTGTCAAAAAAGTTTTATTCATACAATACTATTCAACCTCCTTCTAGTGTTGTTTGCCATCCACAGGATCCAACAAACCTGGTATTACATGTGATGTGCTTTTATATAAGTTCTCTTGATGTTTTTCTTTATGCTTATAGAGTGGATTTTCGTGTTCATGGCTAATGTGAACCCTAGTGTATTTTATTTGTGTGGTGTTAGGCTTTTAATTATCCGCAAGTGCACGGTGTTTGCTGTAGTTCACGGGTCTAACACAGGGATGCAATGGTATGAATACCGACTAATTGTATACTTAATTAGCTACGTGAATGAAAGTAAGGATGTGATAATTACACTAAAAATATGAAAATAAAGAAAGGTGCCAAGGTTTAAGCGTCACCATTAATGCAAATTGAACATGCGAGTTGATCTAGATTCTGAGCCAACGGATTATAGTCTTAGATGTTAGCCGAATCTCAATCATCGTCCTCTCGACGTTTGACCATGCGAGAGAACTCGGAGAATAGGTTGGACCCCTTTTCGTAGCCCCGATGGGTCGTCAGTGGCTACGATGTAGGTGATTCTAGTGAGTGTGCTCGATGGTAAGTCGACGCCTAGCACTAGATAGTCAACCCTCCTCTGGTACAAGGTGGGATGAATTGAGCTAATCCAAACCTATTCCTAAGACTAAAACCTTAATTGAAATGATATTTGGGGTGATCCGCCCGCATGAACAATCTACACAAGGGTTTTGCTAAGTTATAAGCAACAAAATCTACTCTATTAACATCATAATGAACATCAATTAAAGAAAGAAAATAAACATCACAATTAGCACAAAAGAAAAAACAAGAGTAATGCAATAAAAAGTAAATAGAGATTCATTACAAGAAATTAAGGATTAATAGTCTTACAATACTTGAAGAACAGCCCCCCAAATGGGGGAACCCTAAAAATCACCGAAGAAAATGGAACTCTCTTACTCTCAATTCGCACTCTGCATTTTATACTACTAGTAGAAATTTGGGGGCGCACGGCCGTGCCGTAAATCAGCATGGCCGTGTCGCTGCTAAAAGGACCTAGGGCACAGTAGTAGCTGCTGCTTCGAGCGCAGCCATGCCACAAGTCGGCACGGCCGTGTCGATCCTTCTTCAAGCTTGCACTACATCTCCAGGCGGCACGGCCGTGCAAAAAGACCGTGCCACAGGGGAGCTCTCTGCCATGCGTAGGGGAATAAGCATGGCCGTGCCATCAGCATGGCTTTGTCAATGTCACTAGAGCTCTTTCCTTGGCCTTATGGTATGACACGGCCGTGCATATGCACGCATGGCCGTGCTACCTGCTTCTTGGCCCGTATCTCCCTTCCTTGGGATCCGATCTTCGTTAATCCTTGCCGTTTTCTCTCCTTTGCTACACAAATCATAGATTCGCTTCATTTGCACATGGATTTCTCTGAAATGCAAAAAATACATACCCAAAGCATCAAATGGATAAAAACGTGTAAAAATGTGAGAAATAGCGAGAATGGTATAGAATAAACGTGGAGAATGTATCACAAAAAGGGTGGAAACGGCGTATAAAATGAGCCCAACAAAATCCCACAAGCTAAACTCTTGCTTGTCCTCGAGCAAGATAAGATATGAATAACGAGTAGAAATTTTCTAGGCAAATTTAAAGACGACCTCTCGAACCATTCATGCATGCAACCACATAAACAATGAAATTAGATTTTACTCCTAACATGCGACACTCTAACTACCTAGCATGGCGCATAACTCGGAAATATCGGTCTCCGACAAAATCTTAAGTTTAACTCGTATCCCTGTGGAGAAGACTAAACTGCCAAAAAATCAGCCTAATATGCTTAAGATTGGAAGAATTCAACCATTGTCTTATGCAAGCAAAGGTAGAAACCAAAATTGTGTCGTAGGGAGCTCAACTTTTCAACATTGGCTCAAGATTGGCTCAAGATAAGCTAATTTCTCCTAAACCATGGTGGTAGACATGCATAATATGTATTATATATATATATATATCTATTATACATTTGACAGCGATTTTTGAATCCTAGGGCTGACTAGTACAAGCTGACTGGGACAAAGGGGTTGATAGAAAGAGGGCCAGGATTTAATCTTGGGGAATGAACGGTTTAGATGAAGCTTTGAGATAGCTTGGAACTCAGCCTAAAAATGAACTGTTTTTGAATTGTGGGTACCATTTCTTTTAGTGGGAAGATCAATATTCTGCTTTTGGGGGATAGCAATAAGCTTTTTTTTGGGGAAAAGCAACCGACATTTTTCTTGATTGTTGTGAGCTTCCAAGAGAGCAACAGTGTTTCACCGGGGGCTTCCCATCCTGTTCGCAAGGCATCAAGGCGGAAGTACAGCAAGGCAGCAAGGCAAGGCAACCTAAAGGTTCTGTCCCATCCTCTTCTTTGATTAAAAACAGTGTTCGGTTATTTGATTTATTTTTTGATTAAGGCAGCAAGTCGCAAAATTTTGTTGTTTGATTAAAAAAGCATTCGGTTCTTGCGGTTCAGTTCTTTGATCCCATCATGTTCTTTGATAAAAAAAGGGTTCGGTCCTAAAATTTTAATTTTTATCACTTTTTAACAACAAATGATTTCTGGACAACAAAAGGGTTCTGTTCTTGCAAAAGATTTACACAGCCAAGATTCCCAACGCAAGAATGTTTCTGAACCCATTTTGCAAGGCGCTAGGTAGCATTTCGTATATTTTGTTCTTGCCGAAATTTCTGAAATTTTTATCACTTTTAACAACAAAGATTTCTTAAATTCCTTCGCTGTATGAAAAAAAGTGAAAGTTATTTTTAAAATATACGAATGTTTCTGAAAAATTGTTTCACAGATTTGTAAAAATTGTTTCACAGATCTGTTGGTAAAATTGTTTCATAGATTTCCGAAAAGCAATTTCTTGGATGTATGAAAAACCGTATGACCCCATCCTCCGCCAATGGGGTCATAAGCGTGAAGAAAAGTCTCCTAAACATAACATACGGTTCTTTTTTGGTTTCACAGATAGAATAGGCATTCTCATTGTCACGCCCCGCTTCCCTAAAATGAAGGCGAGATGTGAAAAGGTCCGCACGGGAGTGGAGCTGTGAAGCCCTAAACCCGATAAGCGTCAATAAAACATAAGCAGGTCCCTGTAACCACAAACAGAACAACAATAATAACACAAGGAGAGACAGAAATAAAATCTCAAATCTCAGAATTTGTCTAACATGAAAATTAAGTTCAACATCTAGAAAAGCCACCAGGCTAAAAGAAAGAGTCTAATGGCCCAGAACAAGGCCAACAAAAGGGACAACATAACAAAGTATTGGTGCCACGCACTGACAACAAAACAGTCTAAACAACAACACAAACAGTCTCTACGATTGATCGCCCGTGTCCACGAAGTCCTCGTCAAACACAGGCTCGGGCTCGGCGTCCGCAAACACCTCGTCCTCAACAATGAACTCAGGCTCAGGATCTAACATGTGTCACCCAAAAGAGTAAAGGGGCACATGTCAGCAAGTCTAAAAGACTTGGGCAAGGAAACTGAAAGTAAGGTAAACTAACAACCTAGCAGTTATAGTATGATGCATGACATGGCAAGTATAGTATGGAAGTGACAAGTAAAGGGAAGTACAAGTAGCAAGTGGCAAGTAAGGCATGGATAACAAGTTTTACAAGTAAAACACGGGCAAGTACAAGTCAAGTAGTTCACGTCAAGTGAACACGTCAAGTAAACACGTCAAGTAAACATGTCAAGTAAACAAGTCAAGTAAACATGTCAAGTAAACAAGTCGAGTAAACATGTCAAGTAAACAAGTTGTGCACAGAGATTTCGTCTGCTGGCTAGAGTGTCTGATCGGGCCAACTCGTAAGCTCAGGTGACCGCTTATCCCTACCCCTCCACGTGTATCGAGCCAGGGCATTACCCCGAACACGGAATGCTCGCTTCTGGATCACGAGCCAGGAAGTGTATTTAACACGTATGGCGTAGGGTTATGCCTGCGACGCAGGTGCCTAGCCAGAAACAAGTAGATCGGGCATTGGCTATCAACCAACTCACGTAGCCCGCTTCTGGAACACGAGCCAGGAAACACAAGTTTTGTAGCGTGTGCTACGAATGCGACATTCAACATGGATAGCATGGATGAAAATTAATTCGTGTACCGTTAATCAAAATTAAACATGACATGGTAGTTATGCAACATGATGAATGACGGATCTAGCTTCGTTGTCAAGCTCGTTCCTGAAATTACGCCTAGGCGAGTATCATTTCTTCGCCTAGTCTCTTTTACGCCTACACAAGCAAATGGCCTAAGACATGGCCCAAAACCCTAAGTGACAAGTTTCACTTGCCTAGCACCGAGGATGACGATCACGTAGGTTCGTCTCACAGACGCTAATCTACGGGGAAGAGGTCGCTGCCATGGCAAAACAACATTAGAACAACATCCAACCTAGTTTTATTAGGGTTTTACAAAAACACAAATGGGTTATGAGAATATTATAGAATCGAGTTATTACCGAATCGTTAGCGAAAGAACGATGCCGAGCACGCACGGCGATGGGAGAAACGATCCGGGGAACCTACGGTTCAGATCTGGAAATAGGGAGAAAATCTGGAGAAATGGAGTTTTGGGGATTTTTGGGGTTTTCCGGCGACCTAGGGGAGGTGGCCGGCCAAAATGGAGAGGGGGAGGAGCTCTTGATGAAGGAGGAAGGCTAGGGGAAGATGGATGATGATTTGGGGAAGAAGGAGGCTCAGGAGAAATGAAAGAAGAAAAGAAAAACGTTTGGGAGGTTTAAATAGGAAGAGCTGGCGGCTGCCCAAAAATTAGGGTTTCGACACTGATTAGTCGGTCAAAGAAGGTTGGCTGACCGACTAGTTTGAGAAAGTTGGTCGGCCGGCTAACTGTGACCGACTAAATCCAAACAGCGAAAGTAGGGAAAATCTGGGTAAAGAATTAGTCGGTCTGTGAAGGCCCGTCGACCGACTAGTTTGCAACCTAGTCGGTCGGTGAGCGTTCATGGACCGACTAACGATAAACAGTAACTTAGGTGAAATTTACTGACAGAAACTAGTCGGTCTGAGAGCAAGTTCTGACCGACTAGTTGCGCATCTAGTCGGTCGGTGGTTGTTCTTAGACCGACTAAAAGTAAATAGTAACTCCTAAATAATTAACAAAGCCCACTAGTCGGTCCATGAAGGTTTGCCGACCGACTAAATTGTCGTCTAGTTGGTCGGTTCCCCTTCTTGTACCGGCTAACGTGCACAGAAAGTTCCGAAATGGAGCGCGAAGCTCCGGGATCGATTCCTAAGACTCCTAGGCTTGATCTAACAATAAGATATGACCGATATGGAGCCCGTCACGAATGACTTACCCCGAAATCGATGATCAACGGAAGAAGCTAGGAAAACACGACGAAACGATCGAAAGTGAAAGCTACGGAGACGAAAACCACGCATAAGGAGAAAATCCACCAAAACATATATATAATATAAATAATCCAGATACATGAAAACCAGTCGTTACATCCTCCCCAACTTAAGAAAAATTCCGTCCTCGGAATTTCCCAACACTCACGTGTCCGGAAACAAAAGTGGGTAACGCTCTCGCATCTCATCCTCGTTCTCCCAAGTAGACTCTCCAGGCGAGCCGTGTCACCACATCACCCTCATTAGATTGACAACCTTGTTCCGAAGTGACTTCTGACACCTGTCCAGAATCTGCGCCACCTTCTGGTCATACGTCATATCAGGGCAAACGGTAATCTCCGAGAAATCCACAACATGAGATGGATCGCTAATGTATCGACGAAGCTGCGACACATGGAAAACATTGTGAACTCCCTCCAAAGATGGCGACAAGGCTAACCGGTAGGCTACCTCGCCAACTCTCTCCAGAATGTCAAACGGTCCAATGTATCGCGGGCTCAACTTTCCTCGCTTCCCAAAGCGAATCACACCACGATTCTGGGAAATCCTCAGAAACACATGGTCGCCCGACTGAAACTCCAAAGGACGCCGTTTATCATCCGCCCAATGCTTAAAACGGTCCTGAGCAATCCTCAACCTCTCCTGAATGTTCCTGACAACATCCACGGCCTCCACAATCATCTCAGGTCCCAACAGCTCCCGATCGCCAACGTCATCCCAACTCAATGGCGATCGACATTTCCTCCCATACAGCGCGACAAAAGGCGACATGCCAATACTCGCCTGGAAGCTGTTGTTGTAGGAAAACTCTACCAGATGTAGATGGTCCTTCCACGAACCCTTGAAATCCAACATGCACACCCTCAGCATGTCCTCCAAGATCTGAATCGTCCTCTCGGATTGGCCATCTGTCTGCGGATGGTACGCCGTGCTAAAACTCAGACGCGTACCCAAACTCTTCTGCAAACTCTGCCAGAACTGAGATGTGAACCTTGTGTCTCTGTCCGACACGATACTCACAGGGACTCCGTGAAGTCGTACGATCTCCTGCACGATTCACATTACATCACTATCTAAACTAGGAAAAGGAAATAAAACGGAGAGCAAAAGAATTTACCTCCATATATCTCCTCGCTAGCGCCTCAGTGGACTGTCCCACTCGGAATGGAATAAAGTGCGCGGATTTGGTCAATCGATCTACGATCACCCAAATCGCGTCATTCTGCTTCGGACTCCAAGGTAGTCCAGTCACGAAATCCATAGTGATGTGTTGCCATTTCCACTCCAGAATCGGAAGCGGTTGTAGCAACCCGGCCGTACGCTGATGCTCCGCCTTCACTTGCTGGCAAACCAAACACTTGGCTACACTCCGAGCCACACTTCTTTTCATACCATGCCACCAATAGTTCAGACGAAGATCCTTGTACATCTTGGTCCCACCAGGATGCACAGAATACGGCTAGCTATGTGCCTCCACCATCAACTCCTCTCTGATATCCCCAGCTGGCACACACAACCTAGCTCCAAACCTCAGCGAGCCATCCTCATGAATCAAAAAGTCAGTCCGTAGACCGGCTTCCACCTGCTCCCGAATCTTCACCAGCTTCGGATCCTCAGCCTGACCAGCCTTGATCCGATCCACGATCGTCGACTGAATCTGCATACACATCAACAAAGAAACCTCCCCAGGAAGAACAATCTCCACACCAGACTCGCAAAAATCCTGCTGCAATCTCCACTGCGAAGTCAAAACCATCACTGCTGGAAGCCTACTCAGTGCATCAGGAACCACATTCACCTTGCCAGGGTGATACCACAAATCAATCTCATAATCTGCCATGAGCTCCAACCATCGACGCTGTCGCATGTTGAGCTCCTTCTGAGTGAAAATATACTTCAAGCTTTTGTGATCGGTGAAGATCTTCACTTTCTCACTCAGCAGGAAGTGCCTTCAAATCTTGAGCACAAACACGACAGCAGCCAACTCTAAGTCATGCGTCAGGTAATTCTTCTCATGAACCTTGAGCTGACGAGAAGCATAAGCCACTACATGCCCGTGCTGATGCAACACACAACCGAGACCCTTGCCAGAATCATCGTAAAAGATCTCAAATCCACCGCTGCGATCAGGCACAACAAGAATAGGGGCAGCCGTCAATCTCTCTCTCAGAACACCAAAAGCATTCTCACAATCACCCGACCAAACAAAAGGTACATCCTTCCGTGTCAATCTGGTCATCAGCTCAGCGATACGGGAAAATTCCTTAATGAAGCGCCGATAGTAACCAGCAAGTCCAAGGAAACTCCGAATCTCAGACGCCGACTACGGAACAGGCCACTCTCTGATGGCCCTGATCTTCTCGGGATCCACTGAAATACCATCTCCAGTCACCACATGCCCGAGAAAAGCAACTCTGTCTAGCCAAAACTCGCACTTCGAAAACTTAGCATACAGCCGATGCTTCCTCAAAATCTCCAACACTGTCCTCAAGTGCGATGCATGCTCCTCCTCCGACTTTGAATAGATCAGAATGTCGTCAATAAAGATAACGACAAACTTATCTAAAAAGTCGTAGAAGATCAGGTTCATCAAATTCATGAAAACTGCGGGTGTGTTGGTTACACCGAAAGGCATAACCACAAACTCGTAGTGTCCATACTTCGTCCTGAATGATGTCTTCAGAACATCATCCTTCTTCACCTTCAACTGATGGTAACCACTCCTCAAATCCAATTTAGAAAACACCCTCGAATCTCCAAGCTGATCAAAAATATCATCGATACGAGGCAACAGATATTTATTCTTGATGGTTACCGCATTCAGCTCCCGATAGTCCACGCACATGCGACGCGAACCATCCTTCTTCTTCACCAGCAAGACCGGTGCTCCCCACGGAGACACACTAGGGTTGACATAACCCTTCTGCAAAAGCTCATCCAGCTGCTTCCGCAATTCCTCCAACTCAGCGGGTGCCATACGATATGGCGCCTTCGAAATCGGTTGCGCTCCCGGAACAAGATCAATAGAAAATTCTAAAGCTCGATCAGGTGGTAATCCAGACATCTCCTCGGGAAAGACATCATCAAAGTCCCGCACAACCGCTGGCCTCTCCAGCTCCATCTGCATAGTCACAATCTCCACCGGCCTGGCCCGAAATCTGACAGGACCAAGCGAACTGCTATCCCGGCTGAACTCGAACACTGGATGTCCGGGAATCTCGAACAACACCTTCTTCCTCCGACAGTCGATCGTAGCATAGAAGCTCGCAAGCCAATCCATCCCAAGGACCGCATCATAGTTGATGATGTCGTGGACAATGAAATCAGAGTAAAGATCATGTCCACAAACCACCAACGAGCAAGAATTGCAACCACGATGCACCGAGACCACGCCATTCCCTGTAACGATATTCCAACTCTTGGAAAGAGGGGACGTCGACATGGAATGCTTCTCCACGAAGCTCCGAGAAATAATGCACATCGATGCACCTGAGTCAAAGAGGACTCGTGCAGGAAATGTGCACACCAAAACCACACCTAACAAGCAATTTAACAATCAAATCCTAGTCTGGCAAACAATCATGTTTAAGAAAACAACATAATCTAACAATCAAAACTAGCTAGGAAAGTAACAGCTAGATTGAGGATTACCTGCGATAACCTCATCCACAGCCTCGCTCTCCACAGCGGTCATCAGAAAAGCCTGCCTCCTCGACGGAAAAGCCTGCTGAAAAGCCTGTCTCTGTGTAACAAGAGCTGCTCCACGTCCAGCAGGAACAAACGCTCTCTGCTACAACGGCTGTGCTGCAACAGGTGCTCTACAAGGCTTCTTCGACCTCGGACAATCCTTCATAGTATGGGTAGGATCTCCACAGACAACACACTGGCCCATGAATCTCCTACACTGATCCTTGATATGCCCGATCTTGCCGCAGAAATGGCAAGTCTTCTGAATAGGCCCTTCTGGCCTCTTGAACTGAGCTGGCTGATTAGGCTTGAAACCAGGCCTAACCATCGCTCTGGCCTGCTCCACAGGCCTCTTCCCAGCACCAGAAACATGTCCCCTCCTCTGGCTCAGGTTCAGCTCCTGCCTCCTCGCAGCGACCAGAACCTTCTGATAAGAGTCCAGATCAGAGGAAGACACAAAACTCTGAAGCTCCAAAGCAAGTCCCTGCAGGAACCTCTGAGCCCTCTCATCAGCATCCTGCACCATCTTCGGTGCGAACCGACTCAGCCTAGTGAACTATTGGTGGTACAGGTCCACCGTCAAGCTCCCTTGCTACAGATCAATAAAGCGCTGCAACATCTCCTTCCTAGCAGTCTTCGGAAAGAACTCCTCATCAAACCTAGACTTAAAAGTAGCCCAAGCTATCGGCTCCACCAGCATCTTCTCTTCCGCATCCCACCAGTTCCGAGCATTATCCTTCAGCTGCCTCTTCGCCAAATCAACCCATCCAGCCAGGCTGATCTTGGCCATCTTCAAGTTATCCTCAATGTTCCGAATCCACTCATCGGCAACCAGAGGACCCTCAGACCCATCAAAATATGCAGGACCCAGCTCCCGAAATTACTTCGCTCCCGGCTCGGAGCGAGGGGCATCCTGGATTGCCCGACCAGCTCGAACAACTGGAGCATTCTGGACTTGCAGGAGCACGCCTTGCTGCACCTGCATCATCTGAAGCATCATCCGCATCATCTCTCCATTGGTGGGTTCCCGCTCAGGCTCCTCGTCATGCGGGGGCGTACCACTACCTCCACCTCGGGTGAATCGCCTTCCTGCCATCTATTGACACAGAAAACAAAACAATTTAGACTCATAGCTTATGACTCGGATGTCGAACTTAGTTTATTGGACATTCTAATATTATTATCGTCATTCCGATAATCGCAGTTACAGAAGAGACCTGCATGGGCCACCAACAAAACCTGTCACGCCCCGCTTCCCTAAAATGGAGGCGAGACGTGAAAAGGTCCGCACGGGAGTGGAGCTGTGAAGCCCCAAACCTGATAAGCGTCAATAAAACATAAGCAGGTCCTTGTAACCACAAACGGAACAACAATAATAACACAAGGAGAGACAGAAATAAAATCTCAAATCTCAGAATTTGTCCAACATGAAAATTAAGTTCAACCTCCAGAAAAGCCACCAGGCTAAAAGAAAGAGTCTAATGGCCCAGAACAAGGCCAACAAAAGGGAGAACATAACAAAGTATTGGTGCCATGCACCGACAACAAAACAGTCTAAACAACAACACAAACAGACTCTACAACTGATCGCCCGTGTCCACGAAGTCCTCGTCAAACACAGGCTCGGGCTCGGCGTCCGCAAACACCTTGTCCTCAACAATGAGCTCAGGCTCAGGATCTAACTTGTGTCACCCAAAAGAGTAAAGGGGCACATGTCAGCAAGTCTAAAAGACTTGGGCAAGGAAACTAAAAGTAAGGTAAACTAACAACCTAGCAGTTATAGTATGATGCATGACATGGCAAGTATAGTATGGAAGTGACAAGTAAAGGGAAGTACAAGTAGCAAGTGGCAAGTAAGGCATGGATAACAAGTTTTACAAGTAAAACACGGGCAAGTACAAGTCAAGTAGTTCACGTCAAGTGAACACGTCAAGTAAACATGTCAAGTAGTTCACGTCAAGTGAACACGTCAAGTAAACATGTCAAGTAAACAAGTCAAGTAAACATGTCAAGTAAACAAGTCAAGTAAACATGTCAAGTAAACAAGTTGTGCACAGAGATTTCGTCTGCTGGCTAGAGTGGCTGATCGGGCCAACTCGTAAGCTCAGGTGACCGCTTATCCCTACCCCTCCACGTGTATCGAGCCAGGGCATTACCCCGAACACGGAATGCTCGCTTCTGGATCACGGGCCAGGAAGTGTATTTAACACGTATGGCATAGGGTTATGCCTGCGACGTAGGTGCCTAGCCGGAAACAAGTAGATCGGGCATTGGCTATCAACCAACTCACGTAGCCTGCTTCTGGAACACGAGCCAGGAAACACAAGTATTGTAGCGTGTGCTACGAATGCGACATTCAACATGGATAGCATGGATGACAATTAATTCGCGTACTGTTAATCAAAATTAAACATGACATGGTAGTTATGCAACATGATGAATGACGGATCTAGCTTCGTTGTCAAGCTAGTTCCTGAAATTGCGCCTAGGCGAGTATCATTTCGTCGCCTAGTCTCTTTTACGCCTACACAAGCAAATGGCCTAAGACATGACCCAAAACCCTAAGTGGCAAGTTTCACTTGCCTAGCATCGAGGATGACGATCACGTAGGTTCGTCTCACGGACGCTAATCTACGGGGAAGAGGTCGCTGCCATGGCAAAACAACATCCAACCTAGTTTTATTAGGGTTTTACAAAAACACAAATGGGTTATGAGAATATTATAGAATCGAGTTATTACCGAATCGTTAGCGGAAGAACGATGCCGAGCAAGCACGGCGACGGGAGAAATGATCCGGGGAACCTACGGTTCAGATCTGGAAATGGGGAGAAAATCTGGAGAAATGAGGTTTTGGGGATTTTTGGGGTTTTCTGGCGACCTAGAGGAGGTGGCCGGCCAAAATGGAGAGGGGGAGGAGCTCTTGATGAAGGAGGAAGGCTAGGGGAAGATGGATGATGATTTGGGGAAGAAGGAGGCTCAGGAGAAATGAAAGAAGAAAAGAAAAACGTTTGGGAGGTTTAAATAGGAAGAGCTGGCGGCTGCCCAGAAATTAGGGGTTCGACACTGATTAGTCGGTCAAAGAAGGTTGGCTGACCGACTAGTTTGAGAACTAGTCGGTCGGCCGGCTAACTGTGACCGACTAAATCCAAACAGCGAAAGTAGGGAAAAATCTGGGTAAAGAATTAGTCGGTCTGTGAAGGCCCGGTGACCGATTAGTTTGCAACCTAGTCGATCGGTGAGCGTTCATGGACCGACTAACGATAAACAGTAACTTAGGTGAAATTTACTGACAGAAACTAGTCGGTCTGAGAGCAAGTTCTGACCGACTAGTTGCGAATTTAGTCGGTCGGTGGTTGTTCTCAGACCGACTAAAAGTAAACAGTAACTCCTGAATAATTAACAAAGCCCACTAGTCGGTCCATGAAGGTTTGCCGACCGACTAAATCGTCGTCTAGTCGGTCGGTTCCCCTTCTTGTACCGGCTAACGTGCACAGAAAGTTCCGAAATGGAGCGCGAAGCTCCGGGATCGATTCCTAAGACTCCTAGGCTTGATCTTATAATATGATATGACCGATATGGAGCCCGTCACGAATGACTTACTCCGAAATCGACGATCAACGGAAGAAGCTAGGAAAACACGACGAAATGATCGAAAGTGAAAGCTACGGAGACGAAAACCACGCATAAGGAGAAAATCCACCAAAACATATATATAATATAAATAATCCAGATACATGAAAACCAGTCGTTACACTCATCAACATGCATCATTTAGCACGGCAGCAAGGCGTATGTTGTGTTTATTTCACTTTTTCCTCATTTAACTGGTTCTTTCTGGAGTTAGTTTGTTATATGTTTCACAGTTTGATAACAATTGCGATTCTTTTTTTAGTTTCACAGCATTTCACAGCATTTCACAAGGCAGCTCTTGGGGAGCAAGGCAAGGCAACCTAAAGGTTCGGTCCCATCCTGTTCTTTGATAAAAAAAGCGTTCAATACTTTGATTTATTTTTTGATCGCAGGGCAGCAATTCGCAAAATTCTGTTCTTTAATATAAAAAAAGCGTTCGGTTCTTGCAACCTAAAGGTTCGGTTCTTTGATCCCATCATGTTCTTTGATTAAAAAACGGTTTCGGTCCTAAAATTTTTCTTTAACAACGCAAGGCAGCAGGGCCAAAAAAATGTTGATTTTTGAACAACAATTTTTAAAGTGTTCGGTCCAACAATTTTTCTTTAACATCACATCCTGTTCTTTGATCCCATCCCATCCTGTTCTTTTGAACAACAATTTTCAAAGATTTCCACAGCCAAGAACTTTTAATTTTTATCACTTCTTCTGAAATTTGTTCTTGCCGGAATTTCTAAAATTTTTATCACTTTTAACAACAAAGATTTCTGAAATTTCTTGGCTGTATAAAACAAAGTGAAAGTTCTTTTAAAAATATACGAATGTTTCTGAAAAATTGCTTCACAGATTTGCGAAAATTGTTTCATAGATTTGTTGTTAATATTGTTTCACAAATTTGCGAAATGATATTTCTTTGCTGTATGAAAAATTGTTTCACATATTTACGGTTCTTTTTTGGTTTCACAGATAGAACATGCATTTGCCTAAAAAGTGCCCGCGTTGAATTTGTTGTAAGTCGTATGTTATGTTTATTTCACTTTTTCATCATTTGCCTAAAAAGAAAGGATCATCATTTAGCTGGTTCTTTCTGTAGTTTGCTATATCTTTCACAGTTTGATAACAATTGCGGTTCTTTTTTGGTTTCACCGCATTTCGCATCATTAGTCATCATTTCGCAAAGCGCAAGTCAGCAAGGCGCAACACAGAGCATTATTTCGCAGCGGTTCTTTCTGGAGTTTGTTCTTGCAACTTAAAAAAGGTTCGGTTCTTTATATGTTATAACCCCTATTTTTTGGTTTGTTCTTGCCTAACCTCCCATTTCACTTTTTCCTCATTTGCTGGAGTTTGTTATATGTTTCAATATATATATTAGTTGAAGTATTCCATATTTTCTGGAGTTTGTTCTTTCTGGAATTTGGTTCATATTTAGAAATCCAGACTCAAGGTATTTTTCTGGAGTTTGATATATGGTTCATATTTAGAAAACTGGATTGATTCATATTTTTTGGTTTGTCCTTACCGAACCAATAAAGAACCCCTATTTCTGGAGTTTGTTATATGGGATATATCCCCCCTCAGTCAACATTGATCTCTGGAGTTTGTTATATGGGATATAACCCATATTTGCCAAGAATCATTCAGCTGTTGCTTGCATTTTAAAAATGGGGTCACAATTAGTCGTTGCCGTGTTCAAACGATAGCCTAGCGCTTCTGTGAATATGATGGAAGGCAGTATGGAGGGTGGTTGTTGCCTTTAAATTATAACTTTCTTTACATATTCATCCAACTAACATTATATCTAATGAATTGTACCAGCAACCCAACAAAATTTCTCTTAATTGCAAAAAATTAGAACGAGACTTGCATAAAGACGATCAGATCTGGTTTCACATATCAAGCAATTGTAGAATCTGCTATTTTGAACCTGATATAATCTGCTATCCATTCTTCTTTAAATTCTTATGCTAGCTTTATTAGGTAATTTTTGTAGTGTGTACTTTATGTTGATAATTAGTAACACATGGATTTGTGTTGCTAATTTTTGTAGTGTGTAGTTTAACTTGAGAGAAAAGAATATTTTGTTGAGTAAGTTGACTTGAATCTGTATTAAGTATCGTTGTGATCCCAATGGATTTTTTTCAACCGTGTGGCCACTTGACCTGAAAACAGTTGTAGAATCCTGAAATATAATGAATCATGAAATTGAACTGGCATAAGCGTTAACCTCTTGGTTAAACTTTTAAACATTTAACCATAAAAATTAATCGATCAATAAAATTTTAACCATAAAAATTTTATGGGGAATAGCAGAGTGCACGCAATTAATGCATTTGGAAAAAAAACTTTAACTTGCACTTAATGTTGCAGATCGAATGATGCTGCAAATCGAATTATCTCTTCCTCAATGCGGGGCCCACCGTCTCTTCGACACATGGGGCAACAAGATGAGAATATTTTCCCGTGCCGAGGGCGCCATCTAAATTTTTTACGCTAATTTATTGTTCCACGCCAAGGCGCCCGTGCCGAATTTGTTGTTCTACGCCGAATTTGTTGTTCCGTGTCGAAAGCGCCCGCGTCGAATTTATTGTTCTGTGTCGAAGGCGTCTGTGCCGAATTTGTTGTTCCACGCCAAAGGCACCAGTATCGCTAATTTTTTGTTCCACACAATTTTTGTTGTAGAAATAATTTTTTGGGAACAAAGATTTCGCGGGAAAAAATCTTAAATGAACCGTGTCCACGGGCACGGGTTATGACTAGTATATATATATATATATATATATATATATATATATATATATATATGAAAGGTAAGCGTGGTAATTTATTGATAATAATAGTACAATATGCACATCAAAAATATGTGGAGTGTGGATATGCCAGGGAGAGGATAGGGCACAAGCGTCGTCACTCTCCACAAGCAAATACACCTCACAAAGGACCCAAATCTGTTGCAAAAACCCAGTCAAAATAAAAAACTAACTCAGCCTAAGTCTTCATTTACCCCTCATCCATTGTCTCTAAATTCCCAATTTGAATAAGCTTCAATCTCTTCCTCAGTCATTGGTTCTTGGGAATGCAAAGCAACTCTAATGTCAGCAGCTATCTCTTCAAATAGGACGGTCTTGCATCTCCTTTCATTTTCAAAGATTCTTCTATTTCTTTCACGCCAGATGTGCCAGACCATAGCAGCCAAGCAAGTCCTGGATAGTATACTCAAACAATCCTTCTTTCCGAATTTTGCAAGGAAGTGTTCACCCACCTCTGGCAAAGAATGGTTAATGTGAACTGGGACATTTAGTTTTAACATAGCTCTGCGAAAAATGTACCTCGAGTAGCTGCAATCAAAGAACAAGTGATATATATATATATATATATATATATATATATATATATATATATATATAGGGTAAAGGGATCCTAGGGTGCCTCCTTAGATTCAATCTAAGGAGGCGCCCCCATTTCCCCCCATCTCACACATTTTTTTTGAAATTTTTTTTCATGGGTTTATTGTTTACCTTATGGATGATCAACATACCAAATTTCAAGGAATTCCAATACTTTTTGAGCCCACATCTACCCCTTGCAACTTCGTGGGATTTTCAGCACGTTTTTAGACCGTTGAAATTGTAAGAGGTAGATGGTGGCTCAAAAAGTATTGGAACCCCTTGAAATTTAGTATGTTGATCATCCATGATGTGAACAACAAACCCATGAAAAAAATTTCCAAAAAAATTGTAGGAGATAGGGGGAAATGTGGGCGCCTCCTTAGATTTTCATCTAAGGAGGCACCTTAGATCCCCTTTTTCCATATATATATATATATATATATATATATATATATATATATATATATGCAAGTAAAAGGATCTATATTATAAACAAAAGAATACATACAAAATTTTGCGCAAGTGGTATTAGTAAATAAGTGAAGGAGAGGGGAGAGGGCACAAGCGCCGTCACCAACTACCTACAATTATAAAACTTCACCAAAAGCGCAATACAGAAGTTCCCAAAATTATCATTACATATCTAACTGTCCATATAGAGGAGAACAGTTTATCCGGCATCAATAAAATCCCAATTGACGAAGGGGGTCTTGTCTGAAGCCTCATCAGTATCCATATCATGGAGAGAGATAAGGACATCCGAAGCAATATCCTTGAATAGATCCGTCTTCTCAACTTCAGTATCTTCAAAGATCCTCTTGTTAGCTGCTTCCAAATGTGCCAAACCAAGGAGGCTAACACTGTCTTAGCAAGAACACCAACAGGATCCCGTTTGGTATAACGGTATAGAATAAGATCACATGTACCTGACAGGGATGTAGGAATTACACCTTTGTAACCCAGCTTCAACAGACTTCTAGTCAGAAGATAACGAGAGTAATTACATTCAAAAAACAAATGTGAGATGGACTCAGCCGCACCATCACAAAGGACGCAAGATTGCACATTAATTATTCCGCACTTGGACAGATAGTCACGCGTTGGGAGCTTGCCTCTAAGCGCTCGCAGCAAGCATAAGGACATCTTAGTGATTAATCTCGGATGCCACACAACATCAGATTAGGCAAAAGCGGGCAGCTGCTCTCGAGAGCCATCCCACTTCCACCCGTCAGGGCCCAGGCCAAGAGAAAAAGCATTGAGAACAGGCAATAAAGGCCGGATGTGAGGATCATCCACCCAACACGTCCCATTCCAAAAATCACATACCCGTTTCTTCGCTGTTCTAGCCGGAGGGGGAAGAAGGAGATAGAGGGGTCCCTTTGGGTGCCAATTGTCAAACCAAAAGGATGTAGTTGAGCCATCATTGACAGTGCACTTGATGAGTTTTTGTGAAATACTACGATTCTTCAGTAGAAATTTCCAAGTCCCTGATTGTGACGGGGTAGCCTTAGTATAGAAGAATCCATAAGTCAATGCCGCATAGTTCCTCTTCATAAACTTAGCACAGACACCGTCTGTTGTAAGCACTCTCCAAGTTAGTCGAACCCCAGAAGCCACATTCATATCTTCCAATAGTCTAAGGCCCACACCCCCCTCTTTCTTTGGGGTGCAAAAATCCTTCCAGGCCCATATATTAGATTACCCCCATATAAATCTCCTGTAAGCAGAGTTAATAGCACGAATAACAGATGGAGGAAGCCGATAAGCTTGCATCCAGAAAGCCACCAAACCATAAATCACAGACCGGACCAATTCAATTTTACCAGCAATCGATAGGAAAGAGGAAGACCAGCCTGCTAGTCTCCTATTGCAATTATCAACAAGCCTCCCAAATAACGACGCCCTTGGGTATTTAGAGGACATGGGCAAACCCAAATAAGTAGAAAAGGAAGATACCTCTTTGATGCCCAGAATAGAAGCGAGATCCCTAGAGTTGTGTACCCCTGTACTGAAAATGGCTGAGCTTTTATCGCAATTAATATGGAGACCATAGAGAAGATAAAACTTATCCAAAACCTCTTTAAGACCATTGAAGGAGCGGGGATTCGCATGATAGAAAAGAAGCAAATCATCTGCAAAAAGCAAATGGGATATCGCACCGACCCTACGCAGGGGTTGAATAGTACGAGAAGATTCTGCCCTAGCCATAAGGAGCGAGAAAGCCTCCATAACCAGTACAAAAAGATACGGTGAAAGTGGATCACCTTGGCGGAGGCCTCTGTTGGAAGGAAAATAATCAGCCGGTGATCCGTCCACCAAGACTGAGAACATAGGGGTCAAGATGCATTCCGAGATCCAGTTGATAAATTTGTTTTTGAAGCCCATCTGATGTAAGAGAAAAAGTATAAATTGCCTGTTAACGCTATCGAACGCTTTCTGCAAATCCAACTTGATACAGGTTCTAGACCCCATAGGGTTGCTAAAATCTCGTATTTGATCATGGGCAATAAGGGTGCAATCAGCCAATAATCTGCCTTTCAGAAAAGCAGCCTGATTTGGGAAAATTAAATCACTAATGACATGCTTTAATCTGTTGCACAAGACCTTACTTATGATTTTATAAATCACGTTGCAACATGAAATCGGTCTGTAGTCCCCTAGCCCCGCAGCATTAGCCTTCTTCGAAATTAAAGTAAGAAAAGTATGGTTGATGTGTGGTAGCATGCGACCCGAACTAAAGAAAGAGGAGATGCCCGCAAGTACCTCATTTCCAACAACACTCCATTGACTTTGGAAAAAGTTAGCATTGAAACCATCTGGCCCTGGTGCCTTATCTTTACCCATTTGGAATAGAGCACTCTTTATTTCAGATTTTGAGACTGGCCGATCCATCCAGGAAGCATCATCCAAATTAAGCTTATATTTTGGAATTAAATTTGGAAACACGTTCTAGTAGTCATTCTGCATATAGAGGTTTCTATAGAATAATGGAGCTTTAATTCTGAGGGCATCAGGAGAAGAATATCTCACGCCATTAGAATTAATAAGATGGCTAAGATTGTTGTGAGAACGCCTAGCCTTCATAGCTGTATAAAAAAATTTGGAGTTCATATCCCCCAAAGTAAGCCAATTTTGCCTGCTTTTCTGTCGCATATCCTCCTCTTCAATGTCTAAAGAACGTGCTAGTTTTAAACAAGCTTCCATCTCTAGTTCCTGGAGTGTAGAATCAGAAGGTAGCCTTTTATCATTTTGCACATGTTCCAATTGCCGCCTACAAGCATTAACACTCAATTCGGCCGTGTGGCTGGAAGACCATACTTTAAGAATCCCCTTCATATACTTTAGATTGTTCACCAATCTCTGCATTGCTGAATTTCCATTCTGTTGCCCCCAATTATTACATACCAACTCCTGAAAACCTGGATATGAAGTCCAGGAATTATAGAATTTAAACGGAGTAGGATAGTGAGTTACCTTGGATAGAAGATAGACAATCATAGCCGCATGGTCGCTCGTGCCAGGAGAGGAGAACTCAACAAAGGCATGCGGCAAGATATACAAGAAAGTCATGTTACAAAGAACACGATCCAATTTTGCAGTGATAAGAGACGGACCAATCCGTCTATTACTCCAGCTATAACTTTGGCCAGTACTTTTCAGCTCAATGGTTTGACAAGCCTCAATGCAAGAATTGAAAGAGTCCATAGAACTAGTATCAACAAGGCGACCACCCAATTTCTCGTGAGAATAGCGAATGCAATTAAAGTCTCCACCCATCAACCAAGGAATATTATTGAGAATCCGAGAGTCCACTTCGAGAATTGAACCCATAGACAGCAGTAAGGCACATATGAAATCCAAAAGAATTTGTGAAGTAGGAAGAAATATGTTGAGGGGAGGCCGCAAGAAGTGAACAGCTCCATATCTCTGAGTTATAATATATAACAATACGGCTGCCTTTGTGGTGAGATCTATTATCAATATAGTCACATTGCTTACCGAAGCAATTTGATATTCTAACAGAATTAAGAGCTTCCACTTTCGTTTCAAGGAGGCACACAATTGATGGCCTAAAATTTCGCAACTTTTGCTTAAGATCCGAACGTCGCGATACATTATTAAGCCCTCGGCAGTTCCAGAAGAGGACTGCCATTACAAACAGTTGGAGGGGGGCAGGGCAGGTGAAGGGCCCGCAAGTCGAGAACTTCTTCTGATCGCCGAAAGTCCTCAATGGTTTACACTTGGTATGGGTACTGAGGTCTTTAAGGGTGTTCCTATAACCACTCTGGATTCAGAAAAGTAGAGATTAATTGAGGTTCAATATCCACTGGGTCCTCATTGACTCTGGATTCAGAATTACCTGAACATTTCGTTGAAGTGGGGATTCCGCATCAACCTCCACTAAACAGCGAGCATAAGAGATTCTATCCAACGATGCTGTAGCTTTGTCAAGGCAAATAGGAGTACCCACCCCACTAGCAATTATATTTAATATATCTATAGTCCACATTGACAGAGGAAGGTTATGAAATTGTACCCATACAAGAACCGCTGTAAGGATATCACGACCATGTTGGGTGGTAGGCGACCACTTTTGAAGAACAACGAGCCTGCCATCAAACAGCCAATGACCCCCGTGCAGAATATTGTCACGATCATCCTCACTATTGAATCTGAAGTAAAAATAACCATTCTCACGGGAGAAGATACGTAGCCCCCCTTTAATTCTCCAAAGCCTGTCCGTCCAGGCCTTAATCTGCCCAAAGAACAGAACATCTCCCAAAACGTAGCCCACAAGAGTATTTTGCCATCGAGATGCCCCAACATCAATCAAACCCGCAGATACCTTTACCTGCACAACACCATCAGATTTGCTGACGGGTGGAATATGAGACATCACGAGGGGGTCAGCATATTTCCGACAAGTGGCGCAAATATCCACCCAAGACCGCTTGACCACAGAGGGGTTAATATGAATAGAAGCAAGAGGCCTGACAGGGGCACGCCCAGCAACAGATCCATCAGATGGCAAACGCCCATCAACAATCAATGAAGAAGCCTCCTTCTTCAGCTTTACATCATCACGGCCCTGAAAGCCCCCCCAATTCCTACGATTAGCCTTATCTGGGAAGGCCTGATGACGAATAAATCTATTCCGATCAAGGGAAACCCTCTTCTTCCCCCTTGAGACACGCTGCCAGCCGCCTTCATCACGCTGCCCACCGCCCTCAACACGAGAACGGGAAACAATGTTCCCATCATTCTTAAGAACCACAGAGCCGTCGCCACGAGAGATCCCCACGCCGCCTAGACGCTCCCCGCCGCCGCCACCTTTAGTCCCGTCAGATTCGCTACCAACCCCATCGCCGCTAAGATCAGACCCAGATCCCTAGCCTAGATCAAACCCTACACTCTTTACGATCCCGCCGCCAACGCCCAGGGAAGCCGTCGACGTCCCTCCGCTCTCCCCCATTATATATATATATATATATATATATATATATATATATATATATATATATATATATATGAACTTAGGTGATTCATGTAGTGGGATTTCAGTCAACGACTCCCAATCCAGACGTCCGATTATTACCATCTAGCGCACCCCCCCCTAAATCTTCACCGTTTGGTGCGAATCTTCAATGCTTCCTGAGGCACGGAGACCCGGCTACGTGGTGGGACTGGAAGAATGATGTAGTTATTTTCTTCTTATTTTTTACCGTTTTCTCTTCTCTTTTTTTCCTTTTTTCAACATGTCAAACCACCATGTCTTTAGAGGAAATCCTCTATATCTAAGGCCAACACACTTCAAGCTAAGGCTTACTCTACTTAATCGGTGAACCCTATACTTGTGTGAGCTAAAGGTTGAATAGACAACCATTCTATCCTATTGGAGATTAAACAGAGATCTAGTGCTTACTCACATAGAGGGAGTTAAAAATGGGATCGTGTGTGAGACGAGAAAAAGTCTCGCCAAGAAAGCAGTGAGAGTGTGTGTAGGAGCAATTCTAATCAAGTGCCTAGGTGAAATGGCGTGCAAGTATGGTCTTTCCTTAAGGGATCATTTCTTTCGATTTCTATGGAGAAAATGGAAAGAAAAGTGAAATGGAAAAGAAAATGGGGGTAAAATAAAGGAAAAAGTATGGAGTCCTCCCCTAAGCTAAAACTAAGCATTGTCCTCAATGCAAGAGGAATATGTGATGGGGGGAGAAGTGCACTGGAGTGTGATGAAAATGGGGATGCTATTTAATAGCATTAGGCTAATGGGAAAAAATGTGGAGTGCACGGGAGAGTCTCCCCCAAGCTATTGTGAAGAAAGACCTTAAATGTCACACCCCGCTCTCCCAAATACAGAGATACGTAGCTGACTAGGCCACCGTAGTATTCAGAATCTAGGCTTCGAGCTCTTATATCTAAATACTCCTAGGCATTATTGTGGTTAAATAAATTAAATAAGCAGGCCACTGCAACAACACTGGAATAGTACAACTAAAGAAAAGTAAAGTGCTCCAACAAAATTTAAAATTCACAGTACTGAAAAGAAAACAAAGCAAAACTGAGCATATCATAATATAAAACAGAGTACTTTATACATCATCAGCTGTACAAGGGGGTACAAAAGCGGGGGTACAACAAAAAGAGAAAACCCCAACCCAAAAGCACAAAAGGTGTCCTCGCCCAATATAACACACCCACTAATCTATCCCATGGAAGTCCAACTAGACAAAATTGCTTGCAGGCTCTACCTCTGAGGTGCTAGAATCGGTCTCGGTCTTTGGAACCCGCACAGGTTGCTCTGGTCCCACTCCTGAAACCACAAAGGGGCACGTCAACGCGTGACCCGGTAGGAACTCCTAACATCGCTAGTAGGATCCAGTCTTAGAACTGGTCCTTCTAACTAATCATCTATCTACCGGACACAACAACCACAGAATTAATGTGGAATTTAAATGAACAACATTCAAGTGCTGGAAGTAAAAAAGTAACCGAGAATAAAAATTACAGATTAAGTTAATTAAAATTAGACGTTTAGTGATCATTTGGAAACCCGAGTAAATTGTAGGATGCTAAGGAGTCGGACTTCACCCAGTGTGGGAGAAAAGTGGTACCTCAACCAGTGACAAGGGCACTGGAGGGGCCTCTCGTAACTCCCTACCTAAATGGGGCAAGGCACAGGAGTGAGATAAATCTCGGTTTTTATCGGACAAACGGAGAAAACCAACATTTACCGCATGGTGCATCACGAGTACACCACCAGCCTATCTAATTCTAGTCAACTCCCCCTTCTGGGAGTGACAAGCAAGTGAGAAATCTATCATATCCACTCCTTAGCTCCTAAAATTTACACACATTTCTCCTAAACCCAAATTCTAGAATCTCACCTACCTCAAGGTAGACCGAGATTTCCAGGTTGTTACTCTCAAAATTCCTCACTCTCAATTTATGGGACAATTTCATTGTTCACTCATTTCGCTGTCTCATTACCGCATTCACAATTTTTCCATTCTATGATCAATTCTCCGATGTCGTGTTTCAACGAACATCTCATCAACAATTTATTATAGATGTATATAATTAATACATAATTCCATTATTCTCACTATGAAACATATTGTTTATATCCTCATAAGAGCATTTTGTCACAAAGTATACTAACATAAGCACAAGGAGTATAACATGGCCTTTTAATATGGCAAGCTACTAACAATGACATATTAAACACGAGCTACAAACATATAACATGCATATTGCATAGTTTGTCATATGGCAAATTATTACATAATTAAAAAGGCATTACCCACATAAGTACCATTCTAACATAGAATTACTAACAATGGTATTACTGACATGGCCTTACTACATCTCACATACTAATGTTCTAGTACAAAATAGCATGACAACATAGGATGACATACTAGAATTTTCCTACACAACAACTTATAGCACATTAAAAAGTGAGCTACTAAGATGTGATAATCATATTAGGAACTAATATGGAGCATATCAATAAGTTATATGGAACAACTAATATTATGAAATGGTAAGTAATATGGAACTAACAATTCTAAATGGAACTAGCATTTGGCTTGGACTAATATTCTTTTGGAACTAACCATTATGCATGGAACTAACAACAATGAATGGAACTAACATTTAGTAGGTAAGTATCAATTAGCATGGACTAATATTTTTCATGTTTCTAACATATGAAACTATTAATATCTTGCACATAATAACAACATATTGTATACTTCTAACTTATGGCATGTTAGGATGGTCTTATTAACATTTGTGACCTATTAACATACAACTATTACATATAGCATGACAATAATACATTCATGAGACAAGCTATCAATTTGGTACCAATTAACATTACATGGATCCTACCCATTTACTAAGGACAATTTTAAGTATAATCATGCTAACAAAATTGTGGAACTCTACTAGAATGTTTAAAATCTCCTTTACAGTTCTAATAAATGATCCTACTAAAACGTTATGAGAACCTACCTTGCTTCCTCCTTAAATTTCCTTAACCCTTCTTCTCCTTGAAGAACTTTGAGCTTTCTCCTTACGCTATTATACTTCTCCAAAGCCCCCTCTCTCTTCAACTCCAAGCTCCAAAAGTTGAGTTCAAAAGTTGGATTTTGGTGAGAAATTTGGGATGAATTTTGTGTTAGAGGGGTAAGGTGAGATTGGTGGTGTACTTGGTGGTGCACGAGAGTAAGGAGAGGAGTGCTAGGTGGTGGGAGGGGTGGTGCAAAGGCGAGAAAGGGGAGGATCTAGGTTCGGCCTGGTTGAAGGGGAAAGAGGGAGAGGGTGAGTGAATGAGAGATTTTTTTTGATTTTTGGTTGTCTTTTTGGTTTTGTTTTTCCCCTTTTATTTTTATTTTTCTTTTAGAAATTTTCTCCATCCTCCACCTCATTCCCTTAAACCCTCCTCATATGACACATTGAAATAGTTAGGTAGGGATTAAGCATGTCATGCCCCCTCTTAGGGTTAGGTGGCATGCATACAATTTTTGTGTTTTTCTTTTTTTTGTAAAAGAAAATACATATTCAAATACAATAAGTAATACCATATACCAATACATATTCTTACCATATACTTCATTTACTAATTCCAAATGGTAAGTTAAAATCATTTAAAAATAATTCCTTCACCACAATAATTAAGGAAAAATATATAGGTACTCCCAAAAATCATACACACATATATACGCCCAAAATATGTTTTAATATGCATACATTAGTATTGGGTTCATTACATCCTACCCCCTTAAAATAAATTTCGTCCTCAGAATTTCAAAATAACGGAGAATACATTCTATACATCACATCATCTTACAACAACAAAACTATATCAAACAAACAAGTGATGGTACTTCTCTCTCATCTCATCCTCGAGTTCCCAGGTGGACTCTCCTGGTGACTCTCGGTGCCACATAACCCTCACTAGACTGATGGACTTCTTCCTCAGCATCTTCTGCCTTCTGTCCAGAATAGCCACTGGTTGCTGATCATACGTCAAGTCTGGTCGCACTTCAAACTCTGAGAATTCGATGACATGACTAGGATTTCCAATACATCTCCTGAGTTGCGATACGTGAAACACGTTATGCACTCCTTCATGAGATGTTGATAATGCAAGCCTATAAGATACCTCTCCAAATACGAGCTAAAACTTCAAAAGGTCCAATATATCTTGGACTCATCTTTCCTCGTCTGCCAAAATGGATCAGTCTTCATTTTGGTGAGATCTTCAAAAACACTTGTTCGCCTGGCTGAAAATCTCAAGTGTCGTCTCTTTGCATCCGCCTAGAACTTATAACGATCTTGGGCTATACGAAGATTATCTCTGACGACTCTCACTACATCCACCGTCTCAACGATCATGTCTGGACCCAATAGTTATGGTCACCAACATCATCCCAACTAAGAGGAGAGCGACACTTCCTCCCATACAAAGCTACAAATGGCGACATGCCTATACTGGCTTGATAACTATTATTGTTGGCGAACTCTACCAGATGTAGATATTCATCCCAAGAACCCTTGAAATCTAGCATGCACACCCTCAACATATCTTCTAGGATCTGAATCGTCCTCTCCGACTGTCCATCTGTCTGTGGATGGTATGCAGTGATGAAACTCAACTGGGTTCCTAAGCTAGCCTGCAGACATCTCCAGAAATGTGACATGAATCCGGTGTCAGGGTCGAGACTATGCATATAGGCACTCCGTGGAGCCTCATGATTTCTTATATACAAACTCAATTCAGAATCCAGACTAAAAATCTTAATGGAGACAAAGAAGATAAGGATCTTACGTCCATATATCTCTTGGCAAGATGGTCGATCGACTAGCCAACTTGAAAAGATATGAAGTGAGCTGATTTGGTCAATCTATCAATGATTATCCAAATAGCATCATATCATCGAGGAGTACGAGGTAACTCAGTTACGAAATCCATTGTCACATGCTGCCACTTCCACTCTGGTATCGAAAGAGGCTGCAGTAGTCCTACCGTTCTCTGCTGCTCGGATTTGACTTGCTGACAGGTCACACATGAAGCTACACTCTTAGCCACACTACGCTTCATGCCATGCCATCAGAAATGTTGTCGCAAATCACGATACATTTTGGTTCCTCCAGGATGAATAGAATAATGCGAACTATGAGCTTCTCTTAGCACTTCATCACGTATATCACCCGATGGCACACAAATTCTGCTCCCAAAACACAGAGACCCATCTTCATGAATACAAAAATCATTGCAAAGTCCAGCATCTGTCTGCTCTCGAAGTTTCTTCAACTTCCCATCTCCAGACTGCGCTACCTTAATCCTCTCAACCAAATCAGATTGAACTTGCAAGTTCATCATTATCATTAATGTACAAGGTAAGACAACTTCAATCTCCATTTGCCGAATATCACCCTAAAGCTCTCTCTGTGCCGTCAACATCATCACTATTGACATGCAACTAAGAGCATCAAGTACGATGTTGACTTTCCCAGGATGATATTGGAGGTCCATATCATAATCGGCCATCAACTCAAGCCATCTGCACTACCTCATATTCAGCTCTTTCTGAGTGAACATGTACTTGAAACTCTTGTGATCTGTGTATATCTTTACACGTTCACCCAGAAGAAAATGCCTCCATAATTTCAATGCAAATACCACTGCAGCTAACTCCAAATCATGCATAGGATAGTTCCTCTCATGTGTTTTCAACCATCTAGAAGCATAAGCTACCACCCTACCATGCTGATGAGAACACATCCTAATCCTCTGCCTAACGCGTCACAGAAAATCTCAAATCCACCTGAACGATCTGGAATCGTCAGAACAGGTGCAATGATCAATCTATGCTTTAGTTCATCAAATGCTTGCTGACATTCCTCTGACCAATTGTAGATAACACTCTTCTTGGTTAGATGAGTCATTGGTGTAGCTATCTTAGAGAATTCTTTGATGAACTTTCTGTAGTACCCAGCCAATCCCAAGAAACTCCTAATCTTAGTGACTGATTTAGGGGCTAGCCACTTCTCCACTGCAAAAACCTTCTCTGGGTCTACTGCTATTCCATCTCCAGATACGATATGTCCCAGAAAGGCAACCTTGGTCAGCCAGAACTGACACTTGCTATACTTAGCATATAACAGGTGCTACCTTCGAGTCTTCAAGACTATCTTCAAATGCTCAGCATGATCTTCCTCTGTTCTTAAATACACCAAAATATCATCAATGAAGATGACCACAAACTTATCCAAGACCTGGTTCATCAATCTCATGAATGTGGCTGGTGCATTAGTAACGCCGAAAGGCATCACTACGAACTCATAATGACTATAGCGAGTTCAAAATGCAATCTTTGGAACGTCTGATCCTCTGACCTTCAACTGGTGATACCCACTTCTCAAATCCAGCTTCGAATATACTCGTGATCCACTAAGTTGATCAAAGATGTCATCAATCCTAGGAAGAGGGTACCTTTTCTTCACAGTGACCTTGTTCAACTCCCGATAATCGATGCACATTCTTCGAGATTCGTCCTTCTTATTCACCAAAAGCACTGGCGCACCCCATGGTGATACACTTGGTTGAATTAGGCCACGCTCCGACAAATCCTTCAACTGACTACGAAGCTTTGCTAACTCTGGAGGAGTCATACGGTATGAAGCCTTCACAATCGGTTGAGTGCCTAGAATCAGATCAATGGTAAACTCCAAAGATCTATCCATTGGAAGTCCATAGATATTTTCTGGAAAGACATCAGGAAAATCCCAGACTACCCTCGGTAATACTAGTTCCGCTTCCATCTCCATCATCACTTCTTACACTTGGTTGGCCTTAAACTTCAACGACTCAAGGGAACTACTCCCACTAAAGAATTCAAACTCTGGATGATCAGAAATCTGAAACACTATCTTCCTGACTCTACAATCTATAGTGGCATAGAACATCCTTAACCAATCCATCCCAAACACTACTTCAAAATGAGGTATCTCCATCACTAAGAAATCTGCATACAATCTACGTCTATAAATCTCTACAGGACACTGTCGGTATCCTGAAGAACTACGGATCACTCCACTCCCTGTATGGATAGTTCAACTAGAAGCAAAGGAATCTACCACTAAGGAATTCCTAGTCACAAATTGTTAGGACAGGAAGCAATGAGATGCTTCTGAATAAAAAAAGTGACAGGACAAGGAAAGAAGCAACTCTAATAATGCCTAAGAGGAAAACAACATAAACTAACATAAGGGTCTAATTATCCTAATCATATCACAAATATATCAAATTAAAACAGAAATGAAAAATCATTCATCACTAAAAGAAAATAAATAGGTACCAGTGATAACTCATCTGGTATCCTTTGCCTCAACAGCTGTCATAGTGAAAGACTCATGCCTCGACGTCGCTCTCCTGGTGGTTTGTTACTGCTGAGGATGTCTGGCTGGTCCTCTTGGGTTCATTGTACCAGGTGCTGGTGGTGCTGGTAATAGGAGTCTCAGTGGAGTAGGCGAAGGGTCCTCTTCTGTATCGACCGGGCTGCCATTGTTGTTACTGGATCTGATGTCTTCCCCTGCTGAGGACACTGTCTTCTCATGTGTCTTGCATGACCACAAGTGAGGCACCGCCCAGCACGAAACCTACAATCATTCAGCTCATGCCCTGACATGCCACAAATACGACAAGATTATGGCCTCTGAGGTACTAGCAGAGCTCCGGGCCTCCTGAATTGGGTGGTCTAAGTCGGCCTAGATAATCCCCTCTGTTAACCTGCAGGATGCCTCTTTGCTACTGCTGGTGCCCTACCCATGCTCTTCAGGTGCGTCTCATGCATCATGGCTGCCTCCAGTACGGCTCCATGTGTAGTCAGCACCATGGTCGACATCGCTGCTTTATACTCAGGATCCAGCCCCATCCTAAATCGTCTGGCTCTAGTAATCTCTGACTTCACCAACTCTGGAGCGAACTTGCTTAATAGAGAGAACTCTGCATCATAAGCATCCACGATCCATCGTCCCTAAGTCAGGTGCTCAAACCTCAGACATAGCTCATCCTTCTTTGTCTCCGAAAGGAACTGGGCTTCAAACAGCTCCCTAAACTTCTCCCACGAGATCGGTCTGGTCAAATATAGTTTATGTGCATCCCACCAATCTCGTGCCTGATGTGTCAGCTGCCTCTTTGCAGCATCCACCCATCCATCTCTCGCGTATCCTACAGCTGTCAGGTCATCCTCAGAATGTCTGATCTATTCGTCCACCTCCAGAGGACTCTCATTGCCCGAAAAGGACTTCAAGTGCAAGGACCTAAACTGTCTGATACCTACTGTTTTTGGTGTCGTGCAACTAGCCACCATATCCTCCAGCTGACTCATATGCTCCAGAATCCCTATCAGAATCTTCCCCTTCAGGGATGCCTCAGATGATGCTGCATCAGAAGCAGGAGTCCTGTTCTCGGAAGATCCATTTCCGTTATCCATTCTGCAAGAATGAACATGGAAAAAAAATGTTCATCACAAAATTGCGGATTATAATGTTGGAGCTTTACTCGTACTTTTCTTACGTGTATCGCAGTGTGAGCTGACCTGCATGGGCCACCACAAAAACCTGTCACGCCCCGCTCTCCCAAATACAAAGATACGTAGCTGACAAAAACCTGTCGTAGTATTCAGACCCTAGGCTTCGAGCCCTTATATCTAAATACTACTAGGCATTATTATGGTTAAATAAATTAAATAAGCAGGCCACTTCAACAACACTGGAATAGTACAACTAAAGAAAAGTAAAGTGCTCCAACAGAATATAAAATTCGTAGTACTGAAAAGAAATCATAACTAAACTGACCATATCATAATGTAAAACAGAGTACTTTTTACATCATCAGATGTATAAGGGTGTACAAAAGTGGGGTACAACAAATAAAGAAAACACCAACCCAAAAATACAAAAGGTGTCCACACCCGATACAACACACCCATTAATCTATCACATGGAAGTCCAACTGGACAAAATCACCCGCAGGCTCTACATCTGAGGTGCTGGATCTGGTCTCTGTCTTGGAAACCCGCACAGGCTGCTCTGGTCCCACTCCTGAAACCACAAAGGGGAGCACGTCAACACGTGACCCAGAAGGAACTCCTAACATCGCAAGTAGGATCCAGTTTTAGAACTGGTCCTTATTACTAATCATCTATCTACAAGTCACAACAACCACAGAACTAATGTGGAATTTCAATGAACAACATACAAGTGCTGGAAGTAAAAAAGTAACTGAGAATAGAAATTACAAATTAAGTTAGTTAAAATTAGACGTTTAGTGATCATTTGGAAACCCGAGTAAATTGTAGGATGCTAAGGAGACGGACTTCACCCAAGGTGGGTGAAAAGTGGTACCTCAACCAGCAACACAGGCACTGGAGGGGCCTCCCGTAACTCCCTTCATGAAGGGGCAAGGCACCGGAGTGAGAGATATCTCGGGTTTTATCGGACAAATGGAGAAAACCAACAATTTCCGCATGGTGCATCACGAGTATACCACCTGCCTCTCTAACTCTAGTCAACTCCCCCTTCCGGGAGTGACAAGCGAGAGAGAAATCTATCATATCTGCTCTTTAGCTCCTAAAATTTACCCACATTTCTCCCAAACCCAAAGTCTGGAATCCCACCTACCTCAAGGTAGACCGAGATTTCCAGGTTGTTACTCTCAAAATTCCTCACTCTCAACTTATGGGACAATTTCTTTGTTGATTCAATTTCGTTGTCTCATTACTGCATTCACAATTTTTCCATTCTTTGATCAATTCTCCGATGTCGTGTTTCAACGAACATCGCATCAACAACTTATTACAGTATCACATGTATCTAATTAACACATAATTCCATTATTCTCACTATGAAACATATTGTGTTATAACCTCATAAGAGCATTTTGTCACAAAGTATACTAACATAAGCACAAGGAGTATAACATGGCATTTTAATATGGCAAGCTACTAACAATGACATATTAAACACGAGCTACAAACATATAACATGCATATTGCATAGTTTGTCATATGGCAAATTCTAACATAATTAAAAAGGCATTACCAACATAAGTACCATTCTAACATAGAATTACTAACAATGGTATTACTGACATGGCCTTACTACATCTCACATACTAATGTTCTAGTACAAAATAGCATGACAACATAGGATGACATACTAGAATTTTCCTACACAACAGCTTATAGCACATTAAAAAGTGAGCTACTAAGATGTGATAATCATATTAGGAACTAATACGGAGCATATCAATAACTTGTATGGAACAACTAATCATTATGAAATGGTAAGTAATATGGAACTAACAATTCTAAATGGAACTAGCATTTGGCTTGGACTAATATTCTTGTGGAACTAACCATTATGCATGGAACTAACAACAATGAATGGAACTAACATTTAGTAGGTAAGTATCAATTAGCATGGACGAATATTTTTCATATTTCTAACATATGAAACTATTAATATCTTGCACATAATAACAACATATTGTATACTTCTAACTTATGGCATGCTAGGATGGTCTTATTAACATTTGTGACCCATTAACATACTACTATTACATATAGCATGACAATAATACATTCATGGGACAAGCTATCAATTTGATACCAATTAACATTATATGGATCCTACCCTTTTCCTAAGGACAATTTTAAGTATAATCATGCTAACAAAATTGTGGAACTCTGCTAGAATGTTTAAAATCTCCTACACAATTCTAATAAAGGATCCTACTAAAATGTGTAGAGAACCTACCTTACTTAGTCCTCCTTAAATTCCATTGGCCCTTCTTCTCCTTGAAGAAATTTGAGCTTTCTCCTTAAGCTATTTAACTCCTCCAAAGCCCCCTCTCTCTTCAACTCCAAGCTCCGAAAGTTAAGTTCAAAAGTTGGATTTTGGCAAGAAATTTGGGATGAATTTTGTGTTTGAACAGCAAGGTGAGACTGGTGGTGTACTTGGTGGTGCAAGGGAATAAAGAGGAGTGCTAGGTGGTGGGAGGGGTGGTGCAAAGGGGAGAAAGGGGAGGAGCTAGGTTCGGCCTGGTTGAAGGGGAGAGGGTGAGAGGGTGAGAGTTTTTTTTTTAAATTTTTGGTTTTCTTTTTGGTTTTGTTTCCCCTTTTCTTTCCCTTTTTCTTTTAGAAATTTTCTCCATCCTCCACCTCATTCCCTTAAACCTTCCTCATATGACACATGGAAATAGTTAGGTAGGGATTAAGCATGTCATGCCACCTCTTAGGGTTAGGTGGCATGCGTACAATTTTTGTTTTTCTCTTTTTTTGTAAAAGAAAATACATATTCAAATACAATAAGTTATACCATATACCAATACATATACAAGTATTTCTTGCCATATACTTCATTTACTAATTCCAAATGATAAGTTAAAATCCTTTAAAAGTAATTCCTTCACCACAATAATTAATGAAAAATATGTAGGTACTCCCAAAAATCATACGCACACATATACTCCCAAAATACGTACTAATATGCGTACATTAATACTGGGGTCATTACACTGTACAGAATAATGAGATGCATGCAAGGTCATAAATGTGGTGGGGGAAATACTATTGAGACGTTAGCATAGGGTTCTAGAGGTGTAAATGATAACATGTGAGGTGATCGAGAGAAGAAAAATTTATTATAGAAATGTAAATCCTACTACGCTCCTCCCGCTATTGAGAGGAGACGAGATTATTAAGAAGCTAGACTAGAAAGCATAAAAATATCTATACTACTGGATTAGGATACACATGTTCGAAGGGCATATCCATGATTTGAAGTTGAGCAGGTAGCTACTCTATCTGCCCCTTTCATGGTTCGGCATGTCGCCTCCTTTGAACTCCATCAGGCTCCAGCAAATCTCTCGAGGACATCCACCTAAGTCATGCAAGAGATGAGGAGTATTAGCCCAAATACGAAATTTCTCCCCACTATAAAAGTATCCCAAAGAGAGTCATCAAAACGATGTGGAAAGATAATGATTGAATAACAAATACTCCCTGAGATTTGTGTGCTATTCTATGAGCAAGATGTGAGAGAATCCTTGTTCTTCATTCCAATCTGCTTGTCAAGTGCTGACATGACCCATTGTACTTCCATGGAGTGCAAATCTGTATCATATGGGTAGTACGTCATATCAGATACATCTGAATCTAAATAATTAGGGAATATAATACAAGATTTAGAAATAGACCATGCAGGGTCCAGAGGATCTCCTTGAATATGGTCATGCTCTGGTGGATGCTCTGCCTCTGGTGGGATGGAGAGTGGCTACGATGGTGGTAGTTGAGGTGAATATGGTTCGGGCTCATTGAATTCAATTGTCGCATCCATGCCCATGTCCATATGCTCCTTGCAAGTAGATATGTGTATCACAGCCCTCTCGTTGCTCCTACATGGATCGAAATGGGGGACCTGACCAGAAAGAGAGAGTGGCGTGAGCTCTTTTATTTCAGGGGTTCCGTCTTGGTCCACGAAACCATCAAAAAGGTCCACAAAACTGTCAAAAAGATCTGAGTAGTATCTGATCAGATGTTCCACAAGACTAGCAAATGCCTCATCTCTACCTCATTATCATTTGTGGTGTATTCTTGGACGATGTCACCGGTGTAAGGTGTCAACGATGTCACATGTATGAGAGGAGACAGCTACATCAAAAAATAGAAAATTTTGCTCAAATAGATTACCTCCCGTAGTGCAGGCGGCTGGCAACGCGTCAGGCCAATGAACATCCTCCGTTGTAGATGAAGATTCTCATCTGCCATGATGGTAGTAGCTCATAGTTGGCTTCTTAGGTTGATTCTGAACTTACCGAGATCTCTCAAGCTGCTGGAGCTGGCTCAGGAGGAGATGAGTTGTGTTCTGCAATCGATTTGTTTTGTCTTGCTCCTCCTGAATTCGCTCCTCTAATTTCAACAAATGGTCGAAAATCATGAGGTTCTCTGCCATGGGTTCAAGGGATGATCTTTCTGGTGGAGGTGGAGGCATATTTGGTAGAGGATAATGATGGGTGTGGTCTAAATGATTGTTATAGGTGTGTGGGTTTGGCCTGTCAGGGTAGGTAATAAATGTACAGATATCTGTGGCGTGTCACTTAAGATCGCAAACCCTGTAACTCTCTACAACGTGCAAAAAATAGTCACACACTCCCATCTAAGCATCATAGTATGTCGAGATATCAAGATTGCCAGAATAAGTTCCGTCTGGCATCCACATTGCAGCTCCTGGTACACCTGGTTAAATGAAAATAGAAGAACTAAAAGCAGATCATCAGTAAGATAACAAAGAATAGCAGAAAGTGGTGCGGTGGGGGCGGTTTATTTATCAATTTGTTTATGTTTTTTAAATACGTGCGTGGTCTAAAAAATACACAATCAAGTCAATTTCAAGCCGATTTCCTCCCCGGCAATGGCACCAAAAGCTTGTTAGGCTTTAAATTAACTGCAAGCGCATGGTGTCTGCTGTAGCTCACGGGTCGAACACATGGAGGCAATGATATAAATAACGACTAATTGTATATTTAATTAGATACGCAAATGAAAGTAAGGATATGATAATTACACTTAAAATATGAAAATAAAGAAACGTACCAAGGGTTATGCGTCACCATAAATGCAAATTGAACATGCGAATTGATCTAGCTTTTGGAGCCAATAGGTTATAGTCTTAGATGATAGCCGAATCTCAATCCTCGTCCTCTCGATGTCTGACCATGAGAGAGGACTCAATGAATAGGCTGGACCCCTTATCATAGCCTTGATGGGTCGTCAACTACGGTGTAGGTGATTCTAGTGAGTGTGCCTAACGGTAAGTTGGCGCCTAGCACTAGATAGTCAACCCTCCTCTGTTACAAGGTGGGATGAATTGAGCTAATCCAAGCATACTCCTAAGACTAAAACCTTAATTGAAATGATATTTGGGGTGATCCACTCACATGAACAATCTACACTAGGGTTTTGCTAAGCCCTAAGCACCAAAATCTACTCTACTAACATCATAATGAACAACAATTAAAGATAGAAAATAAACATCACAATTGGCACAAAAGAAAAAACAAGAGTAATGCAATAAAAAGTAAATAGATGTTCATTACAAGAAATTAAGGATTAATTGTCTTACAATACTTGAAGAACAGCCCCCCAAAGGGGGGGAACCCTAAAAATCACAGAAGAAAAAGGAACTCTCTTACTCTCCAATTGCACTATGCATTTTATACTACAAGCAGCAATTTGGGGGTGCACGGCCATGCTGCAAATCGGCACGGTCGTATCGCTGCTAAAATGACCTAGGGCACGGTAGCAACTGCTGCTTCTAGTACAGCCGTGCCCGCAAGTTGGCACGGCCGTGTCGATCCTTCTCCAAGCTCGCACTACAGCTCCAGATGGCACTGCCGTGCGAAACGACTGTGCTATAGGGGGCTCTCTGCCCTGCGTAGTGGAATTAAGCATGGCCGTGCCGAAAGTCAGCACGACTGTGTCAATGTTGATGGAGCTCTTTTCATGGCCTTGTGGTTTGACACGGTCGTGCTACCTGCTTCTTGGCCCAAATCTCCCTTCCTTGGGCTCCGATCTTCGCTAATCATTGCAGTTCTCTCCTTTGCTCCACAAATCACAAATTTGCATTATTTATGCGTGGATTTCCCTAAAATGCATAAAACACATACCCAAAGCATCAAATGGATAAAAACATGTAAAAATAGGAGAAATAGCGAGAATGGTATAGAATAAACGTGGAGAATGTAGGAAGAAAAGGGTGGAAACATGCATATAAAATGAGCCTAACATGTGGGGTGATTGCCCCCAAAGATCAATCTATTGGAATATTGCTAGGGTTTAGTTTCGGATGTGCTTGCCGTAAATTTAATCATTGATTTGTTACGCAACCCAAATCACCAATGAGAAATTGGGATTTTGGGTTGAATCTTATCGATATTGGATTGATTATATGATAATTACGGTTATGACAAGACATCATGCCCTAATTAATTAGAGCCACTAATTGGGGTCGACTACGAGACATCAGGACCACAATGTAGATATCCAAGCTTTAATCTGAGTTATCCACGTGACATGTTGACGTCCCCTAGATTTTAGCAATGATTGCAATAGAGATCGGGGATACCAGATTTAAATATTTATAACCGCAAGTGCATGATGTTGTAGTGTGGATTGGGGGTCGAACTCAGGGAGGCGTGTGTTGTGCTCGTTGTCAAGAAGGAACCGGTTCACCCGATGGGTGAGCTAGCCCGAACGATCGGTGGGTTGTCATAAATGGATATACGAAGGATGTAATATATAAAAGGGAACCTAGGAATTTGGTTTCCACCCTATCGTGTGTCCTCTCTATTACGACCGACGGTTAGGAGTACGATTGTATTTTAGGGTTTAGTGGTGAGACGTTGCCTCTAAGAGTGATACAAGCGTCCCATGGGCCCGATATTCCGGTCGATGCCCAGGATAATACTCTAGGACTACCCAGGTTCGGTCGGTGGGCATTCCCATGTCCATTAACATCGACCGACTCCTGGAGCACTAAGCTCGCAACGATTACTCTCAATATCTCATCCTGCCGTTCCCACGCGCTAGGACTCGATGTCAACGCTAGGGGCATGAGCTGTGGCTAGGGAGTCAAACGCCAATTTTATTCCCCCTTGGCCCGACGGTCAGAGGCTGTCTTTCTCCTGCCAATGACAATGAAACACCCCGCGTAACCATCTAAATTCCTAAACCCTATCGAAATCCTATTCTTATGGTCATTTTAGGGAGAACCCACGAAGGGATTTCCACCAAAATCCCAGATTAGGGAACTACTCACAATTCATGGCAAAAATGCAATCTAAATGAAATTCAACGGTTGAAATCATAATCAGGCAATAGAAAAGAGTTGCTAGGAATGGTATTAATACAATATTAAAGTTTCAGAACAATCAGAACACTTACAAAACAAGAGAAAATTCCAGTCGTCACAAGTCCCAAAAAACAGAAAATACAAAAAGGATCTCGTTTCTGAAAACCTAGGTCAACTATATATAGAAAATGAGGTTCACCCGATCGGTTGAAGCATCAATCGATCGGGTAAGCTGCTAGTCGTTTTGGCTATCAGGCTTCAGAAGCTTCAACCGGTCGCTAAGCTGAGCGGGTGGTGCCATCGGTTCGTGAATTGGGGAAAGGCGACGACAGATGAACCGATCGGGTGATATGTCACCCGATCGGTTGGAATGAAGCCCAAAAGGACAGAGAGCTCTGTTGATCTCACCCGATCACTGAACCGTTCGGGTGAGCTGCTCTTCTCTTTAGCTCCTGTCCGGGTCGGATACGCGTGCATCAACCGATCGGGTGGCTCTGTCCACCAGATCGGTTGAGGGCTGAAACTTGGTTTTCTTCGACGTTTGGCCCTCTGGATCGCGTGTGACTCCTCCCGTTGCTCCAGGGACTCGTGATATCTACTTTGTATGTTCCCAACACTGGAAACTCCTGCATTTGCACAAAAATACGGAGAAAATGAAAGGATACAAAAAACACAAAAGAACGGGTATAGAGTGACGAAAAACAACGGAAAATCACAAAGAAAACGTGCGTGAATATATAAAATATAAATGCATGTCACATGTAAAGAATGAGGACTGTGAATTAATTCCTACCCATAACTTCAATTCAATAGGTTGGGTGGAAGGATCGATTCTACTAATAATCTATGATAGCAAGGATACTTAACCTGTTCCTTCATCCTTGATATATTTCTGTTACGTTTCGATCTCTCGATACGATCTCATGTAGCTAACCAAAGTCTTGTGCTAATTTGTGCTCAACCACTACCTCCATGTATTCGACACCCGCTTGCTACAACACCCATACGAGTGCGGTATCTAAAACATAACAAATTTTTGGCACCGTTGTCGGGTAGGCAATCGGCCTGATATCGAATTAGATGTGTATTTGTTAGATTACACATTTTCAAAAAATAAATAAATAAATAAAAGAAAATTTTTACCCCCACCTTTTTACAACTCATTTGTTTGACTGACGCTCTCTTTCTAGTTCTTCTCTTTTTATATAGCCAGGTGAATTTGGAGTTGCGATGTGGATGCTCGATGGACATACATGGATGATTTTGATGTCTCAGCATACCAAGATGCAGATGGGAGTGTGTAATTATTTTTCGCAGGTTGTAGAGAGTTACGGGATTTGCTGTCTTCAGGGACATGCCGCCGATGTTTGCATATATAAAACCTATCCCCAAGACACAATCCCACATACCTACGAACATCACCTAGACCACTCCCATCAATTACCTCCACCATATATGCCTTCGACAGAAGAAGAAGCATGCCTTGAAAGCATGATGACAAGATTTATTACAAACCAAGTCCGACCAAATGTTGCCTCTGCCACCATTTCGATCGACACCCATCCTAACCTAATAGCCTAACAACCTTTCCAATCACAAGGCCAGTCTGAACAACATGCATGGGGTCGGATCCCTGATATTGCACCGAAGAGGAGAGAACATCTAAAAGAACAATTTAGCTTGGTACATACTTCTACCATCCTTCCATGGTATGACAGAGGAGAAGCTACCTCTACAGTGGAGGATATTCCTATGCCTAATACTTCGCCAACTACCTGCACTACAGGAGGTAATCTATCTGAACTATACCCTTTTAATTCTCATATAGATTCCTCCCCTTATGCAGGTGATACCATTGATTCATATCATGCCGGTGACATCATCCAAAGATGCACTTTAGAAGATGATGAGATCGATGGTGAGGCATTTGCTAGCCTTGGGAAACACCTGATCAAATACTATTCAGATCTCTTTGATGGTTGCATGGGTGAGAACAGAATTTCTTAAATAGAAGAGCCCATGCCACCTTCTACTTTCGATTGGGTCACCCATTTTGAGCCATGCATAAGCATCGAGAGGACTATGACATACATGCACGCCTACGAGGAGGACATGACTTTGGGCATTGACATGATGTTCGATCTTAATGAGCCCAAATCCTATCCGACTTCACTACCACTACATGCACTCTCTATTCGACCAGAGCCCGAGCATCACTATGGCATCATTCAGGGAGATTTCTTGGACCCTATGTGCTCCTTGACTGAATCTCAAATTTTACTTCATTCATTTTTAGATTTATATATCTCTGACACAACTCGTCTCCCGCGGGATATTGATACACATGCACTAGAGGCATGCTTGGTTGCGCTAGCATCTAATGAGAATCTGATCGCACCAACCCCTAAGAGTAGCAAGATCTCCCCAGGAAGTATTCGTCAACTTGTCTCAGAATTACTTATGTATATTGATGATTTTCTCTGGATTAATTTCATAGAGGTGAATGAATTTTTCTCATCGGACCGACACAGATTGTCTTTTGTAGGTAGCTGGTGGGCACCTTTAGGAGATGCTGGGAGCTATGTCGCTAGGGTCCAGTGATGTTTGTGGAGTAGAGCAGCTAGCTGAGCCATGAAAGCAAGAGGAGGAACAACTGCCTGCTCCATTAGAGATCCTAGACCCTCCTTTTGATCTCGTGCATCTATCCAGTAGTGTAAATATTTTATATTATTTCTAGTCCAGTCTCTTAATAATCTCATACTCCTCTTGATAGCAAGAGGAGCGTACTAGGGTTTTAGAGTTAGTAATAAATCCCTCACCCTTCTATCGCCTCACATGATATCATTTTGAGCCCTAGAACCTTATACGTGCTAACCTCCCTACCCTTGATCTAATCTTGATAGTGATGTGAAATCGAATCTCCCCCTAAGTGGTTTTGATTATGAACACACCAAATGATGTTAGTGTACTAATTACACTAAAACTTAAGCGTGCAGGGTGTGCGATCAATAACTTTATGCATACTTCAAAGAAGCTCAACCACACTCGGAAGACGGAGACGAATTTGCAAGCTCTAAATCAAGCACAAGTATAGCTCAATGATGAAGCTCATGCAAGTGCTCAAAGCTTAATGAAATAGGAGCTCAAAATTCAAGAGAAGCGCGCGTATACTTCAAACATTTGATCGGCTTCCTGAAGGTATCGTCTAAGTCTAGTGTGTGAGTTAGTTTATTTAGGATTATGTTAAAGCCAAGTAATATTACACATACACACAAATGATTTCGAAGCAAAAAAGTTTTTAAATCTTTTTAAACTCTAGAGAGCATTTGCTAGTTGATCTAAACATTTGTAGTCAACCTCCAACACCCAGGAGTTGATTACCCATTTTTCTAGCCGAGTTTCAGTGAAAAGTTCTCTGGGAATCGACTACCAAAGGAGGGGGTCAACTACCAGCTGAGCAGAATTTTTCAATGAAATTCTCTGGGAGTCGACTACCTCAGTAGGGAGTCGACTACCTGCTGTCTTTTCTTCTGCGTTTTGACTTCCTGATTTAACTCATCTTCCTCATTTAATGGATCGAAAGTCAAACGTTTTTTTTAAATTTGAATTCACCTATGAAACTCTATAAATAGAGCTTTTGAGATCATTTCAAAAACACAACTAATCTCTCCGTCATTTCTTGAGCCAAAATTCTAGTCTCATTGCTCTCATTGCTCTCAACACTAATATCCAATTTCTGTTTTTATTTTCTGATCCCAAGTTTTAATTCTGATATTTTTGAGATCCATTTTTTATCTTGGCTATTTTAAATTGTTTTTCAAAATCCATTATTCTTTATTTTCCTTTCTTGAAAGGATTTTGAAAACAAGAGATCCATATCACATCGAATCACCTCATATTCTTTCTGTGATCTAAAGATCTATTTAAATTCTTTTAGCCACTTAAACGCACAAATTGCAATATTTATCTTGGCTATAGAATTTCGGGTGTAAACCAATCTCTATCAAATATTGTGGAGAATTGGATTTTTGTTTGTATTTGGGATTCCCCTTTGTGATAAGGATGGTGTAAATCATAGACAAGTCTAGGTGGCTGAAAAAAACCTAATTAAGGCTGGGTCGTTGGAAATCCTAACAAGTGGATTTAGGTAATTGTATTGCTAAGGCAATAGTGGATTAAATCTCGTACCAGATTGGTCAGGGACAGGACATACCCAGGTTTGCTTATTTCTGTGTTTGCTTCTCTGTGTTTGTTTAAATTATCTGTACAAGACATTCTGTTATTTATTTGTTGATATTATCTTCTTTGTAATTCTTCCTTTATATAATTGTAAAGATCACCTTTTTAATTCCGCTGTGTAAAGATCTACTTGTTTGTAAAGATCTACTTGTTTGCAATTTTATTTACTAATTTGTTGATTAAGAACCACGCATTGATCACTCTACTTGGTTTCTTAGGCAACATTAGAAGGGTTATAATTGTGCTATTATTAATGATCGAAAATGTTTATTATTTGTATAACACTATTCAACCCCCCTCCCCCCTTCTAGTGTTGTTTGCCATCTACATGATCCAACACTTGGTATCAGAGCAAGGTTTAAAAAGCGATGGTGTCAACATCATTCCACTCTGAAGGTCTCAATACAATGCGACCATCATTATTCAATGAAACGAACTACGCAAGCTGGAAGATCCGTATGAAGACTCACTTAGAGTCACTAGACATTGAAGCTTGGACCGTCACCAAGAACCCTTACAAAGTACCTACAGAAATTGACACCAGAAAGTGGTCCGCTAACGAAAATAAGAAGGCCAACCTCAACGCCAAAGCGATGAACACATGATTCTGCGCTGTGACAGGTAATGAATTCAATCGTGTCTCTCAATGCGAGACAGCACATCAGATATGGCATACTCTTCAGGTAAGTCACGAGGGAACCAAAAAGGTAAAAGAGTCTCGTATTAATGTTTTGCACTCTAAATTTGAATCCTTTAAAATGGAAGAAGGAGAGAGTATCACCGATGTGAATACTCGTTTTACTAATACCACCAATGAGCTCACAGGCCTAGGTAAGACATTATCTGAATATGATCAGGTAATGAAGATACTAAGATCTCTCAGACCCGAAAGGAAGGGAAAGACAACAGCCATTCGAGGAGCTCACAACGTGAAGGATCTCACCATTGAAGAGTTGATGGGAAACCTCATGGCATATGAGATAGAACTTGAAGAAGACAAGAAGATAGAAGAAAAGCCATAGAAAAAGAACCTAGTGTTCAAATATCAAGAAGAAGACTCCGATTATACTGACAAAGAAGACCACATTGCTTTCATCTCAATGAACTTCAAAGATTTTATTACAAGGCACGTGAAAAGAGATTGTCCCTTGGAGAAGAACAACCAAGACTCCAAAGATCGTGGGAAGAACAGAGAAAACAATGAAAGAAGGAGCGATAGAAGAAACAAACTTCGACGACCAAGGAAGGAAGCTTTTACATCTTTCGATCAAAGCGATGATTCTACATCAGACGAATCTTCATCATATGATAAAGACGAGAGAAGAGAAACAGCCCATATGTGTTTCTTACCTCCACGTCATCAAAGGTAAGTTCGTTGCATGACTCATCATTTAGTAATAGTGATTCATCACCAAGCGATGATGAAGACATGGACTATAGAGGAGCATATAAGGAGCTGTGCTCAATGCATGAAAAGCTCATTAAAGAACATAGAAGAACACTTAGAATAGTTAAAAAGGATGCAATGGAAAAAGAAGAGCTTATTAAAGAAAATACTATTTTAAAAGAAAAAATGATTTTTTGGAAAAATACATTCTTTCTATGAAGGAGAAAAATGAAAGTTTGAATAATCTTCTCGTTTCTGTTAAAGACAAATATGACTCCACCATGAAGATTGTTGGAAATTTCAATAAAGGGTAAGGAAAGCTAGATAGCTTAATAAATAGCCAAAAAGCGTCATCTAGCAAAACCGGACTTGGTTATGATTCTAATCATACCAAGAAAATGGTAAGCATACTAGGATGCATCATACTAACCAAAATTTTCTGAGCATATGGATACCCAAAAAATCTGACAGATCAAACGCGAAAAAGGTACACAATTTATTTCTTTCAGAAAGTTCATTTGTATAAAGATTACAAATATGTTTCGATTGAAGGAACTAAACCTTACTGGGTTTGGTTTCCTAAAGACTAACCTCTTGGACTCAATGAATAAAGAGTACCATAAACGATCATATTTTCAGGTACTCTAAACCAAGGAGGAGGAACAAAGTCATATCAACGCTTTGCGATGAAAATTAAATTGCTTCTCAAAACTTAATTATATGACCATTTAAAATGTTTGTTTAATTTTTTTTTGCTTTATATAAATGCTTATAACTGTTTATTATGTTTTCTTGTGAAACATTTTCTGTCAAACACTCAAACCAGTACGTCAAAACCCTCGAGATGAGAAAACAGCTCAACCCAGCAGGGAGTCGACTACCACCCATAGGGAGTCGAATACCAGATTGCTGTTGCAAAAATTTGGGTTTGTTTTCTGATTTTTTTTTCTAACTCATATTGGGTTTCATTGAGCTTATTGGGTTCATATCCAAAGAATGACTTAAACCCACTAAGAGAATTGATCTCAACCCTTCATCCTCTTGATCCAATGGCCACACATCATCACTTCTTTTCATCCAAAACATAAAAACCCACAAGCCCACACCCTAAGGTAGCCGACTACCTCCTTAAATTCATCTCATTGAAATTCCTCTTGGGTGCTTGATCTCTCTTGGTAGGAATCCTCATTTCTCATCATCCTTTTAAAGAGAAACATCATTTCAAGGTATAATTTTTCTTAAACCTCTTTATTACTTCATCTTACTACTTTGGAATTTTGCATATCTAGTTCTAGAAGTCTAATTTACTATCTAAGAATGCCTTTGAAGAAAAATATTGCTAAGAAGAGAAAGGTAACCAATGAATCAACTCATACAGAGAAAGAGATCATTGAACCGTATCTTTTCAAATCCACGAGTTTTGAGAAATTTCTCAACATATCAAAAATGCAAATTCGTCATGAAAGATTTGTCAAGATCGAGGATGTTGAAAATTACGGTATTGATAGCATTTTAGAGTTTCAGAACTTATCTAATCTGTTTTCATCTGATAACATGTATTTCTACTATCCTAGACTTGTCTACTTGTTCTATGCTAATATAACTTTGATCTTGGTAAATTTCGTTTCATCACCAGAGTCCTAGACACCAAGCTGGCTATTACCGTCAAATCATTAGGACATGCCCTAGGAATTCCTTTTACAGGAAAACTGCTAGATGAGATCGAAATGACCGATGGGGACACATTGGATAAAATGTATTTGTCTGGAAAATGCTTCTTAACTAAACTACCGTGTGGGGATCTTCGTTATCCTGGTAGAATTCTGGCAAATATTTTATAATACAATATAACCCAAAAGTCTGGCAGTCATTCTGTTCTATCTGAGAAACAAGCTAAGTGCATCTATGCTATGCTTGAAAATATTCATGTCAATTGGTCCAGAGTTATCATGGACTCAATTCTCTCATCTACTGCCTCCAATAGAATTGCATCTCCACTAGCTCATGGTCATTTTCTCACCATTCTCTTCAATTCATATGACAATCCTTTGGATAATGAAACCGAGGTTCTGGAACCTGCCCGTGTGTTTGATGTGCATGCACTCGGCCGAATGGGTCTTCACAAAGACCTCGATCAAAATGTTCAAGAAGAGAAGCTAGTCGGAGAAGCTAGCTTAACCTCAAGGAGGAAAGGTAAGAAACCTGTTGTGGTTGACTCAGATGAAGAAGACAATGAAAGTGAAGAAGAAGAAGAAGAAGTGCCACGTGAGGATGTGCCTGAATACATCATCAAACTTCAAGAGATGCTCTTGAAGAAGATTGGAAAATTAAAGATTTCTCAAGAAAAAGGATTTGAAGAACTCAACTAGAAGGTGGATGATCTTAAAGACTTTGTGGCATCAAGAAATGAAATGATCGAAAAGACTCTGAAGTTGATCCTTGACGAGATCAAGGGACTGAAGAAGGAAAAGAAGAATGGAGGAACATCTTGAACTCGTTTGAATTATTTGGTTTTAAACTAATGGTTTTTGAAAACAATGTTATTGGTCTGTAATAACTCTTATTGTGGTGTGACGATTTGAACTTATGCTTATGGTACGACATGCTTTGAATTATTAGTATAGTATTCATGTCATATATCTACTAACTTTGTTTTGCAAAAAGTTATCTTGAATTATTTTGAAGTATCTTGATTGAATAAATTTGCGTCTCTCCTACTCTTAATGTGTGCTTTTTTGTTGAATAAACTAAACTATATATGTTCAACATATTTTTTGTCATCTTTTTGATTGATGACAAGGGGGAGAAAAAGAGTAAATGCAAAAATGAGAATGAATATCTTGTTATGCTAACCGGCTTTGATGCAGGAGGAGTACCTCATCCAAGTAGGAGGAGTAAATTATCTTACTCGGTATTTTATTGAGCTAATTTATTCATCTTATTTTTCATTTGGGTGTCATCATCAAAAGAGGGGAGTGATGGGAAATCGAATCCCACCCCTAAGTGGTTTTGATGATGAACACACCAAATGATGTTAGTGTACTAATTACACTATACTTAAGTGTGCAGGGTGCAATCAATAGCTTTATGCATACTCCAAAGAAGCTCAACCACACTCAGAAGACAGAAACGAATTTGCAAGCTCTACATCAAGCACAAGTATAGCTCAATGATGAAGCTCATGCAAGTACTCAAAGCTTAATGAAAAGAGGATCGGCTTCCTGAAGGTCTCGTCTAAGTCTAGTGTGTGAGTTAGTTTATTTAGGATTATATTAAGCCAAGTAATATTGCACACACACACACACACAAATGATTTCGAAGCAAAAAAGTTTTTAAATCTTTTTAAACTCTAGAGATCATTTGCTAGTTGATCTAAATCTTTGTAGTCAACCTCCAACACCCATGAGTTGATTACCCATTTTTATAGCTGAGTTTCAGTGAAAAGTGCTCTGGGAGTCGACTACCAAAGGAGGGAGTCGACTACCAGCTGAGTAGAATTTTTCAATGAAATTCTCAGGGATTCAACTACCTAAGTAGGGAGTCGACTACCTGCAGTCATTTCTTCTGCGTTTTGACTTCCTGATTTAACTCCTCTTCCTCATTTAATGGACCGAAAGTCAAACGTTTTTTTTTAAATTTGAATTCACCTATGAAACTCTATAAATAGAGCTTTTGAGATCATTTCAAAAACACAACTAATCTCTCTGTCATTTCTTGAGCTAAAATTCTATTCTTATTACTCTCGTTGCTCTCAACACTAATAGCCAGTTTCTGTTTTTATTTTCTGATCTCAAGTTTTAATTCTGATATTTTTGAGATCCATTTTTTATCTTGGCTATTTTAAATTGTTTTTCAAAATCCGTTATTCTTTATTTTCCTTTCTTGAAAGGATTTTGAAAACAAGAGATCTAGATCACATCGAATCACCTCATATTCTTTCTGTGATCTAAAGATCTATTTAAATTCTTTATCCACTAAAACGCACAAATTGCAATATTTATCATGGCTATAGAATTTTGGGTGTAAACCAATCTTCATCAAATATTGTGGAGAATTGGATTTTCGTTTGTATTTAGGATTCCCCTTTGTGATAAGGGACGGTGTAAATCCTAGATAAGTCTAGGTGGTTTGAAAAACCTAGTTAAGGCTGGGTCGTTGCAAATCCTAACAAGTGGAGTTAGGTAATTGTATTGCTAAGGTAATAGTGGATTAAATCTCGTATCGGATTGGTCAGGGTTTGGACGTACCCAGGTTGCGGCGAACCAAGATAAAAATTTCTTGTCTCTGTGTTTGCTTCTCTGTGTTTGTTTAAATTATTTGTACAAGCATTCTGTTATTTATTTGTTGATATTATCTTCTTTGTAATTCTTCCTTTATATAATTGCAAAGATCACCTTTTTAATTCCGCTGTGTAAAGATCTACTTGTTTGTAAAGATCTACTTGTTTGTAATCTTATTTACTAATTTGTTGATTAAGAACCAAGCGTAGATCACTCTACTTGGTTTCGTAGGCAACATTAGAAGGGTTATAATTGTGCTATTATTAACGATCGAAAAATTTTATTATTTGTACAACATTATTCAACCCCCCTTCTAGTGTTGTTTACTGTCTACATGATCCAACAGATATTATTTCCCCTACCACATATGTGCCCTTGTATGCACTTCCCTCTTTTGTTTAGGGTGATGCTTCATGCTAGCTTTGGGAAGACTCTCCCATGCACTCCACCATTTTCCATGAGCCTATTCCTATCACATAGATTCCCCATTTCACCACACACACCCAACACATATCTACCCTCATATCTCATATTCCTCTCGCATTGATGACAATGCTTAGTTTTATCTTTGGTGAGACGTTTCACTTCTAGCTTGGGGGAGGAATCTACCACATTTCACACCACATCACTTGTACTATTACAGTAGTTGCATCACACTTTTTTGGTTATTTTTTGCATCCATGCTTCCTGCTTGCACTTGCATTTGTATACAGGTCTGAAAAACAAAAAATTTAAAAAAAGTTGAAGAAATGATCCCTCGATGAAATTTTTCTCACATGCAGTTTTATATATGCCCTTGATTGGATTGAAATTCTTTATGCATGTTCTAAATTTCTTTATGGCAGGACTTTTTCATTCCCCCTCCCCCCCTCCCGAATTCACTTTTAACCCTCTCATGTGACTAAACACTAGTTTCTGTTTTGTTTTTATATAGGCGAGAGTGATTGTTTATTTCAACTATTGGGATGCACGAGTTTAGGTTTCCACAATCATGTAGTGTAAAGCCTAAGCTTGATAGGAATTGACTGTGGACATAATATAGTTGCTCCTTAGACATGTATGGTTGGCACGCTTCAAAAATAATGAATACAAAAAAGGAAGAATAAAGAAGAGTTTAGAATAAGTGCATCATTCTTCCAGCCCACCAAGTAGCCGTGTTTCCGTGCCTCAAGAAGCATTGGAGATTTGCGTCGAAAAGTGAGATTTGGGAGAGTGCACTAAATAGAAATAATTGGCCTTAGGCGTTTCGAGAGAATAGGCCCGTTAGGTCCATGTTGACCCAATGCCCTAGATTCATCTGAGTCGGGAGTCATTGGCCAAAACCTCGCTACATGAATCGCCTAGGTCCCACTTATCTTCAAAAAAATGAAAAAAATGAAAAAAATGTGTTTATACATTTGTATAAAGCATGTCAATCACTATTAAAGAGTTAAGTCCCAACGATACACTTTTGGGTTTTACCTTTGCTAGTGTATGAAAATGGTTGAACTCGATCAATCTTAGCCCATTTGAAGGAATCTATTGCAGACTTAGTCTTTTTCACAGGCGTATGTGTTAAATCTGAAATCGTGTGGGAGACTAATATTATTGAGTCATGTGTCGTATAGGATTGATAGAATTATGTACACAAGAATTGAGATCTAATTTTTATTGTATATGTGATTTATATGAGTGATTAATTTAAGAGGGTGATCCTCAAATATCTTAGCAAATTTCTTCCCGGCCTTCATGCCTTGTCTTGCTCGGGGGCTAGCAAGAGTTTAGCATGAGGGGATTTGTTGAGTGTATATTTTACACATATTTGCATCCCTTTTTCCATGCATTTTTATGATGTTATTCACATCTCACACTTTGGGGATGTTTTGTGGGTTTCAGGTAGAAAAGCAAGCAAAATGATGCAAAGAAATGATGGGGGAGAAGAAGCGAAAGCATAACGACAAAGATCAGAGACAATAGGGAGAAAAGAAGGGGCAAAACACAGTGCACATGGCCATGCATGTCAACGTACTGTCGTGCCACCATACCAGCACTGGGAGAAAGATCGAGTGTTAGCCACACGGCCGTACAGTTCACTGCACGGTCATATCGAAAAAGAAACAAAAGATCATTTTGGCCTGACTGTAGACATGGATGTGAAGGATGTCAGCATAGCCATGCTCAATTTGCAAAGGTTGGGATCCGTTGGAAGCTATAGGTGGCACGGCCGTGCCGATTGACATTACGGCTATGTCATCCTCAAGAGAAATAGATCCACAGTACTGCAAAGCACGTTTCTGCTCTCAGTTCCCTAGCTATTTCTTTCCGAAATTATTTTTTAAACGAAGAGCGCTTTGTTACGATTCCAACACATATTTAGTTGTAATTTTCAAAGCTGGATGTATTTTATGCGTTTTTTGAAAGTCATGGCAGCGAAGCTGGAATTTCTACACGGCCGTGCCACTTTTAGCATGGTTGTGTGCCCATGATTTCTAGATTTCAATCCTGAATTCTCTTTAGGTTTTAGGGGGTATTTAAGGGTTTCTTATGGATGATTTGAGGGAGCTTCTACTCCAGGAGATTTGTAAGCTTTTATTTTTGCATTAAAGATTATGTCTTTATCTTCGCTTCATTACTATTGTTCATAGTTCTTCCTCTGCTATCACGTGATGTGATTTTCTATGAGTTTTCTTTCTATTTTTTTCTTATGCTTATTGAGTACATTTTCGTGCGTAAGGCTAATCTGAACCATACTGTATGTCATTTATGTAGGGTGATTGCCCCAAAGATCAATCTATTGTAATATTGCTAGGTTTTAGTTCTGGATGTGCTTGCCGTCAATTTAATCATTGATTTGCTATGCAACCCTAATCACCAACGTGAAATTGGGGTTTTGGGTTGGATCTTATCGATATTGGGTTGATTCTATGGTAATTAGGGTTGTGAAGAGACATCAAGCCCTCATTAATTAGAGCCACTAATTGGGTCTATAACGAGACATCGGGAACCCAATATAGAGATATAAGCTTTAATCCGAGTTCTCTGACAAACCATGGAGAGAATGAGGATTGGAAATTAATTCCTACCCGTAGCTTCAATTCAATAGGCTGGGTGGAAGGATTGATTCTACTATTAATCTATGATAGAGAGGATACCTAACCTTAGATCCTTCATCCTTGATATATTTCAGTTATGTTTTGATCTCTCAATACGATCTCATGTAGCTAACCAATGTCTTGGGCTAATTTTTGCTCAGCCACTACCTCCCTGTGTTCGACACCCGGCTACTACTGTAGAGAGATGTATGCCCTCATGGCAATTTATCTTTGTAAACATCTTGTTCAATAAGTGAAAGTATGCTTTCTAGCAAAATATTGTCTAAGTAATTTCAATTTATTAATTGCTTAGATTCAAAGTTAGGTCACACATGTTTCGCGATGTAAATTGCGATTATGAGAAATGTCTGACCGATAGCAGGTTGAATCTAAAAAGCATTCGTGGTCATAGATGTGTCGAGATAGGGATATCGGCACATAGGACAGACCATTGTGTCTTAGTCTAGTTGGTCTCATAACCATACGACTTGGCAAAGTCGGAGACAAGGCGCAGGTGCTCATTAGAGAATGAGTCCACTGAACGACCCAAATAAGAGTTATTAAATGGTTAAACATTAACTAACTGTCATTAATAACTCTAAGTGATGATAGGTAAGTTGGTCCTTAGGACTTGATATCATTATACGAAGCTATGCGTGGACGGTATCACTTAGGTCTAAGATCTAGCTTCGAGGCAAGGCCTGTTGAAAGATCTTAGGCTAGGTGACACTCGAAGCATACAAGCTGAGTAGTGATCAATAAAGGATTTGTCTCTTCCGTTAATGGGAAGTGAGTGTCGCAGGTCAGTACGGCTCTCGGTAAAACCTTGGCCAAGGTATGTTGTAAGATGTACAAAATGAATATACCAGAGACCGACGTATACTGACCAATGCTAGCTAGTGAGGTTGACAGAGTTCCATACCCTAGGCTAGGCAAGTGACATAGTTGAGACGAAGGGACTAAAACTGCGGAAATCATCACGGTCATAGTCAGAGTGATCCCGTCGGTACTCTTGCCAACGAATCAATCACGTAATCGATGATTCTAAAACAGGGACGACACCTACTGCTAGCGGTTACTATCGTCTAGAGACTTCAAGTCTCAACATGTAGTAGGGTCAGGCTGTAGGGTCTCACACCGAGTAATATTCACGTCTTAGTAATAGGATATATATATATATATATATATATATAAATATATATATAGGAATGCATTGGATGCAAAGGAATAATCAAGTTCACAAGTTAGTTATGATATTAAAGCATTTGGGATTGAAGAGGATTTCGTGAGAAATCCATAGGAAGAAACCGCGTTCAAATCGGAGCTCAAACGAGCCCAAAAACACGAAAAAGGTCACAAAAGGGCAATACTGGGCTTGCGGGTCAGACCCGCAGCTGGCGGGTCAGACCCGCAGCTGGCGGGTCAGACCCGCCAGGGCTTAGCGGTTCCGACCCGCATCAAAGCCACGTTCAGCAGCACATGGGCCTTATTTGCGTGCGCTGCATGCGGGGGGGGCTTGCGTGCGCTACACTCGGGGGGCCCGCGTGCTCTGCTCACGGGTTCTCCCAGCCAGATCGCGCACGCCACATGGCGCGATGCGACCCTTCTCGCCTTTTTTGCTGCTTACGCAAAAATTGTTTTCACGACTTCTATTTGAGATTTGAGGGGTCAAATGACATCGGAATTGGACGTCGTTTTTTCTATGCGATTGTTGTTTCGAGATCTCCGATTTGACATGTCATTTCAAAGTCGAAACTCAGAAATGGATTTTTGGTTGATTTTAGAAGTTTGGGCGTCTATTGAAATCAATCCAAATTACCCATACCTTTTGTCCCACATTACTCGTGCAAAATGAGGAGGGTCCGACTCCCTATATAAATAGGGGTGCCCCTCCTCTGTTGTATAGTGCACCAAGTCTCTGATTAAGGAGCTCCTAATTATTTGAGCAAACTTGATCAAGACTTAAAATTATTCTTTTCCTCTATTAATTTTTCATGTCCTCCAACCGAGTCCTAGCAAGGCAACGGGAAGGTCCGAATCTGATTCGGAAGTCTACGACGCGGGTTTACTCAAGTGTACCCTTCTACGGCCAGTGATGGGCTCGGAGGCAAGGTGCGGCTCGGGAGGTGATCCAGTTCGTGATGATGAGCGACGTGATGCGGTTCGGGATGCGGCTCAGATTTTAGAGTGCAAGGCAGTGCGAAACATCTTGCCTGTTCCAAGACAAGATTTCGAGTGATTCATATTTATTTATCCATTTCATATTCGGTAGTAGTTTGAACTTTCTCGAGTTGGTCAGACCCAACTCGAGTCAGTAGATAATCCTAGCTAAGGGATTTTTCTTAGGGCAGTAATTATTAAATAGTGTAATAATTGGTTTTTAACGCTGCTTATTTAAATTAAGATCTTCCGACTTTGGACGAGATGTTTAAATTAGCCCTAAGGGATCTTGAAAATCTCTACAACTACAACATCCGTATGTTTGCGGTAGTTAAAACGTAACAGGTACCATTTAGCTGAGTATGTTTATAAATGTTTTGTCTACATTAATATTTAAATAAAATCCTGAGACTTAATGCGAGGTCAAACATGTATCGAGATGAGGATCACGATCATGGAGAAGTGTTTCGATTGTTTATAGCATTAGTCTAAAACTATTTGTAGTCGTAGATGCATTGATAAATGACATCGATGCATTAGATAGTCTATTGTGTTCTCTGTATTCACCAAGTGTTGGTGGCGATGATCCCATGATCGTTCGATTTGGCAAAATCGATTTGGCAAAATCAAAGATGAGACACAATGCTATTAGAGAATGAGTTCACTGGATGACCCAACGTGAGCTGCTACATGGATGCACATATCGAACTGTCAATGGTAGCTCACAGGGATAATATGCAAGCTGGTCCTTTGACTTGAGGTCATTGTACGAGCATGTGCATGAATGGTGTCACTTAGATCTCCGGCCTAGCTTTGAGGGAGGGCATGTCGAAAGGTCTTTGGTTGGATGGCATTTGAAGAATACCATGAGAGCAGTGGCCATAAGAGGATTCGTCTCTCCTGTTGAAAGGAGTTAGTGTCTCAAAGTCAGTATAGGCCTTAGTGGAAATCCTTGGCCGAGATATGTTGGATATGATTCAACAAAAACAAGCTAAGACCAAACAATACTGATCCCATCATTAAACTATTAGTGGTTGATTGTTAAACATCTCGCAGTAGCACGAAGGGATTAAAACTATGGAATTCATCACTAACATAGTGAAGGTGGTGCTGACAACACTCATGTCAAGGGACAGACCACGTAATGATGATACCGAATCAGGGGCGATACCTGCTGTTTGAGGTTACCATCATCGGGGCTATGAGTCCCACATGTAGTGCTGTCCGGCTGGAAGGTCTCACATAAGCTGAGATCCTTGTCCATGTACAAAGAGAAACATGCATATGATGCATGTGAATTAAAATGGTAGCAAACTGATTGTGAAAGAGATTTTGGTCCCATAGGATGTGACGCGAATGACGAGCCACTTTAAAGAGCATAGAAAACTCAAATCGGGGTCCGAGAATGTCTCGGACCCAGCTGCTTTAGCCTGAGCACAGACTCGGGCTCGCTCGGGCTTATAGCTCGGGCTACCTCGAGCATTGCTTGGGCTAAGCCCAATCTTTAAGCCCGGTCACTTCTGGTCGAGCTTGCGCTTGGTTATATCGTCCGAGTGGTTCTGACCTGCCCAAGTAGCAGGCAATGACCTGCAGCAGTAGCAAGCTACTGCTGCTGCTGCTGCAGAGCCCTACAGTAGCTAGGGTTACTACAGCCTTAGCATGTCGAGCGTGACTTAAGCATGGGCTCAGGTGCAACCAGAGGATTGGCTCAGCCCTCTTTGGGGTATGGTTTTGGGGCTACTCTGACGACGAATTTTAGGGGCCAAACAGTCTCAAAAATGAGTGACATCGGGTTATATACGTTCTCCATATGAATCTCTTCGAAATAATATATCATTTGGATTCTAAGGATTACCAAAGAGGGAGAAACAATTACTCAAAGTTAAGCCTTTAAAGGGGAAAAACTTGAGTAAAAGTGGGTTATCTTTTTAGTACCACATCAGATGTGTTACCGATTTGTTGGCTCTGCTCACCCTATAAATAGGGTCCATCCCATTTAGCCAAACTCATACTAAGCCTTGATCAATGGAGTTTATCCTAATTAATTGAGCAAACCTAGATCTAAAGGCAACCAAAATTTATTTTCTCTTTTCCCTCTTTATTTCCTTCTCAGGTTCTAGCAAAACATAGAGGGAGTTTAGATCAGATCCAAAGCCTGAGGCATGGATTCCAGCTAAGGTGAAATCTTCTAGGATAAGTGGTTTCTCTGAGACAAGGCATTGCATCGCTTCGGGACATCTTCCTAATGAATAGTGTTTGCAACTGCAAAAACATAACGTATGTTCTTAATTTTATAACCGGAAATTTTAGATCCAACTTTGTGAGAATCGTTTCGCTCTTCTCCTTAGATAGTATATATTAAGAAAAGGGTTTTTCTTTTATGTAGAGTTTTCATAAAGGTTTATTTTTCGTCCTCTTCTTCCCATGTCTGTTAAGGCTTGGTATAGACGATGGATAAACCCCTATGGAAGCCTCCTCAAAACCTTTCAGTGTTATCAGAGTCAAGTTTACCTTGATCTGAATTTTTTTGCTATTAATATATCACGTGTTCAGACGATGATTGTATTATTGTTGTGTCATGTTAAGCTCTCTAGGTTTTATATTTTAATTATATAATTTGTTAGTGCCTGCATGCACTCAATTTTATGTAATTAATTTTTTAGGCTTGGCCTTCTCTTGTAATTTATTATTCTTTCAAATGGAATGCCCTTTTGCATTGTATAGTAAATTTAGGAGGTAGAGCTGTCCAGAGTTAAATGGAAAGAGATCCATAGAGTCTAGATGGGGCCAAAGAGGCGTTTTGTAAGGTGTTGCATGGTGGTCGCCTTCTTGCTCGATCCATAGAATTGCCTTAGTTTATTAGGGTGTTACTAGAGAGCTTACATGAATATGTGTTGATTGTAATTTAATTTCAAGTGATGGTTGAATTACGATTTAATTTTTGGTTTCACGTCATGACATATAATTTTATATTGCAAGGATCTTACCGCCACTCTGACATAGTTATCTAACCTATGGTGATGATGTGGTCATATGGCCTTTTGCAATAATTATATGTGCTTTTGAGTTTTTGAATTTTATTTGATTAATAAGCTTCTTTTCTATTATATGATAATTGTGTGGGATGCCTATGTTGTGGAATGTATTAGATTCATAAAATGTTAGTTTTAGGAATCGATTAGTTAATTAGGATTAGCTAATTTTTTGAACCCATAACATAGCATGGAGCATAATTTTGATATTTTGTGTTCTTAAGATATCCTTGAGCTGGTGTTTAGGATCATTTGGTGTCTAGGCTGGATCACCCTAGAAGGGCTCGTCCTAACTAGGGATAATGATCCTACTTGGCCAAACCTAATTGGCCGTGTTTACTTGGATTAATATAGAACTCCAATTATTAATAATATAGACATTGATTATATCTAGTTAATTACATTAATGATCCTTTTCAGAATTAGCCGTAGCCCTCCTTGCTTTTAGAATTTGGAAATCGAGGATTCCTATTATAGTTGTTGTGCACACTCAAGCTATAGCATGGCTATATTTGGGAACCAATTCGATTATACATATAATGTAGTTCACCCTAACCCAACCCGTCATGTCTTGAACATAACAGAGCACTGATGTAAGTTAGTGCTGGACAAGAAATCAGGAGTCTGACTAGACTAATCATTATGATTTGTTTAGCACACCCAAGATCATAAGTGACTAGGGATAAAAACCTAAAGGAAATCACATATGATGTGATGGATGAAAAGTCATCTACCGATCACAGAGTCGAGCGACATGTTGGGCACACTCAAGGTTGTGAAACTCAAGATGGTTGGGTCCCTCTCTTATTAAATATCCCTATTCGTGCAATCTCTATGGGTTGAGATGATCACTAAAATAGTGTGTCAATATAGTTAAATGGAAACCAATCTATTTATATTTAAAAATTTTGAATGCATGCTAAAGTAGGATGGTTTATTATTTGCAACATGTCGTTCGGACTTAAACTTGTCCTAAACAAGAATAGGCTAACTGGTGATAATTATAATGTCTGGTTGCAGAGCATGAATAACAAGATGTTCCTGGAGCAAAAGTAGAAGGGGATATTGATGCCTCAACTTATGGTCTAATGGTTAAACAAAGTGTAGTCCTTTTCGTGACTTCTAATGCATGGGTATAGATACCAGTGCAGGCTCTTACATCTGTAATAATTTATAGGGACTAAGAAGAACTAGAAGTCTGGAAAAGAATGAGATCGTTCTCCAAATCGGTAATGGTGCAAGCGTTACTACTAGGGTCGTAAGAGACGACCAACACACCTTAGCGAATGGTGTCATCTTGCTTATAAAGCAATGTTATTATGTTCCCAGTTTTTTATCCAATGTAATCCCTGTCTCGGCTTTGGTTAGAGATGGATATACTTTTACAATCAATGAAAAGGGTATGGACATTGTCCTTGATGGTAAATTTCTTGATTTTGGGGCTTTGAATAATGGTGTATATACTTTGTGTGACGATGTTGTATTAAATGTTAATACACAAAAATGCAAGGAATCAAATTATAATGAACCTTATCTCTGGCACTGTGAACTATATCACATCGGAGAGAAGAGACTTAGCAAGTTACATAAAGAGGGGTCTTTAGGTCTATCAAATTATGAGTCATATGAGACTTGCGACTCTTATCTCAAAGGTAATATGGCCAAAACTCCTTTTGTAGGACAAGGGGAGAGAGTTAATGAACTCTAGGGTCTAGTACATTCGGATATATGCAGACCCATGTCTATAATAGCCAGACGGGTTATCCATACTTTGTCACATTCACTAATGACCACTCTAGGTTTAGACACGTGTTCTTGATGAAACACAAGTCCAAAACTTTTGAGCGATTTAAAGAATATCATAATGAAGCTGAAAAATAGCCTGCAAAAGTATCAAAATCCATTGATATGATCAAGGAGATATCTGAGCCATGATTTCTTGCGTACTTAAAAGAGAGTGGAATTATCTCAGGTCACACCTCCGTACACACCTCAGCTTAACGATGTATCAGAGAGAAGCAATCGCACTTTGTTTGACATGGTGCAATCCATGGTGTATGATGCTGATTTGCCAACCTTCCTCTGGGGCTATGCCCTAGAAACTACTGACTATAAGCTTAACGAGGTTCCATCCAAATATGGGTAGAGACTCCAGATATGAAGCCATATGGAACCAAACCTTAAACACATTAAGGTATATGGTTGTCATGTGTATGTTAAATGGCATAATCCAGACAAACCAGAGGATAATATGTTTTGTGTAAATTCATTGGGTACCCAAAACATTTTATAGGATTATCTTCTACCATCACGAACTACAAAAGGTTGTTGTCTTCAAACATGCCACCTTTTTAGAAAAGAAGTTCCTTATGAAGGTAATTATTAGCAAGGTGACTACTGTTCAAAAGAAGAATTAACACATGAACAAGTGTCAGAACCAGTGGGAGAAGCAGAGCCTGATATTCCTCGACAAGTTATTAGGAAGTCTATCAGGATTCCTCGATCCCTTGAGAGATACTACGGTTTTCTCGTAGACGAAGGGGTCGTGGATATCATCATAATTGATGATGCTCCTGTTAGCTTCCAGGAAGCCATTCAAAGTAGAGACTCTAAGAAATGGATTGATGTAATGAAACCCAAAATGGATTCCACGCATGTTAATAAGGTATGGACCTAAGAAAATGTGCACAACGGAACTGTTCCCATTGGCTGCAAATGGATCTTTAAGAAAAAATCGGTTCAGATGGAAAGATAGAAACGTAAATGATTAGGCTGGTTGCAAAATGTTATCGTCAAATTCTAGGAATATATTATGATGAAACTTTCTCACCCATAGCCATGCACAAGTCTATTCGGATTATACTCGATATCGCTGCCTATTATGACTATGAAATCTAGTAGATTGATGTAAAACCTGCTTTTTCTAAATGGTGATTTAGAAGAACAAATTTACATGACTCAGCCAACAGGTTGTGTGGTCAGTGGAAGCGACGAACAATGATGTAGACTGCATAGATCCATTTATAGACTTAAGCAGGAATTAATGAGATGGAACATCCAATTTGACAAAATAGTAAAAGAGTTTGGCTTTGTCAAAAAATGAAGATGAACCATGCGTTTATAAAAAACCAGTGGTAATTCTTTATTCATCCATGTAATGTATATGGATGACATTATTTTGATAGGAAACAACATAGAAATGTTGAAATCTGTCAAAGAATGTTTGTGAAGCAAATTCTCCATGAAGGACGTAAATAGAAGCATCATACATACTCGATGTAAAAATCTATAGAGCTAGATCTAAAAGGATGCTAGGTCTCTCCCAGTCCATGTACATTGATACCATGTTAAAATAGTTTAGCATGATAAATTGTAAGGGTGATTACATACCAACCAATCATGGTATAACTCTTTCCAAGAAATGTCCCCAAAAACTGACTTGGAGAGAGAGAGAGAGAGATAGAATGAAAAGGATCCCATATGCTTTGGCGAATCATGTATACTATGATATGTACCAGACCAGATGCCATTTATGCATTAGGTGCAGTAAGTCGATGTTCGTCTGACCCTGGAGGAGAACACTGGAAAGTGGTCAAGACAATTCTCAAATACTTACGAAGAACTAGAGATTTGGTCTTGATATATGGCAGTGAAGAACTCAAAATTAAGGAATTCATGGACTCCATTTTCAAGAGTGAATTGGATAAGTCTATAGCAGGATGATTTTTACCCTCAATATAGGGGCAGTGAGATGGAAGAGTTCCAAGCAAAGCATTGTTACCGATTCACCGATGGAAGTCGAATATATAGCGAACAACGATGCGGCAAAGGAAGCAGTTTGGATGAGAAAGTTTGAGGACCAACTGGAGGTGGTACCAACTATTAAAGATCCAATACATATATATTGTGATAACAATGCAACCATCAATTTGGTCAAGGATCCAAGGTTGCATAAGAGGTCAAAGAATATTCTTTGTAGATATCAACTTATACGTGATATAGAATCGAGGAAGGACATAGAACTCCTGATGGTCTCCACAGAAGACAATTTAGCATATCCATTCATAAAGGATCTACGACGTGATCATCTGGAGAAACTCATGTGTAAAAGTGATATGAGATCCATGATAATTGAGCCTAAGTGTAAGTGTGAGATATGGAAAATGTATGCCCTCGAGGCCAATTATTTGTAATTGGGACATCATGTTTAAAATAATAGTATGCTATTTGGTACCATTTATCTGAGTATGTTTATAAATGTTTTGTCTGCATTAATACTTAGATAAAGTCCGGAGACTTAGTGCAAGGTCAAACATGGATCGAGATGATGATCATGATCATGAAGAAATGTTTTGGTCATTTGTAGCATTAGTCTAAAACTATTAGTAGTGGTAGATGCATCGAGAAAGGGCATCGATGCATCATATAGACTATTGTGTTCTGACTTTGCCAAGTGTTGGTGGCGATGATCTCATAATTGTTTGATTTGGAAAAAATGGCGACTAGACACATGTGCTCATTAGAGAATGAGTTTACTGAATGACCCAACGAGAGGTACTACGTGGATGCACATACCGAATTGTCAATTATAGCTCTCAGTGATGATAGGTAGGCTGGTCCTTTGACTTGAGGTCATTATATGAGCCTATGCATGAACGGTGTCACTTAGATCTCTAACCTAGTCGAGGAAGGGTCTGTCGGACGGTCTTTAGTTGGGTGTAACTTGAAGTGTACGAGGGGAGTAATGGCCAAGAGAAGATTCATCTCTCATATTGTGGAGAGTTAACGCTGTAGAGTCGGTACAGTCCTTAGCAGAAATCCTTGGCCGAGATATGTTGGATATGATCCAACAAAAACAAGTTAAGACCAAAACAATGATGTTCCCATCGTGAAGCTATTAGGGGTTGTTAATAAACCACACCCTAGGCTTCGCAATGGCATACTGATGACAAAAGGATTAAACATGTGGAATTCATCAATGACATAGCCAAGGTGGTCCTGACAACACTCATGTTAAGGGACAGAACATATATAGATTATACTAACTTAGGGACGACACCTGCTGGTCGTGATCACTGTCATCAGGGCTATGAGTCCCACCTGTAGTAAAGTCAGTTTGTAGGGTCTCACATAGGCTGAGATCCGTGCCCTAGTAATAAGAGGAACATGCATATGATGCATATGAATTAAAATGGTTGCAAACTGGTTGCGAAAGGGATTTTGGTCACAATGGATGTGACATGAATAACCAACCACTCTAAAGAGCATAGAAAAACCAAACCAGGGTCTGTGAATGTTCCCGACCCAGCTGTTGTAGCCCGAGCATGGACTCAGGCTAGCACAGGCTTATGGATCAAACTAGCCCATCCATTGCCTGGGCTAAGCCTAATCTTTAGTCTCGAGAACATTAGCCCGAGCTTGCTTGCGCTCGGACTGCATCGCTTGAGTAGTTTGGGCGGCCCAAATAGCAGCTCAGGCTGTAACAGCAGGCGTCGACCTGTAGTAGTAGGTTGCTATTACTATTGCAGATCCTGAGCAATAGCTTGGATTGCTACAACCTGAGCAGAGCTTGAGTGCGACTCAAGTGCGGGCTCAGGTGCGACCTGAGGGTGGGCTCGGCCCTCTTTTGGGCATGATTTTGGGGATACTTTGATGATGAATTAGAGGGGTCAAACGATCTCAAAAATGAGTGACATCAGTTTCTATGTGTTCTCCATATGAAGCTCCTTGAAAGGATATATCATATATCTTTTAAGGAATACCGGAGATGGAGAAATATTACTCAAAGTGAAGATCTTAACGGGGAAAACTTGAGTAAAAGTGGGCTCTCTTTTTAGTACCACATCAGCTATGTTACTGATATGTAGGCTTTGCTCACCCTATAAGTAGGATCCATCCCACGTAGCTAAACTAATACTAAGCCTTGATCAATGGAGCTCATCCTAATTAATTGAGCAAACTGTTAGGAGTGAGGAGACTTATGGTCTCCCCTCCCTCATTTTCTACCATAACACCCCACTACCATGTAGTGGGGTGAACCCTTGGGCTACTAAGTGTAACCTACCATACTATGAATGAATAAAAAGATATCATATGCTATTGCCATGGTTGCTCGCTCTCCAAACACGTTATTAGCACGTAGCTCTAGAAATTTTTTTGAGCCACAAAATTATATTCCATCTTCCCCATATATTTTTCCCTCTTGCGAAGGAATCTAGTTGTTGTGGCAAAGTTTTTATGACGACGGGCCATCGATTACTTGCAAGGAATTGCGGGAGCGAGAATTTTTTCTATCTACGGATTTTTTGGTTTTTCCCTAGATCATTGATCTAGAGGTATACTTCTTTTCCCGTAGATATAGATTATGGACAATAAAAAATTTTATTACATATGCATGTTGCTTGTAATAATCAAATCAAAATACAAATAAAAAATATTTTATTACAAACAAAAAAAATATCTCCATTATTACTTCATATATGTTGACGACCAACCTGCCTGAAGCGGCATGCCAAAGGATTTTCCGGCGACATCGTCCGAAGCGATCACTTGCCCGGAATGAACCACCGGATTGATCTTATACTCTCGCTTTTGATGCCGAAGCCCCGAAGGCCGGAACTGCGTACGGATCAACCATGACGTCGACATCGACGGTCATATCGGTCACGGACATTCACCGCCAAAGGCCCCGAAGGCCGGATCGGCGTCCAGATCGGCTGGACACCTAGGTCCTAGTTCATTTCATTCATGATATATTGCTGGAAATCAGGACAGATTTACATGCTCATTATTTTTGTTTATTCCTCTTAATCTAGAACTGATATTGTTCTGAAAATTTTATGGCTAAAGGTTTGGACTATTTTCTACAACCTTCACGTTGTGAACTTTGTCTAATTCGAGCTGTAAATAGGAGTAAGAATTTAATTTTTCCAATATGTCTGATTTTATCCAGTCTGGACACCTTTCATGAAAACAGTATCAGTCCCTCAATACTTAATGAAATTTAGTGTTCTTGGTCTTGTTGGAAAGATAACTTCAAGATCTACAACATTGTAGTTTTCCACCTTTGTTGAATTGAATTGAAATTATGAGTAATTAAGTCATGAAGTCAATGCAGTTTCTGTTTTCAATTCCAGCACATGTACACTTTGGCGTAAATTCTGTAGAAAATAGAATACTCATCTAAACTTCATAAAAATTGATATGTGAACCCAGGACACATATATGTACAACTTTCATTTACAATGAATTGTCTTATTCTGTACAAAAATATGGAGGAATTTGTTGTTAAACCTGACTGTTATGAAATTTCCAACCAAGCTGAAATTTATGGGAGTTGGATTTTGATTGTTTTTGTCCCTATAATATTAATAACATCACTATTTGCATAATTATTACATTGGAATAATTAGTATTTTTATGATTAATAATTATGAAAGGTCCTGAGATCGCCCTGCCGTTAGTTATCTAACCAAACGGTGCATGATATGCCTCCTCGTGGCCTAAGTAATTATTAAATATTTTAATTTTGTCCATATAATTTACTTGCATGTAGTGTTGCACAATGATTTATGCATGTGTTTATTGCATAATTTATAAATTGCATGGATGTTTAATAAATTACGTTGTGGTTTTGGATCGGCCAGTTTGTCACCATTTTATATTCCTCGCATTTTCTTTTCTTTTTGAGGGAAATTGAATTGTAATGAGGATATATTTGTATAAGCCAAAGACTGGAGTATCTTTCCTTGAAGACGGAGGAAAAATTGTAAATTTGCTGGAACCCCAATGGGTTTCCAAGTTGTACTTTTCCATTTTTGTCTTTTGTATTCTCTGGACTGTATATCTCATGGACTTTGGACTTTATTATGTGGTCACTGGCCGATCCACGCAACTAATTTATTAATTTTACATGAATTTTTAATATGCTTTATTATTAATTCATGTTATTTTAAATGCATAGATAATATGGCAAAAATAGCGAGCGTCGACTTTGAAGTTCTCGATGCAGCTAGAAAGAATTATCTGAGCTGGCATGTGGACATGAAGTTCCACTTGCACGCACATGGTCTTATGGCCACAATCTCTACTCCTGTGCCTACAGCTACGGCTACGGCCATGACAACGGGTACTGCTGAGGCAGCTTCTACACCAATAGTCTCTGATGTAGATAAGGCGAAAGCCATAATCTATATCAGGCGACATATTGATCGGATCCTAAAGGTCGAATATCTCACTGTAGAAGATCCACTAGAGTTGTGGACTGTACTGGAGAATAGGTATAAGCATTAGAAAGATGTGATCCTCCCACGTGCACGTTATGAGTGGGAAAATCTCCGACATCAGGACTTCAAGTCCGTTACTGAGTATAACTTAGCACTTTATAATATCACCTCACGCCTGAAGTTGTGTGGTGAAGAAGTCACGAAGAATGCATGCTGGAAAAGACTTACACATCCTTCCATGAGAAGGATGCAATCCTCATGCAACAATACCGTGAACGCAAGTTCACCAAGTACTCTGACCTGCACTCCTGCCTTCTCATGCCAGAGCAAAATAGAGACTTTCTACCGGCCACACATAACCTACGCCCTGTAGGCTCAACTTCTCTCCCTAAGGCTTACAAAGTTTCTTCCCAGAAGCAGAAGAACAAACAGAAGGGGAAATTCAACAAAGGGAAAGCCCCTAAGAGATAGGCCAGATGTCCTCCCCAGTATAACAACCCTCCCCAGAGCAACAACAATAAGGGAAAGAAGAAGCTCCAGTGGAAGAAAAATAACACTGGACAAACGTCTATTCCCAAGAAAAATTGGAAGGACAAATACCACAGATGTGGTATGAATGGACATTGGTCCAGAAACTATCGTACTCCACGACACCTCCAAGATCTATATCAGGCGAGCCTGAAGTCTCCCGTTGAAACAAATCTGGTGGAAAACCAGCCGTTAACCAAGTTCACGATGGACGACTTCGAGAATGACGACCTCTTTGACTGATGTCATATCTATCTGTTATGCATTTACTTTATCTGTTATCAGTACTTCATCTATAATTTGCTTAATCATGTTATATCTTTCCTTTTCAATAATGAATGTCTTTCTTTTTATTAAAGTATTGAATTCATGTTCTACAGATGAAGTGTGAGTGCCTAGTGGATAGTGCCTCGACGCACACAATCCTTCGCGAAAAAGCTATTTTAGTAGCTTAAATGATTATGATGGTCCTGTCATTACTATTTCAGGACAGTCAAACATAATTGAAGGATCTGGTGAAGCAATGATTTTGCTCCCAAATAACACGAGACTAATAATAAAAGATGCACTTTTCTCTCCTAAATCAAATAGGAATCTGTTAAGTTTCAAGGATATTCATTTAAACGGATATCACTTAGAAACTAAAGATATAAATGAGGATGAATATCTATATGTTACTCGTCAAAAAGACGGTTTAAAACTGTCTTAGAACGATTTAAGGGACTCCCGTCGGGTCTCTATCATACTCATATTCAACCTATAGAAGCTAATTTGATTGTGCACCAAAAGTGCCTTTCATCGCCAGGATTTAAACTCTGGTATAACATACTTGGTCACCCAGGATCGGAAAGGATACACCACATCATCACCCAATCATTTGGACATAATCTGAAGAACCTGAAGATTCTTCAGAAGGGTGATTTTCCATGTCTACCTTTGTTTCAAAGGTAAACTAATAACGAGACCATCCCTACTGAAAGTGGATTAGAGTGTCCTATCTTCTTGGAGAGAATACATGGGGATATTTGCGGGCCTATTCACCCTGCAAGTGGCCCATTTCGGTACTTTATGGTACTGATAGATATATCATCAAAATGGTCTTATGTGTGCCTTCTGTCCACCCGCAACCTAGCTTTTTCAAAGCTATTGGCACAAATAATTAAGTTGCGGGCTCATTTAACCATATTAAGGAACTACGTCTTGATAATGCGGGAGTATTCACTTCGCAAGTCTTTCAAGACTATTGCCGAGCGACTGGCATCGAAGTTGAACATCCAGTAGCACATGTTTGGTTAGCAGAATCTCTAATAAAAAGACTGCAATGAATTGCACGTCCATTGATGATACAATCACAGTTGCCGGTTAATGCTTGGGAACATGCCATATTGCATGCTGCATCGCTTATCAGATTATGGCCCTCTGGTGGCCCTATTTTATCGCCAATGCAGCTAGCGTATGGTGCACCTCCGAATATCTCTCATTTGAGAGTGTTTGGTTGTGTAGTCTTCGTCCCCATTGCACCACCTCAAAGGACCAAAATGGGTCCAGCATCGTTTGTGTATCTATATAGGGTTTGATTCACCCTCTATAATTTGATATCTTGAACCCCTGACAGGTGACGCATTTAAGGCACGTCTTGATAACTGTGAGTTTGATGAAAATGTTTTTCCAAAACTAGGCACACAGTCTAAGAAGCCAGAAGCTTCTGAGACCATTTCTTGGGACATAACGACTTTATCTCATTATGATCCACGTACTAGTCAATGTGAAGATGAGATCCTGAAGATCATTCATCTTCAGAATACAATACATTTTACTACCGGATAATTTTACTGACAACCATAAGATTATCAGATCACACGTCCATGCTGCCAATACGCCAGCTAAGATTGACATCCACAAAGATGGATGCATTCCACCGGTAGCAGAATCGACTGTATCTCAATTAAAGAGAGGACGCCCATCAGGTTCAAAGGACAAAGCTCCTCGAAAAAGAAAAATCCTGGAGAAATAAAGATGAACCCAACACAGGATGCTGAGCTCAGACCAGCTACCTCTCCCCTCCTACATTCTCTTAAAGAGGAAACTATAGGAGAAACATCATTAAATTTTGTACGTATTGGGGAGGTACTGGACAGAAAAAGCACTGTCGTTGACGACGACTTTGCGTTCAATATTGTCGTGCATGTATCTGAATACGACGTTGACATTGAACCACGATGTCTTTCGAAATGTAAACGCATAGATGATTGGCCAAAGTAGAATGAGGCAATAGGAGTTGAGCTGGACTCACTCTTGAAACACAAAGTTTTTGGACCAGTAGTCCAAACACCTGAAGGTCTAAAACCTGTGGGTTATAAGTGGGTTTTCATCAAAAAAAAGAAATGAAAATAACGAGATCGTATGCTACAAAGCACGGCTTGTAGCACAGGGATTTTTCCAACGACCGGGGATAGATTATGAACAAACATATTCCCCTGTTAAGGATACGATCACGTTCCGATTTTTATTAAGCCTATCATCTCTGGAAAGCCTAGAAATGCAGCTCATGGACATTGTGACTGCATATTTAGATGGCAATATAGATAAAGATATCTATATGAAACTCCCTGACGGATATAAATTACCTCCAAAGATAGCAGAGAGATCTCGGGACGTCTACTCTGTAAGGCTCCAAAGATCATTATATGGTCTTAAGCAATCTGGTAAAATGTGGTATAATAGACTGAGTGATTTTCTTGTGCAGCAAGGTTTCACCAATGATGACGTCTGCCCATATATCTTTATTAAAAGATTGGGAACAGGATTTGTTATAGTTGCCGTTTATGTGGTCGACTTAAATCGCATTGGATCTCCTGCAGAGATCGCTAAGATATCTGCAAGCCTAAAAAATACTTTTGAAATGAAAGACCTATGCAAAACAAAGTATTGTCTTGGCTTACAGATCGCACACATATGTGGTGGTATCCTGTTACACCAATCCACATATACAAGGAAATTACTAAAAAATTTCCTAATGGTTAAATGTCATCCTCTAAGTACACCAATGGTCGTTAGATCCTTGGATATACATAAAGACCCCTTCCGTCTGCTGGAAGAAGGGGAGGAAATGTTAGGTCCTGAAGTACCTTACCTTCGTACCATTGGAGCACTTCTATATCTGGCTAACTGTACGCATCCCGATATAGCATTCTCAATGAATCTTCTAGCCAGATATAGTGCAGCGTCCACAAAGCGCCACTAGAATGGAGTTAAGCAGCTTCTGCGCTACTTCCAAGGGTTAATTGATCTGGGATTATATTTTCCTAAAGGTGGATCTCCCACTTTAATTGGTTATGCAGATGCAGGTTACAGGTCTGATCCTCACAACGAGAAATCACAAACTGGTTTTGTGTTCACATACGGTGGTACATCCATCTCCTGGAAATCTGTGAAGCAAAACACTACCGCATTCTCTTCCAACCATTCTGAGCTCTTTGCAATCCATGAAGCAAGCAAAGAATGTGTATGGCTTCGTTCAGTCATTCATCACATCTTAGTGACTACCGGCCTGAAGATTGATGACTTTGAGCCAACCACGACATTTGAGGGCAATACAACCTGCATAGCTCAACTACAAACTGGTTTCATCAAGGGTGACAAGACGAAGCACATAACTACAAAAGGAGAGGCCATTTATAACAATTATTTCAGTAGCGATTCATAAAACCGCCACAAATTATGTCATTTTGGCGGTTTCGAACCGCTAGAATTGCCGGTTTCACAAGTATTATTGTTCTAGCGGTTCGAACCCGCTAAAACGATAAAACCCCAAGTGTCGCGAAGAAAGGCACCTAAATGTTTTATGTTGCTGCGGTTTGGAACTGCTATAAAAAAATTTTATTTTATTTTCCCTTTTCTAAATCTCGCTTTGGTTTCTCCTTTTCTCCAAAAAGCCGCTCCTCTTCCCCAAACCCTAACAACTGGTCTCACACACTCTCTCTCTGAGGGCATGTTCTTTTGTAGGAAAGTATAAGTGGGAAAGTTGAGAATGTGTGGAATCTGAGGAGAGAGAAGTTGGTGTGTAGTGTGTTCTTTTGGTGGAAAGTGAGGTTGGATTATGGAGTTGGAAAGTTGAGGTGGGTACCACTCCGTGTAGTGTGTTCTTTTTGATGTTGAAAGTTGGAGATGGAAAGTTGGATTGTGGGATGTTGTGAACCTAGGTAAGGTTACCCCCAAAACAAATACTCACATCATTCAAAATTAGGCAATTTCAACGACATGCAATGAAAACCGGAGGTGATCACACTCGCTTGGCCCCACACCACCTAACTTTCCACCGTAATCCCCACGAAATCCGGAGGAAACAAAACCTGAGAGGATTCCTCCTGACACAAGCCCATGTCGGATAGGAAAGCAAAAATCCCCAAACATCAAAAGAACACACCGCTTGAAATTTTTGTGAGATTCGGATGAATAGTGGCGAAATAGTGCAAAAACTGAGGTTCCTCTCCAACATCCAACGAAAAGAACAGGCCCTGAAAGGCACCTAAATGTTTTAGGTTGTTGCGATTTGGAACTGCTATAAAAAACTTTTATTTTATTTTCCCTTTTCTAAATCTCGATTTGGTTTCTCCTTTTCTCCAAAAAGCCGCTCCTCTTCCCCAAACCCTAACAATTGGTCACACACACACACACTCCCTCTCTCTCTCTTTATCTCTCTCATGGAGACCTGCGATCTTTGATCTCCGATGGTGGCAACGAACAACGGGATTATGGACGGTGCCTACTTCATCTGCGGTAACGAGATCCTCACCTGGATCAACACCACCCTCCATCTCAATCTCTTCAAGGTTGAAGATGTAAGGATCATTCTACTAGGTTTCATCTGCGAAAGTTTTGATTTTTTACTAATGCAATTTCTAGGGAATTTTGGTGCAGTACACCAAATTATATAGCTTACGATCGCCTGATCACCTGATACAGTGTTCTTTCATCTTCTCGAAGAGATCACATCACTCTCCTCTTCTCTCTTGTAAAACTCTAAATAATTCAAAAGCCACATTCTTTGCAAATCTCTGGCGCATGCGTCTGCTGATGCTCAGGTCAGTGATTCCTCCTCCTCTTTCATTCTCTATTTTCTGCTCGATTTGATCCTGTCTACAACTTCTGATGTTCAAAATGGTGGTTTGCAGAATTCTTTGGCTCTTCCAATTGGATTCGATGTGTCTCTCATTGGTTCTCGATCCAAGGTGTAATCCCAGCATCCCCTTGATCGCTTCATGTTTACTGCAAAATTTGTTATTGTTATTTTTATTATTTCTTTTGTACCCCCAGAGATCTTATTTCTTAGACAGTTCTGTATTATTGAATTTTCACAGAAGTAGAAAGCAATTCTTTGCCCTTTGAGAAGGGGTGATTTATTGCGTTTTTTTCTAGCATATTGGTTAAAATTAGATTTTTTTAATAATATTTTTGGATTTTTTTTCCTCTCGTCATTATATTCTACTATAGTTTTTTAAGCCTTTCTTTATGTTTTCGTTTAATATTATATACATTTGAATAGAGAAAGTATCATGAGCCGAGGGGTCCTTAAATGCGGTGTTCAATGAATAAACCCATATTACTGCTTGGGGACTCTAATTTTTGTTTTTATTTTTCTTTAACTTTTTAATCTAATGCCTGAAAAACGATATAAAGTTCCTTATCAACTTAGTGCAACTTTGTTCCTTATCGATGAAGTTATGGAGTTAGTTGAACTTGATAGTCTCAAGGATTCCATTGTTGGTCTTCCAGGTGTTACTGGCTCGTCGACAGAACAAGTGATTGGAATGTTGTTCTGGAGTAACTTTTTATTCCTCTAAGATTTCAACAATCCTTGCCAATGATGGATCCCGCTATTTAATAATCTCACGATTAACGAAACTAGAAGGAAAGGTTAAAACACAAAGAGGACACTAGCACAATTCTTTTGGGAAGAGATGAATGGCTAGATAGTCCCTTTAGAAAATGAAAAATATATTGAAAGACATATATCTTGAATGTACGGTTTGTTGGACGGGAAATGTTGTATAGAAGATTTTTCTCAATGGGAGGAAAATTGTCAATGTATACACACACACGTATCCAATAATAATACGAAGGCCTTTCATGATCTTATATAATTCCTTCCATTTTCCAAATGAATGTATTTCATGCCTCAGAAGCCCTAAAGAAGCATACATCCAATTTACCATGTTTTGAAGCAATAATGTTCTATGAAACCATTTTAATTCTGCATACCGAAATGATCTGCGTTGTTGGTAACCTTTGGTAAAAATAATCGTGTGGCAAATGGCTCTTGCCTGATAGAATAGTTGGTTCAATCAATTCATAAACATATTTATCCTAAAGTGACCATGTCAAGTGTCATAATATATCCGAACTGGTCATCTTTAACACGTTAGGATCCGCATTAAATTTTTTTATATGATATGGGTATCAGCTGCCATGAGGGGAAATTTCCTCCTATGATGGTCAAAAAGTTCTCTTCACATTATTTGCAAATGATTGACACCGTCCATATTGATTTTCATATTTTAAAACCTATATGCATCAAAGATCCAGTGAATCCCTAGCTCTTTGCTATTTGATTTAGAGGTGGAACGGTTCCAGTGTAAACACATTCACTTTCCAATGACTGAATGCATATGATGTGGAAACCATAAAATTTTTGTTGTGCATATGTTTTAGGATGGGTACATGTGTTTTAGGATGTGTAGATCAATATGAATAATATTGGTCCTCAGAATAAGACATGAAGGGTGGACTTATTGAACAATGTTGGAGAAAATTACATCATATGCGATTTTTAAATCATGTTTTTACCTCAGATTTTTTAACAAATTAGGGTTTGGAATTAATACAAGAAAAACTAACCACTTAAAGAAAATTCTGCCAGTTGAACTAAAGTAGATGCATGTTATACCTATATGTGTCCATCGCATAAGTTGTTTAATGCCCCTAATTCTGTTTGATGCCAGATTTGATTCCTTTGAATTTGAGAGTTGAGATTGACAATATAATCCACTAGAGCTCAAATGGCATTGAAATGAGAAGTAATGTGACTTTTCTAACCATAAAACCAATCCTTTTCGAGGATATGTTATTGTGGGCTTTTACTGAGCTGGTTTAACTTTAGAGTAGCATGGCAAACAGACTACTTGGACTATTACAACACCTACTATAAAATTGAATTTTGTTAAAGATTGTTTTCAATTGTTTGATAAATTAGCTCCTGAGTGTTTTTTTCTAAAGAGGCTTAATTTTCCATTTCTAACCGATGTGATTCCAAAATGGAGGATTTGAGGATATTGGATTTCACCATCAACATACAGATATAACGCTCTTGTAGTAATTGAGTTGTTGGCTCCCATGTGGATGAATAAATTTGTAGGCTCCTTATACTATAGTCACTAGAACATTCATCTCTTCCAAATACCACATGAAAAATAGAAATTTCCTAGGCGCAATTAGATTATTTAGTTTTTCATTATTCTTTCCGATTTTACTAAAAATGCAAAATTATCATTTCGTACTTTGTTGTTCTTGACAAGTTCCATATAATGAAGACAGGTGACGGATAGTAGGCCATTAGGGGTGGATGTGCTAGAGAACGGCAATGTCTTTCCCCCAAAAGAAATGGTATTGGATCGGAGCTGCTGAGCTACTAGGATTCACTGGCATGTCAATGTTCTCTTCACCCTTGCACGCATGTTTCTAGATCGTAAGTAACCATAATTTGTTGCTAAACAAGTAATAACAATTGACTCACCCTTATGCATGACAGACGATTCCACCATCTGTTATGATTAAGTACATATAAAGTTAACACAACATTCAATTTCATCTTAAAGGTTTAGACATTAACTTTTATTCTTTCACAGTTCTTGAGATCAAATTAAATCCCACTTATTTGTGTCCATGTGTGATGACAGCTTTCGGAAAACCACAAGCTATTATGTCTGAAGAAACAGCCATGGAAGAAAATCGAGATGAAACAAAGGAGTCTCCAAGAATTAGAAGGGTAGAATCAAATAACAATTTCGTGCCTTGCGCTATATCGAAAAAGATGCAAATAATACCAGCAAGCTGCTGCAAAACACCATCTTTTTTTGCAAAATTTATCAATTATTTCATCTGTATCTATGGTTCAAAGTAATCATGGTGAATTTCTCAAGAGAAATGATGCTGCTACGCATGAGTGGTCGTTCTACCAATAGGCTTACTTGCGAGATGTCTGTCGATGCAGGAGCTACTGGGGTTGCTCCCAAAAGGGGAATGGTTCTTCCATTCACACCCCTAGCCATGTCCTTTGACGAAGTAAATTACTTTGTTGACATGCATGCGGTAAGTTCCTCCCTGTTCACTTGAAAAAGGGTTCCTGGTTCTTCTTGTTCCTGATTCATTCATGAATACTTTTAAATTGGTAATTCATGAAGGTATAGTAATTTTGGGTATTGCCCGACTGATCCTATTTATTTCATTGTATCAATAGAAGAGGAAGGAAAATGCATATAGTTTATACGAAATGATAAATTCTGTTTGTTTTTATAGGAAATGAAAGAACAAGGTGTTACTGAAAACATGCTTCAGTTGCTAAGAGGGGTAACTGGAGCGTTCCCACCGGGTGTCCTGACGGCCCTTATAGGAGTAAGTGGGGCTGGAAAGACAAATCTTATGGATGTGTCGGCAGGTGGAAACACTGGGGGTTACTGACGTCCCCCGCATTTGCGCGTCAGATGTGTTCAATATATAATTGGGGGCGTGAGATTTAAATATTTATAACCGCAAGCGCACGGTGTTGTAGTGTGGCTTGGGGGTCGAACTCAGGGAGGCGTGGTTGTGCTTGTGTCAAGAAGGACCAGATTCACCCCATGAGTGAGCTAGCCCGAATCGGTAGATGGGTTGTCACAGAAAATAGAATGCGAGGGATAAACAATATAAAGGGAAAACCTGGGACTTCGGTTTCCACCCTATCGTGCGATTCTCGCCGATACGGCCTACGGGCATGATAACGATTGGAATTAGGGTCTAATGGTGAGACGTTGCCTCTAAGAGTGGTACCAGCGTCCCATGCACCCGATATTCCGGTCGGTGCCCAGGATGATACGTCGGACTTCCCGAGTTTGGTCAGTGGGCATTCCCATGTCCATTAACACTGACCGACTCCGGGAGCACTAAGCTCGCAACGATAACTCCCAACATCTCATCCTGCCGCTCCCGCGCGCTAGGATTCGATGTTTACGCTAAGGGCGTGAGCTATGGCTAGGGAGTCAACCGCCAAGTTTATTCCCCCTTGGCCCAACGGTCAAAGGCGGTCTTCTTCCAACCAATGACAATAAAACACCCCGCGTAACCGGTAGATTCCTAATCCCTATCGATTTCCTAGTCCTATGGACGCATCGGGGAGAACCCACGAAGGGGTTTCCACCAAAATCTCAGATTTGGGAACTACTCACACATATTCACTAAAAAGCGATCTAAATCAAAATCGACCGTTAAAAACATGATCAGGCGATTGAAAAGTAGTAAGAGCAATGCAAATAACACTATATTAAAGTTTAACAAAGATCAGACAACGTACTAATATCTGAAAAATTATAGCCGTCAAGAGAGAGAAAAAACAGCAAAAAATAACAACTCCTGTTTCTGGAAAACCTAGGGGTCCTATATATAGACAACGATATCACCCGATCGGTTGAAAAGTCAACTGATCGGGTGATCTGCTTCGTTCTTCAGTAACTCAGCATGGGACTTCACCCGGTCATATGGCACGGTCGGTTGAGGGTTGAAGCTGACCGGTTGGATCTTCGCGCCGTCGGGTGAACCGGTCGGTTGAGCTCTCCGTGTCTTGGCTTCGGAGAATTGGCTACAGATGAACCGATCGGGTGAAGGTCACCCGATCGGTTGGCATTCAACATCAAATTCCAGAGAGTTGGGACATTTGAACCGGTCTCTGAACCGACCGGTTGACTTTCTGACCGCTCTAGCTTGTGTCCGGGTGGTGCACGCGTGCATCACCCGATCGGTTGGAAGTGACCAACCGGTCAGGTGAGGGGCTGAAAGATGCTATCTTCGTCGTTTGACCCACCTGGATCACGCGTGACTCCTCCCGTTGCTCCGGGAACTCATGATATCGTCGTTTTATGTCCCCTACACCGACAAACTCCTACAAATATGCAAAAACATGGAAAAGTGAAAGAAAACAAGAAAACACGAGAAAACGAATACAAGACGGCAGAAAATAGCAGAAAAACACGGAAGAAAACGTGCGTGAATATATGAAATATAAACGTACGTCAATCCCCCAAGATGAACCCTTCCTCGTCCTCGAGGAAGAAGAGTGAGAGTAGGAGCTCGAAGGGAGAAAATAGAGAGAAAGAGAGAAAAAAACAGAACTCTAAATCCTAAATCACCCGTCAGGGCCAACAAAACCAAAAACGACACACCAAGCATACAAACGCCAAATCATATCACTAAACCAAGGAATACGAGTTCAGACAAGTGCCGTGGGCCCACGCAGTGAAGCGCGAGTGAGTGTGGTCGTGTGCTAGCAGTCGGTGTCACTATCGACATCGTGCAGTAAGCTCCATATACACAAATCCAAGAAATGACCCAAATATCGATTCGATTCGAATTAAGCGGTGAATATGTAGCTCAAGCATGCATGAGAATAGAGCGCGAATCGAAACATATCATGCATCAGGGACTCCACAACTAGGGTTAAGGAAATCAACACACTATAGCCTAGATAATAGCTAAAAAGTTCCTAAGCCAAGTGTTTTTGAAAACGATGGGGGTTGAGATGATGTGGAGTAGAACACTCGGTGCAAATTCTCGCCTTCCCTTTATTCTCGGTAAGTAGGAATATATTCACACTCATATATTTTTTTTGGTTTTGGATAATGTATTTTTTTTGGTTTTTTGGCTATACAATTTTCTCTTTTCTTTTCTTTTTGGGTTTTTCTTTTCTTTTCTCTTTTTTTTTGAATTTTTGGGTTTTTGGCTATACACATGTGTACTCTCCCAATTGGGAGAATGGTACACGACGAGGGGATTTGCACCAAGTAAAATAAAAAAGAAATCGGAATCTAAACACTTGGGCAAATGAAACTATTCTCGCTAATTAAAGCATGGGCTAAATGGGTTATCCTAGTCCATAATTGTGGAATCCCGACACATGCGAAATGAAGTATACGATATATATATAGCATGCAGAAGCAGACAGGAGAAACAAATACCGCATATTCAAATGAAGCATGATAATCTAGGGGTCATTCCTGGACAGGTATATAAAACACAATCACAAAGTAGAAGCAACTCTAGTCACGACACACGACTCACATAAAAGCTAAGTAGACCCACGATGCATGAAATGCAAGAGGACTAGACTTCCTAAGGATAGTGAATGTGATTATCGAAGCCGTGCAAGGTGTGCGTGTGATTTTTGTGGCAATTCATCATAGGGTTCATCTCTATGAGAATGAGATAAAAAGAAGAAAAGAAAAAGAAAAAGAAAAACACGGAGAAAAACGACTCAAATAACGAAGAAAAAGAGACAAATGACGCACGAAGTGCGACTCCCCCAAGCTGAAACTTGCATTGCCCTCAATGTAATAAAATTAAATACGGGAGGGCAATGAATATGGGGGGAAATACGCACAGACACAAAAAGACACGAACGACAAGAAAATCACACAAACGAAACTGAAAAGAAGAATAAAGATAAAAATCACACCACACGATATATAAACAGAAAATAAAAATAAAATAAATAAAAAAGAGAAAATCACACGACACGACAAATAAACAAACAAACAAAGAAAAACGACACACGACAGCACACACAAAAATTTGACTTCCCCCAAGCTAGACGTGATAGCGCTAGCGATATGATGTGATCATAAAAATGCAGAGATATGCAAGGGGGAGGTCAATAAAACAAAAACGAAATCAAAAAGCAGAAGAGGAATCATCCTCGTCCTCCTCGGTGGAAGAAGTGTGGGATGCAGTGTGGGTGGGTGAGGTGACTGGTGTGCGAAGAAGTGGAGAAAGTGGTCGTGGTGATGGATCGGTGGGTGTGGAGGAAGTGTGGACGATGGGTGGTGTGGATGTGTGACGGTGAGTGGGAGTGAAATGACGACCAATATGGTGGTGGGTGGTGGTGGTACGGGGGTAGGTGAGGATGAAGAGGGAATGGGGGTAGGTGAGGATGGTGGGGGAAGTGATCGAGAACGCACCTACAATTTCTTGCGGCGCACGTATGGTGTGACAGAAGTGGAGGGTAGTGGAGCTGTAAGGTGAACAATGGAGGGAATGGAAACTGTGGGAGTAGATGAGGTAGTGGGGATGGAAGTGGTGAAGGAGGGGATGGTCTCCTAGGGGGTGATGGTGGAAGTGAAGAATGTGATGGGGGAGGTGACGAACGTCGAGGTGGTGAAGGTGGTAGTGTGGGTGGTGGTGGCCCGTGGGCGTAAGTGAGAAGGCGGAGGATGGCGGCCACGTTCCTCTCAAGTGCGAGGAAACGTGGGTGAGAGAAAATGGAAGAGGATGGGACCGAGGGGGCAGAGGACGTGGCAAGAGCACGGAGAGCAGCGATCTCGGCCTCGAGACCAAGACGAGCTGAGGCCTGGCGGCGACCAAAAGAAGCGGACTGCCGTGAAGCGGAAGTGGTGCCGAGGAATGATGTGGAAGTAGTGCCGGCGGCAGTGGTCATGCCGGCACTGGATACAAGGCCGGAGATGGCCTCTGAAAGATCCTCAGAAGTGATAGGGCCAGGAGCACGGGTGGTGTGACTTGGGCTAGCCCTGATGTCTCTCCGGGACACAGGGATATCCTGCTCGCCTAAGCGGGCGGCAGGGGAAGGTGGTCTGCGTGCGTCCTGGGGAAAGAAAGGAAGGCGCAACCCTGCTAGAAAGTCGGGATCGGGCGGAAAAGTCCAATCTCCCACTAATTCTATAGTCATACGAGCGGGGTTGGGGAGAATGGTGTAGGGGGCTGGGGGTGGCCGTAGTTGAAATTGAAACGACCATCAGGGCGGGGCTTAATCATATGAATATGCTGCAGGACATCAAGATCTAGATGTGAGGGTCCTGCGGTAGTGGGAAGACCTCGGGGGATGGGGATATTAAATTGGGGAAAAGAAGCAATGATAGTGATTATTCCCCCACAACAAAGCTTGCCCTTACCGGCCCAGCTAATCTCGAGGAGCTTGTGAACAAGCCAGTCACCGGCATGGACGGGGATAGTAGGGGCCCTAAAGCTAATCCCATCATCGTCTCGAACAAAAGGGAAAGTCATGGCCCATAGAATGAAAAGATCAGGGATGGTCACGGTGCATGACTCATCCCTGGGGAAAAATGCAGAGGATATGATTCGATGGGCCAGACGGAATATAGGATGGACGATTGAGGAGGCCTTGGCCTTACCTCGGGGATAGTGATGGAATAGGGTGAGGCGGAACCAAAACTGATCGACGTCGAATTCGGGTGGATACCCGTAGTGTCGGATAGCGTCATCCCCAAGGATAGGGAAACCAAATATATTATTGATCATGTTCAGGTTAGTGCGGATGGTTTTGTTACGCACCCAGAAAATGACGGTCGACCCCGACTCACAAACGAGTGAGGAAAGAAATTCTAGTGTGAGGGATGGGTAAGACACGGCATGAGCGTTTAGGAAGGCCAACCAACCTAAGTTTGCGAAGAGGGTCTCGACCTCGATGAATACACCGAGATCGATAAGCGATTGGGTGTGGGCAAACTTGGTCGATAGATGCCCCCGAGCATCAAGTCTATGGTAAAAGTCTTTATGCTCCTGGTTCCTAAATTGATACCCATGCGGGCCCATCATTGGGTCCTCAGGGGGGATAACAGGTGGGGGAGGGTCTAGTGATAGTGCACGTGGTGTATTGGGAGGATGACGTGTTTGTTTGCGTCTCTTTCGAGACGGTTCCTCCTCCTGCAGGATACTCTTCCCTTTATCACGATCCCGGGCCATAGTGGGTGCATGAGTGTGATGCAAATGAGTGTAGAATACGATAAAAGCACGCACACACAAACAATCAAGCAAGTAGAAATTCTAGGGTAAAAAGTAAAATTTGAGCAGTGGAGCGAAGTTACCCAGCAGAGATTGGAGTTCATTGCTTGAAGTTGACCCAGCACCGTGCAATTGGACGGAGTATGGAGCCGCGTCACTTCTCTTCAGCGAAAATTCGAAAATGGGGGAGATTGTGGAATTAGGGCTTGAGGAAGCGAAATGGGGGAGAGAGAGAGAGAGAGAGGGAGAGAGGGAGAGAGAGAGAGAGAGAGAAAATGATGGAGAGATGGAAGGGGTATAAGGAGAGAGAGGCTAGAGTGGGAGTGGAGGTTGTGGGAGAGGGTTTTCCGGCCGTTGGGAGAGTGGGGGAGACAAATCGACGACAGGAGCTGTGAGATCGGGTGAGGGAGATGAACGGTTGGGGCGTGGGCTTTTTATAGGGTTTAAGTCAAACCGATCGGGTGAGTTGTCACCCGATCGGTTGACTTATGGGTCGAGAATTTCAGCTGAAGAGACGCTACAGGCGAACCGATCGGTTGATAACTCAACCGATCGGTTGGTCGCTCCACAAATGTTTCCGAGAGTTTGGTGTTCTTCGCCCGGTCCGTCAACCGGTCATGCTTCTCATCACCCGATCGGTTGACAAAATCTGAAAGTTTCCCGAGACTTCAGCCCCTGTTCACCCGGTCTGCCAACCGGTCTCACATATCTTCACCCGATCGGTTCGTTGAGTGACTGATACGGCCATCAGCTGATACATCCCAACCGATCGGTTGAGTTATCAACCGATCGGTTGGGGCCTTGTTTTCTGCAAAAGTCCACAAATGGCCTAAGTCCCTCAACCGAAGTTCTTGCGGCTGGATTTATTTATTAAAATAGATAAAATAAAGTTAAAAATAGTCCTAAAAATTGGAAACAAAGGTTTAGAGCATGGGTTGCCTCCCATGAAGCGCTTTTGTTTAACGTCGTTAGCTCGACGCCCGTAGATGATGTTCAAGGTGGGTGATACGGGTGATGCCCAAAGTCTGGCATCGCTTCAGCTTCAGAGCTGGTAGCTTTTGGTGTAGTCGGTGGCGACAAGAAGACTCGCTCAACGACTCTCCCCTTGTTGACGGGGTCCGGGGGCTTCTCCCTCATATTGGCGTCCACCGCCACTCGTTTAAGGATCCGGATCTCATCTCCGGTGAGCCCCATGGGCTCTTTGCCTTTTCTCCTCGTAGGAGGAGCTTTTGGGAATCCGGGAGGGATCACATGTTGGGCGACCACCTCATCAGCAACTTCTTCCTTTGGTGAGCCAACTTGCTCTCCAAGGTCTCCCAAGCTATCGGGGGGATTTCTTGAAAGAATCTCCCAGGAGCTTGCTTCCACAACTCTCTCTTCTTCGTTCTCCAGCATACTGATACTAGGATCATCCGGGGGATTTGGGTGCTTCATTGACAACCCTAAGTCGAACTCGACTTTTTCGTTGCCTACATAAGGGAAAGCTTCCCCTTCTTCACGTCTATTAGCACACCGGCGGTTGCCATAAAGGGCCGTCCAAGGATAATAGGGGTGTGCTTATCTTCCGGCATGTCCATCACCACAAAATCCACCGGCACTTGCACTCCACTCACATCAACAGGTAGGTCGTCTACTACCCCCACCGGGTATTTGACCGATCAGTCTGCAAGCTGTAGGGTCATTCCGGTGGGCTCCAAGTCTCCTATCCCTATTCTCATGTATAGCGATAGGGGCATTAAACTGACGCTCGCTCCTAGATTGACGAGCGCCCTCTGGATTCGCACTTCCCCAATCGAACAAGGGATGGAGAAACTTCCCGGGTCTTTAAGCTTGGGCAGATTTGCACGCTGAATGAGGGCGTTGCACTCCGCCGTTAATACGACCTTCTCCTTTCTGGATCCTATTGTCACCAAATCCTTTAGAAATTTGGCGTAGGAGGAAATCGTCTCGATAGCTTCGAGGTAGGGGATTTGCAAGCTTAGATCCTTGACCATGGCAAAGAATTTGCCATACTTCTCGTCTATCTTGGCTTGGGCAAGCCGTTGTGGAAAAGGCACAACGGGCTTGAATACTCTGAGGTTCCCTTCCTCATCCTTTTTCTTCTCCTCTTCATGGACTCCCCCCGGAGTAGTTGGCTTGGACGACGAAGCACCGACGTCATTCAATTTTTCAATTGGTCGCTCTACGACCAACGGTGCTTCCGGTTCCTTGGCGGGCACTCTTGTGGGGATTTGTGTTCCGCTCCTCAAGACGATAGCGGACACGTTCGCATGCTCGTGCGTGAGTGCCAAGGTCTGATTCACCCCCCTCGGGTTCACTTCCGGCTGTGGCGGCAATTGATTCTGCGATCTTTGAAGGTTCGCCACTTGTAACCCCAGCTGGGTTACCTGATCAGTGAGAACTCTCTGCCCCATCTCCAGCTTCAAATTTATCTTCTCCTGGTTGGCGATGTATTGGGTCAAGAGGGACTCAACCGGAGAGATGGCCCTCTGCTGGCCATATTGCTGCTGAATGGGCTGCTGATTCCTGGGGGCATATTGCTGATACTGTTTGTGGAGGCTGCTGCTGCTGATACTGCTGCTGCTGGGGCCTAGCCGGCTGATATATCTGTTGTTGCTACTGCTGAGGCTACGGCTGCTGATACGGTGCCCGGTAGCTAAGGTTGGGGTGGTTCCGGTTGTTCAGAGAGTAGGCCGGGTTGGAGCTAGTCCGTGGTGGATACGGCGCATTTCCCGTAGGATTGTAGAACAGTGCGCTCGCTTGGTCCAATGGTGGTGAGATGTCACCACCCTCGAAGTCCCCCATGACTTCGGTTTCCACCGCGTCAATATGTTGCGTACCGGCACCACCGGCTCCTACCATCAGTGCGGAGATCTGGGTCGACAGCAAGTCAAACTTGCTGGATAATTTGTCGACGTCCTCGACCATGTGGATGCCCCCAGATCTAGGTGTGGCTCTCTCGTCACACCACCGCTCATTGTTAGATGCCATATTTTCTAGAATGTTCCCGGCATCTTCTTCACTCCTGGACATGAAGGACCCTCCAGCCGCGGCGTCCATCGACGATTTCAAATCATCCCTCAATCCGTTGTAGAACAGATTAATTATCTGCCACTTGGGAAGCTCGTGATGAGGGCATCTTCACTGCATCTCTTTAAATCTTGTCCAAGCTTCATGCAGGGACTCGTGGCTGGCTTGGGAGAAGGAGGAGATTTCACTCCTCAGCTTCATGGTCTTCCCCGGAGGAAAGAACTTTGTCAGAAAGCGTTTGAAAGCTTCTCCCAAGTGTTGAACGTATTTGGGTCCTTCCCCCTAAGCCACAGCTTGGCCTTATCTCGCAGAGAGAAGGGGAATAGCTTCAGACGGATCGCCTCAGTTGTGACACCGTTTTTCCGGAAGGTGTCACATTTCTCCAAGAAGGAGTCCAAATGTTCGATGGGGCTCTCCATGGGTGCACCCGAAAATTGATCTTGCTGGATCCACGTCACCAAAGACGGCTTAAGCTCGAAGCTTTGTGCCTAATAGCAGGAGGACGGATGGCGGAGGTGGACTCGATGGATGGCATCGAGTACTCCAGCAGGGACTTGTGAGGTGGGGTGTTCTCCCCCATGGTTTTAGGATCCTCTCTTCTTCGCTTCTCGGCGGCCAAATGCCTTAGGGTGGCGTTTATCTCCGGATCAACGGGAATCAAGTCGTCGAGACTTCTTGAACTACTGCGCATGAAAAACAACAAACACCCGTGAAGCGAAAAGTGGGAAAGAAACAGATAAAATAAAAAATAAAAATAAGAATAAGAAAATAAAAAGGAAAAAGAAGAATGCGAAAATTATCGCGAGATAGAGATGTGAGCTAGACTCAAGGGTTCATGAAATCCTAAAATAACAAGCACGTTGCCTCCCCGGCAACGGCGCCATAAAGCTTGACGTCCCCCGCGTTTGCGTGTCAGATGTGTGCAATATATAATTGGGGGCGTGAGATTTAAATATTTATAACCGCAAGTGCACGGTGTTGTAGTGTGGCTTGGGGGTCGAACTCAGGGAGGCGTGGATGTGCTTGTGTCAAGAAGGACCGGATTCACCCCATGGGCGAGCTAGCCCGAATCGGTAGATGGGTTGTCACGGAAAATAGAATGCGAGGGATAAACAATATAAAGGGAAAATCCGGGACTTCGGTTTCTACCCTATCGTGCGATTCTCGCCGATACGGCCTACGGGTAGGATAACGATCGGAATTAGGGTCTAATGGTGAGACGTTGCCTCTAAGAGTGGTACCAGCGTCCCATGGGCCCGATATTCCGGTCGGTGCCCAGGATGATACGCCGGACTTCCCGGGTTCGGTCAGTGGGCATTCCCATGTCCATTAACACTGACCGACTCCGGGAGCACTAAGCTCGCAACGATAACTCCCAACATCTCATCATGCCGCTCCCGCGTGCTAGGATTCGACGTCTACGCTAAGGGCGTGAGCTATGGCTAGGGAGTCAACCGCCAAGTTTATTCCCTCTTGGCCCAACGGTCAAAGGCGGTCTTTTTTCCGCCGATGACAATAAAACACCCCGCGTAACCGGTAGATTCCTAATCCCTGTCGATTTCCTAGTCCTATGGACGCATCGGGGAGAACCCACGAAGGGGTTTCCACCAAACCCCCATATTTGGGAACTACTCACACATATTTACTAAAAAGCGATCTAAATCAAAATCGACCATTAAAAATATGATCAGGCGATTGAAAAGTAGTAAGAGCAATGCAAATAACACTATATTAAAGTTTAACAAAGATCAGACAACTTACTAATATCTGAAAAATTACAGCCGTCAAGAGAGAGAAAAAACAGCAAAAAATAACAACTCCCGTTTCTGAAAAACCTAGGGGTCATATATATATAAAACGATATCACCCGATCGGTTGAAAAGTCAACCGATCGGGTGATCTGCTTCGTTCTTCGGCAGCTCAGCATGGGACTTCACCCGGTCATACGTCACGGTCGGTTGAGGGTTGAAGCTGACCGGTTGGATCTTCGCGCTGTCGGGTGAACCGGTCGGTTGAGCTCTCCGTGTCTTGGCTTCGGAGAATTGGCTACAGATGAACCGATCGGGTGAAGGTCACCCGATCAGTTGGCATTCAGCATCAAATTCCAGAGAGTTGGGACGTTTGAACCGGTCTCTGAACCGACCGGTTGACTTTCTGACCGCTCCAGCTTGTGTCCAGGTGGTGCACGCGTGCATCACCCGATCGGTTGGAAGTGACCAACCGGTCGGGTGAGGGGCTGAAAGATGCTATTTTCGTCGTTTGACCCCCCTGGATCACGCGTGACTCCTCCAGTTGCTCCGGGGACTCATGATATCGTCGTTTTATGTCCCCTACGCCGGCAAACTCCTGCAAATATACAAAAACACGGAAAAGTGAAAGAAAACAAGAAAACACGAGAAAACGAATACAAGACGGCAGAAAATAGCGGAAAAACACGGAAGAAAACGTGCACGAATATATGAAATATAAACGCACGTCAGTTACATTGAAGGAGACATCAAGATATCTGGATACCCTAAGAACCAGGCTACATTTGCTAGGATTTCTGGATACTGTGAACAAAATGATATCCACTCTCCTCAGGTAACTGTTGGGGAATCTTTGATATATTCTGCTTTTCTTCGTCTGCTAAAGGAAGTCACCGATTAAGAAAAGATGGTCAGTGCTCTATCGTCGCTGATTATGATTCTAATTTCCCTTCATATTAAGTTATGGTTATTGAGTCATTGTATCCAATGATAAACAGGTGTTTGTCGATGAGTTATTTGAACTTAGTAGTCTCAAGGATGCCATTATCGGTCTTACAGGTGTTACTGGCTTGTCGACAGAACAAAGGAAGAGGTTGACAATAGTAGTGGAGCTTATTGCTAATCCTTCAATTATCTTCATTGATGAACCAACTTCCGACCTTGATGCGAGGGCAGCAGCCATTGTTACGAGGACGACACCGGAAGAATCGTTGTTTGTACCCTACATCAACCAAATATCAACATAATCCAATCTTTTGATGAGGTAATGATATCTCTGAATGCATTTTCCTTTGTGTTGTACCTCGAATGCTCCTCCTATGTATTATGCATGTCCTAATCATCTTCCATTTGTATATTTCTTTTCTCTGTCAACATCTTCTACTAATGAAGATAGGGGGCCAAGTTATATACTCCAAACCTTTGGGCCGGAACTCACATAAGATAATTGAATACTTCGAGGTATGTTCTCGATGATGTTTCTTGTTTCTCATGTACTATTATGCGTATTTGTTGAAACGATACATACCTATGCATGCACATATCTTATTCTAATTTGAAATGATACAAATGGTAAATTATGTTTTTATTGAAATGATACCATACGGATGCAATCAACAGTTGGTAGTTTAAGATATGAATTTTCTTGACTTATCTTCAATAAAAATGTTCCCATTTTAAGTAGTGAAACCAAAAATGAAAGAAATACATTTAGTTTAAGTGTCAATGGATGATTATATTATCTGCAAAATCTAAACTCATGGCCATCCTGAAATCATTGCTTTTAGTTTAAGCGTAATGATTTGTGTTTCATGCACGAAATGCAGCTCAGGAACTATAATTTACCATTTGGAGGCGTTGGAGAGAGCAACATTGGCTCTTATCATGGGAAGTTCTCGTTCGATGCTTTTAGCCATGAGAAAGCAGTATTGTCTTGCTCGTTTAGCGGTAAAGGTAATGAGAGGTATCCTCCAAACACGCTGAGGAAACAAAGAATTCTACGTGCACTGCTGAGTGGCAATATCATCTCACTTGTTAACGCTCTAGTTTCACCCAACTCTTGATTGCATTTGGAACTTGTGTTGGTACTAGGAGAATTTTACAAATTATTGGGTGTTGTTATCACCCCTGCTGTGAAAAAAATTGAAGCATTATTTGTTATATAGTTCAGTGTTTATATGATAACACTTTTAAAATTGTACAGTGTCCTATCTTTTTTAAGTAAATGATAACAACACGCGTGGTTTGTTAGGTGAAGAATATCCATAATTAGTTCTTGGTATATCTTGAAGGAATATAAAATTGCTTTCTTTAATAATGCAAGGATTATTATTCTGGAAATTGGGTCATCAGCCTTTTCTAGGTAATACAATTTGCAGCTTTTTTTTTCATTTTATATTAAGTTTGCGGCGGTTCTAGACCGCCACAAAAGCTGTTTTCGCCTTTTATTTTTATAAACTTAATTTCTTTTTGTGGCGGTTTAGAACCACCACAAAGAAAAGATGAAATTGGCTTGTGGCGGTTCGTAACCGTCACAAACAGAAATTATTAAATTATTTTTTTCGGAATAAAGCAAGTGCTAGAAATGTAAGTAGTGGCGGTTCGCAACCCTGACAAAAGGGCGTTTCAGGCGGTGTTTTTTTTCAAGCGGTTCGTAATCGCTACTCTCGGACGGTTTTGTAGCAGTTTCCAAAACTGCTTGAAACATAATCAGTAGTGGTTACGACCCGCCAAAAACGCAGTCAAAAATCGCTTCTAACATTGGCCTTTCTTGTGGACGCACGACCTACAAGAGGAGAAGCAAGTCGAATTACAACAGATTCAGTCTTGTAATAATTTAGCTGATTTGTTCACTAAGGCTCTGCCTGGATGTACTTTTGTGAAGCTTGTAAAAGGAATCGGGATGAGACAGCTGAGAGACCTACAAGCCTGAAGCTTGTACGGATCAGGAGTAGTAACCTGTGGGTTTTACTCTTTTTCATTAAGACTGTTGGTTTTTCCCACTAGGTTTTTCACTGCTAAAGTTTTATGCAAACACGTTTACTTTGGATCCAGACGTATCCACTCCATTAGCATCATGAATCCTGAAGCATTCATATGCTCAGTCCAAGGTAATGGATGGATAAGGGGAAGTGTTATGAGTGAGGGAGACTTATGGTCTCCCCTCCCTCATTATCCACCATAACACCCCACTACCGTGTAGTGAACCCTTGGGCTACTAAGTGTAACCTACTATACTATGAATGAATAAAAGGATACCATAGGCTATTGTCATGATTGCTCGCTCTCCAAACACAAACCTAGATTTAAAGGCGACCAAAATTTTAGTTTCTTTCTTTATTCCCTTCTTAGACTCTAGCAAAACTTGGAGGGCATTCAAATCTGAACCGAGGCCTGAGGCGAGTGTTCCAACCAATACTACAAAAGGGACCTTTAACCGCGCTTAAATAAAGTCTTTAACACTACTACAGAAGACATCACGTCTTCCGCGTGTTGTCTATCTCGCCACTGCTAAAGGGGGCTGGTTTTAATATCTCTTTACAAGCGCTGTCAAAGGTCCCAATAGACAGCGCTTCTTTAGTAAAAGCGTTGTTAAATGTCAACCATAGATAGCGCTTGTACTAAAAAAAACCGCTATCTATCTGGGAGCTTAGACAGAGCTTGTTTAGTACAAGTGATGTCTAAGGTCCCAATAGACGGCGCTTCTTTAGTACAAGCGTTGTTGAAGATCCACCTTAGATAGCGTGTGTACTAAACAAGTGCTATCTATCTGGGACCTTAGACATCGCTTGTTTAGTACAATGGCTGTCTAAGGTCCCAATAAACAGCGCTTTTTTAGCATTGTACCACAATTAACTATTGACTAAAATAACAAAAAATTCATAAAAATCCCCGCAGCTCGCAGAAACACCAATTTCGATTAAATTGAACATAATGTATACATCATCACATCAGATCTAGAACCACAATAAAAATTCACCAGATGCTAGAAAAATCAAACCAACCCACATATCATTATCCCACCACATTGTTTCAGATTTCACTCTCAAAGCAAAGAACTAAACTTTACACGATAAATTCTAAAACGACCAAGATAAAAGTTACTAATGATAGCCACTGCTGGCCAACATAAAGATACCAAACAGACCAGTCACGCTCGTTCCCCTCTGATGCGGCGCGCAAGCTGGATATCCTTGGGCATGATCGTGACCCTCTTCGCATGAATCGATGCCTCTGTCGCCTCCTGCACAAAGATTAACCTGACCGAGGACCAGTTGCTGTATCCTTTCAAGAGGAAACCCTCAACTGCTTCTTCCAACATTGTAGAAAGCAAAAATCCAATTTGAATGAGATATTGTGGCTGTACAACCTACTGCACAACTGTAAAACCTTCCCCGCTGCAACAGCTGTCTCGAAGGTTAACCCTGAAAACCTTGCCTCCATCCCCCACGATAGCAGTTGCAAACTTGAGCATGATGAAATCATCTGTAGTTTCCAATTTCCATCTTCTTCTTGATTGCCCGTTGGCCATGGTAGATAAAAGAATCGATTATTCCGGCAACTGTGAAGACACCTGAAGCACAGATCCGACAGAAATGTTCAGAATTGTTGTTCTTCCAATATGAGGACAACTCAAAAGACACAATGATCACAACAAAAAATTTAATTTAAGCTGTAGGGGAAAAAAGGAACAGTGTGCATTATGGAAACTAATGGTCATGGAGCGTAGACTAATGACCATGCCTAGTTTCCAGGTTGAATTCATAAGAGACCATTAAAAATAAATGGGTTACGAGAAAAACCTCCAATTATAGCGCAGATATTTGTCAGAAAGTGCAGGAATGGTGATAAAGAATCATGATTTTTACCAGGCAAACATTGAGATTTTTACCAAAGAAGCATGAACCAGGTTTAATTTTGAAGTACCTTACGAGCTTCAGCATGGGTCATCTGTTCAGTGTTTCATCTTCTGTATTTCTCGACCCTAGCTTCAATTTCAGCAACATTTATTCCTTCGATTAAAGTTAAAGATTAAAACAAACGGAATGATTAATATCAAAGGGTACATCAAAGCATGAAAGACCATATACAGAGAAATGGAGATACTGTCTACTTACTCGTATCTTCAATTGCTTCCAAAAAAAATCATTATACTCTCTCAAGGAAGTGAAGTCCTTAGTAAACCTAGAGATGAAAAAGATTCAGTAAACAAGTAATGTGCAAACACATTCTGCAAAAGTATACTAATGACCCTACTTAACCTCCAATGAGATAAAGAATCATGATGACCCTACAACACCGATGCAGTCTTCTTGTGCACAATCTTTCAAATTCATGGGAAAATAAAATATACCAGCAATTGTTTAATGCTTCTATTCATGATGAACAAGAGGAAAACATATTAAAAATAGAAAAATAGGGTGTGTGGGGGGGAAGAAAAACTACCGATCCCAGTCGAGCTTTTCCTTTGACAATGCAATAAGGGATTTCCATCTTCTACATAGGGCAGGGAGCCAAACCACAGCTCAATGGGGTCAACATCATGAGCAATGACCACAAGATGTGCCTTGTTCTACAAAAGTGCAAAAAAAGTGAACAATTCGCAAGTAAAATTGTTCAAGTTTTCAGAAATAACATTCTCATTCAAGTAACTTTTAAAGCATCATCACAAATACCCAAAAAGAGAAACGCTAACAGAAAAAAAATCAACTGCCAATTCTAGCACCAATGCTACAAATAGATTGATGTTAACAGATACAACAACTAAGCTGTGCTCCAACTTTTATACCAATCAAAGCAAAATACATGCACAAACAAAAACAGCCCCCGAAGATCATGTAGTCATATATACCTGTTGAAAACAACAGCCAGAGTGTTGAAATTCGTCGGGTCCTCCAAGAAGAACATGAGCTCGGCCACCATTGCCGTCGTCGCGAACCTCACCATAGGCTCCCTCGTCATCCCATCCCTCAGCACGACGCTCGCCGCCCCTCCTGACTCTCCGATGGCCTTGCAGCCCCTGTTGGTGCTCACAACCAATCACACCTCCGTCGTCGCGATCGGCACAAAGTACGCCCGCCCGTCCAAATGCAACGGCCAGGTGATCCCAACGGGCAGCGAGACGTACCCAATCGGCATTTCACAGCATTGGCCCAAGATGGAAGTGTAATCGAACCCGTCGAGGGGCATTCCCTTGAGATTCCACTTGGTGAGTCTCTTTAAGGCCTCGCGTCAAACACCTGTCACGCGTCTACAGTCCCCCAACATAGACGCCAGTGAGTAAGAGGGGATCCTCCCCGCGACCATGCATTCGACAATCTCTTCGTCCTCGGCAGGGATCGACACAATGTCAGTCGTCGCCTTCTCTTTGTTATCATCTATGAGAAGAGGGCAAGGGGCAGGAGCCTGGACGAATCGCGTGTCAGATGTGTGCAATATATAATTGGGGGCGTGAGATTTAAATATTTATAATCGCAAGTGCACGGTGTTGTAGTGTGGCTTGGGGGTCAAACTCAGGGAGGCGTTGTTGTGCTTGTGTCAGGAAGGACCAGATTCACCCCATGGGTGAGCAAGCCCGAATCGGTAGATGGGTTGTCACGGAAATAGAATGCGAGGGGTAAACAATATAAATGGAAACCCGGGACTTCGGTTTCCACCCTATCGTGCGATTCTCGCCAATACGGCCTACGGGTAGGACAACGATCGGAATTAGGGTCTAATGGTGAGACGTTGCCTCAAAGAGTGATACCGGCCTCCCATGGGCTCGATATTCCGGTCGGTGCCCAGGATGATACGCCGGACTACCCAGGTTCGGTCAGTGGGCATTCCCATGTCCATTAACACTGACCGACTCCGAGAGCACTAAGCTCACAACGATAACTCCCAACGTCTCATCCTGTCGCTCCCCCGTGCTAGGATTCGACGTCTACGCTAAGGGCGTGAGCTAGGGCTAGGGAGTCAACCGCCAAGTTTATTCCCCCTTGGCCCAACGGTCAAGGGCGGTCTTTTTCCCGCCGATGACAATGAAACACATCGCGTAACCGATAGATTCCTAATCCCTATCAATTTCCTAGTCCTATGGACGCATCGGGGAGAACCCACGAAGGGGTTTCCACCAAAATCCCAGATTTGGGAACTACTCACACATATTAGGTAAAAAGCAATCTAAATGAAAATCGACCGTTAAAAGCATGATCGGGCGATTGAAAAGTAGTAAGAGCAATGCAAATAACACTATATTAAAGTTTGGTAAAGATCAGATAACTTACAAATATCTAGAAAATTACAGCCGTCAAGAGAGAGAAAAACAGCAAAAATAACCACTCTCCTCGTTTTCTGAAAACCTAGGGTCTCTATTTATAGAAAACGATATCACCTGATCGGGTGAAGAATCACCCAATCGGGTGACCTGCTGCGAACTTCGGCAGCAATCTTCAGCATTTCACCCGGTCAGGTGACACGGTCGGTTGATGGAAGCTGCTCGTCGTTTGGATCTTGAGCTCATCGAGTGAACCGATCGGTGGATAAATCAACCGATCGGTTGGAATTTTTGCCCAAAAATACAGAGACTTGCGACATTTTGGCACGGTCATTCGGTCGTCGGGTGAGCTCTCCGGGTCATCTTCTTCGGGGAAACGGCTACAGGTAACCCGATCGGGTGAAGATCACCCGATCGGTTGAGTTTCAGCTCCAATTTCCAGAGAGAACAGTCGGGCTGAACCGGTCGGCGACCCGGTCGGTTGACACTTTTGCTGCTTCAGTGGCTGACCGGGTCGTGCACGCATGCATCACCCGATCGGTTGGCTTTGTCCAACCGATCGGGTGGGGGCTGAAAGATGGAGATCTCTGTCGTATGACCCCCTGGATCACACGTGACTCCTCCCATTGCTCCGGGGACTTATGATATCATTGTTAAATGTCCCCTATGCTGGCAAACTCCTGCAAACATGTAAAAACACAGAGAAGTGAAAGAAAACAAGAAAATACGAGAAAACGGATACGAGACGACGGAAAATAACGGAAAAATACAAAAGAAAACGTGCGTGAATATATGAAATATAAACGCACGTCAAAATCCCCCAAGCTGAACCCTTCCTCATCCTCGAGGAAGACGAGTGAGAGTAGGAGCTCGGAGGGAGAAAATAGAGAGAAAGAGAGAAAAAGAGAACTCTAAATCCTAAATCGCCCGTCAGGGCCAACAAAATAAAAAACGACACACCAAGCAAGCAAACGTCAAATCACATCACTAAACCAAGGAATACGAGTCCAGACAAGTGCCGTGGGACCACGCGGTGAAGCGCGAGTGAGTGTGGTCGTGTGCTAGCAGTCGATGTCACTATCTACATCGTGCAATAAGCTCCATATACACAAATCCAAGAAATGACCCAAATATCGATTCGATTCGAAATAAGAAGTGAATATATAACTCAAGCATGCATGAGAAGAGTATGAGAATAGAAACGCATCATGTGTTAGGGACTCCAAAGCTAGGGACTCGGGCATCACCACACTATCGCCTAGGTGATAGCTAGAAATTCCCTATTCCAAGTGTTTTCGAAAGCGATGGGGGTTGAGATGATGTGGAGTAGAACACTCGGTGCAAATTCTCACCTTCCCTTTATTCTCGATAGGTAGGGAAATATTCACACACACATTTTTTGGGTTTTCTATATATGTATTTTTTTAGTACTTTTGGCTATACATACATACATACATACATACATACATACATACATACATACATACATACATACATACATACATACATACATACATACATACATACATACATACATACATACATACATATATATATATATATATATATATATATATATATATATATATATATATATATATATATATATATTGAAAGGGAGATATTCAATGTTATAGCATCGGTCATTGGAGCACCTTTGTGTTTGGATAGGCTAACGGCTAAATTGGAGAGAACTTCTTATGCTCGATGCCTTGTGGAGATTGATGCCAAGCATCCAATACCAAGCTCAGTAGAGGTTGTATTAGAAGATGGGTCCAAGGTGAGAATTGGAGTTAAGATTGAAGGCAACCCCCCAAGATGCTCCAACTGTGTTTGTTTCGGACACTCAAATTCACAATGTCCAGACTCGGGTAAGCTCCCTTCAATCCAAGAAGTTGAATCTGAACTCAAAGAGAATGGTCAATTAGACTCTGTAAATGAAGATGCACAAGTGGCAAGCTGCAGTGGAGATGTGATTATTACTCAGCAAAATTGTGCTGTGGGAGAAGTTGCTGCCAACTTTGACAGTATTAATTCTAACGTACAATCAGGAGCTGGGTTGTTGAGCAAATTAGCAACTGATATTAACATTCAAGATAAGGCTGAATGCTCATATTCTGAGCCTAAGAATTCCCCTCTGGCGGATGTTGCCATGTCACTCTCCCCGCCATCAGGAGCTAATACGGTGGGGGCTTTGGATGAATTACAGGACACGCATAAAGACCCTCTACTGGAAAATGGCAATGTTGCTCCAGTTCTGGAAAAACAAACTACTCAAGAAAAAGCTGATATTCCCAGTGTGGAAGGCACACCTCCCTCCCAGGACCGGGCCTCAATAATACCTGAAGGATCTGACCAACAAGCAGCGTTTCCACCTCAGGCTCCAGTAGATACCCATGTGCCCTCTCCGCTTGTGGTCTTTAATCCAGAATGGGTATCAGCCTCGGTAGTAGGAAATGTGGAGAAGAAAGTTCAGCTGCATAATAAGAAGGACGCAAACCAAGAGACGGCTATGGCAAATACGAGGAAGAGTGTGCGCATCAGGGATGGGGCTTCGGGGAAGCTAACCCAAAACTAGTTATTATGAGTTTATTTGTCTGGAATACGCGAGGTCTGAACAATCCCGTGAGAAGGAGGGACCTGCGCGATAGGTTACTTTTGATTAAACCGTCCATTGTTATTCTATTGGAAACTAAGCTAAAAGAAGCTGGGGGGAGATGGAGCTCTTGTTTCCCTAAAAGCTGGAGTATCTTTGATAATTTTTCTTCTCATTCAGGAGGCAGGATTTTGGTAGGGATGGACAATATGTGGCATGCAAGTATTCAGTCCTCTTCGCCCCAACACATAACATTGAAGTGTAAAAATACAGGAGGCCTCACAATATTTATTACAGCTATCTATGGATCCAATTTGAGGAGCGAGAGACAATGTCTCTGGAATTGCCTACAGGCGGATGCGGGGAATATCGGGAATGATGCTTGGCTCTTAGGGGGAGATTTCAATACTATTCGCTATGCAAAAGAAAAAAGGGAGGGAGACGTTGCGACTTTGGCGTACTAGATGAATTCAATGATTGCTTAACCTCCTGTTCTCTGATGGATATCAAATGTGTGGGAAATCCATATAGCTGGTCCAATCTAAGAGTAGGCTCTGGCAGAATCATGGCAAGGTTAGACAGAATACTTTGTAACAACCATTGGCTCGATCTTCTTCCTGACACTTTTGTTGAGTATTTGGACTCGAATACTAGTGACCATAGACCAATGTTTGTCAAGCTGCACACTACTATGATTTCTCATCCAAACCCGTTCAGATTCTTTAATTCTTGGGCCTCTATGAATGGGTATCAGGATCTTCTCCATGATCATTGGGAGTATGATGTGGTAGGCTCTCCTATGCATAGATTGGTTGGTAGGTTGCGGAATTTCAATACTGTGCTACGGAACTGGGCAAAATGTAGAGACAATGCGGAAGATGCCAAGGTTTGTAAATTGTCACTAAGGGAAGTGAGAGATAACCCCATGTTACATACGGATATTAAGTTACAATTGCATGAGAGGAATCTTTCTAAGAAGCTGGCTGAGATTATTAGGATTGAAGAAGACATGTTGAGGCAAAAGAGCAGGCAGAACTGGCTTTCCCTTGGGGACACAAACTCAAAATTTTTTTCCACGGCGATGAAGGCGAGACAATGTCACAACAACCTTGGCCATCTTGTGGATGCAAGTGGGAATCAAAATAATACTTATGATAACATCAGAATTTCGGCACCTAATTTCTACAGTGCATTATATTCTCAGACTACCTACTGGAATGTTTTTCCAAACTTAGTTCCCAAACGCATTCTAACTCCAGATACTGCAATATGGCTTGAGAGAACTATTTCTGATGAGGAGATCAAATATGCACTCTTCCATATAGGGGTGGATAAATCCCCTGGGCCGGATGGATACAATGCCTTCTTCTTTCAGCATGGGTGGAGTAGGATTGGTAAAGATCTAACTGATGTTGTTCATTCTTTTTTCCATACCGTGACTATCATGCATCCTATTAACCACACTAATCTTACCCTTGTTCCCAAAAATAATTCTGCCTCGAGTCTGGGTGATTACAGACCCATTGCCTGCTGTAATGTCACCTACAAAGTAATCAGCAAAATAATCTGTAATAGGCTGCGAGTTTTTATTCACGAGCTTATTTCTCCAAATCAGTCAGCTTTTTTGAAGGGCAGACTCCTATCAGATAGTGCACTACTTGCACATGAACAGATACGTGATTTTAGTAACCCAATGGGTTCCAAGGCCTGCCTTAAATTGGATTTACGGAAAGCTTTCGATAGTGTTAATCAGGAGTTCATCTACTATATTCTGCACAGAATGGGATTTGGTAGGCGGTTTATTGGTTGGATTATGGAATGTATCTCTACTCCTACTTACTCCATTATGGTGAATGGCTCCCCAGCAGGCTATTTTGAAGGAAATAGAGGGATTAGACAGGGTGACCCTCTTTCCCCATATCTCTTCGTCATCACTATGGAAGCTTTTTCTTTACTTATTGAAAAGTCACTATCAGCAGGTAATATCCAACCTATGAGAGGGCAGAAACAACTTCTCATCTTCTATTTACAGATGACTTAATGCTATTTTGCAGAGCTAACAAACGCTCCTTCTCTGGCCTCAAATTATTATTGGATGACTTCTCACATCTCACTGGGTTGGAAATAAACTGGGATAAAAGTACTGCAATGTTCAGTAAAGGTACTAAATCCCCTACTGATTTGGTAAACCTACTTGGAGTAAAGCAGGGTTCCTCCATTACCACATATCTCGGGTTGCCACTATCTTCCAAGTATCCAAATCCAACCATGTACAATAGACTGGTGGATAAATGCAAGAAGAGACTTACGGGATGGACTTCCACCATGCTTTCCATCTCGAGACGAATTGAGCTTGTAAGATCGGTTATTTATGGAATGCTGATTTTCTGGATGCAAGTGTATCGAATTCCAAATTCTATTCTTCGAGCTATCACCTCTGCATGCAGGAAATTTATCTGGGGAACGTCTCATATATGGGCATGGAAGGATATATGTACTCCGAAAGAGGAGGGGGAGTGGGACTTCGCCTTCTCCCTGATATTAATATGGCCGCTGGAGTGAGATTAACTTGGCGGATGCTATCCGGAGAAGGTCTTTGGGCTAACTATATGAGGACCAAATACAAGGATTTTGAGCGCTTCTTTGTGTCAAAGGGGAAGGTAACAGATTCAGGCACTTGGAAATTCATGTTGAACTGCAGGAAATTTTCGAAATATTTAATCAAGAGGAAAGTACGGGATGGCACCACGACTCTATTTTGGCATGACAATTGGTTGGGGATTGGGCCGTTATCGGATTCCCGCGAAGTACCCGTGGATGCACATTACAAAACTGTGGCCGATTACTGGGTTCAAGGGGGATGGGCGCAGGATCCCAGTATTGGCTGTGTTCGGCCTGAGTTGCTGAAAATCACTTTGCTGGCCGGAAGTGATAGATGGGCCTGGGCGGAATCATGCGGATCTTTCTCTTTTGCAGCAGCCTGGCAGGGAGTTCGCCACCGAGGGGTTTCTTTCAGATATTATAAGCTTGTTTGGTTTAGAAATAATGTGCCAAAACTGTCTTTAGCCCTCTTAAGAGCTTTTCTCGGCAAGCTCTTAACAAGAGACAAGATGCAGGTCTGGGGAATTCACAATGAAGTGCAATGTGTCCTGTGCAATTCTGGAGTGACTGAAGATATTAACCATCTATACTTTGAGTGTGAATACACTAGCTACATTTTGAAAAGATGCCTACTTAAGCTGGGTGTAAATGTCCCCATTACCCCTCAACTTGCACAAGTGTGAGATTACTTCTTGGTGTATTTTGATAAGAAAGACGCTTTAAGCACTCTGGCAAAAACAGCGCTTTCTTCCATGGTCTGGCACATTTGGCGGGAGAGGAACATGAGAATTTTTGAGGACATTAAAAACCCTATGATGGCCCTATTTGAAGAGATTGCAGCTGACACCAGAACAATCCTTAGGGATCTTGAGCCAATTTCTCTTGAAGCCAAACAAGCTATGGATCGCTGGGAGTTTCGAGATAATGGATAGACTTTCTGTTGTCTTTTTTTTATGTTTCATTGGCACATTTGGGTGACAATTGGGGGTTGCCAGTGGAGGGTGACGGCGCTTGTGCCCTCTACCAGGCAAGCCTCAAGCCTCGAGCTGAGACAAACCTGATTGAGAGCGCAGCGTTGGCAGAGACCTCATGGACTCCTGAAGATTTCATGGGAGATGACACTCTCTAGATCTGGACCACTTTTATGCAATTAGCAATGTATCTTCAATTTTATGCATCGTATCTAGTTCTATTTTTCCATGTCAAACAATATCTTTTGAGCATTTATTTATGAAAGTGAATCTTTTATCTATATTTATTGCTTGAATGTCTTTCCCCTTTTCTTTAGATATGGAACTTATCTGCCTAGTGGACAGTGCATCGACGCACTCGATCCTTCAAAACTTAGACTACTTCACGAGCATAAGTAGTTATTCTGGCCCACTGAGAACAATCTCAGGACCAGCAAACATAATCGAAGGATCAGGGGAAGCAATTATATTGCTCCCCGGTAACACACAAATAACACTTAAAAATGCGTTATACTCCCCTAAATCCATCCGAAACCTCCTAAGTTTTAAAGACATCCGTTTAAACGGATATCACTTAGAGACGGTCGAGGAAGATAAAAGGGAATACTTGCTTGTAACGGCTCTTACAAATGGTTCAAAAACCATTGTGGAACGTTTCAAGGGACTCCCCTCGGGACTCTACCAAACAAGTATACAAACTCCAGAAACATCCATGGTGGAGCACCTGCAGTGCCCCCAAACACCAGAATTCCAACTCTGGCACAGTCGACTGGGACACCCTGGTTCGGTTATGATGTACCGCATCATAAAGAACTCCAGGGGCATTGACCTGAAGAACCTGAAGATTCTTCAAAAAGGTAAATTCCCATGTCCACCCTGTTACAAGGGTAAACTGATCACGAGACCCTCTCCACTGAAAGTGGATGTGGAGTCTCCCAGTTTTCTGGAGAGAATCCACGGAGACATTTGTGGGCCGATTCACCCATCAAGTGGTCCGTTCAGGTACTTTATGGTCCTGATAGACGCATCACTAAGTGGTCACATGTGTGCCTACTGTCCACCCGTAACCTATCACTATCTAAGCTTTTAGCTCAGATAATAAAGTTACGGGCCCACTTCCCCGACCACCAGATAAAGAAACTTCGTCTGGACAATGCGGGGGAGTTTACGTCACAAGTCTTTCTAGACTATTGCCAAGCTCAGGGAATTGAAGTCGAACATCCTGTAGCGCATGTTCACACCCAAAATGGGTTAGCAGAATCTCTAATTAAGAGACTGCAATGGATCGCTCGTCCATTATTACTTCAATCCCAGATGCCAGTGAATGCGTGGGGTCATGCAATTTTGCATGCTGCATCTTTAATAAAATTAAGACCCTCTGGAGGTCAGTCATCTTCTCCAATGCAACTAGCACTTGGAGCACCACCAATTGTCTCACATTTGAGAATATTTGGTTGTGCAGTATATGTCCCCATAGCACCACCACAAAGGACAAAGATGGGTCCACAACGTCGCCTAGGCATTTATGTTGGGTTTGACACCCCCTCCATAATTAGATTCCTAGAACCCCTTACAGGGGACGTCTTTAAGGCACGTCTAGAAGACTGTGAATTCGATGAAAGATCATTTCCAAGACTAGGCTCACAGACAAAGAAGCCCGAAGCTTCAGAAAGTATCACTTGGGATACAAAAACTTTATGTCACTTTGATCCGCCAACAAGCCAGTGTGGGAGGAGGTCCTGAAGATTCTCCACATCCAAAACACTGTCCATCTCTTGCCGGACAAATTTACTGACAACCAGAAGATTGTCAAATCACACGTCCCTGCTACTAACACTCCAGCTAGGATTGACATACCGCAAAATGGATGCAATCCGCCTGCAGCAGAAATGGTTGGACCTCTCAAAAAGAGAGGACGACCACCGGGATCCAAGGACCAAGTCCCTCGAAAGAGCAGGACCCTTGGCAATGGTAAACAAATACCACCACAGGATGCTAATTTAAGCCCTGCTACCCCATCTCTCCCAAACTCTCATGAAGAGGAAAAACCGGGAGAAAATGAAGTATCGATACACTATGTACGAACTGGGGAGTATTGGGACAGAAAAAGCACAACAATAGATGACACATTTGCGTGTAATATTGCCATCAACGTCGCGTACTGCGAAGATGATATTGAACCACGCTCTCTGACAGAATGTCAAAGCAGAGATGATTGGCCAAAGTGGAAAGCGGCAATAGGAGTGGAGTTGGATTCACTCACCAAACGCAAGGTCTTCGGACCAATAGTCCAGACACCAAAAGGTGTAAAACCTGTGGGTTATAAATGAGTATTTGTTAGAAAACGAAATGAACAGAATGAGATCGTACGCTACAAAGCAAGGCTTGTAGCGCAGGGTTTTACCCAACGTCCTGGGGTGGATTTTGAAGCCACATACTCCCCGGTCATGGATGCGATCACCTTCCGATTCCTCATTGGCATAACAGCACAAGAGGGTTTAGATATGCAACTCATGGACGTGGTTACTGCATACCTATATGGCAACCTAGACCGAGACATCTATATGAGATTGCCTGACGGTTATTCTTTGCCTACAGCACTAAAAGAGAGAGACCGTGACATCTACTCAGTGAAACTGCAAAGATCATTATATGGTCTAAAACAATCTGGAAGGATGTGGTATAACAGACTGAGCGACTTCCTTGTACAGCAAGGATTTAAAAACGACCCAGTCTGACCTTGCATCTTTATAAGAGCAAAGGCAACAGGATTTGTAATTATAGCCGTCTATGTAGACGACTTAAACCTCATCGGATCTCCTGAAGAGATCACAAAGATTTCTAGAAGCCTGATAGAAACTTTCGAGATGAAAGACCTCGGAAAATCAAAATTCTGTTTAGGCCTTCAGATAGAGCATCTTAAAGATGGGATCCTGTTACACCAGTCAACTTACACATCGAACTTATTGAAAAAGTTTCAGATGGATAAGTGCCACCCCCTCAGAACTCCGATGGTCGTCAGATCATTGGATGTACACAAAGACCCCTTCCGGCCGCTGGAAGAGGGGGAGGAAGTACTAGGCCCCGAAATGCCTTATTTAAGTGCTATCGGTGCACTCCTTTACCTGGCTAACTGCACTCGCACTGACATAGCGTTTGCAGTAAACTTACTAGCCAGATATAGTGCTCCACCTACACAGCGGCACTGGGCCGAAGTTAAGCATCTTCTGCGCTACCTCCAAGGGTCCATAGACTTAGGTCTATTCTACAGGAAAGGGGCATCAACTGGTTTAGTTGGTTATGCTGACGCAGGTTACAGGTCCGATCCTCATACAGAGAAGTCTCAGACCGGATACATGTTCACATATGGCGGCACTGCCATATCCTGGAGATCTGTGAAGCAGACCATGACGACCGTCTCATCCACCCACTCAGAGCTACTAGCGATCTTCGAAGCAAGCAAGGAATGCTTCTGGCTACGCTCGGTGATCCAGCACATACTCACCTCCACCGGCCTGACGACCGGCGTTCTTGCACCCACTACACTCCATGAAGACAATGCAGCATGTATAGCCCAGCTACAGGACGGCTACATCAAAGGTGACAAGACGAAGCATATCTCCCCCAAGTTCTTCTGGACGCACGACCTTCAGAAGAAAAAGCAGATTGAGGTACAGAAGATCCAATCATGTAATAACTTGGCGGATTTGCTTACCAAATCCCTGCCTACTAGTATTTTTGAGAAACTTGTATATGGGATTGGGATGAGGAGAGTGAGTAAATGTAAACTGGGTCAGGATGAGAGAACTATGAACTCATAGATACATAGGAGACTAATGTATAGATTCATAGGAAATCTGCAAGCCTGAAGCTTGGTCAGATAAGGGGGAGTCAACTGCAGAGTTGTACTCTTTTCCCTTGGCTACAGGTTTTTTCCCACTGGGTTTTCCGTAGTCAAGGTTTTGACGAGGCAACCTCGTTGACTCTGGATCCTGAAGTATCCACCCCTAGACACATCCCCAAAACAGGGGAAGTTATGGGTTAACTGTTCTTTCTTTAACAAGACAGTTACTCTAACTCGGATCCTGAAGAATCCACCTCTTATTTCAATGTTGATTGGATAAGGGGAAGTGTTATGAATAGGCCCATTGGGCCAATTAGGTATCCAACCCACTATTGAAAGTTATAAATACACGGGTAGGGGGATCTTAACCCTCTACACCTATTCTCCCTAAATTTCCCTTCACAACAATATTAAACATTTAACTAATCATGCTTAATTAAATGAGTGGCATTGTTGTAATTTAACATGACATTTGAGAATGAAGGGGTGAATAGTGCCCCTTCATATTTGAAGGGTCACTATTCATCCCCTTCAAACTTGGCTTCATTTTGAAGATGGGTTGGAGGGGGCACCGGCCTTCATTTTGAAGAAATGAAGGCCGGTTGGAGATGCTCTAAGAGACCATTAAAAATAAATGGGTTACGAGAAAAACCTCCAATTATAGCGCAGATATTTGTCAGAAAGTGCAGGAATGGTGACGAAGAATCATGATTTTTACCAGGCAAACATTGAGATTTTTACCAAAGAAGCATGAACCAGGTTTAATTTTAAAG